>OX637533.1:14535560-15773060 GCA_951800035.1 Linnaemya tessellans | reverse complement strand
GTTATTGTAATTGAAGCCCTACAAAATTCCTACATTGTTTGTATTGACTCTTGATTCTAGTGAACAATATTTCAAATTAAGGGAGCTACACGGTCAGCATTTAATTATTTTAGCATAACAGAATGGTTGGTTCCGTTCCTTATATTAATAATAAATTCCTTGCTTATATTAATAACTTTCTATTGAAAATCAGCAAAATCCCAAAAATGCTTTCAGAGCTGGAAATTTTAAAGTTATTTTTTGGAATGTAAACAGCTGATTTTCCGTTCAAATTGCAAATTGTGGCTTTAGCATACAATCTGTATAATAAATTAAATTCAGTCGCAAAGCAGCTCTGAGTTAGTTAACATCAAGCCTCGTTGGCAATTATTTTTTAAGTGCAGCCAGACCACTGATTGTTTACTCTCTTTCGAGAGTTTTGCGTCTCACTCGCACTAGTTAATTTCAACACCTCAGATAACTGTATAGTTTTACAGTTCTTCTGAGGAATATTCCGTGGTTAACTACGTTGCTACTTCCTATGTGAAGGCATAGGTCGTGTGCAGTCAGTCACAGTAACGGAAGAAAATACGGGTTAATAACATCGCCGGCATATGGTCTGAGTCACCCCGTCGGCATCTGTGCAACAAATACTTTGCAAATTTACTTTGTAAAGTATTTCATTCAAACAAACAAATTGCATTTTGTGCATAAATATTTTAAAATTATAGAACTGCTTATACAAAGAGAAGAACTTCTTGAAAATCATGTTGTTACATATAAAAAACATAAGCGGATTCTGAAAGTTCTGTTTCTTTAAGATAAGCAATACCAGCTGTTTCCAATATATAACTTGGCAGCACTAAATTTAGCACAGGCAAAAGCAATGTTGCATTTCATAAAACGTGCTTAAAACCAATTCGAAAGTGGCTTTAAGTGGGTTTTAAAAAAATCATTTTGTATGGTAAAATCAAGTTTTAACAGTTGGTTTTAACGTTAAAATCGTAATCTGCGTATTTTATACCGCAGAAAAAATGAAATTTGTATTAAAAATATAACTCAATCAAAAACACGATTCCAGGGTTGAACATCTGAAATTTTTTTGTTGGTTTATAAAAATAGCCAACTAAAAGAAATATGTTCTTTTTCTTTATAAATTAAACAAATTTAATGTTTTTTAAAGAAATTCATTGGTATTAGAATCAAAAAAGTCAAAAGAACTGTTCCAGACCTGGAAAATTTAAACTTGTTTCTTAATATTAATCTAACTAAATAAAACAAAACTTTTCTTTGGTAATCAAATATATTTTATGTTTTAGAAAGAAAGAAATTGGCATTGAAAATCAAAAGAACGAAATAATGGTTCTAGGGGGCACAGCCGAACAACACACTTTTTTATTTTTTGACGCTACTTCCAGATGCGGATTTAATAGCTCAAGGTTTTCTAAAATTGGGTTATAGTAAAACATAATATTTGTTTTATAGTAACGAAATAATTAATAACAGTCTTTTAATATAAAGTATATTTTAAATAAAATCGACTTTATTGTTATGTCGGTCTTCATCGACCCTGTTGGGAAATTTAGCCGTCGAAGTAAAAAAAAGGTTAAAAAACGAAAAAAAAATCTGTACCTCCTCATCTTTCTTCATTTGTTTTCTGTTCTGATTTGATATGCTGGTCCTACATAAAAAAATTTCAAGAAAATATTTCAATCGGCTTTGCTGTTTTTAGCAAATTTTTTTAAAGTAAAAATAAAATATAGAAAACTAGTACTAGTATTTTTTAAAATGAAAAAAGGAAAATATTATTTGAAGTTTATCAAAAATATGTGAGCGGCAACACTGAGTGGCAGACACCAAAAAAGATGAACTCTGGTGCATTATTTTTAATACACACGCATGCTTTTTTTGAATTTTTTTGTTTTTAAATTAATAAATTAATTGCAACGACAGTGAGCAGCATTAGTAGCAGAAACAACAATAAAATAAATAAATACAAAAACAACTGCTGCATCATCAGCATCATGTCTATTATCGTCTTTATTTATGTTCATGATGAGCTTCGTTATGTATGATGATCATGATCATCTTGAACATTAACTGCATAATCAACGAAACAGACGAAAAAACTACAACAAAAAAAAACTGTTGAAGATGGTTGCATTAGGGATTGATTGTGCTCTAGCAGTGGAAGGCTGGCTGCTGGGTGCAATGAAGAGGAATAAATAGAATATTGTGAGAAGAGAAGCCAAGGGAAGGGCTACTCGAAAAAGAAATTGATTTTGATAGTGGACTAATTATAAGCTAACTAAGAACGTTAAGACAATTATTTGTTATATATACTGTTAATTCTGTAACAATTATTGATTTGATATGATGAGGGTGCTTCCCAGTTTCTGTTGCAATCTTAATAGAATGAATGAAAGTCTGAAGAACTATAATGAATCATATTTAAAATGAGTTCGAAAAAAATAGAATTAAAAAACAAAACTTAACGTCATAATAATTGCTTAGATAACAATCATCCTAAAAGATTATGATGAACACTTAACCAGCAAATGGAGAATATGATAAATAATAAAGAACGAAAGAAAAAAAAATAGCAAAGATGTAGAGTGCAACATCTAGGAATGGAAAATATTTTAATGATAGTTTGAAAACAAGATCACATTAAGAAGGTTCAATGAAATCAAACAAATGCGTAGGCAAAGGACAACACAAACAATTAAAAGAGGCAGGACTAAAATATTTAATTAAATAGGTTTTAATGGCTATTAAATATAAAATTTGATAATATTTTTTTTCCTTCAACAGATGCCATTTACTTGTCCTCATCGAGACAAATGCTGGAGCCTATTATGGAGGAAACTTCAGAGGATGAGGAATATACGCTAAATTCCTGGCAGCAATATGAGCAGCAAGGCAGCGATGTTGAATGTGAGGGCACCACCGAAGGAGAGTCCCTGTGTGGTGGCACCGGGGGAGCTGGTGGTGCCAGTTTCTGGAGTTCGGCGGAATCGGACACAGGTTCTGTGATAAGAGTCGAAGTAAATAAAGGTAAGTAATTCGAATTTTGACTTTTTTTTTTAAATTCAAAAAATAACTTTGGAAAAATTTTTTGCCTTCCAGATAACGACTCTACATCTGAAAGAGATTTCCTGTGTCCGGCCAAACGGCCGCGCAGATGTGAGGAGTCTTTGGCTCATAGCCAAAACGAAGACGATGTAATTTTAAGACGCCCCCTGTATGGCGACTTGAAAAACAACAGCCTGGAAAGATTTTTAAATTGTGAAAACTTTTCGCGTGATTCATGGGGTGCGAGTAGCCAGCAACGCAGCAGTGTTGGCAGTCGTCGAGGATTTGATGATTTCTATTCTGATTCCGATTCGTTGTCTTATAATTCCTTAAGTCGCTCCTCCAGTCTCATACAGTTTGAGTCTTTGGAAAGGCAACTGCTTATGCACGAACAACATGCCAGTATGAATAGTTTGGGAAATTCTTCACCTTCACTATTGAGTTTTGAGACTAACAACGAAGATGCTGCAGGTAAAGCTGCTTCCAATTCAGCTAATAACTCGGCGAATAACAGTCGCCGCGGCTCACAGTCTTCTTTGCTAAAGAAATACGAATCTTTAGATGGTCGTTTGCATCAGACGTATTATGATTTGGATAAATTGAATTTTGATGATATGAATAAGGGAAATAGTGATAATTTCTCTAGAACTACAAATTTGAAAATTAGCACCCACATGGCTGAACTGAGATCTGACTCGGAGTCATCTTCAGAGGGATCTGAGGTCACCTCAAGGCCACAAAGTGTGCTATCACCCAACGACTGTCCAGATAATGATTTCCTGATGAAAAAATTCAACCGTAACAATTCCCAGCAAAATAAAAAAGGCAAAAATTCAGCGGAAAATCTGTCAGAAGATTCGGGCTATTGTGAGCCATCTCTAGGCTTTGGCTTACGACGTACAAAATCCCAAAGCCTATTAACAAATTATGAGAAATTTTCCGAGGAGGAAGAAGAAATGGAAAATAAATCTCTGCTACATACCAGCAACAAACCGCAAGCGTTTATTGAACTAAACGGCGAACAGCAGCAGGTCAACAGCAAACATTCCATTATAAACGAATTTAAAAGTATTACCACGAGACAAGACATCAACAAATCCCCGCCACTCTCGCCCCAACTAGACTTTATACGCCATAAACAGCGTACAGAAGCACATTCGCCATCGCCGGTATCATCAGAGGTGTCGACATCATCCTCTACATCGTCTCAGTCTACAAATAGCAACAATTCTCAGCACTCATCTTCTTCAGCATCATCTACATCGTCTGCCACGACATGCGCATCAAAGGCCTCTTTTACTTGGTTAATCCCCTCCGCCACCAACACCAGCAGACAATGTACTTCTTCGTCCAGACTTCTTCTGGCAGAAGAGGAAAAATCACCATCACAAATTAGTATAAACGATCGACGTGAACTGCAAACATCTAACGAGCAAAGTGTTCAAGCTTTCAGCGGAAAATTGAAAAATATTGAAAAAATTTCTTCTCTATCCCCGCCGTCCACAAGACTACAATGTGTACAACTTGTAGCTAAAGAAAATAATAAATGTTTAGAGTGTAAAAATATTTTAGACATAAATGAGTGTCGGAATTGTGGTGAAAACATCATTTCAAAATTTATTCTAAAACAAGAGAATATACGCTGCCAAAAATGTAAAGAAAATTTTAAATGTAAAGATAAAATTAAAAATTATAATGAAATTACGATTGGAAATAGTGGTGATGTTTTAAAGTGTGAAAACTGTGGTGAAAATTTATTTGTGGATTTAAAGTTTGCCAACACACTCACTGAGAAAGTGAGAAAAAAGTTAGGCGATGCCAGTGGTGAGTTTGTGAATGCAGCAGCAACTACTGAGAGACATTGTTTAAACGATTTCGGTTTGGAATATGACTCGGCGGTTTCCACACCCGAATCTCCAAAAAATTCTCCTAAAACTTTAAGAAACTATAAACATTTTAACGGTTGCCGCAGCTCTACACCCGAGGCCTCGGTGTCGAAAACTTTCCCTTTATCTTTTGGCTGCAGTGCCAGTTCCGATAGTGATTATTCTCCCTTAAGATTACGCAAAGATTTTCATAGTTTAATGCCGAGCTGGCCAGTAAAAACTTCTAGCGTGCCCAATGAATTGAATAATTTAGGGCGCAAGAAAAAGCTGAAAAAGGCTAAAACGACCAGCAACAGTAAATCTGCTAGCAGAACTAATCACACAGAAGCTGCTACAGACAATGACTCTGTAACTGACTCTATATCAAGTAGTAGCGAGGAATTAAATCTCAACATAAAAAGAAGTTCGAGCTGGTCTTTTCAACAAAATCTCTCACCAGAGACGCCATCTTTGGATGCCAAGAATTTAGGTTTACTGCATCAGTCGTATCACAATTTGGCCTTATTGAATTTAGACTTTGAACAGGATAATTGTGTAGCTGGCAAAATGGCCGAAAGAAGAATCTCCTCCGATTATGAAACTGAAATTGTATGTAAAAACAATTTTCTGCTGGATGAACTGTCGGCCCACTTTGATCGTACTGCGTCTATATTAACTGACAAGCCAGCGGATGAAATTGATGCAGCAGGCATTCATCCAACAGATAGACAGCCAGCGCCCAAACCCCCTCAAAGAGTGCATAATAGAAGAACTTCGAATTCTAGCTGTTCGGCTACCGAGGACAGTGAAACGGAGCAAATTCAACATGTTTCTCTGGTGATACGTAAACCTCCGGCCAGGCAGAAACGTGATAAAGGTGAAGATAAAACCAATAGTTTAACCCAAGATTACAGCTTTGCCAGTATCATGCAGAGCGGCGGTAAAACATTTGACCAGGATCCAACCATTCTTAAGACCAGTTATGCCCAGAGTTTGGAGAAATGTAACTTCGACTGCAACGAATTATCTATACAAGATTTAAATAAAGCACGAGCCCTGCCAAAGCGTAGATTCCAGTCTCAAGCCAATAGCTCAAAAAAGAAAAATCTAGTATCCTCTACACCGAATTTGAATGCCTATGATTTCAACCATCAAGATGACATTGAAGACGATATGTTTGTGTCTAGCGCCCATACCTCTATGCACCAATTGCCCATGTCGCAAACCCAAAAGCCTTTGGGCATACTACTACCAGCTGGCTCACGGACTTCATTTGGCAAAGAAGTCAGCTTTTGTCCTGTAGTCTCCAAATACTGTTGGCAAGAACAGTCTTCAGAGGAGTGCAATGAGGCTTCTCTGCAGGATGATGATGATGATAGCGAAGATGAGCTACTGGATAATGCGGATGCTACGGTCATTTATAATACCAAAGAAAATGAAAATATTGCTAGTAAATATAATGAAGAGTACTTGAAGAAAAAAGTACCAGAAACTAATTGTAAAGAGTCTGTCAATGATGACGAAATGATCAAAGAGAAAACCCAACCTAAAGAGATTAATACAAAACAACAACAGCTGGAAAATGTAATGCTCACAAAAGAGAACCAACTAAGAGATGAAACAAATGTTAGCAACGAAACGAAACAAAGAGAAGAAATAACAACTCCCAAGAGCATAATAAACAAACAAGATAATAATGAAACAGAGGAACAAGAGGAATCAAATGAAGTGCAACAAATGCCAGCACAAACACAATCCAGCAACGAGACACCAGTAACAACGCTTAGTTTAACAACGAACTTGAACAATGAAACATTAAAAACACAAACGGATAGTGCTATAACAGAACAAAACAAACGCGTAAATAACAGTACGAATACAAGTGTTACGGCAATAAAGTCTACGGTTGTAGTAGCGCGACCCTTGAGCATACAATTACCCATTTTAAGTGAACCTCCTATTAATCGGGCTCACCATATACTCTATGCCTCCCAGCAAATGCTGGATAATTTCCAAAAGCAACAAGAAAACGAAGAATATCAACATTTCAAATCACAATCTACACAAAACTTAAACAAAATGTCGGCCAAAACGGTGGATCTACAACAACAGGCGTCGTCAAATTCAAAATTAAATAATAACAATGAAATAATGAAGTCAAAATTCAAACACGAAGAAAAACATCCCAATTCAAAGGGTTTCTTGTCCAGATTTGCCAACAACTTTCGATTTTCTCTCAGACGTAATAAGAAAAAGGTGCAACAAAAAGGCAATCAAAACATGGAAGCTGAAGTGCAGGAACAAAATAAAACGAATGGCCAGACAAATCAAACTAAAACAAAACCATTGCCTGCTGGCCACAAACAGCCGGATTTTATACATATTCCTTTGAAGGGACCTCTGCCAGAAAATCGAAATGGCAACAATAAAGCACAAACAAATGGCAATTCCTCCAATAATGGCAATGCCAAAAATGCAACGGTATTACTGAAGCAAAAAGGCGCTAAAACTAAAGATACAAATGATAAGCAAGAAAAAGTAACTGGAAAGCCACCCATACCACCCCAGCAGCAACAACAAATACAGCAATTGCAAAAAATGCAAAGCGCACAATCCTCTCTACAACAACAGCCATTATTAGTTGAAGTTGGTCTAAGCCGTTTCTACACCGACACCGAAAGCCACCACCCCACCGCACCCCATCCTTATTCGGTCACGCAAGATTTTCTAACCAGCGAACGAGATTTGTACAATCAAAATTACAACCAACAACAATTTACTACCAGTCAGTCGTGTGCCAACAATCAACTATTAACAAGTGCAGAAAATGATAGAAATATGACGGCCGTAAATACAAATAATGCCGCTACATACGAATTTACCTCGCCCTCGCGTGCTACCGTCTCACAAAAAACCCAAATGTTTAATAATCTATCGCGTAAATCGGAACAGCCAAAAATAGGCCTAATCGAAACAAATCTGGATACACACGAAACAATAATAACGGGTAAAACGCGTTCATTAATCAATATCGGTCCCAATCAGCAGCAACGTTATGCCGGCAACAAACGTTTGCATACAACCACAAATTCACATAATCATCACCCACAGCAATTTAATCGTCATCATCTCGACGGCAATGAGGCTGACGATGATGAATATGATGATAATGATGATGATGAGGTGGTTGTACGTCCTGACGGTACCGTTGTTGTTATCAAAAGTGCCGGTACGAGTGGTTCATCATCCCAAGCAGCACAAATTGTTTCAGTGCGACGTCCACACAAAAGTATGGAATTTTTATTGGATAAAGAAAATCAAAAGGATGTTATGGTAAGTAAAATGTATATGATAGTAATTTGCGATATTTACAATATGCGTGCATGTGTATGTGTGCGTGTATAGTATTTTATGCACAGGAATTTGCTGTGTCCTTTGTTTGAAATTAGGTTAGGTTAGTTCTCAGTGAATAATATTGTGGAATTTTTTCATGAATAGCAAATATTTTGAGAAGTTGTAATGGCAATTTTTAAAGAGAATATTTTTACATTTTTTTATATCTGTGAAAATAATCTATACGTGTGATTTTACAAGCTTTGACGGCAAATTCCTGTATTATTATTCCTCGGCTAAACCGGCTACAAGTAAAAACCTTTTATGTGAAACGAATTTGTGAATTAATTAATTTTTTGTTTATTATTGTATTCTGATATTTTTAAGCTTAGTTTAATTTTTAATTTCAATATTTCGTCACTCCTTTGTGTGACCTCTTCAGGAAATTAATTATTTTATTTGATATGAAAAAATATGTTGTTTGTGAAACAAAATTATTTGTCAACAAAATACAAATTTTTTCTTTAAATTGGAAATAAGTGAAAAAAGTAGAAACTATAGTTTAACATAATAAATAATTAATTTTGCAATCTGTTTGAAAATTAAATTACAGTCTCAAACCAGTGCGACCCATGGGGATTTTTTCTTGTCCAATATGTTTAATGAAAGCAATGAAGACAATTGTCCTGTTTAAAAAATTGCTTTAAGCAACTCAGATATAATAGATATTCAAGTCCGCAGGCTCTCCATGCATGTCAATAAATTTTAATAGATCCTCTAATAGCGGATTCGTGTCTTCTAGTATCACAATGGTAAATCATTCCGTTGTTGTCTAAGAACGTTGTCGGGGTAGCATAATAAATTACATTGGCTGAGCCAGACCCATGAGTTGGTCTTGCTGGGGCTCTTCTGTAATTCGCAACGAGAAATTGTTTCTGTCTGTTATAAAAGAGTCTATTTAAAAAAGTTTGAACTATTTTTGGGTACTAATTTTGTAAATCAGTTTGCGTTAGTGAAATTTGTTTGGAAATCAAAATCATATTTTTGAAAAAAATTTAAAATATTGTTTCTGTTCACTTAAAAATCGAAACAAATTAATTTTATTTAGTTACTTTAATTGACAAAAAAAATTTCCAGCATTGTAAATACATTTTTGGAATTTTTAACTTCCAAACATGAAATATGTTTAATATGTTAAGAAAAAGAAAACATTGTTTACTTTTATGCACCAAAAAAGAAAAAAATTCAATTGTCCAACCCTGGAATGGTCTTCTTCGTTTTGTTTGATTTTTAATATTTTTGAACTAATATTTATTTAAATTATTTTTCAACTATAAAAGAGGTTTAAATAACAAAAAAAAAAACTTTGTTTTAGTTAGTCACCAAAAATAAGTTTAAATATTCCAGCTCTGGAACCGTATTTTAGATTTTGTTGATTTTCAATAGCAATCTATTTAGAATTAAACAAATTTATTTTTATTAAATGAAAATAATTTCTTGTAATATCCCAAAGCAGGCTTTTAATGCAAAGCAGGGTTGCAAAAGTTGGTACAATTGTACTTTTTTCGGTTCATTTGCAGACTCAAAAGTACGTCAATTTATAATTTTGTACAATTTTCAGTTTATGCGTTTTTATAAAATTTCTATAATTTATTATTCTGACTGATTTATGGTGGCATTCATCTTTACTATCATTTCTTTGTGATTTACTTCTTGCACTCACCTGATTATTTTCAAACAATTACAACCAACTTCACTTTGTTTTTTCGAAGGTCGTTTTCTTTTACTACATAAATTCTATGAATAGCCTGTTCAGTGGAAAATTGTAATTGAAAATAATATAAAATTTACTGCCTATTTCATAATGTCGTATGAATTCTTTCTTTTGTATAAATACATATATTTGAAACAACAACAAACTTTTATAAATTGCTTTTGTTTTAAATACGAAAGAAAGAACTCTAACGGCATTAAGAAATAGGCATTTAATTAAAAAACAAACAATTATTGTCTGTATATAAACTTTCACACTTTCAAAAATGGAATCTAAATCATTTTAAGATTTTAAAATAAAATTTAAGCAAATTTTATATATGTACATATGTATGTACATACATATATTTTAGCTCCAGCAAGCAGAGAAAATTCAAAATTTGTAAAAAAGTTTTGTCTTGCTACAATTGGAATCCAAAAAGGACAATTTTATGAACTTGTTGGTACAATTATAATGGTCCCATTTTGCAACCCTGACACAAAGTGGTTTATCGTTCCCATTAATGCTTTACTATTGCATACATACATTAACACATACATACATATACATATGTTCACATGAAGATACATTTTACGTTCAGCTTGATAAGTGTCTTAAAATGCAATTAATTATAAAATTAATTATTTTCATTTTTCGTGTATGTGTGTATCTACAGCCCCACTAAATAAATTATGCCCCTACAATATATAAATATAAAGTATTTGTCAGGAACATTGACAACACAATTTCAATGCACTCTTCTATTAAAAAAAAAGTAATTGCTTTTGTTGTTGCAACAAAAGGATTTTATTGTGAGCCGCTAACAAAGAATAGCAAAATGAAAAAGTCATCAATGGCACTCACTCAATTTTTGTCAGCCCATATGTTAATGTACTCGTTTGTTGTTGTTAATAATGATGTGTGAACATGCTAAAACACTCCAAGAGAAATAATGAAAAAACAACAACAACGGTGTGATACTTAACTGTTTACTGCAATATTTGTTTTTGTACTCGTCTGTTAACAAAAGGTCAATTTATATTTTATTTAGTAAGAGTAGAGCCTGCCCCTTTGTTTTGCGGCAGTTGTTGAAAATTTTAATTGAATTTGATTTTTTGTGAGTAATAAAATACACTTATTACAAAGAAAAAAGTGAAATTTTAAGATTTTTAAAAATCTTGAGATAAGTGTTTTGTTGTGTGCAAATAAAGGAATGAAATATATTTTTATAGTCAATAATGAAATTTAAGAGTGAAACCTGTCATCATTGCAAATTTTACGATTCGTCAAGGTCAAAAAGGTGGGTAGTATATTACTTATGTATATAGGTAGATATGTATGCAAAAATTACATGCATACATATTCATAAAATACAAATTGCCATGTACTTAACATAAAAGTTATGGGCCGTCAAGAATAATTATTTCTTGGGAGTTATTACTCTTTTAGCATTTCTCCTATTATGAACAAATATTCCTTGTAATATTTCCTTGTGATATATAAAAGATTAAAAAATTTAAAAATATCTCACTTTCAAAATGGAAGGGAGTTTTTAAAAAAATATGTTTAATAATTTTATGAAACTAACTTCCTGGCCCAGATTTTCCACTTTATTATACCCTCCAAAAAAGAATATGGAGCGTATATTCACTTTGTCATTCTGTTTGTAACGCAGCGAAATATCCATCTGAGACCCCATAGAGTATATATATTCTTGATCAGGGGGCAAATTACGGCACTCGATATCGAACGAAATTTGTATTTAAATTGTATGGAAATTTCGCTCGATATCGAATGCGGTAATTTGGCCCCAGAGATGAAATCTAAGACAATCTGAGCATGTCCGTCCGTCCGTCTGTGGAAATCACAATTCAGTCCAAACGAAAAGTGCCAGACTCTTGAAATTTGGTATAAATATATGTTGAAGGATAGCACAGGTAAAGTTCGGAAATGGGCTAAATCGGACAAATATTCCTAAATCGGAAAAAAGTTCCCCAAGAAGAACTAAACCAACCCAGAAAAAACAACATAATTTTTAAAGTTTTTTTGTAATTTTGCTAAGCAAATTATATATTTTTATGTCAAAGAAGGTCGAACGCGTTAAAATTGGAGTCATAAAATAAAAAAAAATAAAAATTTTTGACACCGCCCCCTTTAGTGGGCGTTATTATATGCAAAAATAGGGTAAAAATGTAACAAATTGTTTTACTTAAGCCTACATTTCTTAAAAATAACATTTTTAAGACGTAACCTGGTACTACTCTTCCCCGCCCTCTCCTCCCCTCTTTACCCACCGAATTGCCCTATCAAAATTTTTTTTTTTAATTTTGTATTTAATTATCCCAAACATTTATTTTTAGAGTTTTATGACAATGGAGAAATGTCTCCCCCACAGTCCTTGCCAGAGCGACTCCGCCAAAATCAGTTTCAATACCCTCCAAAGAGCATTTGACCCCATAAAGTATACATATCTATTCTTGATCAGTGATGAAGTCTGATACGATCTAACAATGCCCATACGTTCATCTGTGGAAAACATAATATAGTCTATTTTTGGACCCCGCCCCCCTTAAGTGGGCGTTGACTCACGATATTATATGTAAAAATAGTGTAAATATTGAATAATTTGTACTCCTTAAGCCTATAAGAAGCTGAGGTGTTCTCTGATCTTGCACGGCCCTTGCCTGAATGACTCCCTCAAAATAGAGATTTAGAATTGGGTACAGAACTGTCTTAAAGGAACTCTGTCGCACCGAGTTAAACATTTTAAATTTACTTACTAAATATTTGGAGGGTATTTAAGATTCGACCCGGTTTTTACTTGGTTTTATTTTAAATAGAATTGTGCTACAAAACGATTTCGAGTGACATAGTGGGCAGTAAATTTAATTTTTTTATCGTTGTTTCAATGTTAACACCCAAATGAAAATTTTTTACTCCCTGTTTTTTTATATAAAATAAAAATTTTCGTCTGGGAGTTCATACGGAAACAACAATAAAAAACAAAAATTTTTTATTGCTTTCAATATATAAAATTTCAAACGAAAATTTCAACTTTTTTACAAAAACAGGCAGTCAAACAAATAAAAAATATTTTGTTGTCTTACAAAAGCAACATTTTGTTTATTACAATGTGAACTGGATTTTATTTCATTTGTGAACTATTTTCATTTATTTTTAGCTGTAAAATAATTTTTTTTGATTTGTTTATTTACATAGTATATTAGTGCAAAATATGTAGAAAAATTTTGATTAAAAGTATTTTTTTGAAATGTTATTGTTTTTATTGTTTATTTACAAATTCATTTGTGTTCGCACACACAAAAATAGCAGACCATTAAATCTCAATAAGCAAAGCAGCTGGCTTCGAAATTCAATGATGCCACTTTTTTAATTTATTTGCTCTTGCGGAATTTTTTCCGGAGAAAAGTATTTTGTGCGGGAAAGAAATTGATAGAGAAAATTCGTGTTGATAAATAATAATATCTATTTATGTATTTCCCTTTTATGTAATTTAGTTGGTTATTTTTTTTTACTAATTAAGTCTCAAAATAGTGAACAATTTTAATATTAAATACTTTAAATTTTTGAAATTAATTAATTTACTAAAACATTTTATTAAAATCTTAACCGATTAACGCAGAATTAACCGATTATTTATCATTAAACCAAAATTTCAATTAATTAAGTTGACCATTAACCAATAAAAGGCGATCAATTGAATATTTCTTTAGATTATAT
The DNA here is from genome assembly GCA_951800035.1 of Linnaemya tessellans. Taxonomy (NCBI): domain Eukaryota; kingdom Metazoa; phylum Arthropoda; class Insecta; order Diptera; family Tachinidae; genus Linnaemya; species Linnaemya tessellans. The sequence goes on along the minus strand of OX637533.1, from coordinate 15,759,314 downwards.
GCCCATTAGGGTGGTACATATTCAACAAATATAGTTTGCTGACGTTCCCTGGTGAAATATTAAAACAACTTTCTGCAGATCAACTGTCTGTATATAATATTTGTAATTAGAGCTATTAAAATTTAAGAAAAATAACAACAAATTGCTTTTCATATATTTTGTTATTTCTTACACAATAACTTTAAGATAAAAAACAATGTTTTTTACTACCTTTATACCAAAAATAAAAAACTTATTAAAACCATTTATATTGTGCACATCTACACAAAAATGCCTTTCAAATGAAATATCTATCGTCAATGTTGGTGGAAGATAAGACACTTAAAAGTGTACCACAATAATATATATGTGTTGTATTTATATAAAATTCTTGTTTGGAAAGATATCTATTTGAATTTTAAGTGACTATCAGCCAAATTTTTCGAAAGAGATATTCTGAAAGAACTAGGAGCAGATCAAATAACATGGAAAATTTAGGATTGATTTTCTAACGTACACATCAACTGTTTTCGGAAGCCGCTACTGTTGCTTGTCAACTAAATTTTTTAAGCTAAATAATAAAAAAATCTTGCAGAGTGATATTGTGGAGCCTCAATATCATTAAATACAGTATTTTAGTGCCATAAATATTGTCTGTGACACAAAAAGATTTTCCAGGAAGTGTTTTACCCTACTGTATATACACTTATTCCTCGATTTACACAATAATTTTTTTTACACGATTATTTTGGATTTCGTGTAAATTGTAATCGATTAACACAATTTTTTATGTGTTTTTGAGTTAAACGCTTCTGCTATTTTTAATTTTGTTTTTATGAATAGCATTTATTTTGTTTAATGAATTACCCCGGTATTCATAAAATTTAAAATAAGTTTGAAATGTATTTTAATCAAATTTTTCCATAAAAAATTTTCTTAAAATAGATTTCAAATACGTTTTATTTTTTTATGAATACCAGGGTAAAGGTTTATTTTTATGTGCTTTGAGTAAACACTTGTGATATTTTAAAATCGTATGTACATATAAACATATAATTTCTTAATAAAATCAATTTCTTAAGCGATTCTGATTTTATTTTCGATTTACACGATTTTTAATACAAAAATCTTAAATTTCGATTTACACGACTTTCTCGGGAACGTATTTATCGTGTAAATCGAGGGATAGGTGTACTACACACTTACAAGGATATATAGTTTTTGCCTTATTCATAAAAGATGTTTCTCTACTTTATAAAGGGTTTATAGAACCGATTTCAAATACAAGGTGGGCCAAAAGAAACCACCATATTAGAAGATGCTCTTATTTTTGCAAATAGCGGCCAAATGTCAAATCTGGTTTGACATTTGTGAACTAGACAGATATAGAATACAAGTGACCAAACCATGGAGCGATACACTCACTTGAGTGTGCACGAGGACGAAGTGGATGATTTTTCGAACAAAATCATAATGAGCGATGAGGCTCATTTCCACCTCAGCGGGTACTTGAACAAGCAAAAATATCGCTTCTGGGGCACCGAAAATTAACGAATGATGCACGAGGAGCCATTACAAACGCTCGCAGTGACTGCATAGTGCGCTGTTCACGTTGGAGGAGTTATCGGATGACTTCTTTTGGCCCATCTTGTCTATTTTTTTTATGAATAAGGCCTTATATATACCTTGTAACCAGACAATTATCATTAAGAAAAACCCATGATCAGACAAAGTCACGGTTTTTATAATCTAATTGCATATTATTACGATATTGAAGCCAGTTTTTTACAACAATTTTTACGCATATTTTCCAATTACATGTAAACCTCAATAAAATCCATAAAACTCAATTAAAGTTAACTTATTGTTGTATTATGCAAGATTGTTTCTTATTAATGTTCCTCCTAATAAACTTTTCGTTGTTTGTTTTATAAATGAAATATTGTGTGGTATTATTGCAAGATAATCCGGGTTTAACTAGACAACATTTGCCATATGCACAGAAAATCCCTTGATTTGTTTTTAATCAAACTATTTCTTACCATTAAAACATTTTACTTAATATATGAAATTTATTTTCTCTCAATCTCTTGGCCTTTGCTTATATTTACTTGAGTGCCGTCTATAATTTTTCTATAATTATTTAAAACATAAAAAACTAAATTTCGTAGCTATTATAAAGTGTGATTAAAATATTTAATTACACACTATTTTTCTCTGTTCAAACCCCTCACTGAATATACAAAGTTAAAATAATTAAATATAATTTACTGCAGACAACACACTTACTCGTACTCGTAGTTTAATGCTTCTTTTTTTTTAAGGGAGATACATAGATATGCTTTTGACTAATAATGTTTTGAAAGAATTTTATTTCAAAAATGTGCGGAAGTTGTCAAGTGAGACGTACGATTACCACGATGTACTTTCTAAATAAAAGCTACAATATATATATATATATATATATATATATATATATATATATATATATATATATATATATATATATATATATATATATATATATATATATACTTATATATATATATACATATATATATATATATATATATATATATATTTTTTTTTTTATTTTAAATTTCTTTTATTAGAAATGTTTTTAGGTTAATTTTATGTTAGCAACATTGTTGTTACCATAAAAGGGAAAGTATAAACAAATAAAGCAAATGGAAATTGAAGTAATTAAGGAAGTTCATTTTTGTAATTTTTCAAGTGTTAATTTAACTGTCCAACTGCAATTTTACCGCCTAATAAAAAATGCACTAAACCACTGCTAAGCAAAACACTTCACAATAAGAAATAAAAATGAGAGATTTAAAGAAAAAAAAAATATGGAAGACCAAAGAAAGGTCTTTGTTGCCACTTCTTGCTAATTTTAAGCTCAAAGTTATTGTAACGTGTACTGTTGTGCTATTCTAAGATGTTCTTATTCAAAAGTGTAATAGGAGTTTTATAAAACTCTATTGCCCCCTATTATAACTGTCGACATCGACATCACGTCACCTCACGACAGCAAAAATTATCACTTGTCTGTTAGTTGTCGACAACAATTACTAACTATTGGCAATATGATGGCATACTTTAAGGCGTATACTATTGCAGCGTATTAATAGTAGTCGACTCCGCTTTACTGGAAATAACCAAAACCCAATTATATTTCAGTTATCCGATATTTTTTCTAAAACGTAGTTTGCATTATTGAAATTTGTTACAGTTAAACGTACTGCTTAAAATCAGTAAAACAATATTTTTTATATCAAATCTGTATATTTTTGTACGTCAATTTAACGTAAATTCTTATTTGAAAAAAAATTATTTATAGAATTAGTCATTTTGTTGTTGAATGTCTAGCCACTTGCTTTGATAATACAATAATAGAAAAATACAATAAAGTACGTAAGAGCGAAAAGGACAAATAAATTTTGCCATTTAATTATTTAACGGACAAAAGATGCACAATTTTTTCAGCCTTAAGCTATGCAATCGATTTCAAATAAATAAATTTGTCATTGTTTATTTTTTCACTAAAGCGAACTAAGTTTCATACAAAAAGTAGTTGTGGGCTTGCTTTTGGTTTTCAGTAATACGATATTTTCAATAAAGCGATGTTTCGCTAAAGCGAAGTGACTAAAACTAGCTGCGTTTAAAATCAGTGCGGGGATTTGTATCGTTTGCAGTATTCCGATTTTTTTCAGTAAAGCGTGTTGCGCAAAAGCGGATTCGACTGTAGTCAATTGTTGTCAACAAAGAGTCGAGAAATGGAAATATTTTTGTCCTATTGATGTGACGTCGATGGCGTTATTCGTAATAAGGCACATTCACCTTTATTCCATTAACCGTCGTCGTCATCGTCAGCAATTTAATATCAATATCAATTTCTATCGACGTCGTCATCAATTCGATACAAAACTTATATTCCATAAAAGCACTGTAACGATGTCGATGGTTTATTGTTTTTCTAAATCATATCTCTAATAATTTGGACAGCTGGTTTGTTTTGTTTTCAGTTTTTATTAAAAACTTTTCTTGAAAACTATAAACAACTAAAATGTTAAAATGTTCTGAAATTGAATCAGGTTTGCCACAGATTCTTCTAGGGGGCTAAGTAATATTTGTTTGTAAATTCCGCCTCCAGTAGACGTGCACTCTCCCTTGTTTTAACTAAATTTTGTTTTACTTTAAATTTTAAATCCCGCCAAACCTTTAAAAAAAATTTTGTCATACAGAAATCCTTTTAGTACTATTTATTTTACGTTTTGCCAACCGTCACCTGCTCTTTTCGGTGGACCAAGGGCATTTAGTGTAATTGCAATTATTCCCGCTGCTCTTTAAAATCGCAAGGAAGACTGCTTTTTTGAAGTGAACGATTTTTTCCCATCCCCTTCACTAACTACTGGAATTGCACAACGTTTGTAATTTTTTTTCTTTTTCCATTTTTTTAAACAGATTAATTATTATTGAACAAAATTTAAAAGAAATAAAACTCTTTCGACACCAATAACAGTGACGATAAAATCAGAGTCAATTTAAATTGATGCCGGCGTTAACGTTGCTTACGGCATACCAAACTTACATCGACGGTTATCGATAACATTTGATATTGACAATGGGCATACCGATTTATAACAATTGAAACAAAGCGTTATCGTTTCGTATTGATGACGCTAAATGGAATATGGGTGATTGTTTTTATTTTCAAGCTATTGAATGCATCAACATATTCGCACGTGTTTAGCGGTGTTGGATATAGTTTTTCGAATCCTATAAAATAATCGAGGACATTAATTGTTAAGATATATAATTTTGGAGTTATTTTTAAATAATTTTTTTATATTATTCATATTCACGATATCTCACGAACGCATAAAGCTATTTGGTTACTAGTGATCGACATGGTTTTTAAATGTCTACAGTATCGATTGGTAAATCCCTTTAAGGCCCATTATTACAACTTATAAATAGTTATTTTTAGGATGTTATTTGATAGATAAATGGTTTTTGGTTATTACAAATTAATATTAACATAAGAAGCGACAAATAAGGTAATATCTACTTCATCCTCATGGTAACTTTATAAGTGAATAACAAGAATTTGAAGCTGCCATATGTTCTGCCGAAGATATGGTAACTTCAATGACAGTTTATTGTCAAAATATTTAGCTTCGACATTATTTTCAATAACACAGTTTATGCAAACAACAAAAGCACTCAACGCAAGTAACAAAATAATTTAACACACAGAAAAGATAATAACGTTTTCAATTTAAGAAATAAACAAAAGGAAATCGTTGCCACTACGCTATTTTAAAACCACTAATAGTAGTCGGTATCCACCGCAATGTTGCCACACTATATAAATTAGATTTTTTATTTTATCTGACAGTTGTAATAATGGAAAAACTTTAAAGGTCACTTTATCGTTCACGTTAGCTAATGTTAAGATTAACTATTGGGAACTTTATCGTTAAGTTGTAATAATGGCCCTAAAAGTTATTACAAAAAAACATTTGAAATAAATTTTTTACTTACTATTTCTTTAGATTTCTCAAAATCTACTGATTCAAATCGGTTAAAATTCGCAGGCAGTCTTATAAAATTCACTTGATTAATTAATTCAGTCAGGTTATACATATAGTTACACACACACGTACACAAACACATGTCGGTCCTTTATTGCAACATAGTCATATCTCAAAAAATAAAAAAATTTTTAGTTACTCAAACGAAAGCACTGCTTCATATCATGTCCATATTTAAAAGAAAAGTTCAGCAACACATATATCTAAAGCTGAAACGAAGCTATAACACAATATATATTGTGCAATTGCATCTGAAAGCATACAATTTAAAAACTTAATTGCATTTTTCCAAGTGTGATCTTTTTTGAGATATGACTATGTTGCGATATGTACAGATATAGGGACACCCTGTCTGGAGTAGTCAGGAAATCTTCGTAGGAACTCAAAACAAAGAGATCTACTGAAAACCAGTTTTTTGCAAAACGAGGTAAAACCAATAACTTGCCGATTTTTTTTAATTTTAAATTTTCTTATATTTGAAACAAAAAAATACTAATTATTAAATACAATTATACGAAAGAAAAAGCTTTTTGAACATCGTGAAATTGGCAGTAACTCTGTGAATTATAAAACTGGTTTTTGGCTACTTAATAACGCTTATTTAGATTTGTTTACATTTTTGCTGATACTGTCGTCACTGGATGATTTCTTTTAAATTTGTCATTCTCCCAGGCTGCCTTGAAAATCAAATAGTAGATTCTAACAAATAACCATGTAATTTAATAAAATAATATCTTCTCCCAATCTACTGAAAAATGTAAGCAAGTGGCAACTCTGATCAGCTGTTTTTGCCAATAGTCAAAAAATAAAAGAAGAAGATAAAAGCAAACACAAATAAAAGTTCTCAAATAAAATGAATGAAATTGAGAGAGCAGTGCAAATTTCTCACAAGACTAAAAAAAGATGATGAAGATGCTAAAGACAATCCCTCTTATTCTGTAACTATTTGTCGACGTCAAGGTCAACACAATATAAAAAATAGGACAATTATTTAAACTTGTTGGTTACTAATTGTCTGCTTTTAACAGCCTCTTGCAACTTTGGTGCCCTTAGAGAAAAGTCTAAACACGTCAGCAGTATTCGCCACAACGAGTATTTCAGTATCCCATTTTTGATATTGTCTTGACATTGACGTACGACAAGTAATTACAGAATAAGGGGAAATATCAGAAAATATTTCCGTTTAAAACGCCCTTGGTACATGTAAAATGTCCGCCAAATAACTTCTGTTTTTTTTGAAAATGCTATAAAAAACTACTGACTATTTTCTCAAATTCCTTTTTTTATTTGAAAGTACAATCCTTCCAGTTAATAATGGAAAATAATTTCATTCAAATGTCTGCCTCGGCTGGCCATGCAGTAACCTACACGATCGGTCCAATTTTTAAGCACGTTATCGATTGTGTGCAGCTGTATTTCACCAATGGCTTCACGAATATTGTCCTTTAAAGCGTCAATTGTCTCTGGCTTGTCGGCGTAACACTTATCTTTGACGGCACCCCACAAATAATAGTACAACGGTGTCAAATCGCAGCTCCGATGTGGCCAATTGACATCAGCTCTGCTGCTTATAATGCGATCTTCAAAAACAGGGCGCAAAACATCGAGTGTAGCTTCGGCTGTGTGGCACGTAGCGCCGTCCTGTTGAAACCAAATGTTGCCAATATCCTCCTCTTCAATTTTTGTGAACAAAAATTCGTTCAACATGGCCCGATAGCGATCGCCATTGACTGTAACGGCCACTCCTTGCTCATTTTCGATGAAAAATGGCCCAATTATGCCTCTGGACCAAAAATCCGCACCAAACAGTAACTCGTTTTGGGTGCGTCGGCTTTTCAATATATGTGTGCGGGTTTTCTGTGCCCCAAAAGCGAAAATTTTGCTTGTTTCCATTTTTTCCAAGATCAAAATGGGCTTCATGTGAAAAGATGATTTTTTTTGGCAAAATCGGCATATTCTGTAAGTCGATCGCAGGACCACATAGCGAAGCGAAAACGCATTGGATGGTCAAAACTAATTATATTGGAAGGATAAAACTAATTATCTGTCAAATCAGACATAAGCTAAGTGTTACCATTCTCGAAATAAGCACTAGTTGAAAAAAAACGTTAGATGGTGGACCCTATATTTGAAATAAAACTTAAATTATATACATATATGTTTTTTTAAATCCTTAAGTAAAACATAATTTGCAGATTATTGCATAATAAATGTAGAAAATTCCATAATTAATGTCGTTATAATCCATTAGTTGTACTTCGCTTCCAATACCTATTGTCCTCTCGCTAATGGCTCAAGAATAACAAACAATAATTTATGACAGCGAGTTGTTAACTTAATTTGTTGTAGCAAATTTCTTTTAATGCAGTTTCTTATAACAAGTACCCGTGAAAACTAGTCAAGGAAGGTGGCAGTACAACTAAAGGGAGGGTGACGGCAGTACACTCATTCACCCGCAAGGACATTTTCCAAAAACAAACAAAAAAAAAAGCAAGAAAGCAAAACAAAAAACTAGAAATAATATCAACAACACAAAAACCAACAAGAATATTAGCAAAAACACCAACAAGAAAACCGGCAAAGTAATTAATTATGGAATAACACAGATATTTTGCAACCAGCGTTTATTTTTGCACACCAGCAAGCAGCTCTCTAGCAGTTGCAACATTTAACCACATTAACAAGCAGCTGGTTTTGAAAATGGGGTTGGCTCCGTGTGTCTGTCTGCCTGATGTCTGTCTGTTTTGGTCGTTCGGCTCGTGTCTGCAGATAATAAACCAAGCAAAAGCACATTCCTTTAGTTTTACTCGGGCTTTTAAGGATCATCATAAGGCAGCAACATTTTTGTATGTAGAATTGTTTATGCGGTTGGTGGTGAAATGACACACCCAAATGTATGAATGAAACCGCCCGCTTCCATACAGTTTAAGAATTAAATTTTATACAAAGCAACAGGAAATAAATTTATTTGAACTCATCAAACAAGCAAACGTATTAATGGGGGGCGGGAGGCAGAGTAGCGGTTTAAGTTTACTTTGTTGCACTTAAGTGGATTAAAATGAAATAATGGCATTTAATTAACAGTCGATTAGTTAAATGAGAAACACTTTCAATGGAAAAATCACTTACATAACTGATTGCCCTCAAGAATGCATGGAGAGCGAACGGAGAATTTGATAAAGTAAAAAAAAAATGGAGTTTTTATGAAAAAAATAAATAAATAATAATCTGGCAATTTGAAGCCATATTAATGGAATCACGCCAATTATTGCCGCTTTCAAATCGCCCTCGACATGAACTGAACAACGAATTATATGATTCAGACAACATTTTATTATAATTACTTTAAGCCACCGCAACAAATATAGAGTATAACAAAATTTTGCAAATCTGTTCGCTAAGGGCGGAGAGAACCTGCCCCAGAACTACACCTAATGAGGCGGCTTCCGCATAAAATCGTAAAATGTGTTTGTTTCATAATATTTAGTATTTAGTTCCTTCCACTTTTACCATAAAAACCAACCTCTTGAATCCTTGTTTCCAGAGCACCTAGAAATAAACATAAACCATTATATTAATGAGCCAGCTGCACAGTGGGTCTTAATATTACGACATGGGTTCGCTAGAAGTCTTCGTCGCCTTATACCAAAATGTTGAATTCGATGATCGGTTATTGATTGTGCTGTACTTTGGCTTTCTAGGTATATTTTAAGGGCCCCATGTTTTGCAGGGCCTTAAACACAATTAAGAGAAATCAAGGACCCGCGATAAAAATGTTCCACTTTTCGATTTTTATCGTCAGTTGTTTAACAAGACTGCTTTGTACACCAAATTTCAACTCCCTAATTATGGTGGAAGTGCCCCATTTTTTCTAGGGGCTGAAATAAAAAAATAAGAGTGAAAACTATTTTTTTTTTAATGTAGTAAGAATTTTTAACGAACATTTATATTGCTATATTAAATTGAATTAAGATTCATAGGCTAATTGTTCGAAATTTGTTTTAAATCTCAGAAAGACATGATAAATATTCAGAAAAATGGGACATGAAGAAAAATAATCAAACGGTAACACGGGTATTATAACAATAACATGTTAACATCAGGTTGATACAGTTCCCGTATTCTTTTTCACAATAAAATTTGTGTAAATAGGAACTGTTATCACATTCAACTGAGCCACCTAATAAGTGGTGACAAACACAATACACATGAGCACTGATGATGAAAGGGTTGCGGCTTTCGAAAACAGCTGTTCTGCTCTGCTGTGTAAGTTAAATAAAACTGATGTTGACTTTCCTTTGTGCCTTGGAATATTTATCATGTCTTTCTGAGATTTAAAACAAATTTCGAACAATTAGCCTATGAATCTTATTTTTTTTTAATTTTTTGCATTAGTTGCTCACCAAGACCTAGTTGTATGCCAAATTATAGCTGCCAATCTATAGTGGAAGTGCCTCGTGCTTTTTTTTTAATCTTGGACCAGCACTCAGGTGATGACCCCTACATATGCAGTGCATTGCGCCGGAACTAGAAAGGAGGGGGTATTGAGGGGACAGATGAAGAAAGATGAGAAGAAAGATAATGTTTTGTAGCTATTTCAACCTTTTTACTTCACTGGCTAATTTTTTGCTACAGGACTCACGAAAATTAATATAAATGGGGGGAAAATCTAGGCCCCCGATGTAAATATCCCATTTTTAAATTTTGCTAAATGCTTGTATACAAAATATCACGTGTAGCTATAGTGGAAGAAATTTCTGCCCTCCGTTGTAAATATCCCGTTTTTGGTTTTTCGCATTAGTTTTTCACTGGGACCTATTTTTATACCAAATTACAGTTCTGTAGCCGTAGTAAAAGTGTCCCATACTTAAATAAAAATAAGGGGGAAACCTAGCCCCCCGATGTAAGTGTCCCGTTTTTTAATTTTTCGTACTGCTTGTTGCCCACAATATCACGTCCAGCTATAGTGGAATAGCCTTATACTTTGGGGAGACTTAAATACAAATAAGGGGGAAATTTGGCCCTTTCGATATAAATATCCCGTTTTTAGGGTTTTCGCATTAGTTGTTCACCAACACCTATTTTTATACCAAATTACAGTTCTGTAGCCGCAAAGGAAGTGTCCCATACTTAAATACATATAAGGGGAAAACAATCCCCTCCGAAGTAAATGTCCCGTTTTTAGGTTTTTAGTGTTTATTAAAATATCACGTGTAGCTGTAGTGGAAGAGCCTCATGCTTTGGGGAGACTTAAACACAAATAAGGGGAAAGTTTTGACCCCTCCATTGTTACTATACCGTTTTTAGGTTTTTCGCATTATTTGTTCACTAAGACATATTTTTATACCAAATAACAGTTCTGTAGCCGTAAAGGAAGTATCCCATACTTAAATATAATTAAGGGGGAAACCGAGTACTGCCGAAGTAAATGTCCCGTTTTTATCTATCAGCTCTAGTTATAGTGGAGGTGCCATATGTTTTGGGGAGGCTTAAGCACAAATAAGGGGGAAATTTGCCCCTCCGATGTAATATTCCGTTTTTAGGTTTTCGCATTATTTTTTCACTAAGACCTGTCTTTATACCAAAATAGAGGTCTGTAGCCGTAGTAAAAGTGTCCCATGCTTAAATACAAATAAGGGGGAAACCTAGCCCCCGACGTAAATGTCCCGTTTTTGTTTTCCTAACTGCTTGTGTACCAAAATATCAGCTCTAGATATAGTGAAAGTGCCCGTATGTTTTGGGAAGGCTTAAATACAAGAAGGGAGGAAATTTGGTGCCCCGATTTAAATATCCTATTTTTAGGGTTTTCGCATTAGTTCTTCACTAAGACGTATTTTTATACCAAATTATAGCTCTCTACCTGTATTAGAAATATCCCATGTTTAAATACAAATAAAGGGGAAACCTAGCCCCCCAATGTAAATGTCCCGTTTCTAGATGCTTCTCATTGTTTATTGATCAACATATCAGCTTTAGCTATAGGGAAATTACATCATGTTTTGGTTGGACTTATATAAAAATAAGGGGGAAACTAGGTTCCCCAAAGGAGAATGTCCCGTTTTTACATTATAAGCATAAAAAAACGAGGTTACGGAATAGGAGCGGTCAATACGGTTAAAACCACTACATTTTTCTTAGACCTATTGACATCTTAACGCAAAGTAACTAATCGAAAATGACTGCTTGATAAGTTATCCATCAGGTGTGTGACATCATGTCAAGCACGTGTTCATGAATATAATGTGAAGCATATTATTATACCCTCCAAAAAAGAATTTGGAGGGTATACTCACTTTGTCATTCCGTTTGTAACGCATCGAAATATCCATCTCAGACCCCATAAAGTATATATATTCTTGATCAGTGAAGAAATCTAAGACAATCTGAGCATGTCCGTCCGTCCGTCTGTGAAAAGAGCTAGACTCTTGAAATTTGGTATAAATATATTTTGAAGCTTAGAGCAGGTTAAGAGGGGAAAAAGTTCCCCTAAGAAGAACTAAACCAACCCAGAAAAATAACATAATTTTTAAAGTTTTTTGTTTATTTTGTTAAGCAAATGATATATTTTTATGTCAAATACGGTCCAACGCCTTAAATTTGGGTCCATAAAATAAAATAAAATTATTTTTGGACCCCGCCTACTTTTGTGGGCGTTATTATATGCAAAAATAGCATAAACATTTAACAAATTGCTTTACTTAAGCCAACATTCATTAAAAATAACATTTTTAAACTTTATTGACGATGCTGAGACGTAACCTGGTACTCCTCTGCCCTACCCCTTTCTCCCCCTTTGCCACCTAAATGACCCTACAAAAAAAATTTTACATATAATTATCCCAAACATTTATTTTTACAGTTTTAGAGCGAAAGGGAAATGTCTCCCCCACAGCCATTGCCAGAGCGACCCCGCCAAAATACAGTTTTTATACCCTCCAAAGAGAATCGGACCCCATAAAGAAAATATATTCTTGATTAGTGATGAAGTCTAAGACGTTCTAGCAATGCCCATACGTTCGTCTGTGGAAAACATTATATTGTCTATTTTTGAACCCCGCCCCCTTTAGTGGGCGTTGACGTACGATATTATATAAAGGAACTCTGTCCCACCAAATTAAACATTTTGAGTTCACTTACTAAATATTTGAAGGGTATACAAAATTCGACCCGGTCGAATATAACGTTTTTACTTCTTTATTTTTTACTTTAGCAAAATCAATTTTTGATGCAATTTTAAAAGAAATTAATTCATATCTTTGCGAGTTTACTGAATAAAGTTTTAAATCCCCAATTTTTTTTATCAAACAAAAAAAACTATTCTGACTGCATGTGTTTAGTTTTTAATGAATTGAAAGTAGCAGTTGGCCTGTTATAAAACCTCGGAACAAGATCTAGATTGTTTAAGCTTTTTTATACACATGTTTTTGATATAATAATTACATGGAAAAGAAAAATATCACAAACTGCACGTTTTTCTTCAAGAATATGAATTTTCATATGAAAAAGAAAATTTAAATTAAAACATTTTAAATTGGCCATTACACAAAATGTAATATTTCATGCAGTCTTTTTTATTCGGAACCGAACAAGAATTTAACAAATCTGTTGTTATTCTTTTTGGTATTTAAGGGGCAGAACGCAGATCTCAAAGAAAAAAAAGTATGAAACACATCTTCTTTACTTATTTATTTATTAATTCAGCTGTGGTTGCTTGCTTGCTTGGTTGCTTGTCTTCCAGTTACTCGTGTCAGAACGTGTTGCTTTACTGCAACTACACATTCTAGTATCTCGATCTGTTTTTGTTTATTTATCTCAAATCTTGTTTTGTTTTTTAGTTCCTAAGTTGAAAGCTTCAGTTTTTTTACTTACATATACTTTTTTGTTGTTGTTTGTTTATTAGCTTATGGATATTTATTTATATGTTTATTTATTCTAACCACAATTCTTTTTCTTCCATTTTTTGATAACAACATGTTATCAAGTCTGAACATACATTTTAAAACGAAATGGATTTCCGTTTAACCAAAATGTTTAACATAAATATTTAAATTTACCTTGAGCAAAAAAAAAAAAATAAATAAAAACATTGAAATACATGTTATTTGTTGGATACTTGAATATTCCATGCCCTCCCTGCGTTGGTTAGCAAGAAGTCTTTCATATGCTAACTGAGCACAGTGTTGGCTTGAATACTCTTAAAATTTTTACTTTGGTATCAAATGAAAATGAAACAACTAAATTGTTTTTAAATTTTTTCTCTCTCTCTTTCTTTCATGTTTTGTGCTCTTTTGTTTTTAATGCACAGGGTTCGTTGAAAACATTTTTTCTTGAACTAAAATTATTCTTTATTACTGAGTTTTTTAAAGCATTATTTAAATTTCAAGTTATTGTGGCCAAATCATAATAAGCGATTTACGGATAGAATACATTTATAGATTTACTGCCATTATATATTCCTAAAAAGGGGGGGATATCAGTGAGTAGTAATCTTCTTAATATAACGACCTGTTGTGTTTTGTAAATGATAAGCTCTTTTTCAAATTTAAATATTTAATTCTCTTTATGAAAATAGTTTTCCCGCTTTGTGTATTAAATCAACTTAAACTGAAACAAAATCTTAATAAAAATAGCTATTGAATATTATTGACATTAAATATATGGCATCACTCCAAACGAATTATACACTTACACAAAAATAATAGTCATTATATATGTTCACATTTTGACAGTAATTGACCATATAAACGGCTAACTCGCCGATGCCATATTAAAAAAAAAAAACAAGCCTTGTCAGTGATACATTTTAATATATTTTGTTGTGATCTAAATTGACAATTTAAAGAACTAAAATATTTTTTTTGGGATATATTTAAAAAAACAAAGGTAATACACTGTAGGAACCAACCCGATAATTTATAATCGAGATAGACTGCTTTTCATAAAATACAGGAGTTTTCGAAACAAATGAAAATTGACGTAAGCAGCTTAAAGAGATTCGATTTTAAGGAGGGCTTTAAATAAATAAAAAATTAATGATTTAAAGGGTTTACAATATATTATACTTAGGTCGCGTTCTTTTCTAGAAAACATGCAATATGTTCCCCCTTTTTTTTTAAATCCAGTTAAAAGGATTTTTATAATAAAAATTCACATTCGTAAGATATGGTTCATTAATTTCCTACAAATTTGCTATTTCCAAAAAGCAAAATATTGATATTGTCCTTAAAAAGTGCAAAAAATGTTGCACCATTTTCTAGTAAAGAAATTAGCATTAAACATATTTTTGTTTTGCAGTTTGCAAGTGTATTTCTTACTAAATTTTTTAATTTTAGACATGCTGATTCTTGTTCCTAAATTTGCGAAATTTGAAATTAATAACTTTTTTTTTTTAATTTTAGGTCTCTTAAGTTTATATAAATTTTTATTATCATTATTATTATTATCATTATTATTATATTTTTAAGCTTAAGGTCTCTTTATTTTTATTTACAATATATTATTTTGCAATATTTCGTAACTCCTTTGTGTGACTTTTTCAGGAAATTATTTATTTTATTAATATCCTGAAGAAGTCACACAAGGGAGTGACGAAATATTGAAAAATAATATATATTATATAAAAGTAAAACGACCTTAAGCTTAAAAATATTACAGTATCATAGTAATTAAAAAGAGGTCAAGAAACCAGAAGAATTTATTATTATTACCATTATTTTTATTTGATGCGTATTATGCTAGAAACACAACTGCGACGAACGACAAATTTTTGGTCGCGAATATTCGTCGCCAAAAACAAAACTCGTTGGAGTATATGAAAATGCACACAATTGTGGTGTTGGTCGAAATTCGTCATTCTCAGCGAAAGTTGCAATAGATTTATTTCTAATTGTTTTGTCAGCGAACAACGAACAAATCAATATGAGGTGCCCAGGTTTCAAACTGGTTTTTTGTGGAAAAACATAGTTCACTACTGCATTGTTGCATGTAGCACGAAAATTTTCAATTCATAATATAAATGCAGTCACCAATTCACAAAAATTTATCATTCGGACGACTTTTTATTAATTTTGAACACTTTTTATAATATAGAATTTCTTCCTATTTTCTACTTTTTCATATGGTCACCCCATCAGCTGTTAAATGAAAAAAATAATTTATTTGCAGAAAAAATTTTCAGAAAATAATTACAAAAAGGAATTTGTTCTGGAAAAAAATGGACACCACCGGGGTAATTATTGAATGTCTAAAGAATCTGGCATCAGAGGATTACAAAGATTTTTAACAAAATTTACAATTTATTTTTTCATTATTTTAATTTATTCGTCGCTATTGTGTTTCATACGACGTCGCCTATGAAAATAGAAATTAGTTTAATTGACGACTTCAACCACAAATGTAGCACGGACAACAACCTGTCGTGTAGTCGTAAAAATATTCATTCACATATAGGGTTGCCATCCGTCTTCTTTTCCCCGGACACCGTCCTCTTTTTTAGATCGTCGGGGTCCGTCCTCCTACTTTTTTAACAAGTGTCTGGGGTTGTCCTGCTTTTTGCTGCTTTTACATTTTCAAAATATCAAAACAGCTAAATTTTCGCTCATAAGTAGCCAAGTTAAAATTTTTAAAAACAAAACGCCCAAAATAATTTACAAATAACACAGATTTCGTACGAATAAATTTTCGTTCGAAATTGTGAAAGAGTTTACTGGCACTATTTTGAACAAAATAAGGGCTATATGTGATGCGTTAGGTACTGCGTTGGCATCACTGTATGAATTGTCAAGCACTTTATGAATATTTGAAAAAATATGATAGACATGTATTGAAATGAATATAAATTTCTTAAATAAAAATAATTAATTTTGTATATTTAATTGAGTTTTTTGATTTTTTTATTTGACTCAAAAAAAGAGTCCTCTTTTTCAAATGTTGTCTTGAGTCAAATGTTCTCTTTTTTTAAGGTCGTTGTCCTCCTTTTCTAAAATTGGAAATGGCAACCCTATTCCCATATAAACACATGTATTCTATTTTTGACAGGCTGTAGTCGCTAGGCTGCTGTCTTGAATGTGTTTAATAATTAATAAAACAAAATTTCATATAAAATTTGCTGTATTACACTCTTATAAGCCTCATAATTTTTATGAATAAGGGGGTAAGCCTTTAACATATTAAAAAAAATTAAATTAACAAAACGGCAACACTATTCGTGATTTTTGCGTTCTCTGTGATATTTAAAGCGGAATAGTAGTAAAATGAAACACACAACAAGATCTTTTTGTAAAGAGGTGCACACACAAATATGTGAAGTATTTATAATTTATTTTAGGTTTTCTTACTTTGGTGATTTCTTCATGTTGTTGCTGTAAAAATCTAAAAAAAAAATTGTATTGTAAGAAATTACTACCGCCTGTGGCGAGGCAAAATATATTTTTACCGTCGAAATGCCACAAATAATGGTTTTCCTTACGTTATTGTTACAAGTATTTGATATTGTTGGAATAATAACAAAAAGAAAATAAATAAAATTTCTCATAAATTACTAAAGGAAACTCAAGGAAATATAAAATGATTTGGAAAAAAAAGATGCCTTAAATTGTGTGCATTTTTTTCTTTCAAAACGCATAAATTTTAACGCATACCACATTCACTATTTGAAATATTTGCTGTTAATTGTTTGTGTATGTTTTTAGTTGAAATACTTTATTTGGCCAAAGATTTATACGCGGCTTATACCTGTTTGCTGTCACTAATTTTAAATCTACAGAGTTTACCTTTTGCTAAAAGCACATTGTCTGCTAAGTAAACACTCTGCTAGTTACGTTTTAGTTTTAGACTTCAATATCGCAAAAAGTATTTTTCTTTTATTTTTGTTTAAATAAACAATTAATGTCAATTTTTTCATGTTTATTTATTTATAAATTTTGTGTGGAATTTAAGTTATGACTGCTGGGCTGTTGTTGTGTCATTGTATTAGAAAAGAGTTTATTTGTTTGTGAAAATTAATTATTGCGTTTGCATATTTTTTTAAAATAATTCCAACAATACAAAAGGTGTTTTTTGAAATTTAGTGTAACAAAGTGTATTTGGTTAAAATATTTGAAAATGAAAGCAACTTTAATATTGCAGGGTACATTTTATATAAGTGAGAAATTTAGAATTTTACGTTAAATTTTTTTAAAGTTTTTCCATATAACGTGAAAATTTTCTTGGCAGCTGAGAACCGTATAACGACATTGAGCCTTATTACGATTGTCGTACTGTTTCGAGATACTGTACAGCATTTAAAAAAGGACCTGCAGGGTCAACTTATCCCATATTTTTAATAGAAATTATCAAACACAAGGTCACAAGTTTAACTGTATAGATTTACAGTTCTTCTGAGGCATTTTTCGTGCTGAACTACGTTGCTGCTTCCTATGTGAAGGCATAGGTCGTGTACAGTCAGTCACAGTACCGGATAAAATACTGGTTACAAACGTCGCACAGTGGGATTTTTTGTGCAATAAGTAATTTTTTCGACACATAAAATTGAAATATGTAATAATGCAGTTTTGTAGAAAATTGATTCAGTATGAAGAATCCATAAATTGTATCCCAAAAAAAAAAAACGTTTATTTGTCTTTGAAATAATGAAGTAAAGTCACATGTAAATTTTGGTCCAAAATATTGAAAACTGTTTACGCACTTCTATATTGTTTGTATGTAAGATAATTTTAATAGTGATGTTTTTTTCAAATATAGCCTTTTCTGCGTATTTAAAAAAAACAAGTACAAAAGTTATATTCGACCGGGTCGAATCTTAAATACCCTCCAAATATTTAGTAAGTGAATTTGAAATGTTTAACTTGGTGGGACAGAGTTCCTTTATATAATATCGTACGTCAACGCCGACTAAAGGGGGCGGGGTTCAAAAATATACAATATCATGTTTTCCAAAGACGAACGTATGGGCATTGCTAGACCGTCTTAGACTTCATCACAATTCTCTTTGGAGGGCATAAAAACTGTATTTTGGCGGGGTCGCTCTGGCAAGGGCTGTGGGGGAAACATTTCACCTTTGTCATAAAACTCTAAAAATAAATGCTTGGGATAATTATATACAAAATTAAAATTTCTTTTTTTTGATAGGGTCATTTAGAGGGCAAAAGGGGAGAGGGGGTAGGGCAGAAACAGGTAGACATAAAACTCTAACAATAAATGCTTGGGATGATTATACACAAAATAAAAAAAATTTTTTATTTATTTTTAATAGGGTCATTTAGCGGGCAAAGGGGGAGGAGGGGGTAGGGCAGCAACAGGTAGTCATAAAACTCTAAAGATAAATGCTTGGGATGATTATATACAAAATTAAAAAAAAAAAATTTTTTTTGGCAGGGTCATTTAGGGGGCAAAGGAAGAGGGGAGGGGGGGGGGGGTAGGGCAGAAATCGGCAGTCATAAAACTCTAAAGATAAATGCTTGGGATGATTATATACAAAATTTAAAAAAAAATTCTTTTTTTTGGTAGGGTCATTTAGGGGGCAAAGGAAGAGGGGGGGGAGGGGTAGGGCAGAAATCGGCAGTCATAAAACTCTAAAGATAAATGTTTTGGATGATTATATACAAAATTTAAAAAAAAATTTTTTTTTTGGTAGGGACATTTAGGGGGCAAAGAGGGGGGGGGGTAGGGCAGAAATCGGCAGTCATAAAACTCTAAAGATAAATGCTTGGGATGATTATATACAAAATTTAAAAAAAAAATTTTTTTTTGGTAGGGTCATTTAGGGGGCGAAGGGGAAGGAGGGGGTAGGGCAGAGTAGTACCAGGTTTCGTCTCAGCTTCGTCATTAAAGCTTAAAAGTGTTATTGTTAAGGAATGTAGGCTTAAGTAAAACAATTTGTTAAATTTTGATGCTATTTTTGCCTATAATAACGCCCACTGAAGTGGGCGGGGTCAAAAAATGTTTTTATTTTATTTAATGGCTCCAAGTTTAAGGCATTGGACCGTATTTGACATAAAAATATATCATTTACTTAACAAAATAATCAAAAAATTTTAAAAATTATGTTGTTTTTTCTGGGTTGTTTTAGTTCTTCTTAGGGGAACTTTTTTCCCTCTTGCCCGATTTAGCCCATCTTCGAACTTAACCTGCTCTAAGCTTCAAAATATATTTATGCCAAATTTCAAGAGTCTAGCTCTTTTCGTTTGGACTGAATCGTGATTTCCACAGACGGACGGACGGACGGACGGACATGCTCAGATCGTCTTAGATTTTATCACTGATCAAGAATATATATACTTTATGGGGTCTGAGATGGATATTTCGATGCGTTACAAACGGAATGACAAAGTGAATATACCCTCCAAATTATAAAGTTCGCTCATATGGTTTAAAAGATAAGATAGATTAGTGACTGTGTTTGACTTTTATTGGTTTAAAATTCAAAAGGCAATGATTGAGAAGGAATATATGAATTTTAAAAATTTAAAATATTTAATTTAAATTTAAATTACATTTAATTTGATATTCATAATTTGTGCAATATCTGAGTAAAAGGACTTTTTTAGGATGTTTAGTGTAAATAAGGCGTATCTGCAAACTCAATATTATTTTTTAAACATATGTTAGCATAGATAAAAAAATATTTTATGTTTAGCAAAAAATTTTAAATAGTAATAACTTTCACAGGAAAAAATATCAGATTTTTAAAATTAGTTTTAGGGTCGCTAGGCAGTTTTCTTTGAATTACTCAAAATTATAAGATTGGCGGGTGTGCTCTTTTCGCAATAAACAATTCATGTGAACAGCTGATTTAGCACTTATGTATGTATGTATGTGTGTACACATATAGCAGCCATATATGTTTTTAACTTACACTTTACGTACAGTTAATCAATATATAATATTTTTTTTAATTAATCACTCAAACAGTAATGGTTAGCATAAAAATTAACATTCACAATAGTGAACTGTAATAATTCAGTGCTGCCAAGTTCTCATTCGATAATGCAGAATTGATCACAGAATTTAACTGCATTAATGCAGATTAATTCTCTTAATTTGCATTATCGTTGTCGTCTGTCTAGACTATAAGTCGATTAAAATTTTTTGTTTAGCTGAACACAGATCCCCAAAACTGGCGGCAGCTAAGAGAATACAAATTGAAATTGAGCAGCTGACGTTTTAGGTTAGTTCTCTGCTTGGGTCGCTGAATCTGACTCTTTTAACTATTTTTGTTTACACATGAAACTTTTAAGATGAAAATGTGATTCAGAGAAAATTTTGCATGATAAACAACATCATACTCCACTCTATATTGATTGATTGCTTGTGTTATTCAATCTTACGCATGCAAAAAAATACAAATTAATTCCATAGCATGACCTCAATGCTTTCGATTTTAGCAACAATTATCTTTTAGATTTCAATTTTTTTTTTAATTGTAAAATACTTTATAATAAACGTGATTTGTTTTTAAAGCTGGTGTATTGCTACTGCGTAGATAAATATTAACGGGCATCTAGTATACGATTATATTAGAATAAAAATTCATTAAATATCTCAAATTAATCACAAAAAAAAGCAAACAAATGCAATAAATAAATTTTATTCAACATTTAGGTATTTGCTAAACAAAAAAACTAAAACTGGTCTGTGTTTATTATAAAAACTTTTTTACTTTTTTTTTGTTAAAAACCTGCCTTAAACTTAAAAGGTGACATCAGCTTTTTATAAAAAAAATATTTTAGTTTATTTAACTACCAAATACCTGCTATTATTAACAAAAATAGTTTTGGAGTGAAAAACTATTTCAAATATTCAAATTTATTGTTTTTCATATTATTTACAATGTGATTATTTCTTTTTTACCCTTGCAAATATATATGAAAATACTAAAATTCTTCTTTCCCAGAAACAAATTTCATAAAATGTAATAAAACTTTTATATATGTCATTGTTAATGACACCTAATCTGGCTAATACATTTAGCAATTAAATTTAAAAATGAGTTAATAGTTTTAGCAAAATTTTTCTCATAACCATTCAAATGAAACAAAAACTACAAAGTTTTCATTTTATTAGAAAAAACACTAAAACATACTTAAATTATGGAAAAAAATAAAATAAATAAATTTCTTCACTTGAAATATCACAGAAAACTGTTATTGTGATTGAGTTTGACTTTATGAAAAATAATCACCGCTATCATGAATAATTTTTCCCTCGAAATTTTTCCCTTTTCCCTAAAATTGCAATCACGACAAAGTGAATGGTTTCTTGCTAACATTAAATTCCCCTGATCGTGAATGATTTTTTCCCGCGAGTTTTTTCACTTCTCCCTTTAATTTATTCATTTAGTTGTTGGTGGGGAATAGAGTAGAAAATGTAAGTATTTTCTATTATAATTCGAATATTAGAGTTTGCACATTTTATTTTAGTGGCAAGACCCGTTAATAAGACAAAAACTTATATTTTTTGCAACAAATTAATTGTCTGCGTCTTTGTAAAACTTGTTGCTCAAATTCTAAGGATTAAGAATATGTTTAATTTGTTTTGTCTAGTTTTCAAAATGTATTCAAATTATTTGACTACTAAATATTTACTCATACTTTTTTTAAATATTTTTAAAATATTGCATAAACTTAAATTTTTCAACA
Source organism: Linnaemya tessellans (assembly GCA_951800035.1). NCBI lineage: Eukaryota > Metazoa > Arthropoda > Insecta > Diptera > Tachinidae > Linnaemya > Linnaemya tessellans. The sequence goes on along the minus strand of OX637533.1, from coordinate 15,737,098 downwards.
CAAATTCTTTTATTTTTCATGTTGTTTTCGGCTTCTTCTCGTTTTTTGCATTCACTGAGAATTGATAGCGGGAATAATTTCTCACGGGAGATTCACGATACCATTTTTCCCTTCGGGTGGAATAAAAATTTCATGTGAACAAAAATTCCCCTTGTTAGAGGTGAATATAAAAAAATTAAAATAATTCAAATAAACTTTCAACGCAACGCCCCAGTTGCAACGCATAAAATGGCTGATATAGAAAAAAGTGTAGGGCTCAGTTAGCCGAAGCTGCATTAAACGTACTTGCTGCTGCGTTAAGCAGCGCTGCTTATAATTGCAGCACATGTTTTAGTAATTCCTTTAGACATGTGCGCCTGAATGCATACAAATCAACAAACTCCATTGATAAAATCGATTAGGGAAAATCATAAATGCTTCAATAAAACCAATAACAAAGGGAAATAATTTAACAGTACATTTCCCCGTATCTAAATGCATGCCTACTAGAGCATAATTATGCTCTGGCATAACAATCCCATTGTGCAAGTATGTTGCATTTTTTCAAGAAGTAAACTTTTAAGCAAAATATTTTCATTTTATTTTTGTTTATTACTTAGAAACTTTTACTACACAATGAAATACTTACTTGCTGTTCATATTCTGCTCTCGATTCTGATATTTTGCACTCGTATGCATGAGCAACAGTTTTCAATTTTCACGTTTAAGTGTTATTACTGTTGGAAAAAAAGAAAAGTTATGATTAATAAGACAAAAAAAAATAATAAAATAAAAAATAATAACAATAATATTTTAAATAAAGCTGCCTTTAATAAATGAGGGAGGTGTCCGTGTGCTTGTTGTATATGTGATAATGATGACTCAGTAATAGAGGAAAAGTGTTTAATGTGAAAATGTGTGAAAAATATATGCAAAATTTTATTAATTTTTTTTTTAATATATGCGCAATTTATTACCCAATAGAACAGATATTCACATGATTAAAAAAAATGTTTTTTAGATTCAAAGTAATAAAATAAATCAAAAAAATTATATAAAAAATTTTAAATATTTATAATAAACAGTTGGGAAACACGTGGCAAGTGATGCTGTACAGCTTCATTGTTAGTCTAATAAAATTAAAAGTGGCAACACTAGATAATAGATAAACATACTGTGAATGGCAAAAGGGAAATCCCAAAATACCACGATTTTTGGTATTAAAAAAAATACCGGGATTTCTTGCAATAAAACTTGAATATTCTTTCTTTCTTACAAGTGAATATGTGTGACGCGCAAAATATCAAGGGACCTAAAGGTAAAAACCGGTTTTGTTCAGGAGAGCCATTTTAAAGATTTAAATACGTGTATCTTTGGTGTACTTCAATTTCATAAAACACGCATATCTTTGGGAGGGAACACTTTTGGGGCATGGGATGGGTCTCATTCGATGCTCAGATGTTGTCCACATCAAAAAAAAAAAAAAGTGAAAATTGATTTTTTTTCACCCTTAGGTCCCTCTTTCTCCATGCGCTGTCACATATACTAAAATATTTTGGTTGTTTTAATGAAATTTTTTCAAACTTTAATAATACACGAATGTTGGAAAGAAATCAGCTTTAGATTATATGACCAAATATTGGACGCTCAGATTTTGGTAAGAAACTTCAAGTAGTTTCTTGCAAAAATCTAAAAAATAGTAATTTTAAAAAAATAAAAAAAATATAGAATTAGTTATTTCGCTTTGCTAACAAATCGGTATGGTGAACGTTTTGAGTGTAAAAATCTTATTGTGAATTGCTTTGGGAGTAATAGTGCCTATTGTGATCTACATATTTGCTAGTGCTTTATAGATATTTTTGTAAAATGAAAACTACATATTTTGTAAAAATGCAAATTTCAAGAAAAGGAATAGTTTTATAGTTATAGTTTTATATATATTCAAGAAATGAATAGTAAGATCGCAACAAGCTTTGAAATCGTATAATCTGTATAAGATTTTATTGAAATGTTCTAAAAATAAGATAATCGCCCCTATCGTGAATAACTAGGGGAATTTTTGTTCACGTGAAATTTTTATTCCAGTCAAAGGAAAAAATGTCATAGTGAATTTCCAGTGAGAAATTATTCTCACCATCAGTTCTCAGTGAATGTAGAAAAGACAAGAAGCTGAAAACAACATGAAAAATAAAAGAAATTTGGGTTGAAAAATTTACATTTAATTAATAATTAATTTTATTCCAACGGGCTTAAGTTCGAATCTGCATGACGGCAAATGATTTTTGCAGATTCGAAGTTAAGCCCGTTGGAAAAAAATTAACAATTTACATAAGAAAGTTCGACTAATAAAAATTTATACATAATTTAATTAATAATATAAAAAAATTTAAAGAAGTATGGCTAAATATTTAGTATTAAAATAATTTGGATATATTTTAGAAACTGAACAAAACAAATTAAAAATATTCTTAATATTTAGAACTGATGCAACAAGACGCAGGCAATTGATTTGTTGCAAAAATATCAGTTTTTGTGTTATTAACGGATCTTGCCCCTAAAATAAAACGGATCTTGTCCCTAAAATAAACTCTAATATTCGAATTATAATAGGAAATACTTACATTTTCTACTCTATTCCCCGCCAAAAACTATGTGCATTAAACGTAAAAGTGAAAAAACTCGCGGGGAAAATCATTCACGATAAGGGGAAGTTAATTTTAGCATGAAATCATTCCCGGGAAATTTTTTCATGATTGCAATTTTAGGGAAAAGGGAAAAATTATTCATGATAGAGGTGAATAAAACCGAAAATTTTGATCGCCCATCAATTTAATGTTCAGTTTATTTTCTTATTATTAGATGATTAAGATAGAACTTGTTTTAAATATGTTTTGTTATTATATTTATAAAGTAAAAATTTTATTATTTTTAAACTAAGGTTATTATTTTTATAAAGTAAAAATGTATTTTAATAGAGCCAATAAAAATAACCCTTCCCGCTCCCATTGCTACTTGTTGGGAATAAATTTTGTAAAACAATTCAAGGGAATAAATATTGGCGATGCCATATTTGCTAAGTTTGTGAATTGGCTACCAGAATTTTGTTATGGGAAATATTCACGATAGCAAATCATTAACCTTGGGAAATTTTTTTCTGGCAATATTTGTCTGGGATAAAGGTGATTATTTTAAGTTTAGCAATTATTCAAGCAAAAAATTATGAAATTGCTTTATTTAAATTTGTCTGAATTTTGACATGATAAAACTTGTTATATTTTATGATAATAATTTTGAAATATAAATTTTTTTTTAAATGAATTTTTTATTTAATTGATAATTATTAAAAAGTTAGATGATAAGGCACCAGCATTTCAGCTCTGTTTATTAAAAATAAAATTTAAAAATTATCAAATTTGAATTATTTATTCTTTTTACTAATTTTCTATATGTTTTTTTTTCATTTCAGGTATGTTTCATTTATTTCGCAACATTAATATTTAAAATTCTTAATAACAGTTAAGTATGATTTTTAATTAATATTTAATTCAGTAAATCTATTTTAATTTAGAAAAGAATATTAGCCTAGTCGCCCTTAAATTAGAAATTCTTTCAGTAGCGTGATTTTAAAAAAAATATGCTAAAAATTCCATAACTTTTTGTTTACTTTTACTTCTACGTTAATCATTATCGTAATCCTTACTCGATCGATCGAATTTATTTTGGTATGTTTTTGTAGAGCCACTTTATATAACCAATCGTGAAATTCACCAAGTGATTTATTGCATTAATTTATTAATAATTTGTGATCCATTTCGAAGTTAACTACTTTTTTAAAGAAAAAAACACACAGAAAATTCTAATTTAATGGAGAATGCTTATTATCATTTGAAAGAACATTCTTTGGCATTTATTGTTTCTATCAAATGTTGGCCGGTGTTACGTCGCAGATGGTCCATCCGTTGAGTCCAATTTTCGATGACTCGTTCGAGCATCTCGACTGGTAACTGGCGAATGACACGCGTGATGTTTTCCTCCAAGGCCTGAATCGAAGCGGGTTTGTCCGCATAAACTATAGACTTTACATATCCCCACAGGAAAAAGTCTAACGGTGTGATATCACACGATCTTGGTGGCCAATCGACCGGCCCAAAACGTGAAATTATGTGCTCACCGAAATGTTCTCTCAATAAATCCATTGATTGATGCGGTTTGTGTGAAGTGGCACCGTCTTGCTGAAACCAAATGTCTCCGAGATCACGAGCTTCAATTTCAGGCATCAAATAGTCGGTTATCATGTCCGATTTGCTGCGAACGGTGCCGAATCGACTCTCCACTGTCTTCTTGTACACTCTCAGCTACGGTCGCTATATTTTCTTCACAGTGTGCTGGACGTGGTCTAATCGGTCGAATATTATCCAATAATGAATGGTGGGTCTCAAAATGGGTGATGATGTTGCGAATAGTACGCTCAGTAGGCCGATTATGTTGACCATAAGTTGAGCGAAGTGCACGAAACACATTCCTCACAGAACGTGAATTTTCGTAATAAAGTTGAACTATTTGTAAACGTTGTTCAGGCGAAAGTCTTTCCATTATGAAATGCCAAACAATATTAAACAAAAATAACATGACAGCATGACACGGCTCACACGTGATCTGTCAAAAAAAGGCTATTGAAAAAAGTATCTCTACTTGAATAACCCATTATATATTTTTTTTCTTCATATTAAGAAATGTTCAATCCATATGCACAAGTAAAAACGTTATATTCCACCGGGTCGAATTTTAAATACCCTCCAAGTATTTAGTAAATAAAAACTATTTGTTGGGGGTCACTCCGAGAGGATCCGAAAGGAGAGACTTTGCTATAAAACACTATGAAGTCAATTTTTGGGGTTATTAAGTGTAAAAAAAATTTAAGGCGTCTTAGAGGGATATTTCGCTGTGTTACACAGGGAATAACAAAGTAAATATACCCTCCAATTATTTTTTGGAGGTAAAAAAAATTGCTCATTTTATATCGATGACGAAGTACGGAGCATTTGAAAAAAATTAAGAAATCTTCATCTTTTTGAAAGTACATATCAAAGTTTTGGTTAAATTTTTTTTTTTTTTTTTTTTTTTTTTTTAATTAGGACCGGCACTCAGGGGATGGCCCCTACTCATGCGTACATTGTGCCGGAACTAGGAAAATTGGTTGTGGGAAGGAGGATAAAGGGAGTAGTGTCTATGAACATTCGATTTGAATTTCTTCATGCTATATATGGCAGGAAAGACCTCCGCAGGGAGTCTATTCCACATGCGGGCAGTACGGGCAAAGAATGAATTTTCCCTGTAATGCGTAGTACGGTTCACTGGTAAATCTACCACATATGGGTGTGATCGCACTGAAAAGCGTGTTGAGCGTAAGTAAGTGCGTGTTTCGGGAAAAAGATCCCTGATTTCGTCGGAACAAAACCCATTATAGTACCGATAGAACAGTGAAATGCACCCCACATTGCGTCGATGCTCTAATGAGTCGATAGAGTTGGCTGCCCTACCGTCTCCTATGAGTTTCTTCGCCCTCTCCTGTACACGGTCGAGAACTTCAAAATAGACTTTGAAGCACCGGCCCATACATGAGAGTTGTATTCCATTTTCGGTCGGATGTAAGTGGTATAAATAGCAAGGAGATCAGATGGGGTGAAGTATGTCTTACACCGCCTTAGAAAACCGAGGCACTTGAATGCTTCTTTTGAGACATGAAAAATGTGTTCTGTCCATCGAACGTCGCACTGGATTTTCATGCCAAGAACATCAAGAGCTTCTGATTCCTCAATATCTATACCACCCATGTTTACAGATGAAGCAGCATGATCGGGCTTGCGTCGGTGTGTAAGCAAGCAGCATTGAGTTTTACGGGCATTGAAATTTACCCTGTTTCTGTGACCCCATTCAACAATCCTATTGAGGTCACAGTTTAGTGCAACATTCATATCATGCCTCATCGCCCCGATCCCAGACGATGTCGGCCTATTGCTGAAAGCATATGAATGGCAGAGGCTGCTATCATCTGCAAAAGAGTAGATAGGAGTTAAAGTCTGACATAGAAGGTCATTTAGGAATATAAGAAATAGAGTAGGAGAAAGAACAGAGCCTTGCGGTACCCCAGAGTTGATTCTATACTCGTCTGATGAAATCCCGTCTATAACAACTCTTATAGCACGATTCCTGAGAAAGCTCGATATAAATCGAGAGAAGACGTCACCCACACCAAAAGCCATAAGTTTCGACAAAAGTGCTCCGTGCCACACTCTGTCGAATGCTTTAGAAATATCCAGAGCCACTACCTTACTCTCGCCGAAGTGGTGAATAGACTGACACCACTTTTCCGAAAGGAAGGCCAATAGGTCCCCCGTAGAGCGGCCCCTACGGCAGCCATATTGGCGGTCGTTAAGTAAGCTATTAGACTCTAGATATTTCACTAGGTGAAAATTCACCATGCTTTCCATCACCTTGGAAAGCGCAGAACAAATCGCGATTGGGCGGTAGTTCTGGGGGTCGTTGGCCTCTCCCTTTTTAGGGATTGGCGTTACATGAGCAACCTTCCAGCACGAGGGAAATTCGCCTGAGTGGTAAATAGTGCTGAACAGGGTTGCCAGAGGACGAGCTAACGTCGAAAAACACTGCCTTAAGACCAGTGCTGGAATTCCATTCGGCCCAGGAGACTTGTTTACGTTGAGATCCGATAAGACCCTTTTAACCGCCCGGACCCGAAAGCGTATCTTTGGCATAGTAATGGATACATTTTCAAGAACTGGCAGTGGTTGATTGCTTTCCGGCAAGTGTGAATTACTTGCGAACATTTCAGCTAGAAGGTTAGCTTTGTCAACCGGGTCAGTGAATAGTTGATCACCCTTCAAAAGAGTAGGAATCGAAGAACTAGCATTATCCTTCACCCTTTTGACGAATGACCAGAAACTCTTACTGCCCCGAGGGGCAGAAAGAATTTTAGCACGAAGACGCTGCTCGTACAGAGCTTTTTCGCATCTTAGTACCTTGGCACACGAAGATCTCGCCCTTTTGCGCATCAAATCAGTTTCAGCGTTCTTGTTAGCACGCCAAATACTAAATGCAACCTCTCTGGATCTGACAGCAATTCTGCATGTCTGATTAAACCATAATTTAAATTTAGGCTTAATCGGAATTTGCTTGGATGGAATGAAAGTTTTCATTCCAAGCAATATTATATTTTCCACCATTTCCGCCATGGCATCGACATTACTGTCAAGAAAGCAAATTTTCCAATTAAAATGCCTAAAGAAATCGTTGAGGTCATCCCAACGGGCCTTTTCGTAAATATATTTTAAACGTTTCGTAGCTGAGTGTGAAACGTTTCGAAGTTCTGTAATCGAAAAGGAGGCAGTAATGGTGCAGTGATCCGAATTTCCGAGAGGTGCGCTAACACCCATTGTATATTTGTCTGGATGTGAAGCAAGAAAAAGGTCGAGAGTATTATGTTGGTGCCCATCAACACACGAAATATGTGTTGGCTCATTCACTAGCTGCGCAAGGTGGTTATGCGCTGCGAATAGCTCAGCATAATGGCCTTCTGAGGTTGTATGGCTCGAATGGCGAAGCCAAGATGAATTATGAACATTAAAATCACCAGCAACGACGATTTCACTGTTCGGATAATTCTCTAAGATCTTCGAAATGGAGTCGGAAAGGGCGTCGAAGTTGGAGAGTGTTTTTTCCCTTTCCGCGTTTGGACTTCTGTAAAGAAACCCGAAATGCAAAAGATGTGTCCTGATTTTGAATTTAACCCAAATACAGCTAAATTCTGGATCAAGCGCGTCTAATGATTGCTGACGCTGGTACACAACTTCATTGCGTATGTACATTGCAAGGCCCCTATGAAGAAAGAATAGGGATAGTAGGTGATATCCAGGTATGTGGAAATCCTGTGGGTCAGCATTTTCAGACACCTGAGTCTCACATAAGGCGAAAACATCCGGCCGATGGAGACAAACGTGGGCATACACAGAGAAAAAGTTTGCACGCAGCCCGCGTATGTTGCAGAAGTCTATCCTAAAACGACCTGCCATAAAAAAACAACACAAAGCAAAACAAAACGAACGATTAAATCTTGTATTGGAAAATTTTTTAAAAAATAAATTCTTTTTTCGTAATAAATTTAAATTTTTTACATAGTTTTTTGCCAAAAATCATTGCTACAATATCACAAACAGATCTTTGTGAGATAATAAATACATTTTGGTCTAAAGGGCAATAAAAAGTCAAGGCTTAAAAGCAAAAAAAGTAATAATAATAAAAAAATAATAATAAAAACAAACTTCAAAACCATAAAAGGGCACTAAAATGATAATATGCATGCAGGTTTTATTTTTACCTTTCGACGTTGATTGCTCCACTAAAAAAAATACTACGATGGGTTGATATTTATAGTTGGTTTCATTAAATCGCTAAAGTACATTTCTTCGTTTTTTTCTTTGTTTATGCCGATGGTGTCTTTTTCTTATTCTTGTTTCTGCTGTGCGGCTAAATATTTTCCTCCAATTGTTGACTTCTTTCTCGTCCTTGCTGACTGCGTGTATATTTTTCTGTTGTTTTCGTGCCTTTGGCTATCTTCACATACCGATCGCATTTTCCTTTTTCTCAAACCTGTTTGAAACCTCTATTCTGTAGAGTATCTGTGTATGGGTGCAAATGCATTGGCCAGGTAGTAATTTGTAGTTCTCCGTCTTTTGTTTTCTTATTTGTTGTGCTCATATCCTGCTTTCTTGCAAAATATTCATATATTTTGTGTAAAAATATTTTAATAGCTGTATGTACTATTAATTATGTCTCCAGCGATGTAATTGTTCTTTTATTTTTCTTTCTTTGTATTTATCTTTAAATGTTCTTCGTTCGTTCCATTAGTGTGCACTTGCTAATTGTGTTTGTAGTTCGCGAAATTTAATTTCAATTCTTGTGATCTTCCATCACATTCATTCATGTTCAAGATAAGAGAGTGAAAACTCTTTGTTTGTGTAGGCGACCCGTTAGTATATCCTTCAAATTTTGTTTTGCCCTTTTCACCTCAATCTGCTGTAATTTGCGACCTTACTTAGTCTAGACACCTACTTATAGTGTTAATATAAGTACATCCATATTACGAGTATGTACTCGTATATGAATTTGTGCTCCCTGTATTTGTTCTCAAGTGGTTTAAATTAAATTGCTGTGTAAATGATTAAATATTTACATAAAAGGTCTTATATTGTTATATTGTTGCAAAAATTCCAAAGCAAAAAAATTCACACATTGCACAATTTCATTATACAATTAAGGCTTGTTTGTTATTGTTGGCGTTTTTCTGTAACCAACAAAAAAAAAGAAAAAATAAAACTAAATTTCAGAAAAGACTTCAAACTCAATGATGCATTTTATATGATTTATTATTTCGCATTGTGTTCACACATTCGCTTACGATGTGTGGCAGTCAGTGTGAACCAAAGCATGTAATCACCAGGCCATCCGACCGTCCTTATACGAGTACTCGTATATTGTACGTTTGTTGCACTACAATTTAATGAATTTAACATAGATTTTTTTTTTTACAATTTCTTGTTGCTGTTGTATATAAACTTTGTAATATTCATTGAATGCATTCATGAGAGTACATGCACACTTGCTAAGGGTATTAATGCAGTGTGAATTGCATCAGTTTATATATTGCTTACTCTTTGATATGGTTCACTTCACATGGTAACGATTTGTTGTTGTCAAGGTTCAGGGCAAAGATAAAGTTTTTTTTATTAGTTTTTTTTCTATGTACGAGCTGCAATTTTAATATGCATAAAAAAATGTGTATTTGCTATTTTGTTTTTATAGCCTCAAGTCAGGTGTTGATGGTGGTCATGTTTCTTTGTCTGTTTCCTTTTAGTTTTTTCTTGGCTTTTGGCAGATGCGCTAATTTTAAATAATTTATTTAATTATGCTGGATTTTCTACAGAAAAGCTGTTGTATATTACAGTCTTTGAATTTTGCTTAGCTTTGGAAAAAAAGAACTTTTAAACATTTTAAACATTTAATTAAATTTTTTTCTACAAAATTTTATAAAAAATTTCTTATTTAATTTGTTTGAAAGCAAAAAATCGAGGAACCCGCAAAATGCTTTTGACTTTTATGATTCTTACAAACAAAACTAAACAAGATAAAAACCTAAAGCTGTAAACATGTATTGTAAACCATTATATCAAAGCAAAAAAAAAAAAACGCTAGTCGAAAATTCAGGTTAATTTTTGAACAGACCTCGTATGTTGCATGAAATTTCGGTACAGTCGAATTATATCTACGGAAACTTCAGAATCATTTCCATATATATATTTTTTGCTAAAATCCCCCACTGTGCAGTCAGATTATCTCCATAGAAACTGCAGAATCATTTAAATTTTTGTTTGCCAAAATGTCCCACTGTGCAGTCAGATTATCTCCATAGAAACTGCTGAATCATTTCCATTTGTTTTTTACCAAAATCCCCCACTGTGCAAGGTTAGTAAGGAAACATGTTTTTAAATTCTTATTCCGATATTTTGTTTTAATATTTTAAGTGGTTTTAAACACTTAATTAATTTTTTTCTACAAAATTTTATGCAAATTTCTTACCCAATTTATTTGATGGCAAAAACTCGAGGAACCCGCAAAATGCTTTTGACTTTTATGACTCTTACAAACAAACCAAACAAAATAAAAACCTAAAGCTGTAAACATGTATTGGAAACCAGTATATCAAAGCCAAAAAAAACGCTAGTCGAAAATTCAGGTTAATTTTTGAACAGACCTCGTATGTTGCATGAAATTTTGGTACAGTCGGATTATCTGCGGATCGGATTATCTCTATGGAAACTGCAGAATCATTTCCATTTCAATTTTTTTTTACCAAAATTCCCCACTGTGCAGTTAGAATATCTCTATAGAAACTGCAGAATCATTTCAATTTTTGTTGCCAAAATCCCCCACTGTGCAATTAGATTATCTCTATAGAAACTGCAGAATCATTTAAATTTTTTTTTTTGCCAAAATCCCCCACTGTGCACTCAGATTATCTCCATTTCCATTTGTTTTCTACCAAAATCCCCCACTGTGGATGGTTAGTAAGGGAAAAAAATTCTAGTCGAAAATTCAAGTTAATTTTTGAACTGTACTTGTATATTGTATGAAATTTAAGTTGGATTATCTCTATATTTATAATGCAGAATCATTTCCATTTTTTTAATAATTTTTTACCAAAATCCCCCACTGTGCAGTGAGATTATCTCTATAGAAACTCCGGAATCATTTAAATTTTTTTGCCAAAATACCCCACTGTGCAGTCAGATTATTTATTAAAACTGTTGAATCATTTCCATTTTCTTGTTGCCAAAATCCCCCACTGTGCATGATTAGTAGGGAAACATGTTTTGAAATTCTTATCCCTATATTTTGATTTAACGATTAATTCAGCACAAAGTCTTATCCAATTCGAAGTACTCCGATTTCTTTCTCTGCCTCAACAAATTAATTCCAAACTTGTTTCCATTTTCCAAAATTTTATTTGCTGATTGTGCACAATTTTCCTGCAATCTAAACTAAATTCTGTTGAGTTGACTAGGAATTCATTTAAAAATTTTCATCTGCTGTTTCTTTGATACGGATTACCTTAAAATCATTGTTTCCCCTTTAATCCCGCTGATGGTTTCGGTGCTATAGTTTTATTCAGTGTGGTGTTTGTCTGTTCGACTGCTGCCTTAAAATCATTTTGGTTTTAAAAGTAGTTAAGTAAGTATGAACTGGAACAAACGTGATAGCAAGCACGTACTTGAGGATTGCACAGAGACATTTAGAAGGGAATAGCAAACGGAGTAGCAGACAACATGTACGTGTATTAAAAGTTGAAGCCAACAAGGAAGTTGCATAGTCTATATGGAAGGGGTTTGAAAACTGTTTGTAGAAAAAACTTTAATTTATTAAATCGTTGTTAATTTTAAAAATTTTAAGTAAATGTATGAAATAAGTTTGTTTGCATTTTATTATTCTTATGAAACAGCCTAACTTTAGTTTAGGGCCCAACTATTATTTTATTTAAAGTTTTAAATTCCTTTTCAACTTCCGGACATTTTATCACCCTCTTGAAGTGCTTAAATGCCAAGCAGTTAGTTCTTCTCACAAACTTTTAAACTTAAATACTTGGAAAAATATCTGCACATAAGCGGATATATCAGACACAAAAAAAAACTTTACCTTAAACACCCTGTCCATTTAAATCGTATTAAATACCACAATTTTTTGTTGTTCCCCATAAGAACAAATTATATAAAAAATAAAAGTCAAAAGGTCTGCAACATACGAGTACTTCAACTTCCTTTTTTTCTATAATTCCTTTCAATATATTTTTTTCTGAGTTGCTTTTTTTCCCAACGAGCTTTTTCCCCTTCTTGTGATGTATGAGGTACTCAGCTTTTGTATTCTATAATAAGCAACAACACATGCAATTTTTGTATTTAAACACTTAAATGCTGGGAAATATCTGTAAAAAAATGAAGAGGTTTTAATACAAAAAAAAAGAGCATAAAGGAAGAAAGGACTTGCTGTCAAGAGTGTGTTGGAGGTGAATTAAAAATAGACTTCTGTCTGATGAAAAATGTAGGAAGAACTATTTGTTGGATACAGTGTGCATAAAATAGAGTCCTAGCCCAAGTATTTAAGCAGCTGGCAGTGCTGATTTACTTGATCATTTTTTTGCGTTAGACACTATCAAAATTCTTATGTAGAAATCTTAACTTAAATGTTTATTTTATTGTTTACTTCATATTTCATACTCACGCGAAGTTCAGTTTTAACGTACAAATTTCAGAATAACCGTTTAAACAGTTTGGACGTTTAAATGGCACATATTTCGTATCGCCAGCTAAAATTCAAAGGCAATACGATTTTTACTGTAGAAAAAAAGCTATAGATTTAAGACTAATTTTTACATGCAAATTCATAAAATTCAAAAGGAGTTTGAAATGTATTTTGTTAATATTTCTTAAAACAGGTTTCAATTATATTTTATTTTATGTATGAATTTCTATTTTAATAGTGAATTTTTTATTTATGTAAATTGTATTACAGGATGTTAATTTTTTCAATAGGCTACAAGTTCAAATCTGTGAAACTGCAAATTATTTTTTATTTTTATTTAATAAATGAATTTTTTTTAAATTCCATTTATTTGTCAGAGTGGAATATTAAGAATATTTTTGATAGTCATTAAACCAGCAGAACGGATTTTATTTTGTTCTGAGATCTATTTTATTTGCTGTGCTTAAATTCAGCTATTATTTTGCTGCTTTAAATTGCCAGGCTAAGGTTCAGAATATTATATTCAGAAAGAATTCAACTGGATCAATAGAAACAAGGGAACAACAATTTTTATAGAGAGCTATTTTCTGAAGTCATTACAGTTTTGTCATCAGTACTACAGTAAATTTAATGTTAACAAAAAAAAAAGGATATTAAAATGATCTGCTGTAGTAAAGGCGCTTAGAAACGAGGTAAAAGCAACTAAAATTATCAATTTGATTTTTATTTCGTATTGGGGAATAAAAACAGCTCCACGCAAAATTAAAATTTGGGTGTTAAACAACAATTCACAAGAATATTAAATTCCCATAAAATAAAGGGTGTTTTTATAAGAGCTTGCTGATTTGAAATTTAAATAAAACACATGCCAAATTATGAAATGGCCAAAAAAATTTTTTTATTTTTTAGATAAATTCTGGTCATTTAACATTTAAATATAATTTCGGGCATGTGGCCACCACGACTATTTTGCACAAAGGTCATTCTGGAGGTCCAATTTTCGACCACCTTTTCAAGCATTTGAGGGCGTATTTCAGCAATGACACGTTGAATACTGGTTTCCAAAGCGTCAATCGTTGCTGGTTTATCCACGTAAACCAATGATTTCAGGTATTCCCACAAAAAATAATCTAGTGGCGTCAAATCACACGAACGCGGAGGCCAATTCACCGGCCCATTTCTCGAAATAATGTTGTCGTTGAAATGTTCTTTCAATAAGTCCATTGTTTCGCCCGCAGTATGAGAAGTGCCACCAGCCTGTTGAAACCACATTTCGTTTACATCCATATCTTGAAGTTTTGGCACCAAAAATTCATTGATCATGATTCTGTATCGATTTCCATTCACGGTAACGCGTCGTCCTTCCTCATTTTTAAAGAAATAAGGACCGATGATTCCACCAGCCCATAGACCGCACCAAACAGAACATTTATCGGGATGCATTGGTAATTCTTGAACGGCGTGTGGATTATCTTTGCTCCAAATACGGCAATTTTGCTTGTTGACATGTCCATTCAACCAAAAATGCGCCTCAACACTGAAGAGAATTTTGCGGTAAAAAAAGCGGATAAACATTTTTAATTGAACACTGTTTTTGAAAATAAATTTGCACGATTTGGAAGCGTTGTTCTGGAGTTAACCTGTTCATGATGATTTGCCAAACAATACTGAGTAGAGACGTCACTTTAAACTGTCAAAACACCTGTCAGACAACAGAGTGATTCGTGTAAAAAAAACTTCATAAAAAAGCACCCTTTATATAATTGCTCGCTTGTTTCGTGATTTACCAAAATGTCTATTTAGAATTTTTTCTCTTCAACTGCCTTTTGTTTTTTATGTTAAGTTCAATAGCATAACATCTGATCCCTAAGAATAGTTCCCCATGAATTGTGCGGCCATGTTTTCTTGTATTTTTAGAAAAATTAATTAAAATTAGTCTTTCGAGCCAGAGTAGATTATATTTGAAAATGATATAAAATACAAATTTATATACCAAATAGATTCGAGCCCCCCATAACACATTTTAATAATATATTTTTTTCAGACGGACTTGGACTGAATTCTTTCATTGGCATTTACACAATAACGTATGAAGTAGGATTCATCTTAAATTTTTGTATTAAATGAGTTAATGAAGGAGTCCGACCCAGAGGGTAAATTATGGCATTTGATATGGTTTTGCAAATAAATTGCATTGAAATTTCGATAGACATCAAATGTGATAATTTAGCACTGGGGGCAAATTACGGCATTCGATATCGATCGAAAATTCCATTTAAATTGTATTGAAATTTCGATCGTATCGAATGCGGTAATTTGGCCCCTAGGTTTGTTTACTCGGTAATTATGGCATGACATTTTTAAATTCATTGATAGTAGCACAAATCAATTTCTTCTCTTAATGGATATATTAATTTTTTTTAACTTTTAAAATAGTTTTTTATATAAATTTTTTAAAATTTTAGGCCTTTTGAATTTATTACTATTTTTTGTTTATAACATATTCCGTCTAAATGGGGTATACGAATATTTCTACAATTTCTTGAATTTTTAATTAACCCTGGAACGTCATCTTTATTTTACATACACTAAGGTCATCCTTCGTCATATTGAACACGCCATACTTCAAGATACTATAAAATAATTCGTGAGCAAAAATGGACCCTTTTTAATGAATATTTAAAGAAATTTATTTAATTATTTTTTAATCTTTAATAAAAACTTAACATTTCATAGCCTTTCTTCAATTGGTTTTAATTTGAAAATAAAATCTTCCGTCGTCATTCTAGGGCTAAGGAAATTTATGAAAAATATAAAACAACTTCAAGTTGATTTAATTTGTTACGCAACATATTTCAACAGTTCAACTAAAAGTATTTATTCTCTTTCTACCAGCGTTTTAAAAAAATATTTAGAACATTTTTAATTTTTAAATATGAGTTTGCATGAAATATTTTGTTGTTGCTTTTAGAACAAAATTTAAACAACTGCTTTGCACTTTTATGCCAAAAATATATATTGTGCATATCTACATGAAAATACCTCTCCAACGATGTATATTTCATTATTTTGGGCTAAAGATAAGATGCTCTAAACGGTACCACAAATATGTGGCGTGCTTTTATTGTATACAAGAAATTCTGTCTTACAATTTAGGCTATTGCAATTTTATTTTTCGGAAACGTTTAGCTAATTTAAGCATTAAAAATATATGTTGCATACTTTTAGGATTGGATAACATTTTTGTGGAAATTTTCTTCAATTAATTGTTTAATCAGTAAAAATATTGCCTTTCATGAACATTTTCATCAAAATAATCTTAATGGTAATTAACTCGTTATTCGTTTCTAAACAATGCTGGATATTAGTTTTTAAAATAGGAGATATCAGGAAATTTTTTAATGTAAAAATTTTTCTGAAAAAATTTTAATAATTTTTATTAAATTCTTCAGTTTAAAATAATTGTTTGCTTTTTTTCACTTACTGTCTCCATGTGTTTCCAGTTGTTCGAAATTATGGAAAACCATCATGTAAATATGTAATATGTGTGCATTATCTTTCTTCTGGCATATCTGTTATGACATCTGTCACTCATGACTTACTTGTCATATTAAAAATCTTTAATATATTTTTTTCTCACTACAACATAAAAATTCATCTTAACCTAAAATCCATGTCATTCAGTAATAACTCACAATTACTGTCCGCAAAACATTTGCTGTTCCCAATACAATTAACCAACTAATATGGTCTCCCCTCTTGGGTGCAATGCTTTTGTAATTCAAGAGCCAACAATTCATCAAGATACAGATTTTTTTCATTTTAGTGTCACATATGTATTATACAAACACACACACATGCATACATGCGTTCGTGCACATAGGAAACCATCAACACTCTTGGTGGCATACATATTTCATTAAAAATTTAAATAGTCCTGTGAATCCTGTATGAGCTTTATTTTTTTTTTGCTCTGGAGGCACAGCAGCACAAAAGAAGAAGAAGAAAAATAAAAGAGGGTACTTTAACCTCTTGTTTCGCATACACAAATACTTCCGTATTTGCTGTGAGACACACAGAGAGAACGTTGCAAACTTTTGCAAGGCAATGACGAAACAGTTAAAGGATACGAAAAAGGAATATTTGTTTCAATTTCTGTGTTTGCTTCTATAACAATTTTAAAAATCTGTTTACACTGGTTGTGGTGTTGATGATGTGCACAGAGCCCACGTACAATTTTAATATAAATACAAAAGAAAATGTGTCCTTGCTCGAGTGGGCTTTTCTTTTCTATGCGAGAGCTGATGGCTGGCTGCTTCAGTCAATGCAAATAGAGTGATAATGTGTCATTGGGTTAAATAATATTTGTTGCAGGCAGTCAGTCAGCCAGTCAGTCATTCAGTTATTCCTTTATTTGTTTTTTTTTTTTTGCTTTCTAAATTAATTATTTGAAAAGTTTCTTTAGGTCCTGGGGATTTAAAAAAAGAAGTTTAGAAATATGAAAAGATATTTAAATAAAGCGCAGTAAATGATAAATAAATAGACTTTTACTAAATAATATTAAAGAAATTAGTATGTTGCGCATAGTGATTTTATGATAACGTGTAATATACAGGAATTTTTCGAAACGGGATGTCAGAGATCCTACTTGAATGTTTGTGGGTTACAGGCAGCCACGTATACCATACAGGAATGGGAATTGGCTATTCAATGTTTTAATAAATCGGTTGTGCCGGCGATATTTTACAGTCTTCTTACATTTTTTTTCCAAAAATAACTAAATCTTCAATGCTAATTTTTTGCATAACATCTAAGAGAACAACAAGTCAATCATTTACGTCAGTACCTGCCTTACGGCTCAAACTGACGGTGCTCTTAACACCGGGTGAAAAAATAAGTGTAACCAGCACCCCTCTTAGTGCCCAAGAACCACCCGAAGGTGACCTCGGGTCACCCGGGTGGCAATTTCTAGAACATGATTTGGTAAGTCCCATGATCTAACACCTTGCTTAAAAGTGCCGATCCTACCCAGATGATCTTATATTTGTTGATTCACAACAACATATAGGTTCTGCTACTATCAGCCGGACCGAAGTCCAACCACAAGGATTGAACATCAATCCTTACCTGACAAACCTTCCACCAAGTTGGTGACCACAGCCACCACGTGTACTCCCGAGGGAGACCTCACCAATATCCAGCCGCAGTAAACTGCGAGGCTTGTACTGGATCCCGTGGTACCAGTTCTGACTACTGGTAAAGCCTCGAAAGTCAAACCAGTGGAGGTTCTATAAACTTTCTATCGACTTCGGTCTTTTTTCTACCCAAACCCAGGTGCCTGTTCACCTGCCAATTCTTACTCAAGCTCGTAGGCGGACCTACTTCTTTTAGATTCTTATATGCACATCCGTTCCACTGTTTAGAGATTGGGCAGTAACATATGAGTTTTACGGGGCTACCTGCAAAAGTTATGCTTGAAAAACAGAATAACCCCTCGAAAGCCAACCATTATAGGTTTCAACTTTCTATTGACTTTTGAACTCTTAATTAGATCGAGGCGTCTTTGGACCTCCTTTCTTATTTCAAACTTACGTAGAGGTATGGCACTCCCCTACTACTTTAATTCTTCTTACAGTAGCCAGCATGTTTTCTACTGAGACCTGTCCCTAACGTCCCATTCGGTAACGCGCAGGTACTTATAAGTTCTATGGGTTACCAACAAAAGTTCTGTTTGAGAAAATTGTGTAACCCCCGAGAGCAAAACCAGTCAAGGTTTTGAACTCTCTATTGACTTCGGCCCTCTTACGGTACCAGGCGTCCTTAACATCCTTTCTTACACAGACTTACATAGGAACAATCCTTTACCAAATTTCAATGCGTCTCTTCGGATGTGTTTCGGAGTGGTGTGGGGCTCCTACTACAGTGATCGTACTAGGACGATGTATAGTACTTTTCAGCAAAAGATGCACCTACTACTTTTTAATTTCTCATATGCCCTCCCAACCCCAATTGGGCAGGTAACATATGAGTTTTATGGGTTATCAGCAAAAGCACCGTTTGTAAAAACTGCATAACCCTTTCCCCGGATCTGTGCTGGAGCGAGGCCTGACATCATAGCCAAGCTCCCCAACGGCACCCTCGGGGGGAACATCTAAGAGAAATAGTACATTAACCCGTATTTTGTAACTCTTTGTCGACGGCACGTCAAGACAATCAGCCTGATTGGGAAAGGCGTTAGCGTTTACGCCAAAGACGTTTTTTGTACGAGATCAAAGAAACACACAAGCAGTTTTCTTTAATCTACTACGTAAAACGCCTG
Organism: Linnaemya tessellans; assembly: GCA_951800035.1. Classification (NCBI taxonomy): domain Eukaryota; kingdom Metazoa; phylum Arthropoda; class Insecta; order Diptera; family Tachinidae; genus Linnaemya; species Linnaemya tessellans. The sequence continues at coordinate 15,717,933 of OX637533.1, read as the reverse complement.
AGGCGTAAACGCCAACGCCTTGCACAATCAGGCGGAATATCAAAAATGGCACCCTTCCATACCCGTTGCCTACAACAGTTGACTCCTGCTGACAACCTCCGACTATTCTTTAATACCCAGAAAATAGCAAGAGGCTGTTAAAAGCTGCCAACTGCTGAAGAACAAGACTACGTAGGTGAATTATTTTTGAAATTGCCGTGACGCGACGTCGACAAATAGTTACAGAATACAGGGGATTAAAAAGCAGAAGATTTAATCAACACATTCTAATGAAATGGTTTATTTTATTTTGCGAAGACCACAGAAGAGTTACAAACTTTTCTCTAGGAACGGAGGTATTGGAAATGGATTGTTTTTGCAAGTCAGCAAAATACGGTTCCAGAGCTGGAAAGTTTACACTTATTTTGGCATATAAAAATAACTAAAACTAATTTTAGTTTTTTTTTTTGGTAATTAAGTCAGTTTTATACTTTAGGCAAAATGAATGGCGTTTTCTTTTCTAAAATCATGTAACACATTTTTTATTCTTAATTTCCAGTTAAACTCAGTTTTAAACCAAAAATTTATTCTCTTAAGCGACAAATTTATAATAAATTTACTGTTTTTAAAAAGCATAATATGGCAATTTTTCTTTGAATAGTACAAAAGAAAATTGCAATTTTTTTGCAGAAAGGAAAACGACATAAATTTGTGTTAAAAATCAAAAGATGATTTCAGGGATGGATAATTGAAACTTTTTTTTTCTGCTTAAAAGTAACCAACCAAAAGAGTTATTTTCTTTTTCTTAAAAATTAAAAATATTTTTTATGTTTTTAAAAGAAATTAATTGGTATTAGAAATCAGAAAATCCAAAAAGTCATCTCCAGAGCTGGGAAATTAAATTTTTTTTATATAAAAGTAAGAACAAATACTAATTTTTGGTTTTTTTGGTAATTAAATATATTTATTGAATTCATATTAAAAATAGATAAAAAAAATAAAAACGATTCCAGGGTTGGAAAATTTAAACTTCTGTTGGTGCTTAAATTAATTAACTATAATTAATTTTTTTCTTTTTCTTTATAAATTAAACATATTTAATATTTTTGAAAGAAATTCATTAGCATTGCAAATCAGAAAAGCCTAAAAGTCAGGTTCAGAGCTGGAAAATTTAATTTTTTTTATATATAAAAATTCTAATTTGTGATTTTTTGATAATCAAATCTATTTATTGGATTGATATTAAAAATAGAAAAAAAAGAAACGATTCCAGGGTTGGAAAATTTAAACTTCTGTTGGTGCTTAAATTAATTAAATAAAATTATTTGTTTTTCTTTTTGCTTTATAAATTAAACATATTTAATATTATTGAAAGAAATTCATTTGAATTAGAAATCGGAAAATCCTAAAAGTCAGCTTCAGGGCTGGAAAATTAATTTTTGTTTATATAAAAGTACGAACAAATAATAATTTTTGATTTTCTGGTAATTAAATCTATTTATTGAATTCATATTCAAAATAGATAAAAAAATAAAAACGATTCCAGGGTTGGAAACTTTAAACTTCTGTTGGTGCTTAAATTAATTAACTAAAATAATTTTTTTTTTAAATTAAACATATATAATATTTTTGAAAGAAATTCATTAGCATTACAAATCAGAAACGCCGAAAAGTCAGCTCCAGGGCTGGTAAATGAGTTTTTTGTATATAAAAGTACGAACAAATAATAATTTTTGATTTTCTGGTAATTAAATCTATTTATTGAATTCATATTAAAAATGGATAAAAGACTAGAAAAGATTCCAGGGTTGGAAAATATAAACTTCTGTTGATGCTTAAATTAATTAACTAATATAAATCTTTTTCTTTTTACTTTATAAATTAAACATATTTAATATTTTTGAAAGAAATTCATTTGGATTAGAAATCAGAAAGACCAAAAACTAAGCACCAGAGCTGGAAAATTTAAATATTTTTGTAACTTCAAATGCTATTTTTTCTGTTAGTGACACCTATTTTATACTCTTGAAAGAATTATCTTGTTATTAAAAAAGCAAACAAAATCAAAACGGCGATTCCAGGGTTGGATAATTGATTTTTTTTTTTTTTGGTACATAAAAGTAGTCAACTAAAATAATTTATTTTTCTGTGTAAATTAATCATATTTGATGTTTTTGAAAATTTTTTATTTTTTTTGCATTCGAAATCAGAAAAGCGAAGAAAAACATCACTAGAGCTGGAAAATATATATATTTTTTTGGAATATTAAAGAAACTAAGCAGAACGTATTTTTTCTGTTACAAACAAATAAATTAGCATTGAAAATCAGAAAGATAAAAAAATAGTTCCAGCGTTGGAATATATATCATTCCAGAAACGCTCTAGAACACCTAGAATTTCGAAATATTCATCCCTATCATGAATAATTTTTCCCTCGAAATATTTCCCTTTTCCCTGAAATTGCAATCATGAAAAAAATTCACCGTGAATGATTTCATGCTAAAATTAAACTCCCCTTTTCGTGAATGATTTTTTCCCGCGAGTTTTTTCACTTTTCCCTTTAATTTATGCATGTAGTTTTTGGTGGGGAATAGAGTAGAAAATGTAAGTATTTTCTGTTATAATTCGAATATTGTAAATTTTATTTTAATGGCAAGACCCGTTAATAAGACTCAAACTGATATTTTGTTGCAGCAAATCAATTGCCTGCGTCTTTGTAAAAGTTGTTGCTCCAATTGAAAATTTTAAGAATATTTTTAATTTGTTTTATTCCTTTTTTAAAATATATCCAAATTATTTTACTACTAAATATTTAGATATACTCTTTTAAAATGTTTTTAAATTATTGCATAAACTTGAATTTTTCAACACAAATTCTTTGATTTTTCATGCTGTTTTCGGCCTCTTCTCTTTTTTTTGCATTCACTGAGAACTGATAGCGGGAATAATTTCTCACGGGAGATTCATGATACCATTTTTCCCTTCGTGTGGAATAAAAATTTCACTTGAACAAAAATTCCACTTGTTATTCACGTTAGAGGTGATTAGGTTAATTTTGATAATATAAACGAAGTGTAGGGCCTATTATGGACTTCAGTGAAGTATAGGGTTAAAACAGGTACAAAAATGTCTCTATCTTCTTATCATTCCTGTCCTCTCAATACTGCCCCCCTGCTTCTTAGTACTGGCACACTGCACTCCATATTGTAGGGGCCATCGTCTGACTGCGAATCCTAATTTAAAAAAAATGACTGTTTTTTCCTCTTTGTGTACTCTTTTTCGCTTCCTGTTTAAATACAAGTAGTTCATTTCGATGCTCATTCTCTTATGCCAGTTACTGCTATAAATAAAAAGTTTCTGGGTAAAAATTATGGTTAATGATTTCGTGTTTTCTCATATTTTTTTTAAAGCTAAAAATAGATTTATATTTTACGCTTGCAGAGAAATACGAATAATCCTGCAAAACTTCATGTTGTTTTTTTTAATATAAACTCTAGTCTCTATTAAAGTTCCTTTTTAATACAAAATTTAATTAAAATTTCAATTACAGCCTTATATATTTTTTAACATTCACTTTCAATGCTGTTGTCGGCCCATTACAATTTTTTAATTAGTTTTCTGTTGCATTTTTCCCTCTTTATTCTTTGCACTAAATGTGTGGAAAATAATAAATTGTATTTGAATTACTGAATTTATTTTTACACTAAATGCGGATGAAACCAACACCTGCTGAATGTTTAGATTCACTAATTCAGGCCCTTAAGTTTATTTTTTCAATGCTGCTCTTTTGCATTTTTGTTTTTTTGTTTTTTTCATACTCGTAATATGAATAGGGTTCCATCATAAAGATCAGACGTATGAAAAGCAATTTAATGTTTATATTAATGCTGACAATGGGTGTTACACCTGGGCCTCGCAAGGCGGCTTTCATATTATATGTGGTTTTATACAATAATAAAAACTGCTAAGACAACTCGGCATAGTCTGAGGTCTTTCTAGATTTACATTTTTTTATTTTTTTATATGTAATACCAAGGCGAATTCATACCAGGTGGCCTTAGTTCAGAAATTGGTGATCAGCTGTTACCAAGGCAAAATTATTGAACTGTCAAATTGAACTGTTTTTGTATGCGGCCATTGTTTTTTCCAAAGCATTTTATTTGACAGTTCAATAAATTTTACACAGAGTTGCATAAATGAGTTCACCTTGAATGAATTCGCCTTGATGTAATACTTGTTTTTCCAGGCGTCAACAGAGTTCTCAGTGTTTGAGTTTAATAGTTTCCTTTTACACTTGATGTGTGTGGCAAAAATGCGTTCGTTTATTCATATGCTTTTATTTTACAATATTTTTTTTTTGTATTTAATGACATGATGTTTGCTTAGATGCCTGCCTGCCTGCCTGCTGCTCGAGGTTATTGCTGCCACTGTTTATGTGTATTTTAACGCTACACTAATGTGCATTTCCGTTTTAATTTTTTTTCATTTCAAATACATAAATAAATAGTCGTACATGTGTACAAGTGTGTCCGTATTGCGGAGAAGATTTATTGAAAATAATTTTAATATTTATAAACAAAAACACAAATTTTACCCTAATTTTTTAGCAAAAGAAAAAAAATGGAAAAATGAAAAATACATAAATAAAAGTGATTACTCAGCAGCAATAAGTGTAAAACATTCTTTATCTTATCTAATTGTTTATTAAAATTAAGGAATTTTGTGAGTGAACTGTGACAGAAGTTTGGCACGTGACTGGTTCCTTGGGAAAAGCCATCAATTCAATTTAGGAGTATAAGACTGGCAACAGGCACATTAACAGGGCGTATTTGATAGAGAAGCGATAGCTTTAAGACGGTTAATAATAGTTTACTGATCTGATATAAGAAATTCTAAGGAATTCAGTGCAGTTGTTGTTGGGGTAAGATACGTGACAAGCAAGTAACACGTTAATACAATAGGTTGCAGAAAAGTGTGGTCTACTTGTTGTACTTTCGTTTTATTTATACAAAACACAGGACTAATACAAAAAAAAACATATTGTGCAATAAACTGGCCTAAAATCTAGATTTGCTTTAAACAATTTCCTCCTGCTAAGGAAATTAAAAATTTTGAATAAACAATTTTTATCTTAGAAATAAAACTTCAAATAAATAAATACAAATTTGTGCTATTCACCTACTATTTCTCTTTTTAAAATTTTAATTAGTAATTTTAAAGATTTCTATTATTTCTGTGACTAAAATTTTAACAATAAAAAAACTGTGATAAAACATAAAAAATTTTATAGACTAATTGTTCGAAATTTGTTTTTAAATCTCAGAAAGACATAATATATATTCCAAAGCACAAAGAAAAGTCAACATCAGATTTTAGTTATTCAACTTACACAGCAGAGCAGAACAGCTGTTTTCGAAAGCCGCAACACAGTTCATCATCAGTGCTCATGTGTATTGTGTTTTCCACCAATATACATGAAATGAGCCTCATCGCTCATTATGATTTTGTTTAAAAAATCATCCACCTCGTCCTCGTGATTGAGGATGTCGGGTGTGTCGCTCCAAGGCTTGTTCACTTGTATTCTACATCTGTCTAGTTCACAAATGTCAAAACAGATTTGACATTGGCCGCCATTTGCTAAAATAAGAGCATCGTACAATAGGTTGAATTCTTTTGGCCCACCTGGTATAACAATATTTTTGTATAAAAAAGGAAAAAAGAAAAAAATAGAATTTTTCTGTTATAATTTTTTTTTAATATTGTTAGAAGTTATCCAGAGGATATCGAAATATGGGATAATAATAAATTGCAATTTCTTAAAAAAAAAATTATTTTATAAATAAACTTGCTAAAAATAAATAGATAATTAAAAAAGTCGAAGAATCAGCAATCAAATATTTTAATTTTTTTTAAATATTATTGATAATTTTTTCATAGCCGATTTCCTTATCCATTGAATTAGGGTGCAATTTGCACTCCAATAGGAATTTCTCCCTTTTATATATTTCAAAATCCAATTATTAAATTTTTTGAAAATGTACTATTTTCTTATCGGTATGGAGCACTCCTTTCCAAATTTATTGCATATGGTGTCGGAGATACCTTCTCTCGGTTTATATCGAGCTTCCTCAGGGATCGCTCTATGCGAGTTGTTATAGATGGGATCTCATCCGATGAGTTCAGAGTCAACTCAGGGGTACCGCAAGGCTCCGTTCTTTCTCCTACTCTATTTCTAATTTTTCTTAACGATCTACTTTCCCAAACTTCCTGTCCTATTCACTCTTTCGCAGATAATAGCAGCCTTTCGCATTCTTATTCATTTAACTGCAGGCCGTCAACGTCTGAAATCGAGACGAGGAGGCAGTTTATGAATGACGTTCTGGATAGTGACCTCGCGAAGTTTTCCGAATGGGGTCAGGCGAACAGGGTGGATTTTAATGCCCGTAAGACCCAGTGTTGTATGCTTACGCATCGGCGTACGTATGACCATGCTGCTGCATCTGTTTCTATGGGTGGTGTAAGTATTATGCAGTCAGGGGCTCTTGATGTTCTGGGCATGAAAGTGCAGTATGATGTCAGGTGGAAAAGAAGCATTCAAGTGCCTTGGCTTCTTAAGACGGTGCAAGAGATACTTCACCCCTTCAGATCTTCTTAATATTTACACCACTTATATCCGACCGAAGATGGAATACAACTCTCATGTTTGGGCCGGTGCTTCAAAGTCTATTTTGAAGTTACTCGACCGCGTACAGGAGAGGGCGATGAAACTCATCGGAGACAGGAATCGCACTACGCATTGCAGAGAAAATTCGTTTTTTCAAACGAACAGTCCGTATGTGGAACAAACTACCTGCAGATCTCTTCCCCTCCACTTACAATTTGAGGAGGTTCAAATCGAATATCCGCAGACACTACTCCCTTTATCCTCCTTCCCAAAATCTATTTTCCTCGTTCCAGCGCAATGCACAGCATATGAAGGTGTTATCCCCTGAATGCTGGTCCTACTCCTAAAAAAAAGAAAAAAAAATTAAAAAAGTGTATAGAGGGATTGAAAGTAGTTTTCTAAAACCTCAAAACATGGAGATGTAATGAAAACTGGATTTTCACCTTTCGGTTGAATCAGTGAATTTTTTATCGCTGATGCTTAAAATTTATTCTTATAAAATTATTATGTCTCGCTTCGCACTATGAAATTTTCTTTCATGAAATTTCTGAAATTCTCTTTTAAAATTTCACTCGTGTCTGCACACTGAACGTTAATTTCATGAAACTTAATATTTTTGTTTGTTTACTTTCACATAAAGAATATAAAAATAAAGTAAAATCAATTTCGAATTACAATACAAAACAGAACTTCAGTGAACATGAAAGTGTGTACCCGACACCATTCTTCTCTCCCCTCTCACCTACAAACTGCCACTTTCATGAAATAAAATTTCATAGTGCGAACCGAGACTATGTAATTTATTTATATGAAATATAAACATATTTTCATTTTTGTGGATGTTCTTATACCCTGGAAGAGTTATTCATTATTTTTTCTTTTGTTCCAAGGAAATTGTGCAATTATTTCCTCACAAAATGTTTAGAACTTCAGCTTAATAGAAAATAAATGTTTTGTATACAATATTTATCTATTTGCAATTTTTTTTTATAAATAATTTCTTAGAACTTTTTTCCAATTTCATAGTTTATTTTCCAATTATGATTTCAATTTTTCTTTTATAACAGTTTAGCAAATAAATAATAATTTATTTCTTGCTGTCTACTTATTGTATTCATATCTTTACAATTGCATTTATTTTTTCTTTTTTTTTTGTGTATTTTTCCTAACACAACTTTGCTAATTAGTACAACCTTTTGCCAAATGCAACAACAATTGCGGTGCGGCAGCAACAACAACCAACCCCCCCATAAAAGAGTGTGTAACAGTTGGTTGTTGTTTTGCGGCAGCCAGCCAGCCAGCAATCATCATGAAAACAAATAAAATATTTTTTTTTATATTTTTTTTAATTTAACTGCAATTGTTGCTAATTTCTTTTGCCATTTGCAAAACGAAACACAAAAAAAAAACAAAAAATGAACAACGATTTGTATGAGTCCATATATTTGTTTCAATTACCCAACCAATAATGATTGTGTAATAAAAAATTACAAACAAAAAAAACCAAAAAAGCAAATGCATTTCTAGTTCAAATTACTGTTGGACAACAACATTTAGCCTGATTTGAAATTGTTTCTTTATTCTTTGTCGCTATTTCTGATATCTTGCAACAAGTCAAGGTGTCTGCCATAAATTGAACCAAACAGAATTTGTCAAAGACAATGCAATGCAAAGAAAATGTTATAGGGTTTCATTTTAAAAATGTTTTCGTTCATCATATGCAAATCGCAGTCAAAAGATTAGAAACAAGGTTGCCAATAAACACACACACACACATACACCCACACACCCGCCTGGAAGCTATAGCCTAGTATGTATTGGAATTCGTAGTACGTAGCGAATGGTATGCGGGCTGTCACTTGGTATTCAAAATGGTTCTTGAACTCTTTTTCTTTTCTTGGCTTTAAGACAATTAGAAATCAATAGCTGTTAATTATTGGGGGGGAATGGAAAATATTTTGCTTAAGACATTTTGCTTATTTTAGCAAAGCCACTGTGAAGAAAAAATAATTTCCTCCATATTAATATGCAATCCTTTAAAGTTTAAATCAGAGCTCAGATTCACTCGATTTTACTCGCGAGTGAAAAATACTCGCGAAGAAGAGTACTCCAAGATTACGAGTGTTACTCTCCACTCGTTTGTTTTAGGTGGGAGTACTCGCGAGTACTCCTTTTTAACAAATAAGAGTGGGAGTAAAAATCTTCGAAATAGAGTGAGAGTTTACTCTTAAGAGTAAAATCGAGTGGAAAAATATAAACTGTTTGTCTTTGCTGATTTGTGTGTGCGTGTGGTTTTTGTGTACTCTTTCAGTCTTTGCATACAGTGCGCGTGTGCGGAGCAATTAGTTGGTTTTATAAAAAAAGTTTTATTATATTTTTAAAAGTTTACTTATATTTTCTATATTATAATGAACAATAAAGACATAAATAATGAAACTCGAAAATATTTTCGTTACGACTTTGAAGGAAACAACACAATTTATGAAATTAACAATTGTAGAAAAAAATTAAGTGAAAATTTTTTTTTTGTATGAGAAAGACTGAAAGAGTACTCGGCAAGAGTATAATCTGCTCGATTTCGAGCGTATTTTACTCGCACTCGAAATCGAGCAAAGCATATGCGCTCTTATTCGAGTGGCATAGAAAAATAGAGTACACTCGATATTTTTTTTTACTCGCAGGAGTACTCGCGCTCGAATTCGAGCGAGTTTCAATCTCTACTCGAATTCGAGCGAAGATTTCGGAACTCTGGTTTAAATACTCTGGGTGCTTATGAATAGGCAAGTCGAATAAGGGATATTCGTCTGTCTGTACTTGAAAGTGGTTTACCGAATCTAGAAACTTCAGTCTTGTTTTGATGAATTCTAAATAATCCTAAACACATTGTTATTGCAATCCGAAATAAGCTTCCAGAGCTGGGAAATTTAAACTTATTTTTGGTATGTAAAAGTAATTTTTGTTTTTTTTTTTTTTTTGTAATTAAACTTATTTTATACTTGAGTAATAAATTAAATTGGTATTGAACATCAAATAAAATCAAAACTGTTAATTTTATCAACGGGCTTAAGTTCGAATCTGCAAGACTGCAAACCATTTTTTTATTATTTTATTAATAAATGAATTTGTTCAAATTCTATTTTATTAATTTTTATATTAAGATTGGAATATTAAGAATATTTTTCAATAATCATCAAACCAGCAGAACGGATCAGTACTGATTTCGAGGCCGCTACGCCATCTCATCAGCGTTCTTTGTTCAATTTTGCCACTTTTGCAAGTGGTGCTAGTCAGAAGGAATATCAACTATTTAACCAATATTTTAACGAAAATTGAATATGAGAAGTTATCACATTCATATTTTTAAGTTATTACATTTTGGTTAGTACGAAATTCCCCAACCCTGACGATTAATATTCCCAATATTCCATGTATCTCTTTCGCTTTTTCCAGAGCCATCGGCTGCTGATAACTAAAGCTTCTTTGTTATTTATGTTCAAGTAATTGAATTTAGTTGTTAATTTACAGTGAACAAGTGCGCGTGCCCCCGCAATGTTTTAAATTATGTATGAATTTTTATTAGTCGAACTTTCTTATGTAAATTGTTAATTTTATCAACGGGCTTAAGTTCGAATCTGCAAGTCTGTGATAACTTGTCATATTCAATTTTCGTTAAAATATTGGTTAAATAGTTGATATTCCTTCTGACTAGCACCACTTGCAAAAGTGGAAAAATTGAACAAAGAACGCTGATGAGATGGCGTAGCGGCCTCGAAATCAGTACTGATCCGTTCTGCTGGTTTGATGATTATTGAAAAATATTCTTAATATTCCAATCTTAATATAAATTAATAAAAATAGAATTTGAACAAATTCATTTATTAATAAAATAATAAAAAATGGTTTGCAGTCTTGCAGATTCGAACTTAAGCCCGTTGATAAAATTAACAATTTACATAAGAAAGTTCGACTAATAAAAATTCATACATAATAAAATCAAAACGATGATTCCAGGGTTGGATAATTGCAACTTCTTTTGGAACTTAAAAGTAAACAACTAAAAAAAATTTTCCTGTTTTTTATATTTTAAAAATATTTGACGTTTTTGAAAGAATTTTATTGGTATTGGAAATCACTAAAGCCAAAGAAACAGCTCCAGAGCTGGAAAAGTTAAACATATTTTTGTTATATAAAAGTAACTACAAACAGTAATTTTTGAGTTTTTGGCAATTAAACCTATTTATTAAATTTGTATTACAAATAAAAAAGAAATTAAAAGCCAAAAACAGTCCCAGAGTTGGACAACTGAAACTTCTTTTGATGCTCAAAAATAACCAACTAAAACAAGTTTTTGCTTTTTCTTTATAAATTACTCGTTATTGATGTTTTTGAAAGAAAGTCATAGGCATTAGAAATCAGAAAAGTCAAAAAGGCAGCTGCAGAGCTGGAAAATTCAAATTTTTTAAATTTTTAAACGTATTTATTAAATTGTTATTAAAAATAGAAAAAAACCAAATATGATTCCAGGGTTGTAAAACTGAAACCTCTTTTGCTGCTTAAATTAATTAACTAAAATAATTTTTTTCTTTTTCTTATAAATTACACATATTTTAAGATTTTTAAAGAAATTCATTGATATTAGAACTCGGAAAGGCCCAAAAGGCAGCACCAGAGCTGGAAAATGAAAATTTGTTTGTGGTATATAAAAGTAACTTTAAACACTAATTTCGATTTTTCAGCTATTAAACCTATTTATAAAATTTGTATTAAAACTAAACAAAATTAAACAGGATTCCAGGTTTGGACAATTGAAACTTTTTTTTGCTGCTTAAATTAATTAACTAAAAGCAATGTGTTCTTTTTCTTTATAAAATAAACATATTTTAAGATTTTTTAAGAAATTCATTGATATTAGCACCCGGAAAAGTCAAAAAAACAAAAGCCAAAGAAACAGCTTCAGAGCTGGAAAAGTTAAACTTGTTTTTTGTATATAAAAGTAACTACAAACAGTAATTTTTGAGTTTTTGGGAATTAAACCTATTTATTAAATTTGTATTACAAATAAAAAAGAAATTAAAAGCCAAAAACAGTACCAGGTTTGGACAACTGAAACTTCTTTTGATGCTCAAAAATAACCAACTAAAACAAGTTTTTGCTTTTTCTTTATAAATTACAGAGCTGGAAAATTGAAATTTCTTTGTGGTATATAAAAGTAATTTCAAACACAAATTTTTTTATTTTTTGGTTATTAAACCTATTTATGAAATTTGTATTAAAAATATAAAGGAAGAACTGAACTGGATTCCAGGGTTGGACAATTGCAACTGCTTTTTGTGCTTGAATTAATAACTAAAAAAAATTTTTTGTTTTTTTTTTATAAATTAAACATATTTTAAGATTTTTAAAGAAATTCATTGATATTAGAAATCGGAAAAGTTAAATGGCAGTTCCAGAGCTGGAAAACTTACATTTTTTTGGTATCTAAAAATAGCTTCAAACACTAATTTTTAGTTTTTTTTAGTAATTTATTAAATTGGTATTAAAAATTAAACAAAATCAAAAATACGATTCCAGAGATGGACATGGGAAACGTTTCTTGGTACTTAAAAGCAAAAAACTAGAAATATTTTTTTCTTGCTCTTTATTTATTAAACTGGTATTTAATTTTTAATAATTAAATGTATATATTAAATTTGTTAAAAATAAAAAAACTGTTCCAGGATTGGTTAACTGAAACTTCTTTTGGTGCTGAAATTAAAGCTGCAGAGCTGGAAAATTTAATATATTTTTTTGGTATATAAAAGTCCCTTCAAACACTGATATTTTATTTTTTGGTTATTAAACCTATTTAACAAATTGGTATAAAAATATAAAAAAAAGAACTAAACAGCATTCCAGGGTTGGACAATTGAAAGTTCTGTTGGTGCTTAAATTAATTAACTAAAAGCAATTTTTTTGTTCTTTATAAACTAAATATATTTTGAGATTTTTAAAGAAATTCTTTTAATTTAGAACCCGGAAAAGTCAAAAGGACAGCTCCAGAGATGGAAAATTAAAATTAAATAAAAAAGGCTATAAAAAAACTACTGAATATATTCTCAAAGTTCTTTTTTTATTTGAAAGTACAATCCTTCCAGTTAATAATGGAAAATAATTTCATTGAAATGGCTGCATGGCCCGATAACGATCGCCATTGACTGTAACGGCCACTCCTTGCTCATTTTCGAAGAAAAATGGCCCAATTATGCCTCTGGACCAAAATCCGCACCAAACAGTGACTCGTTTTGGGTGCGTCGGGCTTTCAATGTATGCGTCGGGTTTTCTGTGCCCCAAATGCGACAATTTTGCTTGTTTCCATTTTTTCCAAGATCAAAATGGGCTTCATGTGAAAAGATGATATTTTTGGCAAAATCGGCATCTTCTGTAAGTCAATTGCAGGCCCACTTAGCGAAGCGAAAACGCATTGGATGGTCAACCATATTCGTTCAGCGGAAGGATAAAACTAATTATCTGTCAAATCAGACATGAGCTAAGTGTTACCAGTCACGAAATAAGCACTAGTTGAAAAAAACGTTAGATTGCGGACCCTATATTTATTAAATTTGTTAAAAATAAAAAAACGCTTCCAGGGTTGGTTAACTGAAACTTCTTTTGGTGCTTAAATTAAAGCTGCAGAGCTGGAAAATTTAATTTATTTTTTTGGTATATAAAAGTAACTTCAAACACTAATTTTCGATTTCATCCTATTTATTAAATTGGTATTAAAAATCAAACAAAGTAAAAAAGACGATTCCAGGGATGGGATTTGGAAACTTCTTTAGCTGCCTTAAAGTAACCAACTAAATCAATGTTTTTAACAGAAAATTTCCACTTTTCTTTATAAATTAAAGATATTTAATGTTTTTGAAAAGAATCCATTAGCATTAGAAGTCGGAAAGGCCATAAAGACGGCTCCAGAGCTGGAAAATCATATTTGTTTTTTAATATTAAGGTAACCAAATAAAACAAATTTTTTTCTTTGGTAGTCAATTTTTTATATTTGAGAATGAAATAAATTAATAATGGAAATTAAAAAGATGGGTATATACATACATGCATTCATTCCAGGGTTGGAATGATTGCATGTGTATACTGCAGACTTACTTTCGTGGAGGGTATATAAGATTCGGCATAGGCGAATATAAAGTAAAACAGAGTATACTTTTTGAGTTCTCTGGCATCATGTACGACACATTCGATTTTTATGTTTTGCTCACAATTTTTCAAAAATAGTTTTAAATAAATAATCTTTAAATAACTAGATTTTGAGTGATATATTGAAGGGCAAGTGCTAGTCCCCCAATACACATTACAAAATTATATCAGTAGCAAACAAAAATATAAAAAAATTAAATAAAATTTATGGCTCAAGGAATCAATGAATTTGATTTGATACGATAACTACTTTTTTTTATTATCACATTATTGATTTTGTTTCTTTTTTTTTTAAAGAAATTATTTTACAAATTCATTACAACATTTTTTTATGGCAACTGCAGCGGCCATAAATTAAAAATGTTTCAAGTTTAATTTTAAAGTTCGCTTAAATTTGGAATAGTTCTGTGAAATTGTGTCGTGTTTATGCAGTTCACACTGCCTTAATGCGTTTGTAAACCCATAAATGTTTCCTGTTTTGCTTTGTTTTCATCTTTATTATTCTAAAGTTATTATTTCTTTTGTAGAAAAATACAATAAATTAAAATGATTTCTTTAATCACACTTTGCCTTCATATTCAATTATTTCCTTTTTTTTGTTGTTGTTGTTGTACATTTCATCAACCCTCCTCTTTTTTTTAATTTTTCTATTTTTTTTCCTCATTTAGTGTCGAATCTAATGAAGCATACATTTTTTTCTTTTAAATCTTGTGCGTTTGTATATGAAAGTTTCATACTTTGAAAAAAAAAATTAAATTTTCTTCATTAAATGAAAAGTCTAAAATTCATAGAATATGAACAGCCAAGAAGGAAAAAAAAAAAAAAAAGAGTTCATAATGCAGGTCATTGCACTTGCTGGCAAAGGTCATTTCTAAAAAGTTCAAAGCTGTTACTACAAAATGCATTTTATTTTACTGACGCTAAATGTTGCATGTTTAAGTTTCATATACAATTACAACAAAAAAATTTGTTAAATATTTCAAAGGTTTAAACTTTATGAGGGTACAATACATGCATAATGAAAGGAGACATACATGCAAGCATATATGCTGAAAATATAAACAATTTCGTATAAGGAAACCCGGTGGTAGTTAACCCAGCAAACAATTTATGAAATAAATTGCTAATAATTTCCCATATAAACACATGTATACTATTTCTGCAGTCGGTAGCTTGCTGTCGTGAATGTATTTAAAGCCCATTATGACAGTCCATTTGACAGTTAATACTTTCTTAACTTCTATAGGGTTTAATTTCATAATTGCGGCTTAAAAAATAACAAATATTTTCATTGCTGTTTGGAAAATAAATTAAATAACTTGCAATAAATAATATCACATATTCAAGAAGTTTTATTGCTGCTTGGAAAAATTCTTCAAATTATTTCCTATAAATTATTTAATACTATTGTGTAACCGTTTGCTGGGTTACATGTCATTTTGTTTAATCGTGTCTTCAATAAATTTTACTTTGAACTTCACCCTTAGAAAGTTAATTTGATTGTAAAAAATATTTATATATCTTTATGTATGTTGGGAAGTTTAAGTCTGATTTTCTTTTCTGGCCATCGTTTTGAAAACTGTGCTTTTTTCTTCATATTTAGAAAAATAATATGCAGGCACAGGCTATTTGCTTTATTTTTTGTTTTTATTTGCTATTGCAAAGAAAAAAAAAAATAACTATAAAAACTTTTTATTGAAATTGTGGCAGTAAATTATAATTTGAATGTAAATTGTTGCATGTTGGAAAGTAATTCAATGACATAAAGTAGGAAAACAGTCTTACAGACAAATAAATAAATAAACGTTTTCAGACATTAGAGAGAATTTAAATTAGAAGTTTGAAATGAAAATGAAGTTCAATGTGTGCTATCGGTAACGAAAAATCTTAAAAGCTTTAAACAATTTCATTACAATTTTTGGACAAACAAAAAATACGGGGTGTGAATAATAATATTATTTATTAAATATTTTAAAATGTGATGGGCCCAAATTGTAGAAGCAAAAAAAAAACTAAATTAATAGGGTGCTTTCTCTGTCCCCTTTCAGCAAGAGAAATGCGTTCTTTAAAGAAAATTTGGCGTTACGACGCCCAGGCAAATTATTTAATTTTCTTTAAATATCATTTTAACAAAATAAATATTATTTGAAACTATTTCTAGTTAGTGGATGAGGCCACCACGTCCATATAAATTTATTTTAAATATTTTATATCTTTTTCATAACGTTTCTTTTATATTTTTTTTCGTACTTTATTTAAAATAAAATTAAAAAAAAAAATCTGAATATAAGTAAGAATAATTCCTTTTCCCCTCCTGTTATGAGAAAAAACTCACCTCTTCTGTAATGGGGAAATCTTAGACATCCTCAATGCATTTAATGATGCAGTGATGCCACTTTTTTTGAAGTTATAGTTGGAGGAATTTTTCTTCAAAAAAAGTATTTGCGTTCGGTAAGAAATTTTTAGAGAATATTCGTTATTGGACACAATATTATTATATATTCTCTTTCTGGAAAAAATATTTTTGTGTTAAATTTCACTAAGTCTTTTTTTAACAAAAAGAATTTTTCATATCCAATAGCAGTAATATTTTTTTTTCTTTATTGTTTATTTCTTTGTAAAAATTTTCCACTTTATATGCAACCATTTGAAAATGTCTTTAAGGTTGGCTTTAATCAGGAAATAGCAATTATCGTAATTATATGGCAAAACTTTATTTAGTAACAATGGCGGTTGTTTGTGGAACAAAGAAACAAATTTAAATAAATTACAAGACACAAGACTAGTTTTTGTTCTATTAGTTTTTAATTAAAGATCAAAGTAGAAAGATAATAATAAAAAAACTGGAATAAAAACAGTAAAATAAAGCATAATGTTAAGTTAGAGATCAAAAAAACTTTATAAAATTATGCAAAATATAAATAATATACGTTTAGATTGAAATTTATTTATATATTACAATTATTTTTATATTAATACTCTTAAAATTCTAATTTTACATATTTTAAAAAGTCTTATTTTAAATAATTCGTTTTTCATATGTTCATGCAAATTTTTGACCCCCTTTAACCACTTAATAGGATTATCTCCAAAAACAAAAACTACACTATGTTATTCTTCGGCTCTGCAAATATCTCTATGGCGAATTCCATGTAAATCGGTATAACGGTTTGAGCGTGAAAAAGTAACAGACAAATAGAGTTACTATCATATTTATTATATTAATAAGCAAAAAAGTGCAGGTCATTTAAAAAAGTGCAACTCATCATAAAAAGTGCAAGTCATTAAGAAAAGTGCAAGTCATTCTAAAAAGTGCAAGTCTTCAGGAAAAGTGCAAGTCATTATAAAAAAAGTGTAAGTCATCATAAAAAGTGCAAGTCGTTATAAAAAGTGCAAGTCATTGCAAAAAGTGCAAGTCATTATAAAAAGTGCAAGTCATTGTAACAAGTGCAAGCCATCATAAAAAGTGCAAGTCATTATAAAAAGTGCAAGTCATTCTAAAAAGTGCAAGTCTTCAGGAAAAGTGCAAGTCATTATAAAAAAAGTGTAAGTCATCATAAAAAGTGCAAGTCGTTATAAAAAGTGCAAGTCATTGCAAAAAGTGCAAGTCATTATAAAAAGTGCAAGTCATCACAAAAAATGCAAGTCATTATGAAAACTGCAAGTCATCATAAAAAGTGCAGGTCATTATGAAAAGTGCCAGTCATCATAAAAAGTGCAAATCATCATAAAAATTGCATTTTGAAAAGTGCTAGTCATTATAAAAAGTGTAAGTCATTATAAAAAGTGCAAGTCATTCTAAAAAGGGCAAGTCTTCATAAAAAGTGCAAGTCATTATAAAAAATGCAAGTCATTCTAAAAAGGGCAAGTCTTCATGAAAAGTGCAAGTCATTATAAAAAAGTGCAAGTCATTATAAAAAGTGCATGTCATTATAAAAAGTGCAAGTCATCACAAAAAGTGCAAGTCATTATGAAAACTGCAAGTCATCATAAAAAGTGCAGGTCATTATGAAAAGTGCCAGTCATCATAAAAAGTGCAAATCATCATAAAAATTGCAAGTCATTTTGAAAAGTGCTAGTTATTATAAAAAGTGCAGGCCATTATAAAAAGAGCAAGTCATGATAAAAAGTGCAAGTCATCATAAAGAGTGGAAGTCATTACGAAAAGTGCAAGTCATTATAAAAACTGCAAGTTTTTATAAAAAGTGCAAGTCATTATAAAAAGTGCAAGTCATCATAAAAAGTGGAAGTCATTATCAAAAGTGCAAGACATTATAAAAAGTGCTAGTCATTATAAAAAGTGCATGTCATGATGAAAAGTGCAAGTCATTATAAAATGTGCAAGTCAGACAGATTTTCTTTCATAGTTATTATATTAGCAAGGATAAAGATTTTTCAATCTTTAGAAAGTCTGAAATAACTAATTATAATTCTTTGGAGTTTTTTCACCTCTTCTAATTCCTCCTATTATGAAAAACTATCTCACCTCTGCTGAAAATATTAATCCCTTTCAATGTATTTGATAATTTAGTGCAGCCACGTTTTTTGTTCTCGTGGGATTTATAATTTCGGGAATTTTTCTCCATAAAAGCATTTTGCTGGGAGAAGGAATTTCTATGGAATATTAGTGATTGTGCAGAATATTATTATTTTTTAGAATTTGTTATTAGAATTTTTTTTTTTATTAATTATTTTGTACTTTAGAATTTAGACTAAAATTTAGTACTGGTAGAAAAAATGCCCTTCAACATCTATCAACACAGTTTTTCAGCCCTACATATTGAGTAAGTTAAAATTATTTAATTTCATATGTACCATAGAGGGCTTCTTTTAAAACATTTCTAATACTACTTTTTTTATAAATCAAAAATTATTATTTAAATCACACATTCAAACTATTTTTGAGTCTTTCGATCTATATATGTACGAGTAATATAAAAAATTCCGTTCTACACACCTTAAACCCAATTTAATTCCATATAAATATATGGTATATATTTATGTACATACGTCGTTGTAAATAAATAATTTACGCTAACAACTGTTTTGTTTTTTGCTGTAGCACCAAAAAAAGGAATAATAAATAAAATAAATTATATATAATTTGCCAAAGAAAGTGTTATGTTGTTTATACGACAATAATTTAGGGCTTGTCGTAAAATAACTGACATTTGTGTCACAAAATTATTATGAAAACTTATAGCAAATGCTTCTTTAGTAATTGTGCTTACTTGCCTTTTGCATTTCAATTTTGTTTTCCAACAGTGTGCTGAGCTGAAGCTAGAAATTATTTCAATAAACTACGAGCATGAATGAGAAATTTAAAATGGAATGTGTACGAAATATATAATTCAAGTGGAAAGGGAAATGTTATAAATAATTGCAATTCTTTAAATAACTTTAAGTATATATAATAACTTTTTAACTACATTTATACACATACTCTTATCTTATGAAGAAAGGCTCTAGCTTAAACAATTTTAACTTTGCAAGAGAAGTTAAAAAAAAAGAATAATAGGAACTGTGATTATTTTATTGGGAAGGATAATTACAAATTGATTGCAACCATTT
The DNA here is from genome assembly GCA_951800035.1 of Linnaemya tessellans. Classification (NCBI taxonomy): domain Eukaryota; kingdom Metazoa; phylum Arthropoda; class Insecta; order Diptera; family Tachinidae; genus Linnaemya; species Linnaemya tessellans. The sequence continues at coordinate 15,698,528 of OX637533.1, read as the reverse complement.
TTTTTAGCATTTAATTTTTGCCACAAGGTGTTTTTGTGTGAAAGGTCTTGAAAATCACTGAAAAACGCAATCTCGCAATAAATGCTATAAGGGAACTTTCTATATGAGATCAACGCACAGTGGAGACAAGCACTTTTTGCGGCTGAATTCATATATATCTTCACAACTACAAAAATGAGACGTCTTAAATTTAATGCGGGTAGGTCCTGCATCAAATTTTAACGATTTTTTTAGGTATAGGAAAGGCGAAGAAGGGCCAACAAAAATTTGGTGTTATACGAGGTCTGTTCAAAAATTAAGGTTAATTTAATTTTCCTCGAAATTTCAATTTTCCTCATTCATTAATTTTTATTTTGTCTACTTGCAAGTACACCCTTCCAGTTATAATAGACAACAGTTTTGTTCCAATCCTCAAAGCAGTTCTGAAAGGACTTTCTTGTATGTCCTAAAGCTCTCAAAATGAAATCTGCTCAATCGTGTCAAAATGTCGTTTTTCTATGGATTGCATCAATCTCGGGGGCAGGGAAATTTCACAGGAAGCCATATCTGGTGTAGTGGAAGCCAAATCTGACGCATGAAGACGGTGTGGTTTTTGGTCAACAAATATTTTTTTTTTTTAATTCAGTGATTTTGGAAGTATTTTCGCAATCAAAATTTCGGAAAAAATATAAAAGCATGAGCCATTTGATATGCCGATATCATCAGCTAATAGGGATTCAAAATAGGGATTCAAAAATTTTCCATAAAAATTTTCCTTAATTTTCCAACATTTTTAACGGTTGTTGATGTCCTAGGAGGTCCTGGACTAGCCTTAACAATCACATCTTAGCCTTCTTCGAAAAGCTCATAAATATTTTTCTTACTCAGAGTAAAATTACTTAATGTGAAGATTTCCAGTGTTTTTGGAATACATAATTTCACTTTTTACACAAAATTTTATGCAAATTCTTTGAAGCTTTTTTATCGACAACAGAAGATCGCATTCCACGCACTTCTAATTTGTATGGGTGTCAGAAACAAGGTAAACCTGCTAAATAGCTGAAGTTGGGAAGAATATCTTCGAAATGAGTTTATCAACATGAAAAAACACTATTCACGTTCATTCGTTTAGTCTGGGAAACTTTATTTATTTATTTTTTGAACAGACGTCGTACATAGCGCAGGGAGACGCTTGCCATCTATACAAAGTAATTATTAGTTAATTAACAAGTGCGATTTCGTTATTCAACACTTTCGCCAAATTGTCAGTGAATGACTTCAGATACGAACCATTCTAAAAATAGATATTTTGATCAGCTTTAGAGGCACTCACCTCTTAGAATTAAAGCATTAAAATCCCGCACGCAGCTTTTTTTAAAAAATCAGTCACGTTTAGTTTATGCGTGACCTGTGCATGACTCACGCATAGCAAATCACGGCCTTAGTACATCTTAGAGAAAATTCCTAAATTTTGCATTTCAGTGCATTCACTTGTATTTTTATTAGTTTTCAGATTAAAACCATTATCTTGACTTAGATAGGCGCTGGTGTATCCGTTTGGTATTTAAATCCAAGATCCACACCTATACTAAACAACACTCCCTTAAATGGTGTATGAACTGGCTAAATGTAATTTCCCATTTTTTTTTTAAATTCCTCACTGTGCATTATTTAAATAAAAATTTAAAATAATTTTAATGAAAACATAGAAATATTCCCAATACTTCTTTTTAACCTAAAAATTCCTCTTCTCATAAGTATTTTTATATATTGACCAACACAATTTGTATTGACGTCATCTTTGCCAGCAGAGTCAGTCAATATTGATGTGTTATTGTTGTTATTGGTATTTTCGTCTAAACTATAAAAGGCATTTATTCAAATTAAATTTTCAGCTTCTTAACGATGCAGTTGGTATATCGATTCTGTGTGGGACACACCCCGCCTCATTTCCCTTTTCGTTTAACACCCTTCTGAAAAATGTTTATAAATAGAAAATGAATGAACATTTTGTGATGCTTTTTACGATAATTAATGCACAAGTATTTACATATTTTTTATACGAGTATTTTGAGAGATATTTTATCTCGATCATAGGCGAACCTTTAAATTTACTTGAGATGCCGTTTTGTAAATTTTATAATTTTAATTAAAGCTTAAAGGTTAATTAAGCACAATTTATTTAATTACGTAACATTTACATGCTGCTGGCTGACTCTGATGTTAAAAATTAAAATTGATCAAAGTTTACAAAAAAAAAAAAAAAAATTATTTATTTTATTAATAACACTTGTTGCATGTTCTAAGCTTATTAAATATTTAAATATAATTTTTTTCGAATTGGTAATTTTTTTGTGTGGGCTGAAAAAACAATGTAAATATGTATTTAATGAATTTTTTTTAATTTCGTAAATTGAAACATTTAATTCTGTTTATCTGTAATAAAAGTTGCTACACTTTCATGTTTTCTATTCGTTAAAAGAATATTGAAGTTATTTTATAGTGAAATAGCAAAAATTTTGTAATTGTCTTTAGCTCGAAATGCTTCGAAGACAAAACTTTTATAAATTGTAACACAAGAATGTTGAGTCGTTCTTCAAGACTTGTTGAATGTTGAATATTTGACAATTGCTGTAAACTCGTTTTCAGTTCCAGCGCAATGCATTGCATATGTAGGGGTCATTCCCTGAGTGCTGGTCTAAGATAAGAAAAAAAAAACTCAGTCTGAATAAAAAAAGCAGAAAATATTCCAATTTCACAAGTACTGAACTGAGTGCCTGGCCAATACTGGAATTATTAATTAAATAATGCAAAATGATTACGTATAATAATTTCGATAATTCATTAAAACATTCTCAAACAATTCGGAAGAAAATACCACAAAATAAAATTTTTAATTAAAAAAATCGTCAAAAATTTAAAATCATTATTGTGGCAACGCTGGTTACCTCCTGCTGATTTTAATAATTTTTTTGTAACTAACTAAGAAGTCCTTTTAAAAATGTCATTTTAGTTATTTTCAATTTATTTTGTAATATATGTTTAAATCTTTTTTTAGTTTATTCAAAACTGTATTGAACGTTACTTTTTCAAAACTTTTCAATATACATTGAATAGGAATTTTTGGGGTGGCAACAAGGTGCCTCATTTACTAGGAGAATAACAAAGAAATAAAAACAAAACTTAAGTTTCGATAAAATCACTTATAACAAGTTTACAATTAAAGAAATTTAAATAAATATGATAAGTAAATATTTTTTTAAATTAATACCGCGATTGTGCATGACAACAGAATGTTGGTTGGGAAAATCAATACTAAAAATAAATAGCGACTGCAGCAGCCATAACAATAAAGCGTTGTCAATGTCAGTTGCCATTTAGTGATTTTCTGGCAACTGTAAATTTTGAGTTGTCAATTTTGTTTTTGCTATTCTTAATCCACCCATAAAAAATTTTATGTTTATCTAAAGAAATGCAGATATTTTGAAATCAAACTTAACATCAGGAAATTGTCTCTTGCTTAATCTTTATCAATGAAAACGTAGAAAACATATGAAAACAAGGTAACGTTCATTACAAAAGAAATTTGTGTCTTTATAAAATAAAAAGAAATCTAAATCAATCTTAACATCAGAAAATTGTCTGTTGCCTAGACATTATCTACGAAAACAAAGAGAACTTGTGAAAGTAAGGTAACGTTCCATACAAAAGAAATTTGTTGCTTTATAAAATAAAAATAGAACAATCTTAACATCCGAAAAATTGTCTGTTGCTTAAACATTATCTACGAAAACGTAAATAACTTGTGGAAGTAAGGTAACGTTCCATACAAAAGAAATTTGTTGCGTTATAAAATAAAAATTAATCTAAATCAATCTTAATATCAGAAAATTGTCTCTTGCTTAAACTTTATCAATGAAAACGTAGAGAACTTGTGAAAGTAAGGTAACGTTCAATACAAATGAAATTTCTTTCTTTATAAAATAAAAAGAAATGTAAATCAATCTTAACATCAGAAAGTTGTCTGTTGCTTAGACTTTATCAATAAAAACGTAGACAACATATGAAAATAAGGTAACGTTCAATACAAAAAAAATTTATTTCTTTATAAATAAAATGAATTCTAAATCAATCTGAACATCAGAAAATTGTCTCTTGCTTAAACCTTATCAATTAAAACGAAGAGAACTTGTGAAAGTAAGGTAACGTTCCATACAAAAGAAATTTATTGCGTTAAAAAATAAAAAGTAATCTAAAACAATATTAACATCAGAAAATTGTCTGTTGCTTAAACTTTATCAGTGAAAACGTAGAGAATGTATGAACACAGGGTAACGTTCAATGCAAAAGAAATTTGTGTCTTTATAAAAAGAAATCTAAATCAATCTTCACATCAGAAAATTGTATCTTGCTTAAATCTTATCAATGAAAACGAAGAGAACTTGTAAAAGTAAGGTAACGTTCCATACAAAAGAAATTGATTGCGTTAAAAAATAAAAAGTAATCTAAAACAATATTAACATCAGAAAATTGTCTGTTGCCTAAACTTTATAAATGGAAACATAGAGAACATAGGAAAATAGGGTAACGTTCAATACAAAAGATATTTGTGTCTTTATAAAAAGAAATCTAAATCAATCTTCACATCAGAAAATTGTATCTGCTTAAATCTTATCAATGAAAACGAAGAGAACTTGTGAAAGTAAGGTAACGTTCCATACAAAAGAAATTAAATGCGGTAAAAAATAAAAAGAAATCTAAAACAATATTAACATCAGAAAATTGTCTGTTGCTTAAACTTTATCAATGATAACCTAGAGAACATATGAAAATAGGGTAACGTTCAATACAAAAGAAATTTGTGTCTTTATAAAAAGAAATCTAAATCAATCTTCACATCAGAAAATTGTATCTTGCTTAAATCTTATCAATGAAAACGAAGAGAACTTGTGAAAGTAAGGTAACGTTCCATACAAAAGAAATTGATTGCATTAAAAAATAAAAATAAATCTAGAGAATTTTCATATATTCGATAATGAAAAGAAAGACAAAATTAAATATTCACAAAAATTAAAATAAACACGCATAATGACAATAATTTGCTTGTGTTTGTAACTTTTCTATTCGAACAATTATTTTGTAATATAATTTTTATCACTCACTGTTACTAATTTCATTTCAGCCATTAATATTAATCTAGCATGTATTATCGGCTTAATGTCTTTTTTTATATGTTGCTATTAAAGTCATATTGTTGGGCAATTAAAATAATTATATGGCGTAACCAAAGGAAATTATATCATTCGTACACAAACATATAAATGAAAATATTTAGTTCAATTAATGAAAATATCAAAAACAAAAAAATAAATATTAATAAATTTAATAATCAATGAATGCTTGAAAATGAAGCATCAACAATAAAATTGGGATGACAATGGAACCAAAACAGAGTATATCAAATTGAATTGATATTTAATGAAAGAAGGGTATAATTTTCTAAAATTGGCATTAATTACCATGAATGTGAAGCGATGCTATTTAATTGGAATGCTTTTTTGATAAACCTTAACTGATAGCAAACAAGCGGAGCAGCAGCTATGGGGCATAAATAAAGTTTAAGGGGAGTAGTGTGACTGTGGCATCCATCTTTGTTGAAGGATATCTTCGTAATTTACTCCACAATGAAAAATGTAGTGGAAAATAACGGCTGTCCTACTTGAAAAAGTAGGGTCTCTTTTCAATAAAATGTTAAATAAGATAAAGAAAATAACTGGTTTTTAAAAAGGTCTTAACAGTTGTATGATATTGGAAATATGTATTATATTTTTGGGGTTGGGCGTTTAAATTACATTTAAATATTAAAACTTTAAACAATTGAATTAAATATCTTTGTTTTCTTAACATATACTAACGCAAAAATTTTCCAAAAAATGAACTTAATACCCTTTATTCTGTAGCTATTTGTCAACGTCACGTCAAGACAATATCAAAAGTAAGACACTTGCCTTGTGGGCAACAATTAACCACTTCTGAAGCCTGTGACTACTCTGTAAGGTCTTGAACTATAGCAACAGGCTGTTAGAAATTATTATTTCATGAAGAAAAGGAGTACAGGGGGTCCTATTTTTGGTACTGCATTGACGTGACGTTGACATGTATTTACAGAATAAGGGGAATATTATGTGTTCTTTCTAAAAAATTCTTGTTTCTAAATAATTATATTCGGATACATCGAAAAATTTCAAATAATTTTAAATTTTAAAGAATTTCCTCAAATAGTCGTTACAATTTAATTACAAGGCGAAATATTTTTCTTACGTATAATAACTTATATCGAGCTCTGATTACTATTTAAATACAACTAAGGCAATTATAACAAGTAAAAACGTTATATTCGACCGAGTCGAATCTTAAATACCCACCAAATATTTTGTAAGTGAATTTAAAAGGTTTAACTTGGTGGAACAGAGTTCCTTTAAGACATCTCTGTATCCAATTCTAAATCTCCATTTTGAGACAGTCATTCTGGGAAGGGCCGTGGGAGAGGTTTTACCTCCGCAAGATCAGCGAATATCTCAGCTTCTTATAGGCTTAAGGAATACAAATTGTTCAATATTTACACTATTTTTGCATATAATATCATACGTCAACGCCCACTAAAGGGGGCGGGGTCCAAAAATAGACTATATCATGTTTTCCACAGACGAACGTATGGGCATTGCTCGACCGTCTTAGACTTCATCACTAATCAAGAATATATGTATTTACTTTATGGGGTCCAATTCTCTTTGGAGGGTATACCAACTGTATTTTGACGGGCTCGTCGCTCTGGCAAGGCCTGTGGGGGAAACATTTCACCTTTGTCATAAAACTAAAAATAAATGCATGAGAAATTTAAAATGGAATGTGTACGAAATATATAATTCAAGTGGAAAGGGAAATGTTATAAATAATTGCAATTCTTTAAATAACTTTAAGTATATATAATAACTTTATAATAACTTTTTGGTCGTTGGTCTTATGAAGAAAGGCTCTAACTTAAACAATTTTAACTTCACAAGAGAAGGTAAAAAGAAAATAAAAGAAACTGTGATTATTTTATTGGGAACGATAATTACAAATTGATTGCAACCATTTTTTTGCATTTAATTTTTGCCACAAGGTGTTTTTGTGTGGAAGGTCTTGAAAATCACTGAAAAACGCAATTTCGCAATAAATGCTATATGGGAACTTTCTATATGAGATCAACGCACAGTGGAGACAAGCACCTTTTGCGGCTGAATTTATATATATTAGACTTGTGTCCAACTAGCTCATTCGCTCAGTTTTGACAAGAACCTATGGTCAAACCCATTTAAATTACATAGGTTTGATCGGAGGTTCTTGTCAATACTGACCGAATGAGCTAGTTGGACACAAGTCTAATATATATCTTCACAACTACAAAAATGAGACTTCCTAAATTTAATGCGGGTAGGTCCTGCATCAAATTTTAACGATTTGTAGGTATAGGAAAGGGGAAGAAGGGCCAACAAAAATTTGGTGTTATACGAGGTCTGTTCAAAAATTAAGGTTAATTTAATTTTGGGATGATTATGTACAAAATTAAAAATATTTTTTTATAGGGTCATTTAGGGGGCAAAAGGGGAGGAGGGCAGAAATAGACAGTCATAAAACTCTGAAAATAAATGCTTGGGATAATTATATACAAAACTAATAATTTTTTTTTTATAGGGTCATTTATGGGGCAAAGGGGGGAGGGGGTAGGGCAAAAACAGGCAGTGATAAAACTCTAAAAATAAATGCATGGGATAATTGTATACAAAATGAAAATATTTTTTTGTTAGCGTTATTTAGGGGGCAAAGGGGGAGGAGGAGGTAGGATAAAAATAAATTCTTGGGATATCTATATACAAAACTAATAATATTTTTTTATAGGGTCATTTAGGGGGCAAAGGGGGAGGAGGGGGTAGGGCAGAAACAGGCAGTCTTAAAACTCTAAAAATAAATGCTTGGAATAATTGTATACAAAATTTAATTGTTTTTTTAAAGGGTCATTTAGCGGGTGAAGGGGGAGGAGGGGATAGGGCAGAGTAGTACCAGTACCAGGTTTCGTCTCAGCCTCGTCATTAAAGCTTAAAAATGTTATTTTTAAGGAATGTAAGTTTAATTTGTTAAATTTTTATGCTATTTTTGCATATAATAACGCCCACTAAAGTGGGCGGGGTCCAAAAATAATTTTTTTTTTATTTTATGGCTCCAAGTTTAAGGCGTTGGATCGTATTTGATTTGCTTAACAAAATAACCAAAAAACTTTAAAAATTATGTGGTCTTTTCTGGGTTGGTTTAGTTCTTCTTAGGGGAACTTTTTTCCCTCTTGTCCGATTTACCCCATCTCCGAACTTAACCTGCTCTAGGCTTCAAAATTTATTTATACCAAATTTCAAGAGTTTAGCTCTTTTCGTTTGGACTGAATCGTGATTTCCACAGACGGACGGACGGACATGCTCAGATCATCTTAGAGTTTATCATTGATTAATAATATATATACTTTATGGGGTCTGAGATGGATATTTCGATGCGTTACAAACGGAATGACAAAGTGAATATACCCTCCAAATTCTTTTTTGGAGGGTATAAAAATATTGTCATGAATAATGAATGTTTTCTTTTGTGAATTTTACTAACATTTATTTTTCTTTTTTTTTCTTTGCAGGTATGTACATTTTTGCTATTTACCTCTTTATAAATCTGTAAGTATTCTATTCATATTTAGTCAGAAATTAAAAACTTAATTGATTGGAAATGATTCAGTTTGCGTATATAATTAATTACATAATTAATTTCTGGTATTATTTATCATTATCTTGCTTACTTTATTCAATGAAAATTTTAATTGGATGTGATTAACAGTTCTATTAAACAAGTGTAATTAAATCAATTAACTAATACTAATTACATTTATGTAATTAAAGACTTGGAAGGAAGAAAAACGGGTTTAAAATTTTTTAATCCCGATAATACAAATACAGAAATTAAATATAAAATGTAAGAGAAATGCCCTAAAAAAATTTTTAAGAAGGTGCTTCTTAAGGTGTTAAGCTAGAATTTTATTTATATTTTCGTATGAGGTGGACAAAAAGTATTTTTTTATGCATATGTTCTTCCGCTTACATTTTGGGAGATATTCTTCTAAAAAAGTTAAAATTTCATATTTTCAACGATCTTTATCTAATTACCTAAAATGTTTCCTTTGCATATTAAAAACAAAAGATTTATTATATAAAAAAATTATTGGCGGTCTTATTGTACACTCTATAACCCTACATTATAATTATAAATGTTGTTATGTAAGGGATCTATAAATTAATAATAATGTTAATAAAGAAAATAATAAAAATGCAAGTCATAAATAATTTAAGTTAAATTTGTTTTAGGAAAGTTAGATGTTCCTCGCTTTTTCCAAAAAAAAAATTTCTCAATTTCTTGATTATAAAAAATTAATAATAAATTCTTAATTATAATTTTCGTTATTGAATGAGCCAGTGTGTTTCAAAATAAACCTAAAAAATTCAGAAAAATGCTACATAAAGAAAATAAACAAACGGCAACACGGGTATTAAATAAAAAGTGTTACCATTGTTTTGAAATAGTTCTCGCATGCAATTTCCTAAAGAAATTTGTATAAATAAAAACTGTTATCAGATTCAACTAAAGACACCTAATAACTGGTGACAAACACAATACACATGAGCACTGATGATGAAAGTGTTGCGGCTTTCGAAAACTGCTGTTCTGGTCTAAAAAACTGATGTTGACTTTCCTGTGTGCCTTGGAATATTTATCATGTCTTTCTGAATTTAAAACAAAAAATTTCGAACAATTAGCCTATAAATCTTAATTCAATTTAATACACCTAATTTTATTGGAACTCTTAAATCGGAAGTCTCCTCTCAGATCGCAAGGCTGCAAAAACTTAAAAAGTTTATTAAATACAATATTAAGGCTTAATGTTTGAAAAAATATATTTTCTTCTGGCAAAAATAAGCAAAACGAGCGAAAATATCGAGAAATTCTAATATTGGGATTTTGATAATATATTTTGGGAATTCTGGGGATCTCCGAAAAAAATATGTTTTGTTTTTATTTCCATTATATGATGCTTTTTTTACACATTGAAAGCTCTCTAAAATGTTTAAGGGGATGAATTTATCATTCTATTGCACAATTACATAAAAAACTAAAATAAATGGAATTTGAAGAACAATAGATCGTTTTCGGACCACATTTACTGTTACTGATAATATGCATACCGTGAGACGGCGAACGGTGCGCTCTGAAGAAGATGTAGCTGCTGTACAGGAAAGAGTTTAAAATTGAATCAATCAATTCGTCGCCATTCTCAGCAACTGGGGTTGTGTCCTTGTTGAAAATTGGTGTTCCAGATTGCGGCTTCTAAGCGACAGCCTTGGCGGCCATGGCAGAAATAATATTTAAACATTAATTTCATAAAATTTTCTTTCCAATAGAGTCTATTTCATTGATATTAAAATCATATTTCCTTGTTTTATTATTATTTAAACATGTGGCACTCTATAAAAAACACCCATTGACTGAAATCAATAGACAGCAGATTTTAACAACAACAACAACTAAAAAAATAAATTAAATGATTAATTTTTATCTCGGACAGAAAAAATATTTTTTTCTAAAAATGTAACTGTTAGTTTTGATAAAAACACATGAATAAAATTTTAATTATATCGGACTTTCGATTCCTGGTTTTCACCGATGACTAATAAGATACAGTTTTAAAAATCATGCTTTATGGTATTAAACACTCTGTTCCAAACTTTGCTTGTACATTAACGAATTGTATTTGTTAAACGCAATTCAAACTTCATATTAAAAGTAAATTTTGCAAAACAAACCAAACTTTTTTTACTTAAAAAGCTTAACCACACCAGGAAAATATTGTTTCAAGTTAAAATATTCCAAATTTAGAATTTCCCTTATTTTTATCATACAGATATTATGGCTGTTGTTGCTATTGTAATTTTTGGCAGAAAAGAAATAGGTTACTGCTGTTCAGTCTCACTATTATGGCCAACAAGCCTAACGAACAAAACAGCCACCAACCACAGGAAAATGTAGGTTGTCATGAAACAAGAAAAACAGTTTCTTTAGCTTCTTTTGGGGTCCATTGTTTAGTCATGTGGAATATGTTTTAAATAGAAACAATATCATATCTTAAAGAAAACATGGAAAAAAAACATTGTGCAACGTGAAATTCATCAGTGAGTCATTTGTTATTGCAAGCGAAATAACATTTTTTTAAATTTATATACATTTTATTTAAGGCAAAATTAAAAAGGTAACGATCGGCATAAAACTCTTAATAGAGGTGGTGCTAATATTCAAATCTACAAAAAGTTAAATTTTCTTATATTGCATATGCATTAAATATTGCATTTTCGTATTGAAATCTCAAGTTGCGTTTATTGAATATAATATTAAATACAGCCATGTCACAGAGTTAAATTTCAATTGAAAACAAAATTGGTGCCGTATTTTGATTCTTCAGAATACGATAAAGAAAACATTTTTTCAAAATGAAATCATTTTTAATAGCTAATGAAACTCGAAAAAATTTCATTCTGAAATTTCATTTTTAATAGCTAATGAAAGTCGAAAAAAAATTTCATTCTGAAATTCGAAAAAATTTCATTCTGAAATTCGAAAAAACTTCATTCTGAAAAATTGTTTCTGAAATTCCATTTTCGAACGGAATCGGTTTCTGTTATGTGGCTGATAGAAGCGACTTTATTCTTACCCTGGTATTCATAAAAAAATAAAAGGTATTTGAAATCTGTTTTAAGAAAATTTTGTATGAGAAAATTTTATTAAAATACATTTCAAACTCATTTTAAATTTTATGAATCCCGGGGTTAATCTTTATTTGCATTCATTTAAATATGGCAACTACGCCCATGGAAACTTCAAACAAATAAGTGGCAGCTCCTTAAAGCATGTTTGTTTTTATTTACTGGCAGTGCTGCCATATAAATTGTATGTAATGGGTCTTGAGACATACCGGGTAAAGCAGCACAGGAACCGTTGGTTAGAGTGTAAATGAATATGTGATCTGGATTTGATCTCTTGTTGATTTAATCGACCTAACAACGACGTTGCCACATTGATAACAAAAATTCATCCATTTTGAACGAATTACAATGTCATTTAAATGAATGCCTTTAAATTTAAAATTTTTTTAAAATTAAAAAATTTAAATTTTTTGTTTGGAACGCAATTTTACGCAAAACTTTTTTTTAAATAAATATATATTAAAAGGAGTTTTTTGAAAAAGCTTAAATCGTATTTATTTGAAAAAAATATTTTACACATTTTTTTGGAAATATTAATTTTTTGCTGGTGACACAATTTCAATCAAACTGTGTTTTTCTAATATATACGTATTGAAAGAAGTTTTTAAAAGTAAAGAAGCTTTGAAAAAGCTTAAATCGTATGAATTTAAAAAAAAACAATTTTTTACTAGTTTATTTTTTGAAAAAAAAAAAAAATTTTTTTTTGGTTGTGACACAACTTTATTCAAAACATATTTATTTCTAATAAATAGGTATTGAAAGCAGTTTCAGTAGAAAATCTTTTGAAGAAGGTTAACTGAGGTAAGATAGGACCCATTGCTGATAATGCCATAGAATCCATAAATTCGGATTATCAGTCACACTTTCATTGACAGAAGTAGCATTTTCGGCAGTGCACAGATCGGACCACAGCAGCAACGATTTCAATTTCTTTGAATTTCTTAGCTTTTCATTGCACAGTGGGTCGATTATAAGTACCATAATTAATCGGTAATGCTCAAAATTTGTGGACTTAAAAACACACTTTGGGGTTTTTTGACATCGCCTATGTGCGAAAATGACAAATTTCATTTAGAAATTTGCCATTTGGATGGCAATTATACAAAAGAAAATATACGAAAATTGAAAGCACACTAGTACACAAGGCTTAAGTAAGTCTTAACTATTTTTTAATATTTTTCGGTTTAAACGGCACATATTCGTAAACGATAGATATTCGAAAATCACAAACATATCAATAAAATAAATGACACTTGAGATAACAGCTGTTTAACAGCTGATAGCCTTGCCAGACTGGCAATTGTGAAACCACGAAGGAATAATCCCTTCATCAATCGCATTTGTAAATAAATAATTTTTGATCTAATACATCAACGTACATACATACATCAATGTACATAAGCTTACTTATAAATTAATTAATTGGGACCAAGGTTCTTGTCACATTTTCTATCGCCCGCATCTGCGTACGTTCTGGCGATGATAACAGAACTCAAAAATTTCTGTCATCGTTCTTTAACTTTAATGTTCTAATAACTAATTTTATTGCAGTACATTTATTTAAAGTGCATTCATTTTTGTGAAAGGTTAATTTAAATAGTATTTTGAAAAAAATAATAACAACAACAATGCATTTTATGCATAAAAACCATTTAACCCATTTATTATGTAGCTTTTTGATATTCTGTGTGAGCGCGTTGAATTTCTTTTGCGATTACTGCTGTTACACTGCAACAACTAAAACAACAATAAATTACAACAACAAAAAAGTTCATTGAACGCCATGTTGCTAAAAAAACAATAACAACAACTATGCAGACCAATTTAGTACCGACACAGCAATTTTATTTTTAAAGAGCTACACAATAAAAACACCGAGAAATCATATAAAGAAACCGAACGAACGAACGCCTTTTAATGCCAATTTTCTTAAATGTTTAATTTTAGAAAATGAAAATGTGTGTTAAACTATTTACACCAGCGATCGTCAAGCTAGACGATATAAATTCATACATACTCGTATATATACTTGGGTAATCCAGGGTCGAGGAAACATATAGTAAGAGTTTAAGGGTCGTTGAATTACTTTTGTCTAGTGTTCGCTCGTTGTCCTTGAAAAATATCATATCTTTTACGTTGGACGCAATCATAAACGATTAAAAGTTTTGGTCTATATGAATTTAGCGTTTTTTTTTTTGAAAAAACACAAAATGTTTATATGCATATTGAGAAAAATAAATGAAATAAGATTTTAAAAACTCATAGAAAGAGCCAGCAATGTATATATTGCTAGGGTCGTGAGGGCCGGACCTAGAGCGGCAAATAAGAACTCCAAAATTGTAGAAGGCGAAAATCAGCTTGATGATGAACTTTTGTACTGGAAAACATTTTATTACGAATACTTGACGATTATTGAATCATTCACAATAAGAGTTTTACCATTTAGAGAGTATTTAGAATGAATTGAAGATGAAAATTTCGGGGGAACACTCGAACTTCTTGCTAAATTTGATGTGGAAGTTCGTTTCAAAATTTTTATAAAAAAAATTTTTTTGGCCAAAAACAACAACGCAATCACTCCTCAACCACCGTATTTACCGAATTCGGCCATTACAACTTTATCCTCTTCCCAAAATTGAAAAGACCAATGGAAAGATTTCGTTTTGCGACTAATGGTTAGACTTCTAACGAACTTGTTCATCCGCTCGCTTTTGACAAGGGCCGATGATAAAACTCATTTAAATTATACTGATTAGGCTTGTGTCCAACTAACTCAATCGCTCAGTTTTGACAAGAACCTCTGATCAAACCCATTTAAATTACATAGGTTTGATTAAAGGTTCTTGTCAAAACTGAGCGAATGAGTTAGTTGGACACAACTCTAATACTGATTCGATCACAGGTTCTTGTCAAAAACGAGCCAATAAAGGAGTTCGACACAAGTCTAGACTATTGGGAAAACTTGTGTCGAACATGTTCATCAGCTCATGTTTGACATGAACACATGATCAAACACATTTAAATTACATTCGTGCGAACACAGGTTCTTGTCAAACCCATTTAAATTACACTGGTTCGATCTAGACTTGTGTCCAACTAGCTCATTCGCTCAGTATTGACAAGAACCTCTGATCAAACCTATGTAATTTAAATGGGTTTGATCATAGGTTCTTGTCAAAACTGAGCGAATGAGCTAGTTGGACACAAGTCTATTTCGATCACAGGTTGTTGTAAAAAATGATCGGATAAACGACGCAAGTCTATTTAGTGAGACAGCTCAAGGGCAGAACAAAAAGTGATCAGAATTGGTTCTAGGATTAACGCCGAAAAAGTTGAAATAGATTGAACTTTTACGGCGTTGCAACGCGTTGAGATTAACTGCTCCCATACAATTTCATACGATTCAACTTTTTTTTTGACATTTGACGACGTCGACATTAACTCTAGCATAAATAAAAACCCTGGAACTAGTTTTTTATATCTGAGGGGCCTATTTTGAAGGGGATAAAATAGAAATTTATGAGAAATACAAATTCATGTTATATTTTAAAAATACATTGTAGGTTAGGTTAGGTTATGTTGAAGATAGGGGCGTAAGCAGGGGCTATCCCAATCCGTTCAGCATTACACTTAGGCCTCATAGGCCTGTTGTGCGCTCTATTATAAGGAGTTCCCATTCCATTATAGGGAACCTCCATTAAAATCATGGAAATTATCGAATTTGATTACGTTAAGAACCTAGTTCCTTCAATGTATCTTCTTAAGTCTCCCCAATTAGAAGTCCTAAGAAATTTCATCTCCTGTATAATCCCTTGATTAAATGTTTGTCTTCTGACCTGACTAAAAGCTGGACAGTAGCGTACAAGTAGTGCTCCAGTGTTTCATCATCTTCTTGACAGAACCTGTATGTTATATCATCAATGATACCCATGCGTGCCAGGTAGTTCCTCAACTCCGTATGTAACGTTGTAGACATTGTAAATAATAATACTGAATCAAAATTAATACAATTTTTTATATTGAAAAGGGTGGTGCAGCAGGCCCAGCCTAGGGCGGCAAATCCAGCATGTCCGTCACTGGAAACACATAATAGACCCTATTACGAATGGCAACGTCGACGTCGCATCAACTTGACAGTAAAAGATTATTACTTGTCTACAAGTTATCGATTACAATGAGTTACTCTTGACAATTTCTTAGTATTCTCTATGGCATATTGATAGAACATGTCAATATGTAATAGCCAGATCCTGTCGAAAGAGAGTGAACAAGCGACCATTTTTTGCTGGCATCTTGATACTGCGTCGATGTCGTCACTCATACTTAATAGGGGCGAATAAACTCAAACCACATTATACGGTTTCGGTTATGGGTCAAAGCAGAAATTTGACACCAAATTTTCCATTTTCGTTTCTGCTGTAAAAATTAAATTGATATTTCCCCTTATTCTATTTGTCAACGTCAACGTCACGGCAATATAAAAAATAGGACACTTACATACCCTTTCTGTGCAACAATTAAGTACTTCTGACAGCCTCTTACTACTCTCTATGTTATTGAATGTAACAAAAAGTTGTGAGAAATTGACGATTGTTGAAGAGAATGAGTATAGAAGTACTCTAACTTTCATGTTGTCTTGACGTGACGTTGACAAATAGAATAAGGGGGATTATTTCAATAAAGAGTTCGATGACAGAATTACCTATAATACAAACAATGCCCAAATTGATGAGCGAAAAAGTTTGGGTGCCTCTGTTTTACACACAGTATCTATACGATGTTTATGATCTTAATTATGACATGTACATGATTATTATCAAAGCATTACAATTTTACATACATACACATACATACATAATAATGACGATGACGTGCGTTATAAACCGACTAAAGAAAACAGTTAGATCATAATGGATGTAAAAATTATAGGAACGTATGATCATACATATACACTTAAATATACACATACTAGAAAATGGGTGATTTTTCAGAAACTCTCTTTTTGGCAACACCGTTTTTGGCAGCTCAGCTATTTTCGTGTAACATATTACTGTGAAACATGTTCAGTTTGGTCCATAATTTAACCTTGAATCGACTTTTTTTTTTAACAGGCTGCCAGCTTTGATTAACAAATCCAGCACACTTGGGTCCTAGTAGATCCCTTTGTGTTACCCGAAAACATCACAAACACCCAAGGTCCTCGGTGGGAATTGAACCCACGACCTCTGTACTAATGGCTAGCATCGCTATCAATCAGCCACAGCGACTTACAAGCGAACAACGCTGCCAGACTATCAAATTTTATTATCAAAATTTATGCTCGGTTGAGAAGGTGCATCGTGCGTTTCTTGTGTTCAGCGACGAAGATCATTTCTGGTTGAATGGATAGGTGAACCAGCTAAATTGCCATATTTGCTGTGAAGAGCACCCAGAAGCATTGCAAGAACTGCCAATGCATCCGGAAAAATTCACTGTTTGGTGTGTATTATGGGACTGTAAATTGAAATTTTTCCCCCTAAAAAGGAAGAGCTGGACTTGGCTGGTTTCAACAAGAACTTTGGACTTGGCCAAACGGCACGCTAAACAATGGCCCAACTGGGAGGCGTGTTCGGTGAACAATGCGATTTAACGCCTTTAGTTTATTTTTTGTGTTAAGGGTCATTTCTATAGGAACAGGACCGTAAAGGTGGATTCACCCCTGAATTCTGAAGAAATTTTTGTTTCGCACAAAATTGTTTTTATATGAAGTTTGACCTATCTCTCAGAGAGAGAGAGAGAGAGACAAATTATTTTTTCCGGAGTACTCCCAGCTTCGATTGGTTTAATTTTATAAATTGTATTACAGGATGTTAATTTTCCCAACAGGCTATAGGTTCAAATCTGCGAAACTGCAAATTATTTTTTATTTATTTTTATTTTAATAAATGAACGTGATTACATTCGATTTATTATTTTTTGAGAGTGGAATATTAAGAATATTTTTCATAGTCATTAAACCAGCAGAACGGATCAGTACTGATTTCGAGCGAAAGAAATACATGGAATATTGGGAATATTAATTGTCAGGGTTGGGGAATTTCGTACTAACCAAAAAATGTAATAACTTAATAATATGAATGTGATAACGTCTCATATTCAATTTTCGTTAAAATATTGGTTAAATAGTTGATATTCCTACTAACTGGCACCACTTGCAAAAGTGGAAAAATTGAACAAAGAACGCTGATGAGATGGCGTAGCGGCCTCGAAATCAGTACTGATCCGTTCTGCTGGTTTAATGACTATGAAAAATATTCTTAATATTCCACTCTCAAAAAAATTAATAAATAGAATGCAATCACGTTCATTTATTAAAAATAAAAATAAATAAAAAAATAATTTGCAGTTTCGCAGATTTGAACCTATAGCCGGTTGGGAAATTAACATCCTGTAATACAATTTAAAAAAATCAGTTCTGCCACTTTTAGAAAACGAATATATTTTCTTTACATACGGCAACTTTGACTTTCTTTAAAAAAATGTTTTGAAATGAGTGAATCGTTCTGCAGAAAACTCTCATTAAAAATATTGTTCTAGGGAAAAAAATTTCTTAAAAATGCATGGGTGAATTCGGCTAAACGGTTGATACGGAAGAATTTATTCGTGACATAATGGCCTATATGTGGGAGAAAGTGTTACGTCCAGCGCTTGAACCATTTGAGGAGGAGTAGCCACGGTTAATATTTACTTGAAGTGATCTTTCAATATTGCATTCTTATAGACTTGTGTCCAACTAGCTCATTCGCTCAGTTTTGACAAGAACCTATGATCAAACCCATTTAAATTATATAGGTTTGATCAGAGGTTCTTGTCAATACTGAGCGAATGAGCTAGTTGGACACAAGTCTAAATTCTACAGATAGACACAAATTAAGATTTCATGACTTTTTCTAAATTCGATGCATATTTTTTCCTTCAACTTCGAAAGTTCTTAAAAAATCGCCCATTATTTATTTATGTTTAGAATCTATACCATAGATACGGCACATTCATACACATGTACATACATACATTCACGTATGTACATATTTCATTCATGCTGCATTACTTGATCATGAGATCATAATGTTTTTTATTTAAACGATTTTTAAATTCATATGTTTTACAATAATTGAATAGCAAAGAAAAAAAACAACGAAAGGAAGTTTATGTATTTTTAATAGTGGCATCATTTACACAGCTCCTTCTAGACAACACGTACTGCCATCCACATGTAAATCTTACGCAGCTGGTGCTTTCAAGCGCTAGCTTGATATGATGATCTCAGAGAGTGTGTAGGTTGATTTCTTCTACAGACGTAACACTATAATTCATAGATACGAGTATAATAATATGATGAAATTTTAATATTTACATACACTCCTGTACAGTTAATTAGACCCACATCATGTCTTTTTATATTTGGCACACAATTTAACTTTTGAAATTGCTTGAGTACAAGAAAAATTTTAATGGGAGTGCATGGCTCTCAAAAACTTATCAAAATTAAAAAAAAAAAAACAAGTAAAAACGTTATATTCGACTCTATTCGAATGCAGACTTAAGTAAAATTATTTCTTTAATTTTTACACCAAAAATTATTTTTTTTATGACTCCAAGTTGAACGCGTTGAACCTTCTTTGGCATAAAAATATATAATTTGCTTAAAAAAATTACAGAAAAAACCAGGGACCGGAAATAAGAGTTATTTTTCAATTTTTGAAGAAATAAATCATACGTAAATGAACATCGTAGAAAACTTTTAATTACACCATCATGATTTTTAGGCGAAATGCATCCAACATATTGCATGATTTTTAAATTTTTGATTTTTATTTTAACAATCAAAAGTAAGTGTTATTTTTGATATTTATTTTTTTAAATGAAAAATAAGAGTTATTTTTTACTTTTATTTTTTTAAATGAAAAATAAAAGTTATTTTTGATATTAAATTTTTTAAATGAAAAATAAGAGTTATTTTTGATTTTTATATTTTTAAATGAAAAATAAAAGTTATTTTTGATTTTTATATTTTTATATCAATAATAAAAATCAATAAAAAACTCTTATTTATTTGTTGATGCCGTATGTATTATAATATGCTGCTTCATTCAAATTTCTATATGAATATAATATATTATGTGACTTATCCATTATCAGCTATAAAAACATGAATGCATAGAAATAGCTTATAAGTTTTGGCTGCCATTCATGTCAGTGTTTTCAGGTGTTCAATTTTACCCTCATAATTGATTTTGAATGTTCCTCAGATAAATTATATCTCAGATCTCCCAATATTAATCTGAGTGTTGAAAATGACCTTTCTACACTGAGTTGAGTGGCAGGTACAGAATGAACAATTAAAGCTAATTTTCGAAGCCATGGAAACACAAACATATTACCTATGTCACGAATTTTTAATTGATTTTTATTATTGATATAAAAATATAAAAATCAAAAATAACTTTTATTTTTCATTTAAAAATATAAAAATCGAAAATGACTTTCATTTTTCATATAAAAAAATAAAAATCAAAAATAACTCTTATTTTTCATTTAAAAAAATAAAAATCAAAAATAACTTTTATTTTTCATTTAAAATAATAAATATCAAAAATAACTCTTATTTTCTATCTAAAAATATAAAAATCAAAAATAACTCTTATTTTCTACCTAAAAATATAAAAATCAAAAATAACTTTCATTTAAAAATATAAAAATCGAAAATAACTTTCATTTTTCATTTAAAAATATAAAAATCGAAAATAACTTTAATTTTTCATTTAAAAATATAAAAATCAAAAATAACTTTTATTTTTCATTTAAAAATATAAAAATCAAAAATAACTTTTCTTTTTCATTTAAAAATATAAAAATCAAAAATAACTCTTATTTCTTGATTTTTTTGATAAAAGTCATAACAGTTACGGTCCCTGGAAAAAACTTTAAAAATTATGTTGTTTTTTAGAGGTTGGCTTAGTTCTTCTTAGGGGAACTTCTTTCCCTCTGGCCCGAATCAGCTCAGTTACGAACTTGACCTGTGCTATCTTTCAATACATATTTGGACCAAATTTGAGGAGTCTGGCTCCTTTCGTTTGGCCTGAATCGTGATTTCCACAGACAATTAAAAAACAAATTCTATTATTTTGCTCATTTGAGGAGGGCCCTCAAAAAGCGCTTAAAATTTTTTAAAAAATAAACGGCTATTTTTACTTTAAAAAAAAGTTGTTACTAATTTGACTACTTATATATTAAAATTTTATTTATGTAACCCAACTTTGCCAGTACTTTCCTACATCATACGATTATTGATCTTCTTTGTTGCAACTTTTTCAATTTTCTTTTCCAAACAGTTTTTAATTTAACACTTTGTTTCTGTTTTAATTGTAAACTCGACCCTTATTCGATATTTTTTCTTAATTTTATTTATTGCCTTTTTAAACTTTTAGGGGAAATTTGAGCAGAAATAAAAACACTCATCACTTATTTATGTCGGTTTCAATTTTTCTTAATCAAGCACGTTTAAATGGTAAATTTATATTTTGTAATACACTTTAGTTCTCAGTTATTTGTATGTATATTTATTTCAAAACGTGAGTAGTCAGCAGAAAAATCCTGCTTATATTATACGAATATGTTTACTTGCATGTGTACTCATTGCAGATTTGTGTAATATGTATAAGAAATTGTCTATTGCTTTATTGGGGTAATAAATTTTGTAGATTATTTCTTAAAAAAAAATTGTAATATCCAAAAAATGTATTAGTATCCATACAATATCCATAAAAAAAGTAATTTGCAAATTCAAGAATTAAACTTTAACCTAATAATCAAATTTAACTTGAAAATACTCGTAATTATTCTTTTAACACAATCCACTAATTTATGTTTTTAAATCCTAGCTGACAACTCTTGTTTTTTTTACTTTAACCCTTTCCGTCCCTGGCTACACAACCATGTTGATAGATTTTTAACGTATTTTGAAAAAAGAAGTCTCAAGTGTATTTATAAATACATAAATCATGTTCATGTATGTCCTGTTCTAAGGACGTGAAGGAAATCTTATTGGTTATTTTCGAACGAATTCTTATATACCGAAAATTTCATCCATCAATTTCAAAAATTCTTGAAATTACTTGGGACTGAAAGAGCTAACTGGCTGCAATTGCCGAAAAATCGGTTTCCTAAAATTTCTTGTAATTTGCCTGCTATTGGGGAAAATTTGTTTGTCAAAAAATTGTGATAGTATTGGATTTTTAATCTTGTACTTGCATGTTTAATTGAAAAGGTTAGTCTAAATTAGAAATATAATTGCTTCCCACAAATCTGCGTTACTTCCGGTTTGCCGATATAATATTATCGTTTTATTTTTTGTTTTGTGCAAATATTATACTTTTATTTTTGCCAAAAGTGGCAAAAGAGTATATATATTAGTTTGTCACTCCGTGTGTAATTTCCAAAGTTTCAATATCCCCGATCCCGCAAAGTATATGTATTGTGGGTCCTTCTGAATGCGTAAGTCGAATAAGTGATGTACGTGAAATCGGTTTTGTGAAACCTCCAGAAATGCTAGAAATTTCGGTCATGGATTGATGTATTGAAAATAGTCCCAAATAGATTGCTATTGAAAATCAGAGCTGGGAAATATAAAATTATTTTTGGTATATAAAAGTAATTGACTAAAACTAATTTTTGTTTTTATACTTCAAGAAAAATGAAATTGGTATTAAAAATCAAACAAAATCAAAAAGCCGATTTCAGGGTTGGACAATTGAAATGTTTTTGGCACATAAAAGTAACCAACTAAAGCAAATTTGTTCTTCTCTATATATTAAGGATGAATTAAATAGGTCTTAAAAATCAAAAAATGCGATTCCAGGGTGAAACTTTTTTTTGCACATAAAAGTAATACACTAAAGCAAAAATTTTCTTTATATAAACATATTTGAAGTTTTTGTAAAAATTCATTTGTTTAGAAATCAAAAAAGCCCAAAAATACTGCTTCAAAGCTGGGAAATTTAAACTTTTTTTGCGATATAAAACTAATTTGTTTCTTAGGTAATCAAACATATTTTATATATGAGAAAGAAAGAAATTAGTATTGAAAGTCATTTTGATAGTTCCAGAGTTGGAATGAATGTTTGTTTGTATACCAGACGTACGTCCGTGACGTGTACATAAGATTCGGCCCAGCCTAATATAGCAATTTTACTTGTTTTAGGACAATAAAAGTTCAAAATTTATTTTTATTTTTTCTACAAAAATAAGAATTAAAATTTGATGTATAGTTTAGTTTTCAAAAATAAATTTCTGATTTTTTAAATTTACTGGCATTTAAAAATTTATTAGCGCCTTCAAAATTACATATACTGATATCCTTACATTATATTTGCTGAAATCCTAAGAGTTCCCAACGATATTTTAAAAAATCCCAAAATTGGAACTTTGAGTATTTTTGCGGTATTTCAAAAAATCCCAAAATTGGGATATTTAGTATTTACGCGGTATTTTAAAAAGAATTCCAAAATTGACATTTTTAGTAATATTGCGGTATTTTAAAAAATCCCGGAATTGAGATTTTTAGTATTTTTGCGGAATTTTAAACAGTTCTGAAATTGGGGTTTTAGTATTTCCGCGATATTTTAAAAATATTCTGAAATTGGGATTTTTAGTATTTTCACGGTATTTTAAAAAATCCCGAAATTGGGATTTTTAGTATTTTCACTGTATTTTAAAAAATCCCGAAATTGCGATTTTTAGTATTTTCTCGGTATTTTAAAAAATTCCAAAATTGGGATTTTGAGTAATATTGCGGGTTTTAAAAAAATCCCAAAATTGGGATTTTCAGTATTTTTGCGGTATCTCAAAAAATCCTAAAATTGGAATTTTTGGTATTTTCGCGGTATTTTATAACATTCCAAAATTCGGATTTTTAGTATTTTTGTGGTATTTTAAAAAATTCTGAAATTGGGGTTGTTAGTATATTCGCGGTATTTAAAAAAATCCTGAAATTGGGATTTATAGTATTTTTGCGATATTTTGCTTAGTTAGAAGTAGATATACTCGTATCTTTAGAAATATGTAAGAACGCATTTGGCATTGGTATTTTTAATAAAAATAGGTCTATTTTGAAACCCAATAGCTTCTTTAATAAAGGAAATTGAAATTTGCTTGTGATTTGCTTAACAAGTGTTGCCTTTTAAAAAATTAATTAACTGGGGAATATTGTAATATGAATTTTTAATATTATTAATTTCTTTCACTACAAATTTTTTTTATAAAAAATATCCTACTTTCGTTTTATTAATTTTAACTTCAATTCAAATTTAATATCGCCATTATTTCTGTTAGAGTATCGCTATCAGTATCATAGCGGCAAAAAGACTTGTCGTTAAATCTGTAAATCTAAATTCCCTTACATGAGTTCACTGGTTGCAAAACTTTTCTGCCAAATTTAGCGCTATTCGACAAATCGGTTTTAAAAATTGTATAAAAAATTTTTTATTCTCTAAATTTTTTTTCAAAGCACTACAATAAAGCTAAAATAAATTTTATTATGCAAAAAGTGTGTGAAATAATTTAGCAAAATTTAGTTTAAATGAGTATAATTGGGCAAAATGATTATAAAATGGACAGAAGAACTCGAACAAACTCATTTTTAACAAAAGTAAATAGAATTAAATGAAGAATTATTGCTGAGAGAATTAGTTAAATATAAATAAAATGAAAAAAAAAAAAAAATAATAAATAACAAAGTAAATTTCTGAAATGTGAATGAGTGCATATTAAAATTTGGCACAGAAACACACAAAAACAAATGGCAGCAGGAAAATGTGGCCAGTCGTGTCGTTACGACTAAACAAAAAAAAATTAAAACGTATAAATAAATTATAGAATAAAGAAAAAATCAACAGTTTTTTAAGAGAAAAGTTCATTGTTTGAATTTCACGTTTAAAAATTATTTTTATTTTGAAGGGCAAACACATACACATGCATTTTTACTGATGTGTTGAATAATACCAAAAAATTTCAGTTTGATAAACAAGCTAATTAACACGAGGGTTGGCTGCTAATTAAACAACAGTTTGAAATTTACATACAACCACATTTTCAAAGACAAGTTGTGTTTTATCATAAACAAGAATACCGCCCAAAATTCCTACAAAAATAATTTGTCCAAAATATCGAAAAATGCCTTGTATAACTTAGCAAATCGACAAATATTCTTTTCTCGTTTAATGACAAATTTTCATTTGCGCCATTTCAAATCATTCAATTAAAACAAAATTTTTATTTGAATTTTTAGTATCTAAAATTATTAACACACATCTAAATATAATATTGTTTTTATTTTTAAATTTAATTGTTATCAAATTCGTAGTCAAGGCCATTTTAATTATTACATGATTGTAAATTTGTTTACTATTTATGAAAATTTCGATAAAAACGAATTCTTCAATTCGCTGTACAAGACGCCACATTCTTGCCAATTTTATGGCCATTAGACAAAGAGAAAAACTACTACAAAACAAATTGTTTGATAAGAATTCTTTTAAATTAAATTTTTTTTATTTTGTTCAAGTTGTTAAAATATTTTTGTTATCGATATAATAAAATTGTGGTAGTAAATAATAATAATAATAAAGAAAAAATCCAATAAAAATAAAAACGCAATTAAAACGGTAACTTTCCTGTTTCCGTCTATTTGAAAGTTCTTGTATATTTTTGCACTAAATTTGTAGTAAAATTGATTTATGAGTATTTGAATGCGTGTAGCATAAAAATAGTTTGCTAATTTTTTTTATTATACTGATTTCCTGTACACCCTTTTTTGTGTTCAAAAATAGATGGTAAGATTTTATGTGATAGAAATTCATTTGCTCATTAGATTTTAAAAAGCATAAAATTGAGAATAAAGAAATTTCATTACGACACGCCAAACATCAAAGCAGCAGTACATTGAACTAACAAATACGCAGCAATCGTCTGCAAGGTTGTTCAGAATTTAAATGACATTGCTGACGTTTTGAATGTTGTAAAGAGTCTGAATGGGGATTTTAATATTGAAATATTATCAAATGATGACGGCCTTTTTTCCCATATTCTTCAAAGATTATAAATATATTTATGTGTGACATAATAATAAAAATCTAACAAATACAAATAAATAATTGAATTATATGCAATAGAAAATGAGCAGAAACTGACAATCTAGTACAAAATTTTGCAGGCGATGTTGGGATTCCTCCAGCGTAGTGGAGATGTGCCTAGTCTGGCAACTCTGCTTATAGAAATAGATTTTAAAAAGCGTAGAAGGGCTTTAAAAACGTTTTCCAAGTCTAGATGCGGCGTCATGTAACCACAACATTTCCTAAGTGTGGGGGGTTAATTGTTCAAGGTGTCTGGGATGACTTAATATTCACCACTCACATCCGGTAATTCATAGAATTAAAAGCATCTGCAAATTTATCTTTGTATTCTGTAAAAATTATCTATAAACTATTTCTATAGAGAATTTTTATAGGTCTGTATTGGATACATAATTTCATTATACGAGGTGCGTTCAAAAAATAAGGTGAATTTTTAAATTTCACGGGCTACGTACATTTACTTTTTTATATAGTGTTTCTTTAGAGTATTTCTATAGATTAATATTGGATGCTTTATACGAGGTGCGTTCAAAAAATAAGGTGAATTTTTAAATTTCACGGGCTTCGTACATTCCTTTTTTTATATAGTGTTTCTTTAGAGTATTTTTATAGATTAATATTGGATGCACAATTGCTTTATACGAGGTGTGTTCAAAAAATAAGGTGAATTTTTATATTTCATGGTCTACGTACATTCCCTTTTTATATAGTGTTTCTTTAGAGTATTTCTATAGATCAATCTTGGATGCACAATTGCTTTATACGAGGTGTGTTCAAAAAATAAGGTGAATTTTTAAATTTCACGCGCTACGTACATACATACATTCCCTTTTTATATAGTGTTTCCTTAGAGTATTTGTATAGATCAATATTGAATGCACAATTACTTTATACGAGGTGTGTTCAAAAAATAAGGTAAATTTTTAAATTTCACGGACTACGTACATTCCCTTCGTTAGATAGTGTTTCTATAGAGTATTTCTATAGATCAATATTGGACGCACAATTGCTTTATACGAGGCGTGTTGAAGAAATAAGGTGAACTTTTAAATTTCACGGGATACGTACATTCCTTGTTTTATATTGATATTCCTTATATTGATATTCCCGTTTCGAATTGACTCATATGTTTATAGTTTCAGTTATACAGCATTTTTAATTTGTTTGTGAAAGTCATACAGTTAGAAGTGTTTTGCATGTTCGGCGATTCAAAAGCACTTGAAATGATAGTGACGTACTGTAATTGTACACCAACTCCCAAAACTTTTGTAACTGATACAAACTTTTTAAAGACGGTCGAATTTCACCAAAACAATATCGTAATCATGCCTCAGACACTGTATTCAGCAGATCTTCTTCTTCGCCTTTTTCCAGTTCCCAAAACTGAAAAGACCCACGAAAGGATAGCATTTTGCTATAATTGAAGACATACGATTCCAATCTCTGAGAGTTCAAGGATATACTAAAAAGTGTATATCAAATATGTGTTTATAGCTGAGGGAAGAGTAATTTGAAGGGAACAAAATAGAATTTGATGAACAAGTAAATATTTTTTTTTGAGAAAAATTAAAACTCACCTCATATCTAACAGGCTTCACACTTCCATATAAGCATTTTTATGGGTTTCCATGGCATGCAGAACCACACATCTTGCGATCTCATTTGTACACAAGTGTTGCCTCTTTAATGCTGTATTGAAGATTTTATTTCCATAATAATTTTGTGATTACAGTCGACTCCCAATTTTTTCAGTTATCCGATTTTTTCTCTAAACGTAGTTCGGCTTACTGAGATTTGTTACAGTTAAGCCTACTGCTTAAAATCAGTAAAACAATATTTTTTATATCACATGTCTACCCACTTGCATTGACAATATAATAGAAAAATACAACAAAGTTCGTGAGAGCGGAAATTTTGCCATCTAATTTTTTAACGGACAAAACATGCACAATTTTTTCAGCCTTAAGTTATACAATCAAATAAATAAATTTGTCATTGTTTACTTTTTCATTAAAGCGAAGTAAGTTTCATACAAAACGTAGTTGTGGGCTTGCTTTTGGTTTTCAGTAATACGATATTTTCAATAAAGCGATGTTTCGCTAAAGCGAAGTGAATAAAACTAGCTGCCTTTAAAATGAGTGCGGGGATTTGTATCGCTTGCAGAATTCCGATTTTTTTTCAGTAAAGCGTGTTGCGCAAAAGCGGATTCGACTGTAGTCAATTGTTGTAGGCAATGAGTCGAGAAATGGAAATATTTTTGTCATTCGTAATAAGGCACATTGTTTTTATTTTCAAGCTATTGAATGCATCAACATATTCGCACGTGTTCAGCGGTGTTGGATATAGTTTTTCGAATCCTATAAAATAATCGAGCACATTAATTGTTAAGATATATAATTTTGGAGATATTTTTAAATAATTTTTTTTATATTATTCTTATTCACGATATCTCACGAACGCATAAAACTATTTTGAGCCGCTTGGTGGCCATCGACGTGGCGGTAAATCCGGTTAAAAGTTATTAAAAAAACATTTGAAATAAATTTTTTAATTACTATATTTTTTGAGATTTCTGGATTCACAGGAAGTCTTATACAATTCACTTCATTGATCAATTTAGTCAATTTAATGTAATGGACAAAACGTTGTTGTGGGCTTGCTTTTGGTTTTCAGTATATACGATATTTTCAGTAAAGCGATGTTTCGATAAAGCGAAGTGAATAAGACTAGCTGCGTTCAAAATCAGTGCGGGGATTTGTATCGCTTTCAGTAATCCGATTTTTTCAGTAAAGCGTGTTACGCTAAAGCGGACTCGACTGTATTTAGTCGAGGAAGTATTTTAAATAGCATTAGCAGTGATGAAGGCATAGCACTGACCACTGAACATAAGTGACAGCGTCTGACACAATCATGTACTAAAAAGCAGAGGAATAGCATTCTCCTTCGTCGGTAGCAAAAAATCAGCCGGTGAATTAAAAAGCTTGAAATAGCAAACAAAAACTCTATTATCTTCTCATCTTTCTTCATCAATCCCCTCAATACTATCCACTCCTTTCTAATTCCTCCGCAATGTACTGCATATGTAGGGGTCATCCCCTGAGTGCTGGTCCGAGTTAAAAAACAAAATCTTCCTTGTCCAGAAATACGGTCTAGTTGTATTCTTTGTTTTCAATGGAACTTCCTATGTATTACCACCTCTTGTAGTCCCTTAAGAATAAAAAAAGAGGGCTGTTCTGGCGTTCTAACGGTTCCTGCCTGCAGTTGCCTAATTACTGTCTATTAGTATTTCTACGTTATATTAAGATCAGATTAAAGACTGATGAACAGGTTAGATCATAATAATTATATAAAGATTTATAAGTTATTTATATAAAATTTATAAATCTCTTATTAGCCTTTTATAAACAGTTGCTAAATGTTATGCATAAGGCAGTTAATTTTAAAGCTATTTATTTTTGCTTAAAATATTGTGATACTTTTCTAATTTTTTATTAGTTTTCTGAAGCAACAAATAATAGCCAAGAAAAACAGTCCGAAATCGATAAAAATAAAGTGATTAAGATACTACAAATATTTTGCACAACAATTGCAATAACACATGTAATTGCCAGCACAAGATATTTTAAAAATATGCAGTAAATCTGTGTGTGTGTATATTTAACAACACCCTCTTGCCATAAAAACAAACAACGAAAACAATTTCTTTTGATGAAAAGCATAACACGTACTAAACTTGCATTCCTTTACTAAAATCTACTACAAATCTTCGCTTGAATTTAAATGCAAATGAAAAGTACCATAACAATGCATCTTTTGTGTTGAAGAATACAAATAAAACTTTTTTATAAATGCACTTTTTCGACAATTCTTAAAGACAAACGATTTGCATTTTTCGCTTTTCTTCTTCATTTCTCTTGCTCTCCTCTAAAAACCAAAATCAATGGCTGCCTTAAGGGTCACATACAGAATGCACCACAATTCTTGTTCATTGTGTGGCTTTTATTGTTTAATAAAAATTCAACTTAAAGTTTTATTACATACTGATGAAGCTGGCGACCGACAGACACACACTGCATATGCTTCCTCATTTTTAATCTTAAAAATCTTCTACACTCTGGCAAGAAACACATACAAACCATATAACAAAAAAAAATACCGAACAACCATTTAAATTTCAATTAATGCCAATGAGATTAAACAATTATTCAATAGAATCGGTCTAAAAACAACAGCAACAACAACTTCAAAAGCATTTTTTTTTATTTGGCGAGTTAAACGATGTACTGAGATCATAAGAAAGGGAAGGACGCATCTTTAATTGATTTAAGTGTTTGAATAACGAAGAGATGCTTGCTTAATTTTTATTTATTTCTTCAGAAAGCCATAAGAGGTCTTAAGTTCATTATAGTTCATATGATTTTGATGCTACAGAATTTCTTGAGTAAAGCAATAATTTTAATAATAAAATAATTTTCTTTGAGTAGACAAATAAAACAAAAACAAAATTTTAAAAAGAATTTAATTTCACTGTATTTGGTAACACTTGATGGTATTTGACAGTTGGGTTGACACTAAAAAAAAAATGCTCAAAATGAAAGTATTACTTTTGCAAAATGTCTTTAGTTCGTTTTAAATGTATAGCTTCAAGTAATTTCAACTTTAAACGATTTAAAATTTAAAATAAATGTACAAACACACATCAAACCCAACTCGTCAAACTTTAAATCACAATGAAACTTTGTTGCAAAGCGCCACGGCTCGTCAAATTTGTGTACTATGGGTTTGTAATTAAGCTTAGCACAGGCTTACAGCAAACTTATCCTGAAAACCTTTATATCAAACTGACAAGTCAAATTTATGTCAGAGTTTCTAATTTTCTATTACACACTGCAAACGCATCTCGTCAAACTTCATATCAAAGATGTTTTTAAAACAATGTTTTGTAAAAAATATAATGGAAGTATGCAATTGCAGCATTCATAACATAGCTCGTACGCATATCAAAATGGCATCAAAATATTGCACAGTGGGGGATTTTGCAAAAAAAAAAAAAATTAAAAAATTAAAAATAAAAATAAAATATTATTATACTCTGATATTTTTAAGCTTAAGGTCTCTTTATTTTAATTTACTCCTTTGTGTGACTTCTTCAAAGGAGTTAAGAAGTATTGAAAATTAGTATATTTTAAATTAAAATAAAGATACCTTAAGCTTAAAAATATCAGAGTATAATAATAATTAAAAGGAGGTCAAGAAACCAGAAAAATTTAAAAATAAAATAAATAGTTCGAAAATTTCTAAACGGATTGTTTGATTATAATAAAATTTCCTACACTTTAAATTTTATGTAAGTTAACACTAATAAAGTACAAAAAATTTTAAATATGAAGATGCTATAAAAACAGTAGGGCAAGATAGGAATAAAGCTAAAATAATTTTTGTTGGTCGAACATCTGCTAAACCAAATGAAAACCGTACACACGACACACTTTTTATACCCTCCAAAAAAGAATTTGGAGGGTATATTCACTTTGTCATTCCATTTGTAACGCATGGAAATATCCATCTCAGACCCCATAAAGTATATATATTCTTGATCAGTGATGAAATGTAAGACTATCTGAGCATGTCCGTCCGTCCGTCCGTCCGTCTGTGGAAATCACGATTCAGTCCAAACGAAAAGAGCTAAACTCTTGAAATTTGGTATAAATATATTTTGAAGCCTAGAGCAGGTTAAGTTCGGAGATGGGCTAAATCGGGCAAGAGGGGAAAAAGTTCCCCTTAGGAGAATTAAACCAACCCAGAAAAAACAACATAATTTTTAAAGTTTTTTGGTTATTTTGTTAAGCAAATGATATATTTTTGTGTCAAATACGGTCCAACGCCTTGGAGCCATTAAATAAAATAAAAATATTTTTGACCCCGCCCACTTTAGTGGGCGTTATTATAGGCAAAAATAGTATAAAAATTTAACAAATTGTTTTACTTAAGCCTACATTCCTTAAAAATAAATTTTTTAAGCTTTAATGACGCAGCTGAGACGAAACCTGGTACTTCTCTGCCCTACCCCCTCCTTCCCCTTCGCCCCCTAAATGACCCTACCAAAAAAAAATTTTTTTTTAAATTTTGTATATAATCATCCCAAGCATTTATCTTTAGAGTTTTATAACTGCCGATTTCTGCCCTACCCCCCCTCCCCCTCTTCCTTTGCCACCTAAATGGCCCAAAAAAAAAATTTAAATTTTTTATATAATCATCCTAAGCATTTATCTTTAGAGTTTTATGACTGCCTGTTGCTGCCCTACCTCCTCCTCCCCCTTTGCCCGCTAAATGACCCTATTAAAAATAAATAAAATTTTTTTTTGTTTTTGTGTATAATCATCCCAAGCATTTATTTTTAACGTTTTATGTCTACCTGTTTCTGCCCTACCCCCTCTCCCTCTTTGCCCTCTAAATGACCCTATAAAAAAAAAGAAATTTTAATTTTGTATATAATTATCCCAAGCATTTATTTTTAGAATTTTATGACAAAGGTGAAATGTTTCCCCCACAACCCTTGCCAGAGCGACCCCGCCAAAATACAGTTTTTATACCCTCAAAAGAGAATTGGATCCCATAAAGTAAATATATTCTTGATCAGTGATGAAGTCTAAGACGGTCTAGCAATGCCCATACGTTCGTCTGTGGAAAACATGATATTGTATATTTTTTGAACCCCGCCCCCTTTAGTAGGCGTTGACGTACGATATTATATAAAGGAACTCTGTCCCACCAAGGTAAACATTTTAAATTCGCTTACTATATATTTGGTGGGTATTTAAGATTCGACCCGGTCGAATATAACATGTTTACTTGTTTATATCTTAAATAGAAAAACCTGACTGCAAAAAAAAAGTTTTGTTTTCGGATTAAAAGTACCAGCTTTTTATAGGTTAGAAATTTTCATAACCCAGGGTGACCCGATTAGAGTTTCGCATATCAGCTCTCTTTGAATATTTAAAATTCAAACGCATTAACCGCGCTTTAAATGCCGTATATAATTTTATAACAATCGGACTACCCGTTTAGAAACTATATAATAATTTCTATTTGTTTTTAAACCCCCCCACTGTGCAACGCTAGTCAAAATCTAAACGTTGCCTGACCACGCGCCAAATTAGCTCGCCAAACTCTCATTTATTTGATTGGCTTAGTAAAACAATAACGCACACAGGCATTGTTGACTTCAGTTCTATTTGTATTTAATATTTAGAAAATGGTATCGTGCTGGCAACAATAAAAGCAGAGATGATATTTAAAGGTTACATTGTCCTAAGGTACGGATGACTTCTATACTATTCCTTAAGGCTTAAAACCAATTCTAAATTGTCTGCTATGGGTACTTTAGTCTGTTATTGTGAATACAGCAAAAAAAATATGTTGTTCGTATAATCAAAACAAAGCAAAAAATCATCAGCTGGCACTCTAATATCACCTTGAATTTGACACTAACAAAAAGCGCCATTTTTCAATGTTCTTTTCTACAAACATCTAACGCATTTTTTATTTCTTTTTCTAAACATTTCAAGTTAAACTCAGTTTTAAACTAAGAATTTATTTTTTTAAAGGCCGATAGACTATTTTCCAGTAAGTAATTTTAAGAGCTATTAAATGGTAATTTTTCTTTGAAAAATACAAAAAAAATGCACTTTTTGGTGGAACAGAAAACACCATAAGTACATGTCTGCAGGAGCAGTTTTGAACAAATAGCTGTGACTACGGAGTGCTAAAACTAATCGTTTTGAACGGGTTTAAATCACACCACCCTCCCGTTTAAAGCTCTGAAAAAACAACGAACCGTATGGCAACTTGAAACTTTTTCCTTGGCAGAAATAAATAAATAATGGACATACAAGTCTAGTATTTATCTAACACAAAGGTTCTGTAGAATATTGTAACGTCTGCCAAATTTTAAATTTTCGTAAAATTCTTTGGGAATATTAACTTAATTATCATGGATTATTTAATTAGATAAAAGTACATGTTGCCAAAAAATAGACTGTATATTACACACTTACTTCCAAATATTGCAGACACAAATAATACCTACATACATACATACACACCATGGACTTATGTAATTATTTATTACATTTAAAATTTATTTGTAATCTAGTTAAGTAAATAAATAAACATAAACTACTCATAAATAACACTTGACAGACTGAATGGGAAAACTAAAACAGAAAAACTAAAAGCCAACAAAACAAATGCACATTAAATAATATTCTCAGAACAATTTTTAAATAAAACCTAAACTAAAACCTAACCTCAATAATGCCGCAATATCCAAATGTCAATTACACTTTCATACATATGTGACAGTGATAAAACTCTGTGCAAAAGTAATCAAATTTTATAATAAAAATATACAAGAGTTATTTTAATAAAAATAAACAAGACCGCGAACAAACATAAATTACACATGCAAACAAAGAAACTGTGAAATATTTCAACTATTATAATTTAAAGCTGATGATGACATGTTGACAACAAAAACCGCCCACTTTTTGTAAAACAAAAATAGTGACAAAATAAAGCCGTAAACGTTGTGTGTAAGGTGTTGCCAGATTTAATTTAATGTTGGCAAAAATTGTACCAATTGACATTTACAGTTATTTTCTTTGTATTTGTTCTTTAACTGAATTTTTTAAATGTCATTTTATTCGTTATATAAAACATTTTTATAGGAATTCCACAGCTAAATTTAAAACCTGGTTTTAACATTAAAACCAAAAACAGCTGATTTTGTGTTTACACTTCAAGTTGACAGTTATCTAATAAATTTCTTCAAAATAAATTAAATTTCCCATAAAAATAGATGTATTTGCTGCTGAATTTTTTTTATTTCTTATAAGACTTTAATGGCAAACTTTTCGGTCTAAAACTAAGAAATTTTACAACGCACTCCAACATAGAAATTATTTCGTATTTTATACACAAATATTTAATCGTCAGGGTTGGGAAATTTCGTACTAACCAAAAAGTAATAACTTGTGAAAATGGATGTGAGAACTTCTCATATTCAATTTTCGTTAAAAACATTGATTAAATAGTTGATATTCCTACTAACTAGCACCACTTGAAACAGTGGAAAAATTGAACAAAGAACGCTGATGAGATGGTGTAGCGGCCTCGAAATCAGTACTGATCCGTTCTTTTGGTTTAATGACTATGAAAAATATTCTTAATATTCCACTCTAAAAAATAAATAGAATGTAAACCCATTCATTTATTAAATAAAAATAAAAAATAATTTGCAGTTTCGCAGCCTGTTGAGAAAATTAACATCCTGTAATACAATTTACATAAATAAAGTTCACTATT
Source organism: Linnaemya tessellans (assembly GCA_951800035.1). Lineage (NCBI taxonomy): Eukaryota > Metazoa > Arthropoda > Insecta > Diptera > Tachinidae > Linnaemya > Linnaemya tessellans. The sequence goes on along the minus strand of OX637533.1, from coordinate 15,663,127 downwards.
AAAAAATAGAAATTCATACATAATTTAAAAGTCTTGTTACTTCTTATACAAAGTGAACAGAAGTGCTAGGATGTAAAAATTTTTTCATATAAAAATCAATAAACTTCGCAAAAAAATCGAATGGTGTACAATTTCCAATCCATTCTTTTAACATTATGTCAGATGCTTTAAATTTTTAGATTGGCAACACTAAATTTAGTACTTTTCATAAAACCTACTAAAAGTAGGCTTTAAGTTATTTTTAACAAAATTATTTTTTATTTTCTTTATAGCAGGGCCATTATGCTAGGAACACAACTGGGACGAACGACGAAATTCGCTTAGTACGACGAATTCGTTAACAAAAAATCGCTCTATAAATTCGTCGTATGAAACACAATAACGACGAATAAATTAAAATAATAATGTGGGTGCTGTTGGCTGAAGTAGTAGAACACGAGACTATGCAGCGGAGCGTCCTGAGTTCGAGCCCCAGCTGAGTCATGAAATATTGTGTTGAATTCTTCTGATCAGCATTAGTGCGTGGTTGTGTTAGTTGTTGCCAGCCTGTTTTAAGTGATGAAGGCATAGCACTGGTCACTGAATATAATTGGCAGCGACTGAAACTATCATGTACTAAAAGCAGAGTAACAGCACCACCCACCTTCGTCGGCCCTGTAACAGAAATTAGCCGGCGAAGTAAAAGGTTGAAATAGCTACAAAAAAAAACTGTCTATCTTCTCATCTTTCCTAATCTGTCCCCTCAATACTATTACTATCCCCTCGTTTTCAGTTCCAGCGCAATGCATTGCATATATAGGGGACATCCCCTGAGTGCTGGTCCTACTCCTAAAAAAAAAAAAAAAAAAAAGCAAACAAAATTTTAATATTTGTTTTTTAAATCATTGTAATCCTCTGATGCCAGCCAGACAGATTGTTAAGACACTCAATAATTATCCCGGTGTTGTCCATTTTTTTCAGAACAAGTTCCTTTTTGTAATTATTTTCCGAAAAACTTTTTGTCTGTAAATAAAATATTATTTTCATTTAACAGCTGATGGGGTGACCATATGAAAAAGTGAGAAATAGAAAGAAAAACTATATTATAAAAAGTGTTCAAAATTAATAAAAACTCGTCCGAATGATACATTTTTGTGAATTGGTGAATGCATTTTTAGTATGTACTGAAAATTTTAATGCTACATGCAACAATACAGTAGTGAACTATGTTTTTCCACAAAAAAGCAGTTTGAGTATATGAAACCTGGTCACTTTATATTGATTTGTTCGTCGTTCGTTAACGAAACAATTAGAAATAAATCTATTTCAACTTTCGCTGAGTATGACGAATTTCGCCCAACGCCACGATTGTGTGCATTTTCATATACAGCAATGTGTTTTATTTTTGGCGACGAATATTCGCGACCAAAAATTCGTCGTTCGTCGCAGTTTTTGTTCCTAGCATTACTCAGAGGATGACAATTACATAGACAGAGCATTTCGGCGAAACTAGAAACGAGCTCATAGTATTGACGGGACAGATGAGAAGATAGAGAATACATGCTTGTTTTTATTTTAATTATTAGGCTAAGAATTATTATTTGCGGCTAGTCTTAGCTTAATGAGAGTCCTGTTACACCAGCAAAGTTTACTTAAAAAATCTTGAGTTTGTTGGAAGAAGAGGACTGGGATGAGCAAGGCATAATTAACAAGATGGCATCACCTTGTATTCATACAGTAGTTGTCAAACTGCCATTGTTTTGCTTTGTTTGTTTACATGTGCTAAAATAAATAATACCGTTAATATTTTGTGTTTGGTAAAAATTGTGTAAAAAGTGTTTTCGTATAGTAAAAATCTAAATTTTAATTAAACTTCTGAATTTAAACAAGTAAAAGTGCTATATTCGGCTGTGCCGAATCTTAAATACCCTTCCCAGATGACATTCTTTTCGTTTAAATTTTTCGGCTAGAAAGCTAAACGTTTGGCTTTTCTTATTTTTAATACCTCTGAACGTCTTTCAAAAATATTAAATATGTTTAATTTACAAACAAAAAGAAAAGATCCGTTTCATGCACACCAAAAAGTTCTAATTGTCCAACCGTATAATTGTCTTAAAATTTTTTTTTTTTGTGATTTTTAATACCAATTTATTACTTCCTGATATATAAAGGAGGTATAATTCATCATAAAAATCAAAAATAACAAATTATATGGTTACTTTTATGAATCATAAAATGTCGATTTTCCAACCCTGGAACCGAATTTTTAGTTCTTAATATTTTGAATACTAATTTAATTCTTAGGGAAGTATAAAATATGTGTAAGTCACTGAAAAAACCAAAATTGGGAATTTATGTGGGTACCAAATGTATGTACCAAAAATATTTCGATTTTCCAAATCGAAATGCAATTTTTAGTGAGGTGTAACATAGTTTTAAATTATGTATGAATTTTTATTAGTCGAACTTTTTCTTTATGTAAATTGTTAATTTTTTAACGGGCTTAAGTTCGAATCTTGCATGACTGCAAATTATTTTTTGTTATTTTATTAATAAATGAATTTGTTTTAAATTGTATTTATTATTTTTATATTAAGATTGGAATATTAAGAATATTTTTACTTGACAAAAAAATTAAAATTTTTAAACTTTTTGGTCACTTTCATGTACCATAAAATATTTCATTTGTCCAACTCTGGAGTCGAAATATTGATTTTTTAAGATTTTAATACCAATTTTATTCTTCCTGAATTATAAAACAGTTTTAATTAGCAAAAACAAGCAACGTCAATTGCCTTCTTGGTTACTTTTATGCAGAAAAAATATTTCAATTTCCCAACCCTGGAAACGAAATTTAAATTTTTTTTAAATTTTCTTTATCAACGAAAATCTTCATGAGGTGTAAAGTAGTTTTGTGGGTGCTGTTGGCTGAAGTAGTAGAACACGAGACTATGAAGCGGAGCGTTCGAGCCTGCGCTGAGTCATGAAAATATTGTGTTGAATTCTTCTGATCTGCATTATTGCGTGGTTGTGTTAGTTGTTGCCAGCCTGTTTCAATGATGAAGGCATAGTCACTGGTCACTGAACTTAATTGGCAGCGACTCACACCATCATGCACTAAAAAAGCAGAGTAACAGCACCCACCTTCGTCGGCCCTGTAGCAAAAATTAGCCGGCGAAGAAAAGGTTGAAATAGCTACAAAAAAAAACTGTCTATCGTCTCATCTTTTCTAATCTGTCCCCTCAATACTATCCCCTCGTTTTCAATTCCGGCATAATGAATTGCATATGTAGGGGTCATCCCCTGAGTGCTGGTTCTACTCCTAAAAAAACTAAAATTTTTTAACCCTTTTGGTCACTTTAATATACCATAAAATATTACACTTGTCCAACCCTGGATTCGAAATTTTTTTTTTTTGAATTTTTGATACCAGTTTTGTTCTTCCTAAAATGTAAGACAGTTTTATTTAGCAAAAAAAAAACAACATCAGTTGACTGTTTGATTACTTTCACGTATAAAAAAAAATTCAATTTCCCACCCCTGGAAGCAAAATTTTAATTAAAAATGTTTTTTCCCAATGCAAATCTTCATGACGTAGAAACAGGTTTTGTTAAAGAAAAACTTAAAATTTTTAACAATCTTAGTTACTACATGTACTACAAAATACGCAATGGGCCGAAAAAAAAATTTTTAATTTCCCATCCCTGGAAATTTTTTTTATTTTTTTTAGTTTTTAATAGACCATTGAGGCTACCCAAAGCACGAAATAGGTTTAATTTACAAACATTAACAAATATAATTGGTTTTTGGTATAAATTTTGCGTCGAGAAATAGGTGTAAGCTTCCCAACTCTGGAATCGTACTTCGGATCTTTCTCTAACACTCTATTAAGTTCAATACCACTCTATTTAAGTTCATTTCCAATCCAACGGTCCAAGAACGAAGTCTCTAGTTCTTCTGGGGGCTTAGGAAACCCGATTTCACGTACAGACGGACAGAGGCACAGACGGACATCGTTCAATCGTCATCGCTATTCATAAGGATTCAGAATATATATATTTTATGGGGTCCCATGTGCATATCGAAGAAATTACACACGGAATGACAAACCTATACATATATACCATTTCACTTTGTGAAGGGTATAAAAAAATATATGTTTCGTTAAAGGCATGTAACAAGTTGTTTACAAAAACATAATGACTGTTGTTGTTGGTTTTCTTGGATTATTGTAGTCGCGTTGCCACCTTGTAAAATTAGTTTACCTTGGAGCTGAGTATAGACTACAGGTGTTTTGTTAAAAGGTGTGTTCAATTACTTTACTAGTAAAAATTAGCAACGAGAGAGTAACAAGAAATTTTCCACAATTACTCTCAAAAATGTGAAAAAGTAAATGAACACTTTACTAGCTAAAATTTGCAAGTTAAAGTAGTGTTGTAATGTATAGGTATATATGAGTACTCAATAACTACCCCTATATATTTTGGACAAATTATACATATATACATATTATTATAAAAATTATGTGATTATGAACATTTATATTCAGCATTGTCGTGACTGGCGTTTTTCGAGTACGGTTTGTAATAGAATAATGAAAAGGTTTTTTTTTTAATCTTGGACCAGCACTCAGGGGATGACCCCTATATGTGCAATGCATTGCGCTGGAACTGAAAACGAGGGTATAGTATTGAGGGGATAGTGTTGAGGGGACAGACTAGGAAAGATGAGAAGATAGACAGTTTTTTTGTAGCTATTTCAACCTTTTTTACTTCGTCGGCTACGGGACCGACGAATTTTATATAATCTAGTACTAGGCGTAGTCGAAATACGCTAAACACGATAAGGGTAATTAGCTACTTTTGAATAAAATGAATCAATAAAATATATTTTTTTAATTACTTTATACGTTATAACAGTCTGCGCAAGCAAATGTGAGTTAAAAAGGAGAATTTTTGTTAGTTGTTGTCTAACATCAATGCCCTGCCTTTGCAATCGTTTCCAAACATTTGAACACAAAAACGTATAGGCTATAATAATAAACAGCCGGCGAGAAACGGGTTAAATATATTTTTTAAAGGAAACAAATTTAAGCAATATAAATTTTCATTGTAATAAAAAGCTTTATCCAAAATAAAATATCATGTTGCTGCCACGATTAAAACCCCAAAAGCAGTAAAAAAGTAATTTAATAAATTATGTGTTAATTTAAATTTATTTGCAAATATATATCTGAACTAATTGAATTATTTGCCTGCTTAGTGTAAATTACCGAGTAGCTAGGTACTCATAATATTTACAACACTAAAATTGCCGGAACATCCTTTGCCACTGATGTACCAGATACTGTGTTGCTTAGTCCAATTCCATTAGACATCTTATTTTGCTTCTGTAGTTCCTAAGTTACACAAAAATAAATTTGTTAATTGTTAATTTGTTTTTATTGTTTTAAAAGTTTACATTTACTTACAATTTCATAAAATTTCTAAAATATTTTTATTTTCAACTTAATTTAGAAATATTGTTTTATAAACACAAACACAAAACAGCTGTTCGAATAATTATTGCAAGTAAAAGTTTTACTTGTAAAAACTTGCAATAATTTTTCTGTATCTCAATTTTTTACGCTCTTTCGCCGCTCTCTCGTTGCAAATTTTTTGGGTTAATGAACACTTTCTAGTAACAATTGTTACAAATTTGTAAAAATTTTTAGTAAATGAACACAGCTAAAGTTGTTTGGTACGTATATGTATTTTGTTGTTGTTTAACACAAAGTGAACGAAAGGTTAAAAGAAAACCTACAAAACTCGGTCAAATTAAACTTTCTAATTAAATTAATTCTTAAATTCGCATAACAAAATATACATTCATATTTATACATGTTTTATACCATACAAAAACTTCCCCACTGCTGCAACAAACTATCTGGCAACTCCTATTTATTTAAAAGTGCAACCATGACTGCTAAAAATAACAACAAACCGCTGCTCTTTTTTCTTGAAGATGCCTTTATTTTATTATGGCGTCCAAGTAATGACATCTTCAATGCATAAATATAAATAAGGAAAATAATGGAAACTATTCCATCCTTATTGTGTCAACTGTTTAAGAAATATTGCATGCGATGATAAGAAACGTTTAATATTGTTTTCTTCCTTCCTTCCTTCCGTCTGCCTTTCAATAACATATTTGCTGTTCAGCCCTGCTGCATTACATGTTTAGTGTGTCTGCCTAGTTGTCATTTAATGGGTTGACTCTTGGAGAGTGGTTTAATTTATTATTTTTCTTCACAGTATGTGGGGGGAAGTAGGAAAAAAGATAACAAAACAATATCATGCCTTGTGGTTAATGTAACGTGTTGTTTTTATGGTTTTTTGCTGTTGTTGTTTGTTCATAATGTTTTTATTTCAAATTACAATGTTTTTTTTTTGTTGTAGTTGTCATTGTTGTTAATGCAACAGTTAACATTATGACGACTAGACAATATACATACATACAGTACACTCATACATGCATACATGTGTGCTTATTTACAATATGTCAATGTATTATAACAACTGAAATGCACTGATTTCTTTACTAGACTCATACACACACTGACATTTTATTTTATTTGTGTGGCTTTCAAGCCCTTCCTTCGGCTTTAGCTGAAGGTTAATGAGTTTTACGGATTTTGATTTATCTAAGGATAACGAAATTGATAACTGAAGTGTAAACTTTTGTTTTTACTTAAGGACTTTTTCTGCATGTGCATATGTATGCATTCTTTTTCATTATTTTGTTTACTTGCCTTTGCAATAGATTTTAGCCAGCGATATCAGCAGACAATGATGAGAAAAAGAATTATCAACAGCACTGAACACTACGGTTTCCTTGATCTAAATGAACAGTTTATTTTTAGAAAAACAATAGCAAAAAAACCATGGAAAATAAAAACAATTATTTTCTTATTTCGGCACTAAAAAAACGGAGAGATGTTCATTTTATAATTTGCCGGCTAACACCTCAATTACAATTAAAGCAACCATCGGCAAAACAGTTTAAAGTGAGATTAACAGATAACGTATAAGAGGCTTTCGACACGATACAAAAATATTATTGTTCAATTATTTATTATTTAATTGCTGATAATTTATTAGCAATTTGATAACTAGCCAGCTGATAAGTTATCCGATGGGTAATTAAATATCATAAAAGCCCTTAATGCGATCAAGGGAAATTTTCTCCTATTAAATTTATATTCTCACTTACACATTCAAACCATACATATCCATACTCTTCCCATAAAGGCCAAATATCAGTCTGAAAATTCCATTTTTATACCGTCCAAAAAAGAACTGGAGGGTATATTCACGTTGTCATTCCGTGTGTAACCCCAGCGAAATATATCTCTAAGACCCCATAAAGTATATATATTCTTGATCAGTGATGAAATCTAAGACGATCTAGCCACGCCCGTCCTTTTGTGGAAATCACGATACAGTTCAAACGGTATGAGCCAGACACTTGAAATTTAGTATAAATACATATTGAAGGATAGCAGAGGTCAAATTCTTAAATGGGCTTAATCGGACCAGAGGGCAAAAAGTTCCCCTAAGAAGAACCAAACCAACCTCCAAAAAACAATACAATTTTTAAAACTTTTTCGTAATATTATTAAAAAAATGATATATTTTTATATCAAATAAGGTCCATAGCGTTTAAATTGGAATCAGAAAAGTCAATTTTTTTTGACCCCGCCCCTTTAGTGGGCATTTACGTAAGATATTACATGAAAAAATAGTGTAAATATTCAATAAATTGTATAACTTAAGCCTAAATTCCTTAAAAAAAAATTTTTTAGACTTTTGTGACGAACCGCCCCTCCCTTTCGCCCCAAATGACCCTATCAAAAAAAAATTTTTTTGGCTCAATTACGCCAAAAATTTATTTTTAAGTTCTTACGACAAAAGTGAGATATCTCCCCCACGGCCCTTCCCGGAATGCCCCTGTCAAAACAGAGCTTTAAAATTTGTCACAGAAATGTTTTAAACGAACTCTTATCCCGCAGGTTAAATTTTTTAAATTTGTTTACGAAATATTTGTAGGGTATTTAAAATTCGACCCGGTCGAATACAACGTTCTTACTTGTTTTTGGCTGAAGACGTCTCAGTAACACGACAACCAAAAACAAAACTGTTGGAGTTTGTATATTGTTTACACTACAATGCAGAAGTGATAACATACACATTTAATTTTGCTGGAGAGTGTAATTAAAGCATTCGCCCTTATTCTGCAACTATTTGTCAACATCACGTCACGTCCTGTAGCAAAAAATTAGCCGGCGAAGTAAAAAAAAGGTTGAAATAGTTCTCTATCTTCTCATCTCTCTTCATCTGTCCCCTCAATACTATCCCCTCCTTTCTAGTTCCGGCGCTATGCACTGCATATGTGAGGGTCATACCCTGAGTACTGGTTCAAGATAAAAAAAAAAATATTCAAAGTAAAAACACGCCTATGGTCCTTTTCTTCAGCAATCAATAATTTCGAATAGCCTCTTGCTGTTTCCATTGTCATGGGGAGTTGGCACAGAGTGTCCGAAGTAGTTAATTGTTGTAGTAAGAATTTTTAACGAACATTTATATTGCTATATTAAATTGAATTAAGATTCATAGGCTAATTGTTCGAAATTTGTTTTTTTAAATCTCAGAAAGACATGATAAATATTCCAAGGCACAAAGGAAAGTCAACATCAGTTTTATTCAACTTACACAGCGGAAGAAAAAATAATCAAACGGTAACACGGTTATTATAACAACAACATGTTAACATCAGGTTGATACAGTTCTCGGATTCTTTTTCACAATAAAATTTGTGTAAATAGGAACTGTTATCACATTCAACTAAGCCACCTAATAAGTGGTGACAAACACAATACACATGAGCACTGATGATGAAAGGGTTGCGTCCTTCGAAAACAGCTGTTCTGCTCTGCTGTGTAAGTTGAATAAAACTGATGTTGACTTTCCTTTGTGCCTTGGAATATTTATCATGTCTTTCTGAGATTTAAAAAAACAAATTTCGAACAATTAGCCTATGAATCTGAATTCAATTTAATATAGTAATTAATTGTTGTCCACAAGGAGTAGGAATGCATTCTATTTTTGATATAGTCTTCAATTTCACGACAAATAATTAGATAATAAAGGGGATTATCTTTAGTTTATATAAATCAATCAACATCTTAATTAATAACGAAAACTCATGTCACCATATTTATAAAATATATATTTTTGAGCAACAAACCATGTCGAAGTAAATAACAAAAACTGTTTTGTAAATTATTCTCAACGACTTAACCTTGAACATAAATCCTAATATTTTTTTTGTTTGGCATACGTGACTACATGCGATTGTGGAATGTGTTAATTGCTTTCTGTGGAAATCATAAAATGCCATCTGTTCTCTAAGAGTCATAAAGTTTATGACAGCACAAAGAATTTCCCTAAAATATGTATATTAATGTCGGAGAAAAAATCCACAATAGTTGCGTTTTGGTTTCCTGAAACAAAATTTTATAGTAGCAACAAAAATTTTAAATCAATCATAAAATAGTTCGGTTTAAACAAATGACAGTTTTCAGGTATGCGAAAAGCAAAATCAGCAATAAAAATTTCATTAGAAATTGACACCAGGCCGGCTTAAAGGATATTCCGCAAAACGGTTTAAAATAAACACTTCAATATAGCATACGTGTACACGCACACGTACGCACCCAGCTGCTTATGGAAAAGCACACACACCTATACACAACAGCCATCCGCATGCGCGAACGCACGCACATGCGCACAACACTACGGTGGTGCATTTCCCAAAACTGTTATAAACAGAGGATATTAATTTGAAGCAGAGAATTAGCAACAGGTATAATTTTAAAACTTAACTATTAATAAGGGGATGGCGGCTGCCGAACTGTAGTTCGCGCAACCGACTAAAAAGCTACCTGCGAAGCAAAAAATCTGTCCAAAGACGACACTGGAAAAAGTATAAAATCTTAAGAAATTTGTGCGCGCGAATACAGTTGCCACTCAGCAAATCGTTGAACAACATCAAAAAAGAAATTAAAGAAAATCTTCTTGTATATTTTAAAAAAGTATCTACAAAATGCTTAATACAACAACTAACACCAATGTCAGCCAGATGACTCCGTCCAAGTTCAGAATTAATACTCAATATTTTTCACCACACGATTTGTCTCTATTCGTGGAGAGTATGGATACCTTAACACGTTTGGCACGCGAAAAACGAGAACGCAAACATCGTAAAAAATTGTTTACGGCCGATAAAGTGAGTAATAAACTTAGAACTCTACCAGTTATCAACTCCTTATCCCACATGGATTCATTTGCCTCCTCCGGCGATGAAGCCGACGAAGAATTGTTCATCATGGAGAGTAGAAAAGTGCCCAAGAGAACTAATAGCGAAGGCTCGGAATATGATGAAACTTATTTTTCGGCTCCCAGCAGTTCACAGTCATCACCACGCCACAGTGCTCTCTGTCAAAAAGAATTGTTAAAAAACAGTAATAGTTTGAGATATTCCATAGCAACAGCTTCGGATTCCGAAGAGTCTGGTGTATTTCCCATCGGTACATCCAAGCTGGACTTAGATACTGTTGCCAACAAAACCTCTGCTGAGATGATAACTAAATCACCAACTCAATATACCAAAACCGGTTTGCTAAGTCTACTCCGTAGCAGAAAAACTGACAAAGTGCCCAGCGTACAATTGATTTCCTGTCGCCCCCTAGACGAATATGAAATTTTGGAACTATATCATCAAGAACAGCAGCAAATTTCCCCAGCTGCATTGAATCAAGAGAAAGACAGATTCGCCCGCTTTTCAACTTTCCACTTGAAGAAGAAGGCCAAAGTGACATTTGCCAAATCCGATGGCTCGCCCAAAGTGCATTCATTAGAAAAGCATCTGCGTTATTTAACTTTATGAACTCGTATGAAATTTTAATTTGTATTTTAAATTATAGTAAATTTTATTGCTTGTAATATGACATTTTAGATTGTAATAGACGACATTCCATATTTATATTATTTAATGCATATTTTTAAATATTTTGTTTAAATATGTCTAACATTTAATAACTTTTGATAAAATTAAAGAATAAAGATTGCATAAAAATTAAAATATGTTTTATGGTTTATTTTTTTTTAGGGCAAAAAGGAAATATTAACTGATTTGATTTGAAACGGGTATTATAACAATAACATGTTAACATCAGGTTGATACAGTTCTCGTATTCTTTTTCACAATAAAATTTGTGTAAATAGGAACTGTTATCACATTCAAGTAAGCCACCTAATAAGTGGTGACAAACACAATACACATGAGCACTGATGATGAAAGGGTTGCGTCTTTCGAAAACAGCTGTTCTGCTCTGCTGTGTAAGTTGAATAACAAAAAAACTGATGTTGACTTGCCTTTGTGCCTTGGAATATTTATCATGTCTTTCTGAGATTTAAAAGCAAATTTCGAACAATTAGCCTATGAATCTTAATTCAATTTAATATAGTTAATATTGTTTTTGAAAATTTTCAAATAATTAAATTACTCCTAAAATTTTGTTATCTCAGGGGATGACCCCTACATATGCAGTGCATTGCGCCAGAACTGGAAAGGAGGGGATAGTATTAAGGGGAAAGATGAGAAGATAGAGTATTTTTTTTTTCTGTAGCTATTTCAACCTTTTTACTTCGCCGGCTAATTTTTGCTACAGGACCGACGAAGGAGGGTGCTGCTGTTACTCTGCTTTTAGTACATGATCGTGTCAGTCACTGCCAATTATGTTCAGTGACCAGTGCTATGCCTTCAAAACATGCTGGCAACAACTAACACAATTATGCACTAATACTGATCAGAAGAATTCAACTGATCAGAAGAATTCAATCATGACTCAGCGCGGGATTGAACTCAGGACCCTCCGCTTCATAGTCTCGTGTTCTACTACTTCAGACAACAGCACTCTCAAGTAAAATTGATGTTAAGTGGGTGGGAGCACTGTCTTCAAATATAAGTTGGGACATAATGAGAACACTTCTAAAGTGTGGTGAGTTTCAATGTACTTTTTGATACCCTTCAAAAAATAATTGCAGGGTATGTTCACTTTGTCATTCCGTGTGCAACGCGAAATATACTTCTGAGACACCATAAAGTATATACAGTAGTCGCTCCGTTATATGATCTAATTCAAACAGAGCCTGTTCAGTAAATGGAGAAGTTTACTAAATCGAGAGAATAAAAAAAAGTAATTCATATGACTTTTATTAAATTAAGTTTTTATTTTTAATGTTTTTTAATAATTAATGAACATGAAAGAAGTCGGTTATATATTTTTTTTGTACTTATTTTGCTTCAAGAGATTTTGCCTTGTCCCTGCATTTGCGCAATACCAAAATATCATTAATATCAGATATACATAATATTTTCACTCCAAGCAATAACTTCATTGAATGCTTCGATTGCCTCCGTTTTGCCTTCCCTATCACCAGTAGCATTTGTACAGGGCAGGAATGTAAGACGTGCTTTTTCGGTTTTTCTTCTAGGTGCACTTTTTTCACTTCTTAAAACGTATGTTTTGTCTGGAAGCAGTTTCCAAAATAGGGCAGTTTCGTCCGCTTTGTAAATTTCATCATGCATTAAATTGTGTTCTACTATTAAAGAATGGAGTTCTTTTTTAAAAGGTTCTACAAACTCCGGATTGGACGATAATTTTTCACCGGATATCTATAAAAACCGTATACCAAATCGTCGCTTAAATTTCTGCAGCCACCCATCAGTTGCAGTAATAGAACTTTTTTCTTTCAATTGGTCGTTTAAATATTTTGCTTTTTTAATAGCAGAAATTGTTGACTTGGCCACTTCATATCTGTGTGCAAGAGAAGTAACGCTTGCACCTTTATCCAAAATGTCACTTTTTTCAGATAACGTTAACACCTTGCGCTTCATCTTCGGTGCACTATGTAACAAACACTAAAGACTTCAAAAAGGTTTTTTGTATTCGTACGCACACCCTTATCTCGGGGAAGAACCGATTTTTAATATGTAAATTAATCACTCATCACTCAAAACATTAACAAAATCACCAGTTTGAGATTTTTCACTTATTTCGGGGAAGAGCATACTTCCAATAAGACAAAATTTAAAAAAAAAATTAACGGTTGAAAGCTGTTCACATAATAGAGATAGGCTGTGTTCACTCTTTAGAACCCCATGTGTTTAAATTTTGTTGTTCACTATTCTAGATGTTCACTATTCTGGATGTTCATATAACCGAGCGGCTACTGTATATATTCTTGATCAGTGATGAAATCTAAGACGATCTAGCCATGTATGTACGTCCGTCTGTGGAAATCACGATTCACACCAAAAGAAAAGAGCCAGACCCTTGAAACTTGGTGCAAATATATGTTGAAGGATAGCTCAGGTCAAGTTCGGAAATGGCCTGAATCGGGCAAGAAGGAAAAATGTTCCCCTAAGAAGAACTAAACCAACCTCTAAAAAACTACATAATTTTTAAAGTTTTCTTTGTAATATTATCAAATAATTAATTTCCTGAAGAAGTCACACAAAGTAGTGACGAAATATTGAAATTAAAAACTAAATTGAAATAAAGAGACCTTAAGCTTAAACATATCAGAATACAATAATAATAAAATAATTTTAAAAAAATTTTTGTGCTGTAAAAATAAGAAAACTAAATGTTGCACCATCGGTATGCAAAAGAGTTTTCTCGAATAATTTTATTTTTTTAATAGTCAATTTCCCGCGGATAGTGTCACAAACAAACTTAATAGTGTGGTCAGAAGAGAGAGTAAGAAAGAAAGAGAGAGAGAGAGAGAGTAATAGAGAAAGAGGTGCATGCAAATAATATTATTGTGCGTCTCTTTTCTCGCACCCAGCGCGAGAGTATATCCTCAATAAAAATTTTATTATAAAATTAGCATATAGTGCAAATAAAAGCAAGAGCCTAAAAAACTTCCTTGTTGAAATGTACACAACATAAATTTTTATTGGAAAAAACCAAGGATCATAATAAAATTTATTACAACAACACCACATACATACAACATAAGCACATATGTGACAGGCTAAATTCACGCAGGTAGTGCATGCAATGGTAATTAAGGAAAATGGGGTTAAGCAAACAAATTGCAGAGATCTTTCAAAGTACTCAATTGATAAGTATATAAATGAAAGTGCCGATCATAATTGTAATTAGTTGAAAAACTGCTTTTGCACAGATAACAGTATTTGTGAATTAAATAGCTTTAAAGTTGAGTGATAGTTGTGTTGCCAAGAAATATCAAAATGAGTGATATATACGATTACGCCTACATGGGAATTATGGACCAGCCATCAAGAGTGAAGAATATAGTTAACACGGAGGACTTTACAGCCAGAGATCTACAACTGTTCGTAGATAGTATCGAAACTATAACACGTTTGGAGAAAGCCAAATATGAACGCAAGCATCGAAGCCATCTGGAGTCTAGCAGCATTATCAGTTCTTTAGATGCAACAATGGCGCACACAACCGGCAATGAAGATGTCAAGAATTCCTATACTACGGAGTCAGCTAATATATATGATGAACCCTATTATGCCACGCCCTACCAAAGCCAGAATGATGTAATATATTCCAATATAACTACCAACTCCTTGCCATCATTTGTATCCGACTCTGAAGAATCGGGTGTGTTTTTCAACAATACTTCTGATTGCAGTTCTTATAATCATGTTGATATTGATCCCGTACGGCCACGTTCCACTGTCATATCTCATCCCAAATGTAAATCATTAAAATCTCGTCTCATCTCTTTAATAATGAAGAGACAGTATGTACAGCCAGCCGCTCCAATTGCTGAAATTCTTTCGTCCACTACTTATGGCGAAGACATGGAGAATAGCGATATTTATGATCGTGTTTTGGATGATGTTATCAGACAACAGTTTGCCAAAAATCCCAAAACCTGCAAAAGAAGGCGCGCTATATCGGCAGCCAGTAGCCCGGAGAACACGTTCCTGATTAAAGCCATGGATTCCATAAATTTATAAACTTTTTGCGAAGGCGGTAAACAGCAGAGTGAAACTATTGTCTTGTATTTCTTTTTTATAAAAACCTCCTAAGAGATATTTTTCCAGTTTATCTATAAATTTAACTTAACAATGAAATATTTATGTTATTGTCTCAATTAAATTGAAGTTTTGTATTAGTTTAAGAAACATTTTTGGAGTTATTATTATTTTTGTTTAATAAAATATAATAAATTTATTTAAAATTTGAAACAACTAAAATTAACAAAAAAAAAAAAATATCAATAACTAAAAAATTATTATATTCAAATATCTTTAAGTTTAAGTTGTGTTTATTTTAATTTAATTTTTATTTTATAAATTAAATTAAAATAAACAGACCTTAAGCTTAAAAATATCAGAATATAATAATATTAAATAAAAAGAGGCCAAGAATCTTCTGGTTTCTTTAGTAACTAAAAAAAAGATTTTGAAGTTAAATTTTTACAATAAAATAAATAAAGTTAGAATAAAACTAAATAGAACTTAATATTAAAAAAAATATATATATATGACTGCCACTATTTTTAAGTTAATAATGAATTTTCAAAAAATAAATAAATAATGAATTTTAATGCTATCGAAAATTATGTCTTTTAATCTTATTACTTCTATTGTCCTTTATGTTGCTAATTTATTTTATTATTTATCAAGATCGAGGTCGTAACATTATTACAGTTTTATTTTATTATTCCATATTTCAACAACAAAATTGAATTTCCTATTACTTATTCCTGATGATGTTATTTAATAAATATTAAATAATAAATATTAAATAATAAAATAAAATTTAAATATAAATATTAAATAATAAAATAAAACTGAAATAATTTTATATAAAAAACGATGTGGAACTTAATAAATAATAAAATACATAAATCTTATTACTTTTCAATAGATTGGGCAACTTCTTTGGTACGAATTCCCTTGTCATGTAAAGGAAAAGGGTTACCTAACATCTGGCAACTACACAATCAATATGGCATTGTTTACATACAACGGTCAATGTTGCCATTGTGCAGTAAAATTTGTTTTGCCTCAAAAATACTAAATTACTGTTTTTGTAAATAAAATAAAAATGTTCGTCTGGCAATTTATATTGAAACAATTAAAGATGTCAAATTTGTTTTTGTTTTCAATATGAATCCCCCCAAGAGAAAATTTTTGTCGCTTTTACACAAACTGGCGATTTGAAGGTTTCGAAAATTGTTTTTCGAAAATTTTGCTTGAAAGAACGACCACTCAGCGAAAATCTAATGATGATAAATTGTAGCCCTTTTCATGCCCTATCGGGTGATATAAGTCATGTGGAGGTAAAAACTCTGTTTCGGGAGTTATAGGTCAAAGCGAAAGCGATTTGAAGGTTTCGAAAAGTGTTTTTCAAAAATTTTGTTCAAAGCAACAACATCTCAGCGAAAATCGAATGAAACCAAATTGTAGCCCTTTTCATGCTCTTTTAGGTGATATTGGGAATTTGGAGGTAAAAATTCTGGTTCAGGAATTATAGGTCAAAGAGAGAGAGAGAGAGGGAGAGAGAGAGAGAGCGATTTGAGGGTTTCGAGAAGTGTTTTTCGAAAATTTTGTTTGAAACAACAACCACTCAGAGATAATCGAACGATGCCCAATTGTACCCCTTTTCATGCCCTTTAAGGTGATATAGGGAATTTGGAGGTAAAAATTCTGGATCGGGAATTATAGGTTATAGAGAGAGCGATTTGAGGGTTTCGAAAAGTGTTTTTTGAAAATTTTTTTAAACTACAACAGCTCAGAAAAAATCAAACGATGCCAAATTGCAGACCTTTTCATGCTCTTTAAGGTGATATAGGTCAATTGGTGGTATATATCTGGTTCGGGAGTTATAGGTCAAAGAGGAAGCGACTTGAGAGTTTCGGAAAGTGTTTATCAAAAATTTTGTTCGAAGCAACAACAACTCTGCGAAAATCGAATGATGACAATTTGTAGCCCTTTTCATGCCCTTAAAGTGATCTAAGGAATTTGGAGGTAAATACTCTGGTTCTGGAGTTATTGGTCAAAGAGGGAGGGATTTGAGGGTTTCGAAAAGTGTTTTTAAATATTTTGTTCGAAGAAACAACAACTCAGCGAAAACTGGCAATAAGCCTTGTCCTGTCTTGTTGTAATAAATTTGTAAAAAGTAATAAAAGTTTTAAATACAAATTTTATTTTCTTTGAGAAAACTGTAGACTCTTTTCATAGGATATTTTGACGATTTTTTCTTTCTTAAATATTTGCTCTTATGTGCGGTTTGATCAATTCTGAATAAATTTGAATATTTGTTTATTATTCTGTAACAATTTGCCAACGTCACGTCAGGGCAATGTCAAAACTAAAGCATCTGCATACTCTTTTTTTCTCTCCGTATTTAACATCTTTTAACAGCCAGTGGCTGTCAGCGGTAATCAATTGGTGCCCACAACCAGAATGCCCCTGCCCGCCCTATTTTTGTTATTGTCTTGAAGTGACGTTGACAAACAGTTACAGAATAAGGGTGATTAATTTTCTTTTGTTATATTTTTATAGTTTTTAATCAGCATTATGGAATGATGGCCCTGTTTCCTTAACAACAAATGAAATTTTTTAATTTACAAAATTTTCGTTTTTTAAACAGTTTCTGGGATTATCTCATATAGAAACGGTCAAGATAAAAAAGCGAGTGATTTCAAATATTTTGTGTTATCTTATAGCCGTTAAGAAATCATTAAAAAAAAATGCAATTTTAATTAAACAAAAAAGTGTGTATGTGCAAGTCACACACGGTAGAAGTGAAAATTCTGAAAAGTCCCTGATTAAAAAACTTGAAAATATTGAACAAATTAACAGTCGCTTCATGTAAACTGTATATTTAATTTTAGTTTTCATTTTTTTCCGCCAGTATTCACGACTCTTTTCAACTTTAGTTTTTGGCATAATTGTAAAATTAATTTATCAAGGAGATGAAAATATTGACACAAATAAAAATTCATCAACAATCAACACACTTATACTAAAACTTTCTAATACGCAGGCGCAAACACATGCATTAAACACATACTAACATAATACGTAGAACGCTCGAACCTGGAGCAACCCTGCAGGAAATCGAACTAGTATCAAATTAGTATTGCACTAGTACAAAAATCACCAGTACTAGTTCCCAACTGTGAACTTTCTTATACCATCCCTGCAGGAGATCGAACTAGTATCAAATTATTATTGCACTAGTACAAAAATCACCAGTACTAGTTCCCAACTGTGAACTTTCCTATATCATGTTCATGCTCAAATTAACATTGAGTGTGTTTGGAAAATTACTAGTACAATTGGTACTACATGGAAACTAGGGGGATACTAGTACTATTAGTACTAGATGAGTACTAGTATAATTTCTTCTAGTCGGATACTAGTACAATCAGTTCTGCATTAAGAACTGGTTTATATATAAAAAATCCCCAAATTTTCTGGTTTTTCAAACCCAATGAAATTTGTTAAGTCTTTGTCTTCACAAGCAATTCTTGGTTCATCAATTCTTAGTTTATAAGAGGAAATGGAAAGTTCCTTCAGGGCATACTCAATCCACCAGCATCTTGTACAACTTGAGTTACGTTTGGTACTCCACCATATACCAACCACTAATGAACATACAATACATATATCAGTTTTTATTATTTTAAAAAAGATCGCTGATTTTACATATGAACATAAATATTAACAAAAAACACATTTAAAAAATTTTAAAATTAGCTTTTAACTTATTTTTTAAAATGTCACTTTTTTAACACACAAGAAAACTGCGGCTTACTTACATAAATTATCGAATAAATAAACTGATATGCAGGTGGCAAAGTCTTCTAAGACTATTCTTTGTTTCAAATTTGAATTTGTTTAAAAATTGTAACAATTAAAAATAAAATAAATGAAAATGCGAAATAGCAATTCGCTTTAAAACATTATCAAACAGTAATATGAAATTCTACATGTCAAATCAATCTACAAATGAACTACTAGTACCATGAAATACTAGTACTTTTCTGCATAGGTTCAATCACCTTTTGAACTAGTGCTTGCTATACTAGTAATCCTTAGAGACAATTGACGCTTATCCTCCTGCAGGGAAGATATAGATATACTGACTATCCCACTACACAGGAGCATACATATGGACAATGTTTAGTAGACAATAGTGGGGATGCTACGAAGAGTCTCAAAAAGAGGAGACCGAGAACGTCTAATGTGTTCTATCTCATTCTCTCGCCGGCTGAATCCCATACATTTATGTGTTTGTTTCTCTATGGACTTATTTTTTCGTTTCATCGAGTTTGAAATGACAACGATTCTAAAGAAGTTTCACTTCAAAATATATTTTTCTTAAAAAGTATGAAAAAATAATAAATTTTTTGGGAAAACATATTAATTACTTTAGGAAAACATATTAATTTAAGAAATTTTGTTTTTTAATACTCGTATTTAATTTTTATAAGAAGAGGTGTGAAGTATCATATCACTTAATATCATGTCATGTAATTTTTCTACCCTGATTACTTTTCCGCCCCGCTATTTAATGAAAACGGTCATCCAAGAAACACTTTCAATAACTGCTAACCTTTCAATTAATTATTAATGATTTCTCATATCATTTCATATATTTTTGTATACACAAATATTTGTAATCAATTCATTAGATTTTTTTTTTGTTTGAATCAACAAGTGTTGAAAAATATTTTGACACGAACATACTTGCAGTTGTATGCTCTAACTTGAACCTGAAATAAAATTACAAAAAATAAGAAAAAATTATTTGTAGAAAGGAAAAATGTTTCGGATTTCCGTAACATATAATAATAATGGAAAAATTACAATTTTAAGTTGCTTGATGCAGGTTCTAATGCGATTAAACAATAATGCTTTTAAACATTCTTTGTTTTAATGTTCTATTCTAACACTTTTGAAATGAAAAAAAGTGTCTACTTTGATGTGGTATTCGTAGTCTAATTTTCTGCTACAGAAAAAACTAAAATGAGATTTCTTTCTGTTAGTAAATTTGCAATTACTGAAATTTTACTAATTTTTGTTGATCGCATGAATAATATTTGACGCCATTACTTAGTTTCAATTATTCAAGTTAATTTAATATAAATTGCTTAAGGCATATGTCCTGCACCAATTTTCAAAAATCTTCTTATGCACAATGCAATATTTTGATTTGAAATTGTGGGCACTGTCAGGACTACATAAATTACTTTTTGCTTACTGGGACCGCTACTAAGGAAATGAACTCTACTTATGCAGCGCATTGCACCGGAAGTATAAAAGGTGAATAGATAGAGAATTTGTTGCAGCCATTTTATAAAAAACACTGAATTTTTTTATTTTCTCAGCAAAATATTTTCTTTACGAAAATTAATGGTAAATTTTATTTTTATCAAATTCTTTAGGATCACCGAAAGTCAGAGCTGTAATTGAATGATTCATTTTCCCTTTTTAATTCATGATGAATTATAAAACTTCAATTCATTCATTTTCGTAAAAATTTGAATTGAATTAAATTTTGAATGCATTCAAAAACGAACTAAAAAAAATTTGAATTCATTCATTTTCCAAACTAAAAAATTGAATTAAAATATGAATGAATTTATTATGAACAAAACTTTTTGAATGCATTCAATTCCCTACAAAAATGAATTGAATTAAAATTTAACTTAACTCTTTAACGGTTTAGAAGAGAAATTACAATTATTTTTGTTCACTCTTATTTTATTTTTTAGAATAAATTTCTATTTTAATAGTGAACCTTTATTTATGTAAATTGTATTACAGGATGTTCATTTTCACAACAGGCTGTAAGTTCAAATCTGCGAAACTGCAAATTATTTTTTCATTTTTATTTTAATTAATGACTATGAAAAATATTCTTAATATTCCACTCTCAAAAATAATAAATAGAATGTAATCACGTTCATTTATTAAAATAAAAATAAAACAAAAAAAAAATAATTTGCAGTTTCGCAGATTTGAACTTATAGCCTGTTGTGAAAATTATCATCCTGTAATACAATTTGTTAGAATGTTTGATAATTAATATTAAATTACGCGAAACAAATTTTTTTTTGAATTATGAAAAATGGAAATGAAAAATGGGGTAAAAAATTATCTTTGCTTAAATTTGTATTTAAGTTTTTCATCGAACAGATTTTTGTATCAAAAAATATCCAAAGATATAAAAAATATTGAATTTTAAGAAAAGCGTTAAAAAATATTTATTCGATAACATGGAAATACTTCTATATATTGTAATATTATAGCATTTTAAACCTTTTTTTCCTTCCTCTAAAACATATTTTGAATATTTGATATTGTGATAAATTTATTTTATATACCTTGCCAACTGGCCTCAAAAATGTCCTTATAGACGCTGAATCAACAACAAGTTTTTGTAAGAATCCAATTTTTGAAAAGAAATATGAATAAAAAAAATCATACGCTGCAAAAAGACGCAAATTGTGATCTTTGTTCTTCTAAAACAACAAATGAATAAAAAAAATTAATTGCAATTCACGCTATAAACCTCTAATGAATTCATTCAAATTTCAATTGAATTCATTATTTTGATAAAATGAATGCATTCAAAAATTTCTATATCGTAATGAATTCAATCATTTTTGATTCAATTCATATTTTTGGGAAAGGAGTTAATTCAAAAATGTTTACTTTTACTTTAAATTCAATCAAATATTAATTCCGGTAAAATGAATTAATTCAAATAATTTAAAAAAGTTCCTTGAATGATTCACAGAATCATTCAAAAAAGAATCATTCGTTTAGTATCCGATAGTTAAAGCACAGTGGGGGATTTTGAATAAAAAATTAAAAATTTCATACTAGTTCATCCTAAGTTGATAGTTTTGATCTGACAAAAAAAAGTTTAACAGGCAGATTTTTTTTTTATCTAAGGACTAAAAAATTGTGGTGTGCGTTACTAATGGTGGTATACAAAGGATTAGTGAAATATTCATCCTGATTACGCCTTCTAATTGTACAATTTTTAAACACATTAAAGAAAATTTCCGAAAAACGCAGTCTCACTAATTAGAAATATGCCAAATAGTTTTGATTACTCTACATAAAAAGTCCTGCTATATAAAAAGCCAATATTAAACTCGAAATGTAAAGATCCTATAAATAAAATTAATTAATGATTAATGCAAATACAAAAAAATATATAATTTAATAACTTCCATTTTTTTCTATTTTCAGGTATGTGTCAAGTTTTAATTAAATATTTTAAAATTTTAAGTAAGTAAATTATATTAAGTCACTATTTATATTTAGACTGCCAAGTTAACCCTTTTGTTAAGCAAAGGCCGTTTGAGGTTTAATATCTGAAAGCTTTTTATACAACTTTTACTTATAAAAGCTGTATTATTGTCAAAGTTTTCTTTATATAAAATTTGACATTTATCTCTTGTTACTACTTTTACGCAAACTTTCTACGTAATTAAAAGCTTTACTTTCTCCATTACACATACAATTTATGTGTTGCGCTGTTAAACTTTGAATCTCTTGTGCTCTCATACTGCTCTCATTCTCTGTTTGCATATAGAAAAGTTACAATACATGCATATTCCCTTAAAATCTCCTGTGTATTAACGGCAAAAAGTCCTTACTCAAAAGCAAGTTGTTGTTGTTGGTAACGAATATATAGAACAAAACTAAAAGGAAAAAAAAAAGAAATTAAGAAAATTAAGTTAAATCGAAAAAGAAAAACTTCATACACATATTTTTATCATTCACTGGCAAGCAAGCAACTTAATATAATATACATAAAAGTACCAGCCAATACAACAGCTACAAGCAAACGAACGGGTAGTATCTATCATAAATATTGGCAAGAAAATTTTAATAAAAATAATGAAAAAAAAAACAATAATAATAAAAATATATAAAATGAAAATAAATAAAATAAAAGTGTTGTGAAAAAGTGCAATAAAATAATAGCAAATTTTAAAAAAATTTACACAAAAAAGCTTGTTAATAAATGCCAAAATATATTGTGAAAATTTGTGCAATAGCATTTAGTTAAAACGGATATAAAACGGTTTTCCGTTGCCTAAGGCGTGTGGGTGTGTATGTGTGTTAAAAATATGTATTATTTTTTTTTGTTTGCATGAATACAAGTTTAAAAAAAAGAGCATACTTTTGAGGATGGTGATAATTCTTGGTCTTACTCAATATGTATATCGAACATTTGTTGTTGCTTATTGAAACACACTGAGCCCTGCATATGAAATACAATTTTGTTTTTTTATATTATATACAAATTGTAATATATAAAGTTGTAAATGTATATATGAGCCTTTTATAACAACAACTAATAATATCAGTTAGTAGTATGCGTTTATATTTTACACAAAAATATGCATAAAAAAAGAAGTAAAAAATAGCAATAAACTGTGGCAGGGATGGGAAGTTCAGTACCATTCCCTTTAACATACTATTGTTCCAATGGAAAACAATTAGTACTGGATTCTATTTACTTCTTTACCAGTGCAGGCAAATTGTAGTATTTTTCAGTAGTCGGTAATATTTATTTGGGTACTCAATACAACTCGATAATTTTATCAGATTGTTTTCATTTGTGACTTAAAATTTTATCTGCATTAACATTTTTTTTTAATAAAGAAATATTTTTTAATAAAAAAATTTTTTTTAATAAAAAAATTTTTTTAATAAAAAAAAATTTTTTTAATAAAAATTTTTTTTTAATAAAAAAATTTTTTTAATAAAAAAATTTTTTTTAATTAAAAAATTTTTTTTAATAAAAAAATTTTTTTTAATAAAGAAATTTTTTTTAATAAAAAAATTTTTTTTAATTAAAATTTAAGCTTCTACTATTGTTGGTTCTATATATACTATATCTCTTTTTACTAAATACAAAATTAATTCAACGTTAACAACAAAATAGTAGAAATAAAATTTGGATTTAAATTAAAAAATCGACAATATAATTTTCTACTCGATAATATTCAATATTGTTCATTAGGGTACCCAATAATAATCGATATATTTAAGGGATTTTTTTTTTCATTTGTGAGTTATATTTTTATCTGCATTAAAAACCTCTTTTTTTAATTTAAAATAGAGCTTCTACTATTGTTGGTTTTGCATATATTTTTTTCTTACATACAAAATTAATTCTACGTTAACAACAAAAAAGTACAATTAGGATTTGTATTTGATTAAAGAATTGAAAATATAATATTCTGGCTTGCAAACAGTTATTTTTTTCATACTATGTTCTATTTATATGCAGAGTTGTATTTTAAGTTGAAGATCTTTATGCAAAATATTGCCTCTGGTGGTGCCCAATTGCCGCGAACCTCGATGTTCCAGGCTCATTCTCAACACTTTGCTGTACAGCGCCTATGTTAGCATGACTAAGGCCACTGTGAGGGTATATTGTTTTGCTCTATTGTCAGCAAACAGTACCACGATCGTCGAATTTAGTGATTAAATTGCGCACAGCGATCTCAGAAGGAGTCTGATCGCGAGCAAAATCTGCTAGAATTTTAAGAAATGATGCAGTGAAATTTTCACCATTTTGATAGCAAATTTTCACAATTAAAATTCTTTAATCAAGAATGTAGCGTTGCATGCTTAAAATTTCCCAAGTTTTTACTAAAAAAAATTGCAAAGTATGACAGCTCAATTCTTGACATTTCATTATTTGACAGGCAATTTACTTTCTAACCTCAAATTTGCCCACACTTTAAAAAACCTTTGATTCAATTTGTTTAAAAAATACAACTCGGAAAGTACAGAATAAGTAATTATTTTTGACTATTGAGTAACCAAATAAAGAGGAAAATACTTGATACTTGGTAACCATTACTCAATACTTTGCCTGCACTATGCTTCACATTTGCCAAAATGGTGTACCTATAAAAATATTCATTTTAAGTAATAATAAATAACTATTTTTAAAGTTATTATTTTATAAAAATAAGCCTCAAGCTCAATATAATGACTTAAAATAAAAAAATCAAAGGCTGAAAAATTAGAACAATATATAAAAATTTTCCAAATTACTTAAGAATAATACTAAAGGCTTCATTAGTTTTTACTTTCTGTTGCTGTTCTGTGCTGTGAAGTTCTGTAGAAAATATTTTTTGTAATTACTTGTTCTGTTAATGAAATCAGCTGTTTTTAAAAGCAAACAAATAAATTGAAATTGTGAAAATAAATAATTTTGTGAAAAATTGTAAAATAAATAACTTAATAGTTCAAAAATTAATATATTGTGTGTACAAACTTAAAAAATCTTGAATTAAAACAAAAAAAAAAAACGTTCAACAAAAAAATGTGTAATATTTGCTACCACAAAAAAAACTAATATATACGCACTGTTAGCTGTCACTTAACGTTGAATTCTATTTTCTACAGATTTGTCCGCAACAGAACAGAACGAAAGAGAAACAACAAACCGCACATACAGATATTCAATTGAACAGAAACAAAACAGCTGATTCAGAACAGAACAGCACGTACAAACTAATTCTGCCTTAAGAATTTAACTTACAAATTAATGACTTCTTTTTAAAAAATTTCCTTGCTCAGAAAACTGCAAACAGCAAAAAAGGACCACTGAAAAAGATTTATTTTAGGGGCAAATAAATTAAACAAATAGCCCTTCTTAATAGATTTTGTTTTGTTTGTTTTTATAGTTGCTTCGATTTACATCTCTGCTCTGGCAAGTGTATTTGCAAAGAGTAAATGAGAGTGAGATCCCGTTTTAGAACTTCCTGTGGTGTGTTTGCGTGTTTTTGTGTGTGTGTGTTTGTGTTGTTATATGAAATTTATATTTATTTATTAGTGTATCGTTTATGTTTTGTTGTTTTTAGTAAATTTTCTTCTTGTTTTCGCCAGCCTTTGTTGTACCTATTGTGCTGGAACACAAACTTTTAATATTGCAAGTGTATGTGACAGTTTTAGTTCTTGGCTTTATTAATTGTATGCGCTCTTGTTGCTGTTGTTGTTATTGCTGTTCTTTGACAACTTTTTAAGGTCACTGCAAAAACAAAACAACAGCAAAATAAATACCTAAATATTATAAAAAAAAGGAAATAAAAAGGTACAACTCTAAAACTAACACATGCATATACAATGCATACATATACAATACATACATAATATGTATGTTTTTTTATACTGGCATTTAGCCTAAAAGGAAGAACTAAAGCTTTAAAAAAACATGCAATTAAATTAACAGAAAATAATTTAATTAAAAGAAAAAATGAAACTTAGTTGACCTTTAAGCCCCATTAAAGTATATTAACCTCATACTTTTTTTATTTATGCTTTTTTATATGTTCCACAAACAGAAATTTCTTTTTGTTAGGATGTTGGGTGTGTTTTAAAGTGACATTAATTGAATTAAATATACATACATACACATTTGTATATACGAGTATGTGTTTAGATGTGTTTGTTCTTAGTGGTGTTAAACAGGCACCGAAAGGTGTTATACAAATGGTTATTAAATCTTTTGAAAAATTGTGAATGAATCATAATTTCAATTATAAAGCAAGAGAAAATAGTAATTTTTATATATAAAAAAATGAAACAAATGTGGAAAGTGAAGGAATTTCCTAAAACAGAACGGGAAGTTTTTGTTTTTAATTGAGGAGAAACTTATATATATTTTGTAATTTATTGCACTGATTCCTGTTATTCTTTAGAGTCTATAACATTTCAAAAATATTTATATGTTGTGAGTAAATTCATTACTAGATATTCATTTATCGTGTGGCGCTACTGATGAGTTGGCCTCAAAGGTTAATCATGTATGTGCTGTGAATCGCACGATTTTCGAATCACATGCGACTTGAAGAACGCCAATTTCTTTTGAACGATTTTGGGCGATTGCGACCTCCAGCACACCAATTTTGTGACTTCAAATCGAAAACGCTTTATTTCATGCGATAAGCGATTTCCATCACATGGCCGATTAAGTTCTTGCTGAATAATACAAAGACCAGTGAGTGTAAAGGACTGTGATAATGGAAACTCGATGTTAACATATTTAAATAAAATCACAGGTAGTAAGAGGGGCTGGTGGTATTGTCCTTTAGGATTTCTCAGAGTTGGGCAAAGGAATATAAATAAATTAATAACATCGAGCAGCAATTCCACTGGCAATCATTTACAGGCGTATCATACGAACTATTTTCCTTTAATTAAATTTGCAAAGAAATATTTATTTCTAATATTCCATGCAACTCCTTGGGCGTCATCTTGTAATCTTGAATTACACCAGGACGGTGAAGAGTTTGTTTGATATTCTGATTTTTGGTTTTATCATTTTATAGCTGCAGCAGTTGTTTCAAACATGGGCTCCCTCCATTGCATTGTTCTGGCTTATTGTGATTCTGATTAAAATCAACACAAATTTAAATTGATTTGGAACCTACTGCAAACAAATGAAAGGCAACCATTAAAAATATATATTTTTTTCATTTTATTTATGTTGATATTTCCACTTGTAACTCTCGTATACAAGGAATTTAGATTGTATGAGGAATTGTTAAATTAAAAATATATATTTTTGTTAATTTTTAAGTTCGAATCTGCATGACTGCAAATTATTTTTTATTATTTTATTAATAAATGAATTTGTTCAAATTCTTTTTTTATTAATTTATATTAAGATTGGAATATTAAGAATATTTTTCAATAATCATCAAACCAGCAGAACGGATCAGTACTGATTTCGAGGCCGCTACGCCATCTCATCAGCGTTCTTTGTTCAATTTTTCCACTTTTGCAAGTGGTGCTAGTTATTAGGAATATCAACTATTTAACCAATATTTTAACGAAAATAAATTGTTAGAATAAAATTTTATTATTATGGGGCTTATTTTTATACCCTCCAAAAAAATAAAAAATTGGAGGATATATTCACTTTGTCACTCCGTGTGTAACGCAGCGAAATATCCCTTTAAGATCCTATAAAGTATACAAATTCTTGATCAGTGATGAAATCTAAGACGATTTGGACATGTCCGTCCGTCCGTCTGTGGAAATCACGATGCGGTCCAAACGAAAAGAGCCAGATTCCTGAAATTTGGTATAAATGCATTTTGAAGGATAGCACCGGTCAAGTTCATAAATGGCTGAATCGGGCCAGAGGGGAAGCATTTTCCCTAAGAAGAACTAAACCAAACCCCTAAAAAACAACACAGTTTTTGTAAGATTTTCTGTTAAGCGAATGATATTTATATTTTTATGCCAAAGAAGGTCCAAAGCGCCGAAATTGCAGCCAGAAAAATCCCGCCCCCTTTAGTAGGCGTTTCAGTAACATATCGCATGGAAAAATAGTGTAAATTTTTAACAAATTGTATAATTTAAGGCTAAATTCTTTAAAAATTTTATTTTAAAGCTTTTGCGACGAAAGTGGGATGTTCTTCTGAACTGCCCTACCCTTCCTGCAATGTTGACCTCTAAATGACCTTTACAAAAAAAATTTTTTTTTTACATATAATAACCTCAAAAATTAACTTTTTAGTGTTTTATGGCTAAGCTGAGATGTCCTACCCCACGGCCTTTCCCGGAGTGACCCTTCCAAAATAGAATTTTTATTTACTAAAAATTTTTATTTAGTTAAAATTCGACCCGATCGAATGAAAAGTTCTTACTTGTTTTTTTCTTTTTCTTTTTCAAAGTGAATTTCCACAATTTACTGACGTTAAATGCTTCATGATCAGAACAGGGGGTTACTCTATATTGCGATGCTACAGGAATTGTTTTCGCATTTCAATGCAAATAGCCAGCGTTGTCAACTCAGTGCTATTAGCACTGTTTTTAGTGCTTTTTAAAATTTATTACGCGAAAAATTTTGACTTCAGTGCTTATTGGTTTTTAGTGCTTTTTTGGTGCTTTTTTTCATTCGGTGGCACCAGACAATAAAAAATTTTGCTATTAAACTTTTATCCTTACCATATTCCAATGCTGAAGTAGAACGAGTTTTTAGCTCAATGAATCTTTTAAAAAGAAAAATTAGAACCGAATGTCGCTGAATTCGGTTAATGCGCTTTTACAGATCAAAAACGGACTTAAAAGGGAAAATTCTTGTTGCGAAACGTACGAAATTTCAAATGAGGTCAATATTCATATTAATACAAAAATGGTTTATAAAACGTTGGAATATGAAATAAAAACGGTATTATGGGCAGATGACCGTGATGAGGAATTCACGGACTTTGATATTGATCTTTATCAAATACAAATTGCAATTCATTCGTTATTATATGAATATATTTTGTTATTTTAAACGTTATTTTATTTTTGTTACCTTAAAAGAAATAAAATATGGCAGAGAAAGTGCATCACTTTAAAAGTTTACAGGAGAATAAAAAACAATGTAAAATTTATTGCATTGTCTATGCCGATATTTACAATATGTTGAGTTATTTTTTAGTCTAATATGTGAATTATTCAAAATAGTAATAAATGATCTAAAATTCTTCTGGTATTTTGATCTCTTTATAATTATTATTGTACTCTATTAGTTTTAAGCTTAAGGTATCTTTATTTTCATTGGAAATTAGTTATTTAAAAATAATTAATATCCTGAAAAAGTCACACAAAAAAGTGACGAAATATTGAAAAATAAAATATTTTAAATAAAAATAAAGAGACCTTAAGCTTAAAAATACTATAGTAATATGTAAATGATCTCTTATTTTATAAATTTTTTTGTTAATAAAGGTGTAAAATGGAAAAAAAAATTAAATAAAATCATATTTTAAATAAAAGGCAATTAAAATAAATATATATATATATATATATATATATATATATATATATGTATATATATATATATATATATATATATTTAGTGCTTTTTTTTAAAAAATTACGCGTTTTTTGTCCGACTTTAGTGCTTTTCAAAATTTCAAAGTTGACAACGCTGCAAATAGCATACAGATGCGCTCAATTTTTCATTCGCATTGCAGTACAGAGTAACCCCCCAGGAATGTCCACACGATTTGATTTGCTCAGCTGTCAAACCATACTTAACGATTTCGAAAGCTCTTATTCAGCTAAAAAAAAAAACAACGAATATAAATGGACTGTTAATACTGTTAAATTTCCCATCCCTGTCGTTATAATAATAGATTTTATAATTTTTCCTTCATTCATTCATTCTTTTTTGACTCCAAAAATGTTTAAAACGAAAATTTTCAATTTAATTTTTAAATTTTATTCAGCTAGGAAGAATGTGCAAACTAAAGCCAAGAAAACGTTTTAATTTTAGTACATAAATTTGCAATGGATTAAATTAAAGTGTATATAAATTAACCATGAATTCGTTAAGAGTGTATAATTATTTGAAAAATATTAATTAAATAATAGAAATGTTAAAACAAGAAATTGAACTGTTATATAATATATTAAAATAATGTGAACTATTTTGTTAGAAAAATTATGAGCACGTGAAAGTAATTATCAAACTCAAAGAAATAGCAACTGCACAAACAACAACAGGGTGTCTTGTCTGGCCGGCCATAAACGCCACAAGAATGTTGGAATGTAAACAGGTAAATTAATTCAATTAAACTTGCAAAATATATATTTTAATTATGGGAAGAACTAAATATGTTAAGTTCTCTCTTAGCTTTATTTTATACTTTCAAAAAAATAATATGGAGGGTATATTCACTTTGTTATTCCGCGAAATATCCATCTGAGACCCCGTAAAGTATATGTGCATATTCTTGATCAGTGATGAAATCTAAGACGATCTGAGCATGTCCGTCCATCCGTCCGTCTGTGGACATCACGATTCAGTCCAAACGAAAATAGCCAGACTGTTGAAATTTGGTAAAAATATATCTTGAAGGATACCACAGTTCAAGTTCGCAAATGGGTCGAATCGGGCCAGAGGGAAAAAAGTTCCCTTAAAAAGTACTAAACCAACCTCTAAAAAACAACATAATTTTTAAAGTTTTTTTTTTTTGTAATTTTGTCAAGCAAATTATATATTTTTATATCGAAGAAGGTCCAACGCATTAAACTTGGTGCCATAACATCCAAAAAATCAATTTTTGCACACCGCCTCTTTTAGTGGACGTTATTATTTGCAAAAATTTAACAAATTGTTTTACTTAAGCCTAGTTCTGGGTGGTTCTCAGGAACCAGTACTTCGTCTTGAGGAGATTGTGTAGGGTATAGTCCTCTGGGCATCACAATGGGCCTTTTATGGCCTCCGATTGTTTTTCTCGATTACTGCGGGCAGCCCTTCTAACCTAACCTAAGCCTACATTCCTTAAAAATAACATTTTTTAGCTTTAATGACGAAGCTGAGACGTAACCTGGTAAATCCCCCCCCCCCTTGCCTTACCTCCTTCTTCTCCCCCTTCACCCTATAATGATCCTATAAAAAAAATAAACAAATAAAAATAAATATTACACTTAAGTATTCCAAACAATTATTTTTAGAGTTTTATGGCAAAAGTGAAATATCTCCCCCACGGCCCTTGCCAGAGAGACCCCGACAAAATACAGTTTTAATGCCCTCCAAAAAGAATTAAACTCTATAATGTATATATATTCTTGATCAGTGATGAAGTCTAAGACGATCTGGCAATGCCCATACGTTCGCCTGTGGAAAACATGATATAGTCTTTTTTTGGACCCCGCCCCTTTTAGTGGGCATTGACGCACGATATTATATGTAAAAATAGTGTAAATATTCAACAATTTTTATTCCTTAAGTCTATAAGAAGCTTCGATGTTCTCTGATCTTCCAGAGGTGAAACATCTCCCTCACGGCCCTTCTCAGAATGAATCTGTCAAAATAGAGATTCCAAATTGGATGCAGAGATGTCTTAAAGGAACTCTGTCGCACCAAGTTAAACATTTTAAATTTACTTAATAAATATTTGCAGGGTATTTAAGATTCGACCCGGTCGTATATAACGTTTTTACTTGTTTATATATAGAATCAAATGTTGCCTGGAAAATAATATGGATTTTTGACTTTATTGAAAAATTAGTGGCAATTAGTGGCACAATTAGCAGCGATTTAATAATAATTAAAAATAATGTTGAATTTATTTTGTGAGATTCAAATTTTATCCCTATAAAAGAATACACAGTGCAGCCTTTTGAAAAATAAAGTAACATAAATTACTTAACTATCCACCGATTTTGTGTTCTCTTCTAGGAATTTCATTTCACTAATGGAAGCTAAATTGACTTATTTTCCAAAAGGCATAATTATATTTTGTAGTGTGTTTACAAAATTATTGTAATTATTATAAAGAACGTTTAGTATTGTTATTTGAATTGTATGTAAGTGAGTGGCAGGGATGGAAGTATGAATATTTGATTTGCACCAATAATTAATATTAAATCTAGTTTTGAATTACAATGCTGTTACTTGTTACATCCGTTTATATATGAGATGACAGAAAAGCGTTTATAAAATGTTTTTAATTTTTTTTTCTAAATATATATAAAGTTAATGATTCGATTGATGTTCCTTTGACCTTTAGATTTTTAATTATTTGTTTTATAAACAAACTTCAGGTCACTTTTCTTTTTGTAAAAAAAAAATTAAATTTCTTATATTCCAATATGTCGATATCCTCTGGATACTATTTCACAACAGCTGTTTTTGAAAGCCGCAACACTTTCATCATCAGTACTCGTGAAAAAAAAATATATGTAGTAAGAATTTTAACGAACATTTTATATTGCTATATTAAATTGAATTAAGATTCTATAGGCTAATTGTTCGAAATTTTAATTTAAATCTCAGAAAGACATGATAAATATTCCAAGGCATAAAGGCAAGTCAACATCAGTTTTTGTTATTCAACTTACACAGCAGAGCAGAACAGCTGTTTTCGAAAGACGCAACCCTTTCATCATCAGTACTCGTGAAAAAAAAATATACTTGATGAAATTGTTACTTATGATGAAAGTGTTGCGGCTTTCGAAAACAGCTGTTCTGCTCTGCTGTTTAAGTTGAATAACTGAAATGTTGATGTTGACTTTCCTTTGTGCCTTGGACTATATATTATGTCTCTCTGAATTTAAGAACAAAAATTTCTAACAATTAGCCTATAAATCTTAATTTAGTTTAACGATATTTTTAAACATTTTTGCACTTTTTTTTGCAAAAAAAAAAAAATATTTATTTGTGTTAAAACTTTTAAAAAAATTTCTATCAAATTATAAATGTATTATGATTTCCATCTCTGATGTGTGCGTGTTTTCCTTTTTCTTTCCTTTTATATTTTTACTGATGAATATGACCCAAATTTTCATATTCGTAATAAAACAGTTTTGCAACGTTGTAGCAGCTAAAGATTATTTTTTCAAGGGGATGTGTATTTTGTAAAGAGCAAATACTGCTTTTTTATTTTCTTTTATTTTATTATTTTGTATTTTTTTTTTTGGAAATCTGTACTTCAAGAGTAAACAATACAATAATTGCTCATGAAATTGTAGTCGTGCATCCGCTTGTAGCATACGAGTGCTTAAATGGAATTTAAAATCCGGTTTGTAAAAGTTCGTTTTCTTCAAATATTTACTTACAAAATTTCCTATTTATATAAATTTAATGATTTTAAAAATCTTAGCTTAATGTAATATTTTAATATGGAGTTTGAAGAATTTGCTGTTATCACAGGTCATATTTTGGTTTGTAAATAGACCGGTTTTGGGTATGTGCCACTTTTATTCTGAGTTCCCGTTTTTACTAATAAGTTTTAATTGCTGCTGGGTAATTTTTAAATAAATAATTATAAATTTTGCAATTCATTAACTGCCAGGCCCACCATGTGGAAAGAAAATTTCGTTTGTTCAATTCTAAATTTAAAAATATTCTTTTTGTTTTATATACATAAAAATGTAGGATGGAAACTTTATTTCGCCATAGTGAAGCAGGTAGTAAGAGATAAAATAAAATCACAGAAATAAATCTTTTAAATTGAATTTCTATTTTACAACCACAAATTTAAAATTGCAATTTTAGCTATTGAACTATAATAAGTTTCTTGTGTACTCATATATCTCAGTGTCAAAAACCAGTCCATCATATATTTCTCTGCTTTTTCTGAGAGGTAAATTGATCGGATGTTTAAAAAAATTAGTCCAGCTTCTTTAGAGTTTTGTCCTCTTATATCTGTGCGTATCTGGGGCTTAAGTGTTTGGAACGATCTTTTCCTTTTTTTCCTTTTCTTGTTTAATGGGAGATTTCACCAGATTTATTTATTTTTTCTTGGAAGGAGTCAGTTTTTTTTCGATATTAGTGTATTGTTACTTCAATGGTATTGTATTAAAACTGCATAACCTGTGCCCGGATTATTTTTATAACCTCCAAAAAAGAATATGGAGGGTATATTCACTTTGTCATTCCGTTTGTAACGCAGCGAAATATCCATCTCAGACCCCATAAAGTATATATATTCTTGATCAGTGGTGAAATCTAATACGATCTGTGCATTTCCGTCCGTCCGTCTGTGGAAATCACCATTCAGTCCAAACGAAAAGAGCTAGACTGTTGAAATTTGGTATACATATATCTTGAAGGATAGCACAGCCTAATTTCGGAAATGGGCTAAATCGGGCAAGAGGGAAAAAAGTTCCCCTAAGAAGAACTAAACCAACTTCTAAAAAACAACATAATTTTTAATGTTTTTTTTTTTTGGAATTTTGCTAAGCATACAAAAAGGTTCAACGCGTTAAACTTGGAGCCATGAAATAAAAAAATTAATTTTTGGACCCCGCTCCCTTTAGCGGGCGTTATTATAATCAAAAATAGTGCAAAAATTTAACAAATTGTTTTACTTAATACAAAACCTGATACTAGTCTACCAAAAAAAAAATAAAAAAAATTAATTTTGTATACAATTATCCCAAGCATTTACTTTCAGAATTTTATGCCTGCCTATTTCTGCCCTACCCCCTGCTCCCCCTTTGCCCGCTAAATGACCCTATAAAAAATAAATAAAATTTTTTTTTTAATTTTTAATTTTTTAGTTTTATGTCTACCTGTTTCTGCCCTACTCCCTCTCCCCTTTTGCCTCCTAAATGAAAAAAAAATTAATTTTGTATATAATCATCTCAAGCATTTATTTTTAGAGTTTTATGACTGCCTGTTTCTGCCCTACCCCCTTTTCCCCGTAAATGACCCTATAAAATAAAATAAAAAATTTTATTTTGTATATAATTATCCCAAGCATTTATTTTTAGAGTTTTATGACAAAGATGAAATGTCTCCCCCACAGCCCTTGCCAGAGCGACCCCGCCAAAATACAGTTTTAATATCCTCCAAAAAGAATTGAACCCCATAAAGTCTATACATATATTCTTGATCAGTGATGAAGTCTAAGACGGTCTAGCAATGCCCATAAGTTCGTCTGTGGAAAACATGATATTGTCTGTTTTTGAACCCCGCCCCCTTTAGTGGGCGTTGACGTACGATATTATATAAAGGAACTCTGTCCCACCAAGTTAAACATTTTAAATCCACTTACTATATATTTGGTGGATATTTAAGATTCGACCTGGTCGAATATAACGTTTTTACTTGCTTTAAATTTAAGTTGATTTGACCATGAATAAAGTGCACAATGGGACGTTTCATGAAAGAGGAATTCGACAACTGTTTTATAGAAATAGAATTATGAATAGAGGGGTTTTTTTTTTGTTGGACCCAGGATATTTTAGAAATCAGTTTAAAGAAACAATTTAAAGTATTTAAAAAGGTCTTTAAAAATTCAATTCATTTTTTAATACTAACGGGCACAGTAAAGTGTGTATATTTTAATATTGTATACGATTTTATAATGACTATCGTTTAACGAAATAATAATTTATTAAAAATATCTATATGCATCTCATTGGTGCTTTACTAATTTATCAGTGAAATGCATATAGACATTGCTCTGCTATCAATTCATTTAAAATAAAATGA
This sequence comes from Linnaemya tessellans, assembly GCA_951800035.1. NCBI lineage: Eukaryota > Metazoa > Arthropoda > Insecta > Diptera > Tachinidae > Linnaemya > Linnaemya tessellans. The sequence goes on along the minus strand of OX637533.1, from coordinate 15,627,042 downwards.
TGACAAAAATAAGTCAAATAGTAAATTTCATAATCATTTATTAAATCTGAAATTCTTCTTAACCCTAAAGTAGCTGTTAACTTTGATTTGAACTTTGTTATATCTTTTCTTAAGCCACGTTCACATCTATCCAATATTTATGGAAATAAGTGTAACCATTAATTTCTGGTTTACTGAATACATACTTTTATTGATGTGTATTTTATTTATTTTACTATATTTATTAAGTTCCACGTCTTTTTATAAAATTATTAAAAATTTTTTAATTTAGAATTTTAAAATTTAAAAAAAATTAATTTTCTATTACTTATTCCTGACGAAGTTAACAAACTGTTAACGAAATAATGAATTTTAGTAAATAAATAAAATTTTATAAAAAGTCATCGAGCTTAATAAACATAATAAAATTAACTGCTGGTTTACTTTTTATACAATTTTAAGAAAATATTTGGTAAAATATCAATACACAATCAATATTGCCTTCTATCGTTTAATTTTATTTAACATACAAACGAAATATTCCCCCTTATTCTGTAACTATTTGTAAACGTCCAGTCAAGACAATATTAAAATTGAGACACTTACATACGTACTCCTTGTGTACAACAACTAATTACATGTGACAGCCTCTGGCTGCTCTCGATGGGATTGACTACAACAAGAGATTAGAAGAAATTGATAATTGTTGAAGAGAATGAGTACAGAAGCGTTCTAATTTTGATATTGTCTTGACGTGACATTGATAAACAGTTACAGAATAAGGGGGATTAAAAACACGTTTGTCAAAAAATAGTGGTTATGCTTATTTCATCAAATATTTGTTAAATGTGAACGTGGCTTTACCATCATTTTGAATTAAATAGTTTTTAAAACTAATTCTTCCAATTGTCTGGACTTTTTTGAATTTTAATAATTTGCAATGTCTTCAGGAATATAAAGCAATACAATTTATAAATAAATAACCTTCAGCATGAAGAATAAGAATATCATTATAAAATATTTTACAACTTATAAATATTTCCAATGAATTGTAAAACTGAAAAACAAGGTACAGTCCTACAACTCTTAAAGACATAAATTGGTAACATTTAAAGACAATATATTTTATAATGCATTTAACTAGCAAATTTGGAAAATTTATTTGTACCATCCGTTCGCAAATTTCCCTTTAAAAATCGTGAACAGCTGCTTTTGTAAAGCCATAAACTAGGTTAGGTTAGGTTAGGTTAAAAAGGGCTGCCCGCAGTAAGCGAGAAAAACACTCGGAGGCCATCAAAAGGCCCATTGTGATGCCCAAGAGGACTATACCCTACACACTCTTCTCAAGACGAAGTGGTGGTTCCTGAGAACCATCCAGAACTTCTCACAAAGCCCGCCAGGGCAGCCAGCGGTGCATCCCTGAGGCAGTCAAGATCCCGCAGGAAACGAGAGCCTAGATGTCTAAGCCTACGCTCCTGCAGGGCCGGACAGTCACAAAGGAAATGCTGTACTGACTCCTCCTCCTCCTCATCGAAGCAGCTCCTGCAGCGGCCATCATGGGGAAAGCCCAAACGCTCCGACATGTGCCCAATTGCACAGTGCCCCGTCAAGACCCCTACCAGGAGTGCCAGCGGCTGTTTCCCAAAAAACAGAAGTTGCCTAGTCCTAGCTCTGCTAAGCGAGGGCCATAGAGTTTTGGAGACCCTACAGGTGGTAATACTTGACCACCTGTTTGTCACCTCCCTCCTTGCCCACCTCTGAAATCTGCCCAGCAGCTCAACTGAGGGAATGTCAATGTCCCTACGCGATACTGCTTCATCCAAGGCCGAACCCGCTCTCGCGCATTCGTCCGCCATCTCATTCCCCTGAATGCCTTCATGCCCTGGAACCCAAACCACATTGACATCATGCCCCCTAAGTCTGGCCAGAGATTGAATGCATGCCAGTACACATCTCGACTTTATAATCTCCGAACCCAGGGCTCTAATTGCTGCCAGACTATCTACACAGATGTCAATAGTTCTTGCCTCCAAATTGAGCCCATCAATCCTTAATGCTGCCTCGGTAATGGCATAAATCTCTGCTTGGAAAACTGTCGAGGTATCGGGTAGCCTGAGCGATACCGAAAGGCCGAGACCCTCGGAAAATACCCCCGAACCAGTGCCAGTGTCCATCTTCGAGCCGTCCGTAAAAACCAAAGTTGCATTACTACGAGTCGCAGAGTTTTCCTTCCAGTCCTTCCTCTCCGGGAATGCGACTGAGAAGGATTTGTCGAAGCACATGACCGGAGTCATATAATCAGTCCGTCCCCCCAGGACCTGCCCTCCTACCTTTTGTAGGATAATGCCATGTCCCGTACGATCATGCCTGAAACTGCCCGACTCCATGAGCCTGAGGGCAGATCTGGCAGATATGTACTTGATGTATATATCAAGGGGAGCCAAATCAAGCATTGTCTCTAGACTGGCCTGAGGGGCCGACCTCATTGCGCCAGTCACAGCAAGACATGCTAGCCTCTGTACCTTGCCCAGTATAGAGAGATATGTCCTCTTGTCCACAGCCCTCCACCAAACAAGTGATCCATAAGTAAGAATGGGTCTGATCACCGCCGTATACATCCAGTGAAGGATGTACGGTTTCAACCCCCATCTCCTCCCTGAAACTCTCTTGCATGCGTAAAACGCACATAGAGCCCTCCTCGTTCTATCCTCCACATTTCGTCTCCACGATAGTTTAGAGTCTAGAATAATGCCGAGGTACTTCGCTTCCCTCGAGAGTCCCAAGCTCATGCCACCAAGGCATGGTGGCCATAAACTAAATTTTTAAAACTTAAACCGTAATTAAGAAATTCCAGATTTAGGAAAATTTCTGAGAAAGATCATGCCAATGCAGAAAGGACAGCTGGCTGCAAAATAAGCATGATCATAGCAGGTACCACGAAACTGCATTAATTTGGGACGCGAATAACTGGCGATTAAGTGGAAGTGCAATGCTTGTGTCGTAAAGAGAAAATGTTTTAACGAAATTTCGCTACCTAAACACAGGGATCACTTGTGCGCGTATGGGTTCGTGTGGGTGTGTATGCAATTTCAAACATTTACAATTCTGAGTAAACTAAGTTGATGTTTTACATATTAGAGTGAAGAGAAGAAGAACATTCAGTTTCTTGTACTCGTACCAGTGTTACCGTTGTGGCCGATGTCATTTTAGTACCCACTATTTCATGAATGAAATCTGACACTTTTTGTTATACATATTAAACTATTTTAGTCATGTAGACTATTTTTGTTTTGATTAGATGATTTTAAACAATTCTCTTGTATTTTATTGATGAAAATAAATTCAATATGTTTTATTGAATGAAAATAAAAATCAATACATATTGAAATCGCAGTCCGGAGTGATTATTTCTGATAAAAGTATTTTTTCCTGTCTCTGTTTTGGTGTTGACTTATTCTCAAAATTGTTAGTATTCTGCTTTACACACATCTACGAGGCCGGATTGATATTGAAACTGCCTAAGTAGGAAAACAAATTTGTTTGTTTGTTTCTAAAACCATTTATTTCTCAACATAGTCTGCTTCTAGCTCAATACACTTACTGACTATTTCTCATTGTCGAATGAATTCTTTCTCTCGTCCAAATATATTTAAAACAAGAACAAAATTTTATAAATTGTTTTTGTTTCAAATGTATTTATACGAAAGAAAGAATTCATACGGCAATGAGAAATAGGCAGTTTTTTATACCATCTGAATAATACGATTTTGGGAACTCGTCAAAATACGCGTTAGTTTCGGTAATCACTTCTTCGTTTGAGATTAATCTTTTCCTGCGAGCCATTTTTTCAAGTTTGGAAACAGGAAAAAGTCACTAGGACAGTGATGTCAAATATGATTGTGTTGGTGAGATCACTCTTATCTCTTACATTCCCAGCGGGAGAAATGTGCAGTTGCGAGGCCTAACTAGTGGCTTTTTCTAAGAGTATCCTTTTCTTTATCAATAATATCTTCTAATTTTATAAGTTGTAAAAAAGGGTTTGGAAAGTTGCCAAGTGCTCAGATATTTAATTTTAAAATATTTCTCCATTTTTAAGCTGAACACTTGGTTAGTTTATATACAAGAGAAACAAAAAGTCTTACTTATGAATTAATTTAAAAGCTACTTTAAGAAATTTTCGAAAAGATGTACCTACATACAGTGGCTCCAACTTATTTCAAACCTCTTATATGTATTGTATATATATTTATATAAATATATTATTTCTGTTTAGAGGCCTCAAAACAGGACTTGCGATACTTCCCGCTGAATGAGATTGTTTTTCAGTAAACAATTATATTTTACGCTCTCAAAATAAAAGAGCGTAAGCGTACATGTGAATTTTGCTTCCACAATTGCGTATGAGGCTGACATCACTGCACTAGGAGCTAAATCTGGACTATAAGGTGGATGATCAACAAATTCGAAGTGTATTTCACGTAATTTTAGCATCGTATCTAATGCTGTGGAGAACCGGTGCGTTGTCTTGAAGAAAGAACACAATTTTTTTTTCTTTAAATGTGGTCGTTATTTCTTGATTCCATCAATCACTTGATCCAATAATGCACGATAATACTTTCCTGTGATTGTGGATCCTTTTTCAAGATAATCGATGAGCAATATTCCGTCTGCATCCCAAAATACAGTGGCCATAACCGTGACAGCCGTTTTCACTTTCTTCGCCTTCTTCGGAACACTTCCATCCATTGTTTCGATTGATTTTTGGTTTCAGGTGTGTAGTGGTGGACGCACGTTTCATCAACAGTTATTAGTCGACACCAAAAATCAACAGGATTACGCTTTATCATGTCCAAACACTGCTGTGAAGTGGTCTGTTGAACTCGTTTTTGTTCGACACTTAGCAAACGCGGCACCCGTCTTGCCGATAGCTTTTTCATATGCAAATATCATGCAAAATGTTGAACACACGTTCATATGATATGTTTACCATTTCAACAATCTTACGTAACTTGACTCATTCGTAACGATATCGAAGATTTTCTTCATATTTACTTCAGTAACCACCTCTTTTGTCCTTTCTGTTGATGGTATTGTTGCAGTGCTTGTTCCGCCGCGTTTAAATTAGGAAATCCAATATTTTACCATGTAATCTGACGGAGCAGACTCACCGTAATGTTTATCGAGCTTTTCTTTTGTCTCTTTCGCCGTTTTCCCTTTCAAATAATAGCGTCCAATCACTGCACGAAACTCACTTTTTTCAATTTTTCAAGAAACATAAAAGTTGCTTACTTCAAACGACTACGAATTTGGGTGAAATCTTAACAGCTGACGTTTGACAGATCGCAATTTCTAAAAAAAAAGTTTTTGTGTTTGTGCGCTTCAATATCAATTCGCCCTCGTAATTGTCAGTTTATAGTCAATTTTCTTTACAGCCCCAATTTTCTTTAGAGCCTCAATTAAAAATTATTTGAATAAGTAAACTTGACAGTTGATGAAATTAATATTTCCCCAGAAGAAATGATCTTTAAAAATGTAAAAAAAAGTCCATTGCAAGAAAAATTAAACTAAAAGGAATTCAAATAGCAACAAAAAGCAAAATTTAGAAAGTGTAAAACAATCCCATTTTCAAACAAGAATATTCCCAAAATACCCTTGGTATGCCAAAAAGCGTCAAAATGGTAACACGGGTAAAGGGTGCAAAATTCGCGAAAAAATAAGAAAATAAATGGTAACCTGCAACTAAATTTGTAGTGCATATTGCGGTTACGAAAAATGAAGGAAGAGAATAACCCGTAATATTTTCCGCTCCCTTCTCCTCTCTCCGCTAGCATATGTGATCAAGCACTTACATAGTTTTGGGTAGAAAGAAGATCGTGGAATTATTGTCTTCTGCTTGTTTATGCAGGTCTTGATTGCTACTTTCATTTAGGATTTCTTGATGTCGCCCCTCAACTTGATGACATCCTCTCCTTACGTTCATGGCAGGAGAGTCTTTAATCCATCTCTTAATTCGTTTTTCTTTTGCATATTAAAATGTTTCTAACTTTTGGCATTCATTCATTTTTGGGTTTAACCATTAAATCCCAAATTTTAGTTCTTCTTAGAATTCGGGCATTGCCAAGGAATAGTTTTAAGCAAGGGACGCGAAATATTTACTTTTACGCAGAAAAAGAACCATGAAATTATACCGCGAATTTTGCATGCATCCTTTGTTTATTGCAGGCAGCTGCTTGTTGTATATGAAAATATATTTTAAAACAGTGGTTTAAGTCTCAAATGCGACAGGTATAAAGCACGGCCGAGGATAAACAAAAAGGATCAGAATACAATTAAGGACAATAACATTTCAAAATGATTATGTACCACGTATTGGCAGTTATTTCCTTTACTTCGTCGTTACATGTTACAAGTATTTAGAATTCTAATAGTTTTGTAAAATATCATGTATAAAATGTTTGGAATTCCATAGTTTAAAACTTAGTCACATTCTAACGCGTATAACGTTTACAACGAGCAAAATTTATCCCAGCGTAGAAAAAATTTTAAAAATGGTTCTCAGCTCAACCGTTAAGTCTTGCAATTATGGAGATGATGCTGAAAAATTACCATCTAGGGATTTAGTTGTTAACACTGTTAATTTCGAGCATCAAGACTTGGAAGATTTTGTTAACATATCTGAAGAAATTGAGCGCAATAATCGTGAGCGACGATCGCAAAGAAAACAATTGGGTTCACGTTCCAAAACCATGGTAGCCACCATGACCAGAGAGGAGATATTTGAATCGACAAATATTGATGATGATCGTTTTCTTGAGGCTATGGAACACGAGACTACTTATGACACGGAAAAATATCATGCTGCCTTGGTGAATAGTATTGGAAATCTTATGAAATATTTCGATGAAGATGTTAATGTTCGAGGTGGAACGCCAGCTCCTATTAGGGAGTTGACAAAAGGAAAAGTAGCATCGGCAGTGGCTGCATTGCGCCACAAATGCGGCTTATCAGTGTCACCTGTAAGTAAAAGAAAAACTAAAAAATCCGAAGGCACAACTCACATAGAAGATTTGAAGAAAAAATATGAAACCTCAACTGAAAATGAGACCAGTCCCTCTCCTAAAGTCGGCAAAGCGAAAATTCCCAAGCCGAAGCGTAAAACCAAAGTTAAACAAATGGCCTTATTGTTTAATAACAAAATCAATTCGATGATAAAGAGTTCCTCACCGGAACCCAAAACTCCCGACTCAGTAACATCTGGCATAGAGTCTATTCCATCAACGGCATTTACCTCTACACTCAAGCCCAAGTCGCCGAAAGTGAAAAGAAGGGTTCCTGTCTTAGTTACCAAACTCCCTAGTCCAAAACCCAGTCCCTCTTTCCGAAAGAAACAACTGCCGAGATCAGACAGTATCAATTCGCTCGCCTACACTCCCTTGACAAAACGCAAACAATTACAAAAACAATCCAGCACAACTTGTCTGGTAGCCGAAAATGTTTTCTCCCAACTGTCCGTTAAGGATAAAGCTTTGCTTTACAACAAGTTTATAGCGGACATGTCCAAACAGAATCCCAAATTTACAAAACATGCTGAAGTATTGGAATCGAATATGGAAAAACAAATACAACAAGGAGAAGTTGTGGTGGAAAAACAAGATTCAGTGCGGTATCTCAGAGACTGTTGGGAAGCAAAATTAGCTCTCTCCAAACGTTCTTCAAAAACTCTACAACACTTCAAGAGAGCCAGTTCCAAGTTATCATTAAATGTTATTCCCAAATCCAAGGAATATGAAGATCTTTTGGGAGCCGCTGTAGCGAATAAACAGCTGACAGATGATTCTCAGGAACCATTGCATGTAAGCACTTTGACTGTGGTATTAAAATCTAGTCCTAAATCGAAAAAGTTTTCGGAAAAGAATACAAATCAAAGGCAGAAAAAAAATAATAGCGCGTTCCATGAAGATGTCAGCATTATAGAACCCTCGTACAAGCGCACCCAAAGCATGATTCGCTCTTCTTATTGTGTAGAACCTTTGGCGCCACCTAAAAAGATAAGACGTACACGGCATGAACGTTTGGCCCCCGAAATATTTTTCCAAAACCAACATTTGGAAAAGCTCTTCTATCACTGGCTAAAGGAAAAGAACGGCATAGCTTTCGATATAACGCCGGTCAACAATAGCCAGAATGTTATTGAAATTGTACCCAAAAATACCCGGGACAATGTTTTGCCTCCCGAAGAAGTAAACGAAATGTTGGAAGCGGCCATCAAATTGATTGAGGCACACAAACAGGGCAAATTAACTGAAACTGCCAACAAGAATGATGGCATAGCTTTGATAAAAAATACCCTGGACAGCCAAAACGAGTCCATAATCGAAGTGGAACTTCCTGTTGAAGTTGAAATGCCAAAAGCTGAAAGGAAGGAGACGGAAACGGAGGATAGTGATTTGGGCTTAGTCAGTATACCCAAGGTACGTTTAACCATCAGGCTGCTAGGGAAAATATTTAACAATTTAAAACTTTCTTTTCTAATTTCTTACACAGACTACTAGCGAAGATTCCACGGAGGAATTTCAAATACACGATTCTTCAACACTGTCCACAAAGCTTTTGCGCAAAAAGAAATCCCGCCGCCCTTTCAACTGTCGACAACTGAACACGCCAACCACAGATTCCGATTCAGATTCTAAAGCCAAAGCGCTCAAATTGCAAAACTGTACTCTAACTAATTCCAAAAAATGTTCCAACTACATTAAGAGTCTCATCTTGAAAACGTTCAGTTCATCGATGTCTTCCGAACAAATTTGCCATCTAAACAATGATCTGTTGGATAGATCGTTGATCAAACAATTCAATTCTCCATCTAAAATCAAGAACGCCTACACCTTGACAATAATGTCTACTCCATCTCCACACTCGGAAAGTGATTTTCCCGATAGTGATCCAGCCAAGTCACTGCAGAAAGAAACTTCTCGCTCCTGGCCATCTTTAGAGGAGGCCATGATCGCCAGTGATACTAATCTTCTGAAATACAAGTATTTAAGCAACGAACTTGCGGATGTGGCCAACTGTAAAATGCAACAAGAGCCGCAGAAAGGCATGGTAGACAGTTTTATAGATCAGGGCTTCGAAACTGGTTGTAATGATGCAGAATCGCCTGTAAGATTGTCTAGAAAATCCAACCAGGATGCGAGTAGGAACAAATTCCTAACAAATAAAGAAACTCCTGAAAATTTCTTTACTCCCATCAACGACAAAACGAGGCAGCAAGTCTTTAATCCCCAAACGGAACCAGCGGAGTATAATAAGAGCAACAGCAGCAGCAGTACAATATCATCTAGTTCTACACCAGCAGAATCGGCTTACCTAACCATGACAATTATGCAGGAAGATGGCAAGACGGAAAACTCCGAAGAAATAAACAGTGCAACTAGTGCCTTAAATGAAACTTGTTCATTCACCAGCCAACACGTTCCCAACAAGCAATCCTCATCTCATTTCAACGTTACCCACAAAACAGACTCTTCACAATTCTGGATAACATCAGGCGAGTTTACAGCAGCCATTGCCATAGATCACTATGAATCGGATCGCTTATCGCTGTTAAGCAATATTTATGGGCAAAAAAGTTCGCAAAATAATGAAATGAATTTTGGCATAGATGATCAGAAATTTTGTTGCGATAACAGTGCAACGTCTGATGAGATTATTGCAGAGTTGCCACAGCAAAATAATTGCTCGCATTATTGGTTTTCTACCGGAGATCTAATAATACCATTTAGAGGCAAAGAAATGACCACCAGAAAGATACAGGCCTTCTTCACGTCTGTACGCGAGTTTATGGAGGGAAATGGTTACATAAAATTTGGCATTGATGGCTATGAATTTTCAAATATCCATCAAGATAGCCAAAATTCATTTTCCTTTTACCGTAGCCGTACTTGGAGTAAGCCGATTTCACCGCTTAAAACCAGTGATTTGGACCAGTCGGATGTAGATTCCCAAGAATTGGAAAAAAGTATCACCTTTTCAGCTTTAAGCCCACATTTGGACAACACTTGTTGTAGCAGCTCGGATTTTATTCACTCTCAACAATCCAGTTCCACAAATCCACAGACCTCAGCATTCCCAGATGAACTCAGTTGCTCCGACAGGCAAACAGATAAAAATAGTAGGGAATGTTACAAGCCAGAAATATTAAAAAAGCAACAAAATCCCCAAACCAAGTTGATGAATATAAATGGTCTATCCGAGTCTACCGATTATACGAAAAAGTTAAGACGCAGTGTGGGGAAATTTACAGCGTGTTGGGGCCATTGAAAATATTGCTATTATTATTGGTTTCCCTGACTGTTTTATACAAAAATTGGCGGGTTTTTTTTGTTGCGCCTGATTTGTATTTCGCTTATGGCGCCTCTCAAATAAAAAGCATTTTGAATGTTATTGAGTTATATTGTATCACATATTGACTTTACTATTGTAAATAATTTCCTCATGTTGAAAATAAAATTTAACAATCACTTTTGCAAATAAATTTGTTTTCTTTTAATATGAGCCCTATTCACAGTCTTATGCAAAGGGTCTGGCATCACTGCATTTGGTAAATATTTCAACTCTACACCAACAAAATGCTCTCAAATACTCTCTCAATTTGCAAATGCAATAATGCAACACCATTTGCACAAGATTGTGAATAGGGGGCTAACTTGATGAATTAAAACAAAATTTTACTACCAAATGTTTTAGTATAATTTTTCCAAATTATTTTAATAAAACAATTGTTTAGAAAAAGGAGAACATAAACAATCACCCTTATTCTGTAACTATTTGTCAACGTCACGTCAGGACAATATTAAAAGTAGATCCGTTACAATCTAGTTGGCGGCAACGACTGATTACTGCTAACAGTCCCTGGCTATTCTCCAAGGTCTGAAAAATAAGAGACTGCTAAAAGTAATTAAACGCCGAGGAAAATGAGTATTCAGATGTCTTATTCTTGATATTGTCTTGACGTGACGTTGGCAAATAATTACGGAATAAGGAGGAATATCTTTCAACATTTTGCTGAAGAAGTCACTCAAAGTATAGGGGAAATATTCTACCTTATTCTGTAACTGTTTATCAACATCACATCAAGAAAGACAACATCGAAACGAGAATGTAACTGCCCTATTTTTGATATCGTCTTCACGTGACGTTGACAAACAGTAGTTACAGAATAAATAGGATTAAAAATAATAGGATTAAAATTATTTTGTACTAAAAGTCCTCAAGCTTAAAAAAATTATTATTAAAAGTTTTAATATATTTAATTTATTATATTTTTTAAGCTAAAGGTCGTTTTATAAAATTATTAAAAAAAATTGTATGTATTAAAATTTAATATTTTGTTAACTATTTGTTAACATCATTGGGAATAATTAATAGAAAATTGAATTTTGAAATTGAATTTTCAAATAAAATTTTCCATTACTTATCCCTGACGATGTTAACAAGCAGTTAGCGAAATATTGAATATTAGTAAATTAAATTTTTAATAATTTTTTAAAAAGACCTCGAGCTAAATAAATATAATAAAATAAAGGTAAATAATAATAATTTATATCAGAAGACCTCGATGGGCTTATACAATAAAATAAAGGTCTATAAAAGTTAACAGAAATTTATTATATTTATTTTGTTTCCTCAATATTAACTAGCTTTCCCATTATGTCAGTATGATGGAATAAAAAATTCAGAAAATTGGGACATGAAGAAAATAATCAAACGGTAATACGGGTACTAAAAACAATATCGTGTTAGCATCAGGTTGATAGACTTCTCGTATTCAATTTCCTAACAAAATTTTTTTAAATAAGAACTGTTATCATATTCAACTAAGCCAACTAATAAGAAACACAATGCACATGAGCACTGATGATGAAAGCGTTGCGGCTTTCGAAAACAGCTGTTCTGCTCTGCTGTGTAAGTTGAATAACTAAAAAACTGATTTTGATTTTCCTTTGTGCCTTGGAATATTTATCATGTCTTTCAGAATTTTAAACAAATTTCGAACAATTAGCCTATAAATCTTAATTCAATTTAATATAGCAATATGAATGTTCGTTAAAATACTTACTACGTAAATTCAAAATTTCAAGACGAATGAAATATTTCACAAAAAATATTAGAATATAGTTTTATTTGCCGCCAAAGTGTGTGTAAGTATGAGATGCTTATAACTTTTAAATGGCTAGACCGAATCGAGCAAACTAGCCACGTTTTATAGAGTTCTATAAAAATTTTGATTTCCTGTGAATTGAAACCGATTCGGACAAGTGGATTTCGAGAAATATCAGAAAAACCAAATTTTTTTAAATCAAAATTTTTTTGGAATAGCTATTGACATTTAAAAACCACGTCGATCGCAACTTCTGGGTCAAAATGGGTTAAATGGTTGATGGTTCGTTAGATATCGTGAACGAAAAAATTTGACTTTTTCAACTCTAAAATTGTATGTCTGCTCAATTAGTGTTCTCGATTCTTTTATAGGTGTCAAAAATTGCACCCTTAACCACTGAACATGGGGGAATCGGCTGATTCATTCAAAAGTTATAACAGTTTGAGATCTAAATTAGGGCTCTGGACTCGGGGATAGTAAAGTCGAAATGTGTGCTGGCATGCATTCAATCTCTGGACATGACGTCAAGATGGTTTGGGTTCCAGGTCATGAATGCGTTCAGGGGAATGAAATGGCGGACGAATGCGCAAGAGCGGGTTCGGCCTTGGATGAAGCAGTGTCACGTAGGGATATTTACCTTCCCTCAGTTGAGCTGTTGAACATAATTGAGGAGTGGGCAGAGACGGAGAGGTGACAAGCATGTGGTCAACAATTACCAACTGTAGGCACATGTCAGAGCGTTTGGGTTTTCCCCATGATGGTCGCTGCAGGAGCTGTTTCGATGAGGAAGAGCAGGAGTCAGTACAGCATTTCGTTTGTGACTGTCCGGCCCTGCAGGAGCGTAGGCTTAGACATCTAGGCTCTCGTTTCCTGCAAGATCTCAACTGCCTCAGGGATGCACCGCTGACTGCCCTGTCTGATTTTGTGAGAAGTTCTTGGTGGTTCTCAGGAACCAGTACTTCGTCTTGAAGAGATTATGTAGGGTATAGTCCTCTGGGCATCACAATGGGCCTTTTATGGCCTCCGAGTGTTTTTCTCGCTTACTGCGGGCAGACCTTCTAACCTAACCTTGAAAACTAAAATAATACTGTGTTATCAAACTCTTAGTAGACTTTTGATCTCGAAAAGTTTAAAAGCTTAGAATAGCACAACAATTCACGTTACGATAGCTTTGAGGTTAAAATTAGCAAGAAGTTGTAAAAAATCCCTTTAGGGTCAACTGTTTTCCAAATTTTTTTTTTCAAAGACTTGCAGTCCCCTAAATTAAAATAAGAATATTCATTATAAAATGTAACACTAAGTTGCGTTTAAACGTATAAATAGTTAAAAAAAATGGCTTAATTACATTAAAAGAAAGTAAAAAGATCAGAAAAACAAACTGGTATAGTTTAACTTTTAACCATTTAATTTGAAAAGAGTCGCTAAAGTGATTATTAACACAGAGTTGAATTTTAAATTTGAAGAAAATTTATTTGTTTTATTTTTCCTTAATTCATCTAGGGCTCTGACCTTTTTTCAATTTTAATCGTTTTTCATTTTTTCATTTATGAAAATAAATTGTAGTTGTACGGTGACCATATTTTTCAATCCAAAAAAGAGGACATTTAGAAAAATAAAAATTGTGTTTACTATTTATAGTCAATTGCATGCATATATTGTAGGCATGGTCGACTTACTTACATATATTAATATTTTTTAAACAAAATGTGCCCAGAACTTGAAATATTTCCAGAAATATTACAGTCATTTGAGAAAAAGATTTTAATTTCTGCACAATCCATTTGATGATAATAATTTCTATTTTATGGGTGATTTTGATTTTTATTGTATTGAGAAAATAAAACCTTTAATTTTGGAGTTTAAACAAAAAAGTACTAATAATCAAAAAAAAGAAGGACAATAAAGGAGATTTCAATTAAAAGAAGGACACTTTAATTTTGTTTATCTAGGAGGACATCATGTCTCTTAAAAAAAGGACGAATGGTTACCGTAGTTATACCTGAATATGATGATTAACATAAACACTTTTGAAATTTTAGGTATTTCAAATGAATTGTTGATTGAAAAGGGACGGTCATAAAACTTTTAAGGATATTAATTAGCAGGATTCATATAAAATAACTTTTATACGATTTTTGTATGTAAATCTTTTTTTTTGGGATATGCTAAAAATCTTGAACATCTGCTTTAGTGAAATTTGTCAAAATTTTGAAGCCCAATTAAGACAACCCAGTTTAAAATAAATTAACAAATTCTGGGAAAATCCATGGCAGTGCAGCAAGAACAGCTGTAAAGTAGTCATAATAACAGCAGGTACCACGAAAATTTATTAAATTGAGAGGCGAATAACCGGCGATTGAGTGGAAGTGCAAGAGAGAGTGTCGTAAAGAGAAAAATCTTTAATGCAAGGATCACTTGTGAGCGTAAGGGTTCGTGTGTGGGGGTGTGTCTAATTTAAAAAAAAAATTATAAATACCGATCATTTCTAACTTAAGCAATCAATTGTTAACTTAAACGTTCAACATAAAACACATCTTAGTGAGAAATGAAATATATTTTCTAAACTAAAAGTACAAGTGATAATGACTATGAATGACATCAATAATTATTCAATCTCGCGTACAATAGAAGAGCTTAAAACGAAATTCGAATCGAAGGTTTTGCCAACTTACGAATTGCCTATGCTATCACCCCAACTTTATCGCCTTCAAACGTTGAAAACATCAAAAGTCAAACAATTGGCATCAATGTACAGCTCCAGAATCGCACAAATTTCGAAAAGTCCCTATTCGGATGATGAAGAGCATTCAAGCTCGTCTAACGACTTGCCACCGGATGATGAAGTTGAAACAATGTCTTATTTAACCCAGCGATTTGCAACGCCAACAACTCCAATGCGCAGTCCTAAAAGTAAATCAAAAGTCTACGCTTCAATATACAGCCCCAGGATCTCTCAAATCTCCAGACCAGAGGATTCCAATTTTGTGAATGACTTGCCACCACATGATGTTGATGAAAGAATGTTTTATTTATCCAAACCATTTTCAACACCCAAAACTCCAATCCCCAGCCCTAGCAGCAAGTCAAAAACCTACAACCCCAAGATCTTTCGAAATACAATAACTTATTCAGATGATGAAGAGAATTCAGATATTATGAACGATGTGCCACCATATGATGAACTTGACACGATATCTTGTTTACCCAAAACTCCAATATCCAGCCCCAGAAGTAAGTCCAACGCCAACATTTCAGCCTCCAACTCCAGGATCTCTCAATTAACAAGATGCTATTCAGATGGTGAGGAGAATTCGAAATTTGCCAATGATTTGCCATCATATCATGAACCTGAAACAATGTATTATTCATCTAAAGAAACTTTAGCGTCTAAAACTTCCATGTCCAATCCCAGAAGTAAGACCAATGCCAATGGTAAACTGTATGGATCCAGGATCTCGCAATTCACAGGATGCTATTCAGATAATGAAGAGAATTCAAATTTTGTAAATGCTGTGCCACCATGTGATGATGAACTTGAAACAATGGTTTCTTTAGTCAAATCGCTTTCAATACCTAAGACTCCAATGTCCAGTCCCAGAAGTAAATCAAAGTTCAATGTTTCAGAGTACAGCCCCAGAATCTCTCAAATCTCTAGACGACGCTACTCAGATGCTGAACTTGACAATGGATTTTACTTATCCACGCCATGGGAATCGTCTCAAACTCGGATGTCTAGCCCCAGCAGTAAACCAAACGCGTACGCTTCAACGTACAACCCAAGAATGGGAACATCCAAGACTCCAATGCCCAGCCCCAGCAAGAAATCAAATGAAAAGACTCCACAAAAAACCCAGTTCTTTGTGTCTGAGGAAAATTTCGCCAAATTAAGAGTCAAGCAGAAGGCCGAACTGTATACACAATTCATCAATGAAATGTACAAAAATAAACCCAATTTTCTTAAAGATGCTGCAAGAATGGAAACGAATGTGAACGGAGAAGAGCAGAGAAGTGAAGTGATCCATGAAAAACAAAAATCGGTTAAAAATTTATTAAATGAACTAGAAGCTAAATGCAAATTATCACGACAAACTATTCCTTCAAGGCGAAATTTGGCAAGGCGGAATATGAAAGGATCAACCAAATCCAAAGAAGTGGGGGAGAAATTTAAAAAGAAATCTTCCCTTATTTCTACAGTTGCCTTCAAATTGGAACCATCGAGTTCAACTAAATTTAAAAAAGAAGGCCAAAGAAGATTGTTTTCTTGCCAAAAACCACATCACGAGTCAGCGTTTAAAACACGTTCCTTAATTCAGCCTTACCATAAAAGAAGAAATGATCAACTACGATCGTGTCTTCCCGGCGATGCTTATGCTCCACCCAAAAAGATAAAGCGCGCTCGCAGTGAAAGACTATTGCCTAAAATATGTTTCAATAATTCCCAAGTAAAAAGCTTGTTTTTTAAATGGTTGAGTGAAAAGAACCTTAAGGATCAGGAGAAAATTGCGCAAGCAACGGCCGAAAAGAAGGCCAGGGAAAAAATTCTAGAAGATGCCATAACAAAATTGAATAATTTCCATTTTGAGGACAGGGAAAGCCATACAACCAAAACTGCAGCTACAGGTGAAAATCTTACTAAGAAAACAGCTTCTTCAATGGCAGGAAATAAAACCTGTTCCATTGCTTTTGGAAAATTGTTGGAAGGCAAAGGAATTGAGTCTGCTCGCTCATCTCTATCCAAAGTAAGTACTTATACAAATTACCTATTCTTCATAATAATTATAAAATTCATCTCTTTGCACAGATCGCCAGTAATGCCCAAGCAGAGGAAGCTGATCATTTTGAAAAGTACGCCGAAGTCGCAAAACCCTTTAAATTTTCGCGCAGAAAGAAGTTGCGACGGACAGTAACTTGGAAAAATTATATGCCTTTTCCAAAACCCCAGCCAATCAACTCCACCGATTCTGATAACGACTACAAAAATAAAATGTTTTTGCCACAAAGCGAAAATAATCATATAAAAAATGATGCAGCCCACAAATGGTCCAACGCATCAAATACACAGGATTTAGATGCAACTCTCAAGCCACAGCAAGGAAATTCTTGCTATTCCTTAACTGCGTCCTCACCAACTCCCTACCACCCACAACCAGGAACTTCAAATTTTTCCCCTCTCTCGGCTGACAATTCAAGCTATCGAAAACGTTTGAATAGCAAGAGTGCGCCTTTAGATATACTAAGTGGTGCTGTACGAAAGAAGCCAAACATCGATAGTTTTATAGATCAAGGTTTTGAAACAGGATCCAATGACACGGACAGCTCTGCACGGGCAGCTAAACTATACAGCCTTCAGGTACAAACTGGTAATAATTTTTTCCCATTAAGCGCCGATTCTGAAACTGCAAAAACTGAAAACGAAAATCCTTTTCATTCTTCTACACCCATTAAAAGAGACTTCCAACCGCCAGTAAATTTTTACAACAACAGCTCGATCCATCAACAACACGCCAGTCCCATCACATTGCCCATGAAAGGTGGTCGCCGTAAATCAATTTATGATCCAGAATCTAGAACTAGCTCTTTGTCCATGCACGTAATACGAGAAGGCCAACCATTGGAACAGCCTGAAACAACTTCACCACTTAAAATTAATAATAGCGAACAAATGTTGTATGCCAATGCTGCCACTCCTGCAATGTCCACCCAGTTCAGCGCTCTTGATCCTAATAAAACTTCACAATTTTGGATAAAATCCGGAGATTTCTCAATATCGCATGATATCTGTTACACAGATGACCAGCGTTTACGTTTGCTGTATGACATTTTTAGTCAAACCAGTTGCGATACTAAGGAACTTAATTTTGGCATAGACAAACTAAAGTTCTCTATGCAGCATGTCTGCGAACCGGAAAATGTCTCCAAACGTTTTATAGCCAACGAAAACTATTCACACTACTGGTTCTCTACCGGTGATTTGGCTATACCCTTTATTGGCAAGTTTTTACCGGCCGACAAGATCAAACGCCTTTTTGAGTTCATTAAGAGGTCTGCCGAAGAAAATGACATATTGCGTTTTGGTGTAGATGCTGTGGAATTTTCCAATGTGAGCCAGCTTTGGAACCAATCACCCAATTTCTCGCTGGATAGCAGTTACAGTATGTTAGTTGGCTTACAGTCCGGCAACAGTAATGGCCTAGAAGGACGCAGCAAATTTTCTTGGCCCAACTTGAAACACCGAATAGTAAGTGATTTGGATAAAACAGATAATGGTGGCCAGGGTTTTGAAGAAAACAATAATTACCGCCAATCACGTTCACCATTTAATTTCAATAATTTGGATTTAGCTAGTCTGTCCACAGAAGAATTTTCTTTGCCACGCAACAGTGAAGCCATGATGAATGGTGGACGACAATCATTTAGCATGAAATTTGAAAATGAATCCTTAGATAATATGTTTGATGAACAACAAACAGCTGCTCTACACACATCAAGTACGTTTCCAGATCAACAAGATCGTTTCAGTGTGCTGCAAGAAAAACTCTCAAAATATAATATTTCAAATGGTTGTAATGATACCGAGTATAGCAACACACTTAAAGGCATTATAACAGAAATTAGTCGTAAAGGTCTCGAGAACGGTTTCAAAGATTGCACCATCCAGCAGTTGGAAAATTATGTGCTCATCTTAAGCCGATGTGCTAGCATCCACCTGCATAATCGCAAGAATCATATGCAGAAAGTACTCCATTCACTACAGCATGAAAGCGCTGTAGCATATTAAGATTACTTTTATTTCCATATATATATATATATATATATATATATATATATATATGTATATATATATATATATATATATATATATATATGTATGTATATATATATATATATATATATATATATATATGTATATATATATATATATATATATATATATACATATATATATATATATATATATATATATATATATATATATATATTATATATATATATATATATATATATATATATAATATTTTTTTTTAAATCTTTTTAAAAACTTTTAAAATAATATGTTATAAAAATTGATTTAAGTTTTATTATTTTAAGATCTTTTCATGGAAGGGATCATTTATAATAAACGTCAATTCAAAAGAAAATCAAAAACAAAAGTGTTTTATTTAAAAAAAGCTTTTAGTTTCTGTTCTGGTCTGAAGAAATAGAATTCCTGCTAAATCTCAAATAATTCTTAGCAGAATTATTTTCTTTCCATTCCATATGTTTTTCATATTAAAATATATTGGCAACTCCGATGCATATTGCTAAACAACTAAATGGCAATATGATTACAAGAAAAACGGCATTGCCATAAAAACAATTGAAAGGGAATTGCTAACAGGAAATTATATGTCATACTTTACATTATTAATAGTAAAAGCATTTAATTAGAAACAAGACACTCCGCTTTATGTTTATCGAGCTTGCAAAGTTATAATAACATTTTTTAATGAAATAACCTTCCACTCTATCTGTGCAAGCACCACTAGCTTCAGCAACACTTAACTTGGGGGGGATTCAAATCGAACGTCCACAAACACTACCCCCTCTATCCTCCTTCCCACAACCAATTTTCCTAGCTCTGGCACAATGCATCGCCTTAAGTATAAGGTTGTTTAGAAATCAATGTAGGGTATAACAGCACATATTTAAAAAAATTCTTAAACTGGAATTTTTGTGCAGCTCTTAAGAACAGACTTATTTAAACCGGGGAATTTTTAAGTTCACGGGTAAAATATGCCGGGAAAGAAATATATACCCAGAAAATGATTTGCTGCTGTTTTAAAAGAAAGGAAAATATTCTCCCTTATATTCCATAACTATTTGTCAACGTCACTTCAAAACAATATAAAAAGTAAAATACTTCTGTACGCCTTTTCTTCAGCAGTTGACAATTTCTAACAACCTGTTGTTATATTCAAGGTTTTAGAAGTGGTTAAATTGTTTGACCAGAAGGAGTACATAAGTGTGGTGTTTTTTTTTTTTTTTTGATGTGTTAAAATCTATACGCGCGCCTCTAGGGCAGTAAACTATCAGTTTCAATATATACGCAAGTGTAAGAGTTTGTTTGTTCGTTGCTTGGCAGTCGGTATTAAAGTGATTATTGGGCGATTTTCATATAATTTTCCAACGCGATTTTCTCCGGAAATTCATAGCCGATTTTATTAATTTTTGGATTAAAACGCTAGTGCGGGTTTCGACGAAGAGTTTAGGCCAAAAATTAAGGCGATCCGATATCGGCGATTTAAGTGTTTTAATTCGGAGTATTAATTTGGAGTAATATTAAAAAAGTGTTTTATGTTGATCTTCGGTTTTGTCTTAAGCTCTAAACACATAGACGACAGCAGACAGCAAGCAGCAATATGTCAAAAATAAACTCCATGTGTTTAAATGAAAGCGATTATTTTGAGGGCAGCACAGCAGCAGGGCTGCACAACAGCATTTGCTGCTGCTGCCAAGTTAGGCTATTTTCTATTTTGACGGGCAGCAATAAACAAATATAGTGTTGCCATTATATATATATAAATTGGGAAAATAAGAACAACAACGTTTTTTTTAATATTAAACATAAAAGAACATTACAAATATAGAAATAAATTTATGTGTTTTTATAGTTTTTCATGATATTATTACATTTTTTATCAATAACTTTAATTTTGTTCATTATAAAATATATATTCGGCATCCCTGTTGTTATGTTGTTGCTGCCTTCAAAATAATTATGAAGCTGACTTCATAGCAGCATTTGAAGTCGGCAGCATTTGAAGCCGTGAAGTTGTGAAGTCTGCTGTCGTCTATGTGTTTAGAACTTTATGCATAGCAAAGAGAATAGTGACGTGGTTATACGTACATATATAAAAATGAGATAGCAAGAAAGCAACGTATGTAGCTTATGTACAAACATAACAATGTATGTATGTACATTTGTCTGTTGCTTTGCATTCTCTTTGTTTTTTGTGGGTTTAATATAAAATAAATAAACAAAAAGGTGTTAACACATCGCCCGTGAGTTCGAACACTCATTGATTTTTTTTTATTGTCTTGACGTGACGTTGACAAATAGTTACAGAATAAAGGAGACTATTAATTCGTTGTTCTTTTTATGTTCTCTTCAAACCCCGTCTTTTGCAGTTAAATTTGGAAAACTTTATAAATTTGCTAAAAATATTTTATTTTAGATTTACCGCACATGTCCGTTTGTTTTACTCTTAAGGTTTCCCTTTTTTTAATTATCTTATCCCAGATTTGGCTAAAAAATTAAACTGAATTTGAAAATTGGAAAAATTTATTTTCTTACGAAGATGTCAGTTACATATTTTTCATATCATCAGTTAAAATACAAATGGCCGTAATTGACAAAAATTTTAAAAAGGGAAATTTTGAGAGATTGTGATTTTTCCCTTTTTCTAAAAAGTACATTATCCAAGATTTGGCTAGAAAATGGGCCGGTGAATATGGAATATGGAAAAATTGATTTTCTTACCAAGATGTCAGTTACATATTCTTCATATCATCAGTTAAAATACAAATGGCCGTAATTGTCAAAAAATTTAAAAAGGGAAATTTTGAGATATTGTGATTTTCACTTTTTCTAAAAATTGCATTATCCAAGATTTGACTACAAAATGGGCCGGCAAATATGGAATATGGGAAAATTTATTTTCTTACGAATCCAAATGGCCGTAATTGTCAAAAAATTTAAAAAGGGAAATTTTGAGCGATTGTGATTTTTCACTTTTTCTAAAAATTGCATTATCCAAGATTTGGCTACAAAATGGGACGGTGAATATGGAATATGGAAAAATTTATTTTCTTACCAAGATGTCAGTTGCATATTCTTCATATCATCAGTTAAAATACAAATGGCCGTAATTGTCAAAAAATTTAAAAAGGGAAATTTTGAGAGATTGTGATTTTTCCCTTTTTCTAAAAATGCATTATCCAAGATTTGGCTACAAAATAGGCCGATAAATATGGAATACGGAAAAATGTATGTTCTTACGAATATGTCAGTTACATATTTTTCATATCATCAGTTAAAATACAAATGACCGTTATTGTCAAAAAATTTAAAAAGGGAAATTTTGAGAGATTGAGATTTTTCACTTTTTCTAAAAATTGCATTATCCTAGATTTGGCTACAAAATAGGGCGGTAAATATGGAATATGGAAAAATGTATTTTATTACGAAGATGTCAGTTACATATTTTTCATATCATCAGTTAAAATACAAATGGCCGTAATTGACAAAAATTTTAAAAAGGGAAATTTTGAGAGATTGTGGTTTTTGACTTTTTCTAAAAATTGCATTATCCAAAATTTGGCTACAAAATAGGGTGCTAAATATGGAATATGGAAAAATTTATTTTCTTACGAAGATGTCAGTTACATATTTTTCATATCATCAGTTAAAATACAAATGACCGTAATTGACAAAAAATTTAAAAAGGGAAATTTTGAGAGATTGAGATTTTTCACTTTTTCTAAAAATTGCATTATCCTAGATTTGGCTACAAAATAGGGCGGTAAATATGGAATATGGAAAAATGTATTTTATTACGAAGATGTCAGTTACATATTCTTCATATCATCAGTTAAAATACAAATGCCCGTAATTGACAAAAATTTTAAAAAGGGAAATTTTGAGAGATTGTGATTTTTGACTTTTTCTAAAAATTGCATTATCCAAGATTTGGCTACAAAATAGGGTGCTAAATATGGAATATGGAAAAATTTATTTTCTTACGAAGATGTCAGTTACATATTTTTCATATCATAAGTTAAAATACAAATGACCGTAATTGACAAAAAATTTAAAAAGGGAAATTTTGAGCGATTGTGATTTTTCCCTTTTTCTAAAAAGTACATTATCCAAGATTTGGCTACAAAATAGGGCGGTAAATATGGAATATGGAAAAATTTCTTTTCTTACGAAGATGTCAGTTACATATTTTTCATATCATCAGTTAAAATACAAATGCCCGTAATTGACAAAAATTTTAAAAAGGGAAATTTTGAGAGATTGTGGTTTTTGACTTTTTCTAAAAATTGCATTATCCAAAATTTGGCTACAAAATAGGGTGCTAAATATGGAATATGGAAAAATTTATTTTCTTACGAAGATGTCAGTTACATATTTTTCATATCATCAGTTAAAATACAAATGGCCGTAATTGACAAAAATTTTAAAAAGGGAAATTTTGAGAGATTGTGATTTTTCCTTTTTTCTAAAAATTGCAATTATCCAAGATTTGGCTATAAAATAGGGTGATAAATGTGGAATATGGAAAAATGTATTTTTTTATGAAAGTGCCAGTTACATATTCTTCATATCATCAGTTAAAATCCAAATGGCCGTAATTGTCAAAAAATTTAAAAAGGGAAATTTTGAGCGATTGTGATTTTTCCCTTTTTCTAAAAAGTACATTATCCAAGATTTGGCTACAAAATAGGGCGGTAAATATGGAATATGGAAAAATTTCTTTTCTTACGAAGATGTCAGTTACATATTTTTCATATCATCAGTTAAAATACAAATGCCCGTAATTGACAAAAATTTTAAAAAGGGAAATTTTGAGAGATTGTGGTTTTTGACTTTTTCTAAAAATTGCATTATCCAAAATTTGGCTACAAAATAGGGTGCTAAATATGGAATATGGAAAAATTTATTTTCTTACGAAGATGTCAGTTACATATTTTTCATATCATCAGTTAAAATACAAATGGCCGTAATTGACAAAAATTTTAAAAAGGGAAATTTTGAGAGATTGTGATTTTTCACTTTTTCTAAAAATTGCAATTATCCAAGATTTGGCTATAAAATAGGGTGATAAATGTGGAATATGGAAAAATGTATTTTTTTATGAAGGTGCCAGTTACATATTCTTCATATCATCAGTTAAAATCCAAATGACCGTAATTGTCAAAAAATTTAAAAAGGGAAATTTTGAGCGATTGTGATTTTTCCCTTTTTCTAAAAAGTACATTATCCAAGATTTGGCTACAAAATAGGGCGGTAAATATGGAATATGGAAAAATTTCTTTTCTTACGAAGATGTCAGTTACATATTGTTTATATCGTCAATTAAAATCGGAATGGCCGTAATTGTAAAATGGAAATTTTGAGTCATTATGATGTGTTTTGTTTAATTTACATTATTAATGCATCATCATGAATTGAATTTAAAATTTTTGTCAGTTAAGAAGGTGGTTTGGATTTTGATTGATGATATGTGATTCTAAGGGAAATTTTTTCATAGACAAAATGATAAAAGGAATTTTTTTTTTGGTAATCGTAGTTTCATTATGAATAAATTCCAGAAAGTGAACATTTATATACATATGTGATATGTTTTTAGTATGTTTCTTCTTGTTCATGATTATATTTTTTTTTAATATTTGACCAAACAAATTTTTCTCTAGATTTATGGACCATACTAATATTCGTCAAGCAATTTCCGACAGTTCTGGCAACATTAACTGCCTGGTATTGTAGGTAAAATAAAAAATTTTGTATTTTGCAATTTATATTGAAACAACAATAAAAAAAACTGAAATTTGTTTTTGTTTTCAATATAAAGTCCTAAAAGCATATTTTTATTTTTATTACTTATAAAAACTGTTGGTTATTCTTCATTTATCTCCTATTCATTTTCGTAACTTTCCCAGAAATCGTTAATATGCTAAATGACGCTCGCAGGGAGATTCCTTAATTTACCAAATTACCGCTTAGTGTAGATTTTTGTATAGGGTATTTTTTTTTAGCTAAATGGAATCTATAGTTTGACAGGTGAGAATGTCAAATTATGTTAACACACCCGTTCAGTAATAAAAACGAAATAAAGGATTTTTGTTTTTATACCCGTGTTGCCGTTTGATTATTGCAACACGGGTATTAAAACAGAAACGTGTTAACATCAGGTTGATACAGTTCTCGTATGCAGTTTCCTAACAAAATTTTTTTAAATAAGAACTGTTATCACATTCAACTAAGCCACCAACAATAAGTGGTGACAAACACAATACACATGATCACTGATGATGAAAGCGTTGCGGCTTTCGAAAACAGCTATTCTGCTCTGCTGTGTAAGTTGAATAACTAAAAACTAATGTTGAGCTCCCTTTGTGCCTTGGAATATTTATCATGTCTTTCTGAATTTAAAACAAAAAATTTCAAACAACTAGCCTATAAATCTTAATTCAATTTAAAAAAAAAAAAACAAATCTACTGGTGAATTTCATATAGCACTTCGTCCATATTACGGAGAACGTAATCGGTCTAGTTATTGTCTTCGCTGTAATTTTACTCTTCTCGATTCAGAAAAGTTAAAATTAACTTTTTGGTACGTTTTATACGGTGGCGCCATCATCAGTCGTTATTTCTCTCTAAATGAGCGATCAGCTGCCGTGCTGACTGCATTTTAATTTTCAAAATTTAATCAGCTAAATGTTCCAGCCAGACGGCGCAATTTTATTGCAATATAAATTTGGTAACGAATCTATTTGCAGAATAGGTCCTGTTCAGTGGCCCCTTGTTTGTGCGATCTAATCACCCTTATCGTGTTTGGCGTTTTCCGTCTTCAGACTCAACATTTTTTAGAAAAGTTTAGCTTTTTTTCTTTTAGCTATTACAATTTGTCGAATTTGAAGACGTAAAACCCCAAACACAATAAGGAGCAACAATTTCATTTAACGCATTGACTTATGCCAACAAACTGACTACTCTTGAAATATTGGAAACCAATATTCATGCTACCATTGACGCTATACCTCCAGATTTATTGGAAAAAAGTAGTCAAAAAAAAACACCAGCAACTCTTGAAACTTTAGAATGCCAAATTCAATTCACTGTTGATCCGATACGTCCAGATTCATTGAAAAAAGTAGTTAAAAATTGTACTGATCGTAGCCGCGGGGAACATTTGGCGGAAATTATATATAAGGAAGAAATATATTGAAATTACATATCAACCAGAAGGGAATAAAAAAATTGCATTCGAATAATATATATTTCTCTTGCATCAACATTTTAAGCTCTCTTGCTAGCTAGAAAAAACACCCGTTCATTTTCAACTGTGAATAGTACAAAAAAAAAAAACATAATTGTAGCAATTTTGCCAACCCTGCAACAAACAAGTCTTGAAATCCCCATTCCTGGTACACCGCACCACACCTCATATCCCTGGTTGTATACACTAGGTTGTGTTGTTGTATTAAGTTGTGTCTCGGTTGTATGAAACATCAATTATCAAAGATATTTTTACCCAATCACAACGTTCATATGCCTGACGCTCATTATATGGCATGTATGCTTATTATTGTTGTTGTTGTAATTGAATTTTAGTAAAAATTATATATTAATGTTAAATGTGAGTGAGACACGCACGACAATAGTTAATGCCATCTTTGTCACAACTTTTGCAACCTGAAGTTGTGCGACAAGTCTACAACTTCATTACTACCTGGGTTGTAGCAACGATGGCCATGTGCATGGCCGATCTTATAATTACATTTTATTCGGCAGAAAATCACCGAGCTGATAATTACACTTAAATATTTGCATATATATTTTTGAGTTTTTAAGAGAGTTTATTGAAATTATTTTCATACTAAGATTTTGCCATTAAGGCTAAAACGAAAATATTTGACAATCAAATCTGGCTGAAACTGTGAACTTTAGTACTCTAGAATTTTGCTAATCGCGGCAATATAAATAAAGCAACATTTTTAGCACTTAATTATTAATTTAATAGCATTGTGTATTATTGCATGTGTGGCTGTACCCTTTGCCTCAATAAAGCGCAGGTGTAAAGGGTTGATAGTCCTTAAGAAACACTAATTAAATAGAGATTAAAATAAAGAATTATTGCCTTTGCGTAATAAAAGCGCAGGTACTTTAACTAAACTTGTGAGTGAATTCAAAGAGTAAGCAATTAACGCGCGCATGCGTGTTTCTGCGTGAGTGTGTGGGAGAGAGCGAAAGAATCCTTAAAAACAACAAACAGTGCTTGAACTGCATTTGAGTATAAAGTCCTTGTGAACGAGCTCATATAAGATTAATCAAATTGTGACGTCGAACTATAAAGTCAACCAACACCAGCAAGTGAAAGTGTTTTTAAACTGTTAAAATAAATTTAAAAAAAAAAAAAAGAGATCATAATTAAAAATGGGTTTTAATTCGCCAGATAACAAACTCGCTTCACTAAGAAGCAAACGATGTTCTATTGAAGATTTGCAAATAAAATACGAAGCACCGTCTCCAGCTAAAACTTCTAGTAGATGGAAGAAATCCAAAGTTAAGCAACTTTCGTGTTTGTTTAACACCAAAATATCCCAAATCATCAAACGTGAGGGAGATGTGGGCAAGTATACACCCCTGATCAATGAATTTAGTCCAGAGGCTAAAACACAACCGATACAAAAGTGCCCAAAATTAGAACCAATGCCAAGGAAGAAATTTATTAAGCCAAAAGCACCAGTGCCCACACCCAGAAAGAAAGTGATTGCTAACATGCAACCAAAATCATCCGCCTGCTTCGTACCAGAAGATGTTTTCTCCAAATTATCAGTGAAAGATAAGGCTTTATTCTACACCAAATTCGTGGAAGAGATGACCAAAAAGAATCCCAAGTTTGGTGTAATGGAAAGCCAAGGCAACAGGATTATAAATAAATCCGAAGTTATTGAAGAAAAACAAGTCAGCGTTAAGAATTTGCTAGATGAACTCGAATTCAATAGTGTTTTTCCTAAACCAACAGCCGTAGCAGCCAATGCCATACAAAGAATGGACTCGATGAAGAGAGCTTGTGCAGCCCGCAGACGTTCCCTTCAAATGTCTAAAGAATTTGAAGATATTTTGCAACAACAAGAAACTACAATTCAAACGCAATGCACTTCTTTAACCACAAGTTCTGCAAATGAAACATCATCGTCATCATCATCGTCATCAGCTAATAATGACCAAAATCAAACCATCTTTCAAAATGTGCAAATAGAAACTTTGTTTTATTCCTGGCTTAAGGAGAAACATGATAATGACGCCGAAAACATGGAAAATGAAGCAGAAATCCATGATGACGAAAAACAAAAAACCATCATTGATACACTCCTGGAAGAAGCTATTGCTCAACTGGAAACCGAAGAAACTGCTAAAGTACCCATACCCATGCCACGAAAGCTGCCAATAGCCAAACTGAATGACCAAACTGAGTCACCATCCACATCAGCTGCTAAGGCACCAGAAGTCGAAGCCCAAGCCAACCTGAATGACAACTCACCCTCCATAGCAGCTGCTAAAACATCAGTAGCCGAAGCCCAAGCCAACCCGAATGAGAACTCATCCTCCATAGCAGCTGGTAAAACATCAGAAGCCAAAGCCCAGGCCAAGCTGAGTGACAACTCAACATCAACATCCTCCGCTAAACCGTCAGAAACCGAAGAAAGTGAATCGGGTGTATCATCACTGCCTAAGATTACCAGCGAAGAATCGCAACCAGAAAATGCCGAAACTAAAACCATTAAATCAGAAAATAGTTTTGAGTTTGCAAAACCTCTAGTACCTGCACGCAAAAAGAAATGGCGACGAAATACAGCACCGAAAAAGGACGTATCCGAAAAGGAAGTGCCGCAAACAACAAGCACAGATTCCGACTCTGGTGGCAAACAAACTGAAGCTAAACTTAAAAATAAAAAATTAACTTCACCAAACGCTAACCGAAAAGATATCGCATTACATTATGAAGAACAGCCCTGCCTAGAAATGAATCAGTCCTTTTTTAAATCCCTAAATTCACCACGTAAAATCAAATCTGTTTATACCCTAACAATTAACGATTTGGACACTCCTGTATGCACTCCACGGTCATCACTTAACTTGGCTAAGCAGCAACGAGAAAGCGGGATTTTTACTGTACCAACCAAAAAGCGTACCTTAAGCGATAGCTTAACAGATCAGGGTTTCGAAACGGCTACAAATGATGCAGAAAGTTCACTTAAGAAAACTGTACTGCAAGAAACTGCAGAAACTCAAACACCACTATCCAGCAGTCTAGATAATAAAACAATTCATGTTCAGGAATCAACTAAAACTGATGCATGCAGTCCAGCTAAGACAACTGTAGTGCAAGAAAAAGCTAAAACCCAGGCACCAGCAGCAGCAGCACCAACACCAACAACCTTAAAGCAGACAACAACCATTAAGGCTCCGGAACCAGCACCGGCTAAGGTACTTGAAAAAGCTGCAAGCCTGGATAAAATAGATAGCAACTCCTCCAAATACAGCATGGTGTATTCAACACCAATCAAGACACCCGAACAACACACATTTACACCCAAACGTTTATTTAGTCCTATTGTCAAGGCCATGAAAAATCGCCGTAAATCTTTTTATGATATTGAAGCCAGGCGCAGCTCTCTGGCCATGCAGGTGATACGAGAAGATCAACCTTTGGAGACCCTAGAAAGCCAACAGCCAACTAACCGCTACAGTAACGCCGAACAAGAGCTCTTCGCTAAGCCATCAACCATAAAATATGCCAACAATTTTAAGGAATTTCCTAAAGACAAAATTTCCCAGTTTTGGATCAAATGTGGTGACTTTTCCGTATCATTAGATATCGATTACGTTGGCAATAGACGACTACAAACTTTGTATGAGATTTTTAGTCAAAACAACGACGATACGAAAGATCTACATTTTGGCATAGATAATAATAAATTTTCCATACATGAGCCCTTGGAAATGGACAATATTTCAACGCGTATACCATCTTGTCAAGAATGTTCTCATTACTGGTTTTCTACCGGCGAATTGACGATACCATTTAATGGCAAAATACTGCCACCGCATAAGATCCAACGTCTATTCCGAGCCCTCAAAGAAACTGTGCTGGAAACGGGTGTACTACGCTTTGGCGTAGATGCCATTGAATTTTCCAGTGTTCCTGAATTTTGGTATCAGCAGGCTAAATTTTCCGTAGGCAGTCAATACAATATGCTGGTTGGTCTACAATCCGGTGAAAGCGATGGCTTAGAAGGACGCAGTAAATACGCCTGGCCACATACCAAGCCCGTCATGATTAGTGATTTGGATCACAGTGATATTGAAACCGATAACTATGAGGATGATGATTATGCACATTTTTCCTTCCATCCATTTGCCAGCAATCATTTTGACTTGGCAGCCTTGGGTGAAACAGAATTAGCCATACCGCGCAATAGTGTAGCCATGATGAATCTCGAAACGTATTGTGGTGAGTATGAAAATGAACCCTTAGATCAGCTCTTCGACGACAAATGCCATGAAGAAGAAGAAGAGCAAGAAGAAGTAGAACAACCAGCTCCGGAACAGGCGGAAATCAAGTCTGTACCCCACATGATACACGTGATGGAAAATGAAAAACAACGTCTAAGCGATGTAAAGGCACAACTTTCGAATTGTGCCCAGTCTTCTTCCTACATCGCCAAGGATGCTTTGGATGCCTACAAAGGCACACCCGCTTATGTGGAAAAACTCAAGGACATTGTTGCCGACATCAGCAATATTGTGTGCAGCAACAACATTGACGCATGCTCCATAGACGAGCTGGAGAATTACTTATATTTTTTGAGCCGCTATGCTGAGATCTGTTTAAGCACTTGCGACAAACATATCGACACAGTTTTGAGTGCCTTGGTAAATTGTAAAGAAATAATGGTTTAAGATCTTTTTCAAAAATTGAATGAATCAAGATTTTTTTTCGAAAATTTGTTGAATAACATTTTTAACAATTCAAAATTTTTTTGAAAAATTTAATGAATGAAAATTTTATTAGTTTAAGATTTTTTTTTTTAACTGCCTATTTCTCATTGTCGACTGAATTCTTTCTTTCGTACAAATATATTTAAAACAAGAACAAAATTTAATAAAAATTTGAGAAATAGGCAGTAAATTTGTTGAATAACATTTTTAACAATGTAAACTTTTTTTAAAAAATTTAATGAATGAAATTTCTCTTAAGTTTTTGTAAAAGTTTTGTACTATTTTAATTGTCTGTTTTTTGTAAATAATATAATAATATTCTTTTAGGAATTCATACAACAATAATTCAAATTTTATTTTTTAATCTTTCATTATAAAATCCCAAAGAAATTTCTTTTGTAAATAAAATTAAAATTAATTGAAATTTTATTTTTCCAACTCATTAATTTTATTATTACGATAAAAATTTTTTATTGGGATTCTAGTTCAAATCTGCAATCTGCAAAAATTATTTTTTTTATGAATTTTTTATCAAATTCAAAGAACGTTGATGCGATGGCGTAATGGCCTCGAAATCAGTAGTGATCCTTTCCGCTATTTTGATGATTATAAAAATATTTTAAATATTCCACTCTTATTTAATAAAAATTCGTAAAACAAATAATTTGCAGATTTGAACTCGAGTCCAAATAAATCAAGATTTTTTTTCGAAAATTTGATGAATAACAATTTTAACAATTTAAAACTTTTGTAAAAAATTTATTGAATTAAAATTTTATTAGTTTAAGATTTTTAAAAAAAATTTAATGAATAACAATTTTAACAATTTAAAAAACTTTTTTCAAAAATTTAATGAATGAAAATTGTAGTAAGTCTTAAGTTTTTGTAAAAGTTTTGTAATATTTTAATTGTCTTTTTTTTTGTAAATAATATAATAATTTTCTTTTAGGAATTGATACAACAATAAGTCAAATTTGTGTTTTATCTTTGATATAAAATCCTAAAGAAATTTCTTTTTTTTTGTTTCTTTTGTAAATAAAATTTAAAATGAATGTAAATTTTTCGAACTTATTAATTTTATTATTACGATAAGAATTATTGGGACTCTAGTTCAAATCTACAACTTATTTTTTTTACGAATTTTTATTAAATTTGAAGAAGGCTGATGAGATGGCGTAATGGCATCGAAATCAGTACCGATCCGTTCTTCTAGTTGGATGATTATAAAAATATTCTAAATATTCCACTCTCAATAAAATAACTTGAATTTAATAAAAATTCATAATAAAAATTAAATTCTTCTGGTTTTTTGATCTCTTTAATTATTAAATTTTTTCAAATCAAATAAAATAAGTCACAGAAAGGAGTAACAAAATATTGAAACATAATAGCCCAATTCACAATCCTGTGCAAATGGTCTTGCATTATAGCATTTGCAAATTGAGAGAGTATTTGAGAGCATTTTCAATGTATTTTGTTGGTGTAAAGTACAATTATTTTGCTCATGCTACGATGCTAGACAACTTGCTCGAGATTGTGAACTGGGCTAATATATTTTAAATAAAAATAAAGAGACCTTAAGCTTAAAAATATTAGAATATAATAGTAAAAAATAATATGCAGATTTGAACTTGAGTCCAAATAAAAAAATTCTCATCTTAAAAAAATCAAAATGTTTATAATATTTTTTAACAAAAGCAGGCAATATATTTAGAAAAAATTAATGATTTTTAGTATAAGTTTAATGAATAAAATAATTATAATATTTTCTAAGATTATCAATTATCGCAACATGGCTTTAAATATTCTCTTATAAAAAATCAATTTAATAAAATGCTACTTTAGCAAAAATAATAATAATAAAATTCTAGTAATTATTTCTTAATGGGATGGTTGAATTTATATTTAATGACTTTCTATGACCTTCACAGGCATATCCCAACTCAGAATAATCATGGCTTTAAATATTCTCTTATATCAAAATCAATTTAATAAAATACCCTACTTTAGCAAAAATAATAAAATTCTTGTAATTATTTCTTAAATTGGAATGGTTGAATTTATATTTAATGACTTTCTATGACCTTCACAGGCATATCCCAACTCAGAATAATCGTGGCTTTAAATATTCTCTTATAACAAAATCAATTTCATAAAATGCTACTTTAGCAAAAATAATAAAATTCTTGTAATTATTTCTTAAATTGGGATGGTGGCTTTATATATTCTGTTATAACAAAATCAATTTAATAAAATGCTACTTTAGCAAAAAAAATAACAATAAAATTCTTGTAATTATTTCTTAAATGTAATGACTTTCAATGACCTTCGCAGGTATATCCCAAATCAAAACAATCATATTACATGTATTGAAATAAAATTACTATGATCAGCTGTCTATGTCGAAAACTGACCTGCTTAATTAGGGAAACAGTTTAATTGGGATTTAAGTTACGCTACTGCACCAGCCAGAGAGCCTTTTAAATTACTCTCTTCTCACATAAAGTTGCTCACTAATTAAACTGTACTTATGTACCTATTTACGGCCGTACTTAAAATCGCTGCAGATTAAAACAATGCGATAGAGTGAGATAGCTAAACTTGAAGAATTGCATTGAGGGTTATTCAAATTTTTCGCAAGAATTTGCCAAAACAGATTCGTGCATGCACAGATTCGTGCATGCAATATTTCATACATTTTATAAAATACTTTTTTTCAATTCAGGTAAGAAATCGCAATTAAAAATTATCTACCAGCAATATTTCCATCTTGTCATATTAAATTCTCATGCACCTGAAAATAAACTGATATTTTTTAATTATTACCCAAATGAGCTTGAGGTCACCTTTTAAA
The DNA here is from genome assembly GCA_951800035.1 of Linnaemya tessellans. Taxonomy (NCBI): domain Eukaryota; kingdom Metazoa; phylum Arthropoda; class Insecta; order Diptera; family Tachinidae; genus Linnaemya; species Linnaemya tessellans. The sequence continues at coordinate 15,593,274 of OX637533.1, read as the reverse complement.
CAAAATCTTTATAAAATTTGTATTATCAATATCTTGCTACTTTCTTGTGCAAATTATGCAGGATAAACAATTAACAAATTTTTCAAAATTAACAAACAATGAAATTGTGTATTTTCGTTATTATAAATATTTATTTTAAGAAACTAATGGTGATTTCTTTTCTGCAAAAAAATGTAACATTCTATCTCTGTTTTCCTAAAAAACTACAATTGGGTGTATTTTTATACCCTTCACAAAAAAGTGAAAGGGTATATATAGGTTTGTCATTCCGTGTGTAATTTCTTCGATATGCACATGGGACCCCATAAAGTATATATATTCTGGATCCTTATGAATAGCCATGACGATTGAGCGATGTCCGTCTGTCCGTCCGTCTGTACGTGAAATCGGTTCTCCCAAGCCCCTAGAAGAGCTAGAGACTTCGTTCTTGGACCGTTGGATTGGAAATGAACTTAAATAGGCTGCTATTGAAATTCAGAAAGATCCAAAGTATGGTTCCAGAGCTGGGAAACTTACACCTATTTCTCGACGCAAAATTTATACCAGAAATCAATTATTTTTTTAATGTTTGTAAATTAAACCTACTTCGTGCTTTGGGGAGCCTCAATGGTCTATTAAAAACTAAAAAAATAAAATTTTTTTTCCAGGGATGGGAAATTAAAAATTTTTTTTTCGGCCTATTCCGTATTTTGTAGTACATGTAGTAACTAAAATTGTTAAAAATTTCAAGTTTTTCTTTAACAAAACCACTTTATACGTCATGAAGATTTGCATTAGCCAAAAAAAAATCAAAAATTTTAAATTCAAATTTTGCTACCAGCGGTGGGAAATTGAATTTTTTTTATACATGAAAGTAATCAAACAGGAAACTGATGTTGTTTTTTTTTGTTTTTTGCTAACTAGAACTGTCTTATAATTCAGGATGAACAAAATTGGTATCAAAAATTCAAAAATAAAAAATAAAATTTCGAATCCAGGGATTCAAGTGCAATATTTTATGGTACATGAAAGTTACCAAAATGATAAAAAATTCGCAATTTTTCGTAAATAAAACTACCTTATACCTCCATTGCAATTGCACTGATAAAAAAACAAACAAAAAAATTAAAATTTCGTTTCCAGGGTTGGAAAAATTAAATTTTTTTTTTGGTACATGCAATATTTTGTAGTACATGTTATAACCAAAATGGTTGCAAAATTCGAGTTTTTCCTAAACAAAACTACTTTATACCTCATGAAGATTTGCATTGATAAAGAAAATTTTAAAAAATTTAAATTTCGCTTCCAGGGTTGGGAAATTGAAATTTTTCTTTAAACATAAATGTAACCAAATAGTCAATTGACGTTGTTTTTTATTAATTAAAACTATATTTTTAACCTATATAGTTATAAATATTAAGTTTTTCTTAAATAAAACTATTTCATGACTCATTAAAAGTTGCATTGGTTAAAAAAAATATAAATTTCGTTTCCAGGGTTGGGAAATTGATTTATTTATTCTGCATAAAAATAACCAAAAAGGCAATTGACGTTTTTTTTTTTTTTGCTAATTAAAGCTGTTTTATAATTCAGGAAGAACAAAATTGGTATTAAAATCTTAAAAAATCAAAATTTCGACTCCAGGGTTGGACAAATGATATATTTTATGGTACAAGAAAGTGACCAAAAAGTTTAAAAATTTTAATATTTTTGTCAAGTAAAACTATGTTACACCTCACTAAGAATTGCATCGGTAAAAAAAATAAAAATTCCAGAGTTGGGAAATCGAAATATTTTTCGTACGTAATAGTAGAAACATAAATTCAAAATTTTGTGCTTTTAGTGAATTGAATCTATTAGATATTTCAGAAAAAATTAAACTAGTATCAAAATATTATAAATTCGGTTCCAGGGTTGGAAAATTGAAATATTTTTGGTATATAAAAGTACATACATAAATTCCAAATTTTGTTTTTTAGTGAATTAAAGCTATTTTATATATCAGAAATAATTAAATTAGTATTAAAAAATTAAAAATTCGGTTCCAGGGTTGGAAAATCGACATTTTCCGATTCATAAAAGCAGCCATTTTATTTGTTATTTTTGATTTTTATGATGAATTATACCTATTTTATATATCAGAAAGAAGTAAACTGGTATTAAAAACCAACAAAATCTAAAAGACGATTCTACGGTTGGACAATTAGAACTTTTTGGGGTACATGAAACGGATTTTTTCTTTTTGTTTGTAAATTAAATATACATATATAATATTTTTGAAAGACGTTCATAGGTATTAGATATAAGAAAAGCCAAACATTTAGCTTCCTTACCGAAAAATTTAAACGTTTTCTTAAATATAAAAGTAACCGATAACATCATTTTGATTTTTTATTAAACCTACTTTCTGTTTTGGCAAGAAAGAAAAAAAGAAGAATTACATCTGTGAAGGGTATTTAAGATTCGACACAGCCGAATATAGCACTTTTATTTGTTTTTAATTCATTCATATGTAATAAATTCACTATTTACAAATGCCATAAAATTGCCAGTTTTGATTCAAAAGTGCAATATTTTGATGTGTTTAAATATGTATATTGTACATTTTGTGTATTTTGTTTTTTATTAATGATTCTTTTTTGTTTGTTTTTAAATCAAATTATTATTATATTTATATTTTATGTCATTGTTGGGAAAATTATAAAATCAAATGAAAAAAATGTTGAAATATTAAAAAAAAATTAGGAAATAAAAAACAATTTAAAATTTCGGAACACAACACCAAAATTGCATATTTTATTATTGCATTAATGATTTATAATTATTAATTTATAAGTAAATTTTATTATTCGAACTCATTAATTTAATTATTAAACTTAGAATTTTTATTTAGGCTTGAGTTCAAATCTGCAACTTATTTCTTTTTTTTATTTTTAAGAGCTTGTATTAATATCAAATTATTAAAAATTATGGTTTTAGAATATGACAAAAAAAAATCTTATCACATCTCAAAACCATTTTTATACCCTCCAAAAAAGGATATGGAGGGTATATTCACTTTGTCATTCCGTTTGTAATGCAGCGAAATATCCATCTGAGACCCCATAAAGTATATATATTCTTGATCCGTCCGTCTGTGGAAATCACGATTCAGTCCAAACGAAAAGAGCTAGACTCTTTGAAATTTGGTATAAATATATCTTGAAGGATAGCACAAGTTAAGTTCGGAGATAGGCTAAATCGGGCAAGATGGAAAAATAATTTCCGTAAAAAGAAGAACTAAACGAACCTCTAAAAAACAACATAATTTTTAAAGTTTTTTTGTAATTTTATTAAGTAAATGATATATTTTTATATTAATGCGTTAAACTTGGACCCACAAAATTAAAAAAAATAATTTTTGGACCACGCCCCCTTTAGTGGGCGTTATTATATGCAAAAAGAGAGTAAAAATTTAAAAAATTGTTTTACTTAGGCCTACATTCCTTAAAAATAACATTTTTAAGCTTTAATGACGAGGCTGAGACGTAACCTGGTACTACTCTGCCCTACCCCCTCCTGCCCTGTTGCCCCCTAAAAGACCCTATAAAAAAAAAAGAAAAAAAAATTTTGTATACAATTATCCCAAACATTTATTTTTAGAGTTTTATGACAAAGGTAAAATGTCTCCCTTACAGCCCCGCCAAAATACAGTTAAACATTTTAAATATTTGGAGGGTATTTAAGATTAGACCCGGTCGAATATAACGTTTTTACTTGTTTTAAATTAAATTTTCTATTACTTATTTCTGACGTCGTTAAGAAACTGTTAACGAAATTTTGAATTTTAATAAATAAAATTGTTAGCAATTTTATAAAAAATACCTTAAAAAAGCTTAATAAATATAATAAAATACATAAAATAAAGGTCAATAAAAGTCAACAGAAATTATTACAGATAATTTGAATTTATTTAATGCTATTAACACCATGAAAAGTGGAAAAATTGAATAAAGAGCGCAGATCAGATGGCGTGGCGGTCTGAAAATCCATACTGAGCCGTTCTGCAAAGTTTGATGATTTTAAAAATATTCTTAATATTCCAGTCTTAAAAAATAATTTAATATAAATTCTTAAAAAAAAAAAATTATTTGCAAATTTACTAAGGGTTTATTCTATTTCCTCATAATTTAATACTTAATCCTTTTTTCAAACAATACAGTAACTATGAAATATGTTTAAAATATTTTTATTTATAAGCATTAGAAATTTCTAAAAATGAAAACAGGAAAAATAAAAATTTATTTATAATAATCAAAATAATTTTGTTTGTAAAACAAAAATAGGAATAATCTATATCTATATAGAACCACTCAACCGATTTCCAAACGACTACATGCATTGGAAAGGTCTACTTTCACTGATGGTTTATAAAAAAAAAAACACCGAAAAATTTCTACGAATATGCGTTATACGCGCACTTTTATGGTGGTGTGGTTGCCCTAATAAAATGTATATTTTTTCTTATGAGAATTACATTTTGACGGTATAAGGCTCTGCTTGCTCGCGTCATTTGACTTACATATTTAATTTCTGTGTTTATTGATTGTCATTTAAGTTTACAGTGCGAGCATTGACTCTTTTTAATTATTGATTTGTAATCTTTCAGTTAAAATTAAAATCTTTTGCATCAAAATAAAAAATTAAAAAAATTATTGAACAATCAGGAAAATGTCTATTCTTTCTAGAAAATTTAATTTTTAATACATAGATGTAAACGTATGTTATTGTATTGTACAGCAACGCGGGCAGGGTTACTCTAGTTAATTTATAATAATCAAAATACACAATTTTATTGTTGGTTGGTTATTAAAAATTTATTACTTTTTTATCCTGAAAAACGAAAACAAGGGAATAGCGAAATATTGATAATACAAATTTTTAACCTCAAGCTCAATATTTGAAAGTCCTAATTTATAAAAAATGTTTTAGGTTTACAGCCTTTTCATGTGATGAATTTGTATAAAAAGTTCAAAACATAAAATATTTATTATGAATTAGACCTTAATAATAATAAAAAGTAAAGTTCGAAAAATCCGTAAAACTTTTTTTTAAATGATCTTTATTTTATGTAATATAATATATGATTGTACCAAAATATCATTGAAGTAAAAATACCCAAAAAGGAAAAAAGCCCTGATTCGTGCTTTAGTTTATTGTAATTTTTATTATAATAAATTTTAAAATAATAGCAACAGTTTTGGTTATGTTTTAAAGTTATAAGTATGTGAGCACCTCTTTCTGCGTAACACTAAAGTATACCCACTTCATTAATATAAAAATATCTTGTATTATTTTCCCATAAAAATTAAATGATATTTGCTTACGGGCAACTCTCTACAAGTCTTTAAACAAAATCGTGCAAAAATACCAGGCGAACAGCTTTGTGAGAAAGTTGCTATTACAGATTGTCAACTGTTATATTTTCTCCCCCTTCAAAATATTATTTATTTTTACTGCATTTTTTTCTCTCTAAGTACAAACCAAACAGTGTTGCCATATACTTTCTTAAAAAATCTTCAAAAGACAATTTTTAATGCGGGTATTTCATTTAATGTACTTTATATGTTGCACATAAAGAATACTTTTTATTGATGAGCTCGTCCTTCTTCGATCTTGTAGCAAATATAACCTGGCAAAAAAAATCTATCTGTTCATCTGTCTTCTCAGTACTAACCCTTACTTTTTAGTTCTGCCGTAATTGTATGTAGGAGTTTATGCCCTGAGTGCTGGTCCTAGCAACAAACTAAATTACTGTATATAGAAATTCTCAATTTTTTTTGATGACAAATCGATTAAATTGATAAATATAACATCATCCAAAAAATATCAAAAGTTTAGTTATGTTGATTTGAAAATACATAAAAATGTCATTTATCGAATTTGTAATACTCCTATAAAAAAAATCATACAAAATTGGAATCGATTTTTAATTAAGACAGTGGTATAACGCAACATCTTCAAATATTAAAGTATTTTTCTACTTTCATTTAATATTTCTGTACTTTCATTTATTCGGCCCCATAAAAAAAGTCCAAAAGCCTCATACAAATATGCCAACACTTGCGCTTTTAAATTATAACTTTCTCAGTCATTGTGACGTCATCTCTTTTTTTTGAGCAAAAACCAGTTTGCATGCTAATATCGTCATAGAAAATGCAAAAAGCCCGACCTAAAATTTAAAAAATTTTACAGGAAAAGAATAAAACTTTTTTTAATTGAAAAATGTATTGACTATTAGCGCAACATCTTATAATAAAAGTAAAAGACAACCCACAAATTCATGTTGGTACATATTAATTAGAATTTTGCACTAATTGTCAAGCTTTTACGCTATACTTGTACGTAGAGCCTTTTGCATTTTCAGCAACCATATATAGACAAAAGTAAGTACAAATGTACATATGTATGTATGTAAATAGATGTGCACACATATTTACTCTGAGATTTCTGTTATAAAAATATGATACTGCCTCTTGCTTAAAATGCTGGTCGCCTGGTATATTTATTTGTGATACTGTTTCTTTTTGCCTTCTCCTTTTGAATTTAAAATAATTTTCTTGTAATATACCAGGCAATCAGGAAACGTAGTAAGATTTTGTTTTGTGTAGTTTTTATTCACATACATACTTACATATAAATGTATGTACGTATGTAAATGCATGTCCATACATGCATTCTTCATCTGTTATAAAAATATATGTGAGATTTCTGTTATAAAAATGTAATACTGTCTCTTGCTTAAAATGCTGGTCGCCTGGTATTTTTATTTTGTGATACTGTTTCTTTTTGCCTTCTCCATTTGAATTAAAAATAATTTCCTTGTAATATACCAGGCAATCAGAAAACGTAGTAGGACTTTGTTTTGTGTAGTTTGTATTCATATACATACATACATACTCCATCTGTTATAAAAATATATATGAGATTTCTGTTATAAAACTATGATGCTGCCGCTTGTTTAAAATACTGGTTGCCTGGTATTTTCATTTTGTGATGCTGTTTCTCCTTATCTTCTCCTTTTGAATTTAAAAATATTTCCTTGTAATATACCAGGCAATCAGAAAACGTAGTAGCAGCTTGTGTAGTTTGTATTTACATACATACTTACATATAAATATATGTACGTACATATGTAAATGCATGTCCATATATGCATTCTTAATCTGTTATAAAAATATATATGAGGTTTCTGTTATAAAAATTTAATACTGTCTCTTGCTTAAAATGCTGGTCGCCTGGTATTTTTATTTTGTGATACTGCTTCTTTTTGCCTTCTCCATTTGAATTAAAAATAATTTCCTTGTAATATACCAGGCAATCAGAAAACGTAGTAGGACTTTGTTTTGTGTAGTTTATATTGATGTATGTATATGTGTACATTCATACTCCATCTGTTATAAAAATATATATGAGATTTCTGTTATAAAAATATGATGATGCTGCCTCTTGCTTTAAATGCTGGTCGCCTGGTATTTTTATTTTTTCATGCTGTTTCTTTTTGTCTAGTTTTAAGTTAAAAGTAATTTCCCTGTAATATATCAGGCAATCAGAAAACGTAGTAGGGGTTTGTTTGTATAGTTTATATGCACATACATACATACTCGTATAAATGTATGTAGCTGCATACATACATACGTCATCTGTTATAAAAATATATATGAGATTTCTGTTATAAAAATATAATATTGTTTCTTGCTAAAAATGCTGGTCGCCTGGTAAATGTACATGTATATTAAAATGCACAACCGCACATATTCGAGAGGGGAAAGTGTTATAAAATTGAGATTGTATCATTAAGAAAAAAATATAACACTTAATTCTCCCTGCTATTAATTCTGAAAGCCTGTTCTTTCGTTTGACTTGATGTGTGCACGCTTGTACTTTGAGGAGAAAAAATTAATGACGTCATTCGGTCTGTTAATAAATAAATATAACACTTAAAATATGCTTTGTCTCAATTCTGTAAGCCTGTTATTATGTTAGTTATATGTTACAGTGTGAGCTCGATTTTCCGACTGCTGGTAGGGTGAGCTTTTTTGGTTGTTTTAAACGAATATTTTTTTAAATATCTGTTCCTCCTTTCTTACTTACTTACATTGGTGTGTTGGAAAATAAATAAAAAAACACCAAACTGTTTTAAATTTTTATTATTTATATTATGCTACGACAGTTTGATAGCTTGGTGACTATTTAAAAAAATTTTATTGCCTACAATTTTATTTATTGTCTGCGTTTTAATCTCGTTTTAGATCAGTACATTTAGTCCAGTGTTTTCCAATTGTTTATTGCTTCTTGAGAACTATTTCCCTCAAAATAGCCGTTTGATTCGTTTATGGTCCCATTCTCCCATGCATTTCTGCAGGTGCAGAAAAAGAAAATATGGAGTTGTATGAATGGGCTAGTAGTTCGTATCGAAAATTATGCATTTTTGCCATACTGACTACACACCGGTGCTGCCGTGCATTGCCTTAATGGATTAGCACTTTCTTCGATGTCCTTTTTGTATTAAATCAATATTGAGTCTTTGTAAAACCTTTGAATAATGATGCCCGCTCATTGTTCTTCTCTTGATCTTTAATAAAAATAAAAATCGTTTATTTATTAATAAATTAAGTTAGTAAAATTAATATATGTATATAATTCAAATTGATTAATAAATGTATACTTAAATAATTTTTAATTGATGACATCTTTCAAATCCACAATTTATCTTCTAATAATATTTATACAAACAACTATTTAATTTTGTTATATTTATTAAGCTCGAGGTCTTTTTATAAATTTAGTAAACATTTTATTTATCGAAATTCAATATTTTGTCAACAATTTGTTAATATCGTCAGAAATAAGTAACAGAAAATTGATTTTTTTTACATTTTAAAATTAAATTTTCTATTACTTATTTCTGATGATGATGTTAACAAACTGTTAACGAAATACTGAATTTTAATAACAAATTTTTTTAATAATTTTATCAAATAAAGGTCAACAAGAGTTAACAGAAAGAACTATGTAATAATTAATAATCTATATAATTAATTATTATAGTTATTTGCATAAATATTTAATAATTTACTATATTCGAAAGCTTTTGTCTATTATCAAAAGGTATGACTCAATAACAATATTTTATTAAATTGAATTAAGATTCATAGGCTAATTGTTCGAAATTTGTTTTTAAATCTCAGAAAGACATGATAAATATAGGAACTGTTATCAAATTCAACTAAGCCACCTAATAAGTGGTGACAAACACAATACACATGAGCACTGATGATGAAAGGGTTGCGTCTTTCGAAAACAGCTGTTCTGCTCTGCTGTGTAAGTTGAATAAAACTGATGTTGCCTTTCCTTTGTGCCTTGGAATATTTATCATGTCTTTCTGAGATTTAAAAACAAATTTCGAACAATTAGCCTATGAATCTTAATTCAATTTAATATAGCAATATAAATGTTCGTTAAAATTCTTACTACAACAATATTTTATGTTTATAAATATTCTATTTAAAAATTTTTAAACAAAAAATTTATATAGTAAAATTTATTTGTATCTTTTATAAAGACTTCAGAAATAATGAAATGATTATTTTTTGCTTCTCTTTTTTAGCCCCCCGAAAATGAGCTTCAAAAATCCCACGATCACAATCCGGCCGCCTTAAGTGAACATCAATTGCGTATACAAGCATCGCTGCAACGTCTCAACATACCCGACTGGTTCCGACAATATAATCAAAATCAAAAATCTCCCGATGGTGCTGGCACTGGTGCTTCAACGTACAAGCCGGGTAACTTTACACGTAAGCGTACACAAGATTCTGGACGTTGGGTAGGACTAAATTCAAAAACCACTTCGTTAAGCTCGTTGGGTTCACAAAGATCTGATCGTAGTCCACTGTTGTTAAGTCCCTCAGCACACAGTCATCATGGCGGTCAGAGTACACAACATGCGGGCCAACCCGGCCATGCAACTGTTACTGGTACAACAGCAAATAGTGGAGCGTTTTCACGGTGGTCTACCTCCCATTTGAATTCATCACAGACATCACCCAGTGTTTCACAGAGAGGATCATTTTCACGTGGCGGTCCTATTAACTCGAGTTTTATATCTGTAAATAGTGGTAACAGTGTGATACGAAACTCTATGCGTCAGCCATATTTGGGCTGGCGCAGTCAAGAGAAATTGTCACAAAGAACTGCCCACGAGAGGTAAGGAATTGGAATAGTGTTCTGGCCATGAGAATTAATCAATAATAAAATTTCTATTTGCAGATTGGCTTCTTCCCTGTTGTCGCAACAGCAACGCACATCACCCACAACCCATACAGTTCCGGCTAACAATGATAAATTACAAACCGTTACACCCGAGATACAGTCCTCAATTAAAGAGGTCACCTCGGCTATTGTACATTATGTTAACGATCAAACAAATCAACAGCGCAGTAGATCAACGAGTCCAAATTCGAGGTAGGCTGGTTAATAAAATGCCAGCTTTAAATAGCTTTCCTTCAAAACAAAATCCCTTTTTTAATTTTCTTTCTCTTTCTCTCTTGAAATCCTCAGAATTTTTTGTTTTATAAAGTTGTGTTTATTTAGCTGAAAGGGGGAAAACCCCTTTTATTAGTTGTGTTTTTTCTATGTACAGCACCTTAGTTTTGTGTACGAGCACCAAACCGAACCCAAAGAGTTTTCTGTTTAATCCCAATTTGTTTTCATCATGCACAAAATTTATTTAATTTTTTTATATACCTTTTCTTTTCATTTTATTTTTCTTCGTTTAGCTACTTATGAAATCATTCATTCGTTCATTCGGTCCCTGCAATAGCAATTACATATAGTTATTATATTTTGAGCTCAGCACAATTTTATTCAAAATTCCAAAAGAATTTTCTTGAGTTTTACTTCTTCATCCTTTATTTCCCCGTTTTAAAAACATACCAAAATACTGTTGATTTGATTTTGTATTTGATTGTGTAAAAACCAAAAAAAAAAACACTTTCTTGGGATGCATCATCATAATTTTGTTGTGAGCATCTTTCTGTTGTTGTTGTACATACAAAAAGCCGTATTATCATTTCCTTTTTTCATTTTCGTTAAAATTTGAGGTAAGTTTTTTCCATCATACTAGATTAAATTTTTTTATTTAACATTTGCCTTAAGTCAGTATCATAATTTATTTAACTTACACATATTTCTTGTACTAAATAATTGCCCATCATAAAAATGTATGTGGTTTGTGTCCTAGATAGAGGTGTTAGTAGACTTGTGTCCAACTAGCTCATTCGCTCAGTTTAGACAAGAACCTCTGATCAAACCTATGTAATTTAAATGGGTTTGATCAGAGGTTCTTGTCAAAACTGACCGAATGAGCTAGTTGGACCCAAGTCTAGGTGTTAGTATGAGTTAGAATTATGTATGCAATTTATTTTTATTGTTGTAATTAATGGCGGTGCAAATTGGCAGAGTAATTGAGATAATTTTCAATGGATTTTGACTGTGTTTTAATGTTAAGTGCAAATATTTTGCATTTGAACTTAGGCAAGACTGTTTGCACCGAACACTGAATACAGCCACAGTATGCTTGTATTAACCCTAGAACGTCATCCTTCCTCAAAATGACGACGGAAGATTTTATTTTCAAATTAAAACCAATTGAAATGTTAAGTTTTTATTAAAGATTAAAAAATAAATAAATTAATTTATTTAAATATTCATTAGAAAGTGTCTATTAATACATAAGAAATCTATTTTGCTCACGAAGTGTGCCCTAGTCAAAATGACGAAGTATATGTAAAATAAGAATGACGTTCCGGGGTTAAACCAGTGGTCAAATAATTATAAGATATTTTTTAGTTCAGTTGGCGGTGGACAGAAAACTATTCGGATCGGTGTTTTTTTTTAACTGCAATTCGAATAAAATTTCTTTTGAATGGAGTTACAGAGTGAAGAACAGGCCTTTTCTACAGCCTACTATTACACACAATATATGGGGCCGATTTAATTTTAAGCAGACGTAGTCTAGTAAATCACACACTACTACTTTTAGAAGTTGCAAATAGTACTTCTAAAATTCTGTTTTGTTTGTCTTAAGTGTGACCATACTTATCAAATATTTACCCAAAAAAGCGTAACCACTAAATACCAATCAAAGATATTTTGGTTCAAATACGTGTTTATTAAGTAAAACAGTTTCATCCCAAACTAAAAGACAATGTCATAGAATTCAATATTATTGTGTTTAACACAATAAACATTTGGCTGGATTAAAAGCATTTCATTAGTATGTAGTGGTTACGCTTTTTTGGGCAAATATTTGATAAATGTGACCGTACCTTTAGTCGATTTTTAAAACTTCTATTCGACATATTGTCTCATTAGGATGCATCTGCGGCTGATGGGTAGCAATGCTAGCCTGTCAGTCCAATGGTCGTGGGTTCGATTCCTGCCGGCGACTCTGGGTGTTTTCCAGAGACAAGCAAATCGCTTCGCGAGTTGTGTTTGCTGTTAAAAAAATTAATATAGGGTCCGCAATCTAACGTTTTTTTTCCACTAGTGCTTATTTCGTGAATGGTAACACTTAACTCATGTCTGATTTGACAGACAATTGGTTTTATCCTTCCGCTGAACGAAATGCGTTTTCGCTGCACTAAGTGGTTCTGTGATCGACTTACAGAAGATGCCGATTTGACCAAAAAAATCATCTTTTCAGATGAAGCTCATTTTGATCTTGGCAAACAACAAGCAAAATTGTCGCATTTGGGGCACACATTGAAAAGCCGACGCACCCAAAACGAGTCACTGTTTGGTGCGGATTTTGGTCCAGAGGCATAATTGGGCCATTTTTCTTCGGAAAATGAGCAAGGAGTGGCCGTTACAGTCAATGTGGTCCAGAATATCTATATGCCTGTGTTTTATTGCTTCTGACAACAAATCATCAGTAGAATTTAATCTAATTCAAAAATGGCAAACACTCTGAGTTTATATGTAAACCCTCAAAAATTAATTCAGAATTACACAAGCAAAACCATAGGATTTTAAATTTTTAGAATAAAATTTGTTTGCTATATTTTCTAAACATTTCAAATCCTATAGTTTAGCTTCTGTAATTCTCAATTAGTTTTTGTGAGTTTATGCCTAAGTAGAGAAGTTTTGTATTTTGGAGTAGGTTAAAGTCTACTGATGATTTGGTGTAAAAACCAATGAAATGCAGGCATAAAGACATACTTGACCACATAACAAACAAAGAAATAGCACTGATATTTGTCTTAATACATTTTTTTACTACTTCTTATGAAACTTTCAACCGATATTTTAAATTTTTCTGAAAAATAATGAAAAAAAAGTTGTATAGAATTCATAAATTTCATTAGCAACAAAATTAACTGCCTGTTTTTGTAAAAAGAATCAAAATTTTCGTTCGGGTATTTATATTGAAGCAACAATAAAAAAAAATCAAAATTTGTTTTTGTTTCAATATAATATTTTATTCTTTTACAAAAACAGGGGCCAAATTACCGCATTCGATATCGATCGAAATTTCCATACAATTTAAATACAAATTTCGTTCGATATCGAGTGCCGTAATTTGCCCCCAGGCAATAAGTTAGAAAATTTTGTTTTAAATGAATTTAGTAGACAGAACAATATCGAGTGACATCGTGGTCTGGGCAAATAATATATTTTCGATTAATTATTACAAATTATTCAACAGGGAAACCGCAAATATGCATTTTTTTATATAGAGATAAATTATTTATAGATCTTAACATTGCCTATGAATTTTGGCAGCATTTAGTTAGTGAATATTTTTTGCATATGTTGCTCTTAACAGCATTTTATTGCATATATCAGTTTAAATAGCATTTTTACATATTTTTGCTTTTAAATAGAATATTAAACTGTTTGTTGAAATATATTTATATTTAATTTTATTAAGTTCGTAAATGGGCTGAATTGGGCCACAGGGAAAAAAGGTCCCCATAAGAAGTACTAAACCAACATCTAAAAAACAACATAAATTTTAAAGTTTTTTGTAATTTTGTTAAACAAATGATATATTTTTATATCAAAGAAGATCCCAAGCATTGGACTTGGAGGTAGAAAATCAGAAAAATCCACTTTTGTACCCCGCCCTCTTTTAGTAGACGTTGAAGTCACATTACATTTACACTGTATATTACATGGAAAAATAGTGTAAATATTTAATAAATGGTATCACTTAAGCGTACATTCCTTAAAAATAAAATTTTTAAGCTTTTAAGATGAAATTAAGATATTCTCTGATCTTCTCCTGCCCTACCCCTCCACCAACCCTATCAAAGAAAAATTTTTTTCTACACTTAATTACCCCAAAAACTTACTTTCTTTTAGATTTTTACGACAAAGGGGAGATGTTTCCCTGGCGTCCCTTCCCCGACTGATCGTGTCAAACCAGAATAAATTTAATATTCCCCTTATTCCCCTTTATTCTGTAACTATTTGCCAAATTCACATTAAGAAAATATTAAAAATAGGACGCTGGCGTGTTATTTTTCCTCAGAAATTTACTGAGGTTATTGCTAATTTCTAGGAATCAAAGAATAATCAGAGGGTATCAGCAGAAGTCGATTGTTCACCTATTTTTGATATTCCGCCTCATTGTGTAAGGTGTTGTCGTTTACGCCTTAAGGTAGGATCGCACGGTTGTCGCAAAGCACCAATTTTACACAATTTTTATTGTAAAAATATGAAAAAACATTGATGGAGTTTCGTGAAATAGAAAACCAAAACTTTTTGTTCAAAAACTTTATTCGGATGTATGACGAAATGTTTAAAGAATTGTTGCAACTACCCTGCAGGAGATCGAACTAGTATCAAATTAGTATTGCACTAGTACAAAAATCACCAGTACTAGTTCCCAACTGTGAACTTTCCTATACCATGTTAATGCTCAAATTAACATTGAGTGCGTTTGGAAAATTACTAGTACCATTGGTACTAGATGGAAACTAGGGGGATACTAGTACTATTAGTACTAGATGAGTACTAGTATAATTTCATCTAGTCATATACAAGTACAATCAGTTCTGCATTAAAAACTGGTTTATATATAAAAAAAATCACTAAATTTATTGGTTTTCTAAACCCAATGAAATTTGTTAAGTCTTTGTCTTCACAAGCAATTTTTGGTTCATCAATTCTTAGTTTATAAGAGGAAATGGAAAGTTCCTTCAGGGCACACTCAATCCACCAGGATCTTGTACAACTTGAGTTACGTTTGGTACTCCACCATATACCAAACACTAATGAACATACAATACATATATCAGTTTTTATTATTTTAAAAAAGATCGCTGATTTTACATAAGTATGAAAATAAATATTAACAAAAAAAGACGTTCAAAAAATTTTAAAATTAGCTTTTAACTTTATTTATTTTTTAAAATGTCACTTTTTTAACACAAGAAAACTGCGGCTTACTTACATAAATTATCGAATAAATAAACTGATATGCAGGTGGCTAAGTCTTCTAATACTATTCTTTGTTTCAAATTTGAATTTGTTTAAAAATAAAATAAATGAAAATGCGAATTAGCAATTCGCTTTAAAACATGATCAAAAAGTAATATGAAATTCTACAAGTCAAATCAATCTACAAATGAACTACTTGAAGTACTAGTACTTTTCTGTATAGGTTCAATCCCCTTTTGAACTAGTGCTTGCTATACTAGTAATTGTACCAGCAGCTTAAAGACAATTAACGCTTATCCTCCTGCAGGGTAGTGTCACACATATATTAAAAAACAAGACACAAATACACGAAAAATTTGATTATAAAAAGAAACAAATTGGCGCGAATTGTATTCTTTGATTGACGCACGAGAAAACAATAAATATTGGTGCATTTTTTATATTTTTATTGACGTATGGTTACCTATAAACCGTTCACACGATTGCCACACCAGAGTTGCATTTGATTGCGGCAAATCTCCACAATTTCGTTCTCAATTGTCGCATGGGACAATAATTTGTGAAATCACACGATTGGCATATGAAATATACCAATAATTTATGCATTGCGGAAATCGTATGATCCTACCTTTAGGCGTTTTTCGTAGTAGATTAAAGAAAACTGCTTTTGTGTCTTTAAACGTGTACAAAAAACGTCTTTGGCTTAAATGCCAACGCCTAACACAACCAGGCTGATTGTCTTGACGCGACGTTGACAAATGATTGTAGAATAAGGGAACAGCTTGTAGTTAGTACTCTTGGTATCTTGGTCGGCAATATTTTTAGCAAAGTTCTCAGCTGCCTGATTATTATTGCATTTGGTAAAAACATTTTGGTGTAGTTTTTCAAGGTTTCTAATACTCGCAACAATGCTAAATATATTGTCCGGCTGATATTAAAGAACACCTAGTCCTAATAAATCAGGTGATAAAATATTTATAAGTGGAAATATCATCCACTCAGTCCTATTTTTACATTTAATGAAATCTTACATCGTTCCTAAGTTGATGTAAAGCTAAACGCTACTGCAATTTTCTTTTAGTTGTTAATTTTTTACTGTGTAGGAATTTAAATTTGTTTAATTTGTTAAACTTATGAAAGACAGCAACGATCGCAAAGTTCTTTGCAGCAAATGCCGCATGTATTTTTACCCAGACTTTCTGTCATGTCTTCATGTCAACACAATGCCACATTCCCAGTATTTTTGTTCTCTATCATGAACAGGATATGCAAGTCCTGTTTTCATATTGTATAAATGCAATTTTATACAAAATAAAAATTTATTGTAGCACTAAAGCGGAATGGGATACAACACACAATGTACGAGTAGAAATTGAAATTCTTGTAAATGTACAATAAAACAGCATAAAATAATTATGTTGTGGATAAGCGACATGTAAGCAAGTGTGTCGGAAAAATATTACCACAATCATACAAATAAACAACATATATTTAAAAAAAAATTATATATTTTTAATTGCAAACAAAAATCTCTGTTACAATGAAAAAAACAGACCACATTAAATTTAAAAGAAAAATCATTTAAAAACTAAAAGGAATAAATATTAAATTTTAGTATAAAATTGTTATTTTCTGAAATCCACCAAAACAAAAGCAGATGTATTGCCAAGCAATTACATGGCAATATACATACTCTGATATGTTTATAAGTATTCGTATTTATATAATTGTGTGTGTGTGTAACATGCATTATTTAAGACAGGCTGTTGGAAGTGTCCTTAAGCACAGTTTTACTTGATTTGAGTAAAATAAATTTACACATCATGTGGCCTGAATTTCACTGAATTTCACACTTGATTTGAAGTAAATCTTTTTGAATACATGCAGGATTAAAGGACTTAAATAATTAAATGATTTTATTGTTTCTGTATTCAAGAGTTGCAAAAATAATTCACTTCAAAAGTTTTGCAATGACTTTTAATTACAGTAGATTTATACTACACATTTTTATACCCTACAAAAGAGAATTGGAGGGTACATTCACTTTGTCATTCCGTGTGTAACGTAGAGAAATATCTCCCTAAGATACCATAAAGTATATATATTATTGATCAGTGATGAAATCTAAGACGATATAGTCATTACCGAACGTTTGTCTGTGGAAATCACGACACAGTCTAAACAAAAAAAGCCAGAGCCTTTAAATTTGGTATAAATACATTTTGAATGATAGCACAGGTCAAGTTCGTAAGTGGGCTGAATCGGGCCAGAGGGAAAAAATTTCCCCTAAGAAGTACTAAAACAACCTCTAGCAAACAACATTTGTGGGTGCTGTTGGCTGAAGTAGTAGAACACGAGACTATGAAGCGGAGGGTCGTGAGTTCGCGCTGAGTCATGAAATATTGTGTTGAATTCTTATGATCAGCATTAGTGCGTGGTTGTGTTAGTTGTTGCCAGCCTGTTTCAATGATGAAGGCATAGTCACTGATCACTGAACATAATTGGCAGCGACTGACACTATCATGTACTAAAATCAGAGTAACAGAACCCACCTTCGTCGGCCCTGTAGCAAAAATTAGCCGGCGAAGTAAAAAGGTTGAAATAGCTACAAAAAAAACTGTCTATCTTCTCATCTGTCCCCTTAATACTATCCACTCGTTTTCAGTTCCGGCGCAATGCATTGCATATGTAGGGGTCATCCCCTGAGTGCGGGTCCAAGACAAAAAAAAAAACAATTGTTTTTTGTAATTTTGTTAAGCAAATAATTTATTTTTATGTCAAAGAAGGTCCAGAGCGTTGAAGTTGCAGCCGGAAAATCAGAAAAATCCCATTTTGGACCCCTTGCCTTTAAGAGGGCGTTGATATAACATATTATATGGAAAAATCGTGTAAATATTTAACAAATTGTATAATTTAAGTCTACATTCCTTATAAATTAAATTTTAAAGCTTTTGCGACGAAGCTGAGATGTTTTCTGATCTTCTCCTGCCCTATCCCTCCAGTCAGCTTTGTTCCCTAAATGACCCTATAAAAAAAAATTATTTTTTACATTTAACCCCAAAAATTTACATTGTAGTGTTTTATGGCAAAGCTGAGATGCCCTACCCTCATGGCCCCTTCCGGAGTAACCCCTACAAAATAGATTTTTTAATTACTAAATATTTGCAGGGTATTTAGGATTCGACCCGGTCGAATATAATGTTCTTACTTGTTTTATTTTAAGTTAACCTGCCTTTTTTTGTTTTGATTAGCACGAAATTTTCCAACCCAGACAATTATTCACCCCAAATCGTGAATAACAAGGGGAATTTTTGTTCACATGAAATTTTTATTCCACTCGAAGGGAAAAATGGTATCGTGAATCTCCCGTGAGAAGTTATTCCCGCTATCAGTTCTCAGTGAATGCAAAAAAAGAGAAAAAGCCGAAAACAACATGAAAAATCAAAGAATTTGTGTTGAAAAATTTAAGTTTATGCAATAATTTAAAAAAAAATTTAAAAAAATTTGGCTAAATATTTACCCCCATATTCATAAAAAAATAAAACGTATTTGAAATCTGTTTTAAGACAATTTTGTATGAGAAAATATTATTAAAATACATTTCAAACTCATTTTAAATTTTATGACTACCGGGGTTAGTAGTAAAATAATTTGAATACATTTTGGAAACCGAAAAAAACAAATTAAAAATATTCTTAATGTTTGAAATTGGAGCAACAAGTTTTAAAAAGACGCAGGCAATTGATTTGTTGCAAAAAAATATAAGTTTGTGTCTTATTAACGGATCTTGCCACTAAAATAAAATTTGCAAACTCTAATATTCGAATTATAATAGAAAATACTTAAATTTTCTACTCTATGCCCCACCAAAAACTAAGTGCATAAATTAAAGGGAAAAGTGAAAAAAAACTCGCGGGAAAAAATCATTCACGATAAGAGGAATTTAATTTTCGACTGAAATCATTCACGGAGAATTTTTTTCATGATTGCAATTTCAGGGAAAAGGGAAACATTTCGAGGGAAAAATTATTCATAATAGGTGTGATTATTCAAGAAAAAAATGTTAACCGCCAGCGGCCTCGAAGCCATTGATGGATGATCCGCTTTGATATTTTGATAATTATAAAAATACTCTAAATATTCCACTCTTAATAAAATAGTTTGTATTTAGTTAAAAATCTTAAAAAAGTAGTTTGCTGATTGCAGATGTGAACTCGGGTCGGAATAAAATTTTTTATCTTAATAATAAATCAATAATTTCGAAGTGCAGTCCTCTATGCATCAGTTTTTCTTCCCTGGGGTTAGGTTAGGTTGAAGAGAGGGCATAAGCCATCCCAATCCATTTCGGATTACACCTAGGCCTCATGGGCCTGTTGTGCGCTCTACATTGAGTCCCCATTGTACTGTAGGTTACCTCCACCGTTACCATGGAAACCTTCAAATTCGATTACGTCAAGAACCCAGTTTTTTCGATGTATCACCTTAAGTTCCTCCAATTAGAGCCCCCAAGAAATTCCATCCCCTGTATAATCTCCTGATTAAATGTTTGCCTTCTGACTTGGCTAAAAGCTGGACAATAGCACAAGTAGTGCTCCAGTGTTTCGTCCTCTTCCTGACAGGCCCTGCATGTTATATCGCTAACGATACCCATTCTTGCCAGGTGATTCCTTAATTCTGTATGTCCTGTTATTAAATAAACCAATCTCCGTAGTGCTGGCCTACTCAACGTTAGGATCTCCTCCGTCCTATTACCATCTGGGTCCCCCCCCCCCCCCTAGAATTCTAGTCACCCTACCTACGGTAGAGTGCTGCCAATCTCTTGTATGCAATTCTATAGCCTATCGCCTTAGTTCTTTCTTAAAAACCTCAAATGGCTTCGGACTATCTAGTGTCATGTTCGCCATTAATGCTCCCATCTTTGCTAGCCTATCTGCCTCAACATTTCCAGGTATCCCCTGATGTCCTGGAATCCATATTATCTCTATACCGCCACAGTGCGTGTATGAGTTAATCTCATCCTTGCATTGTAGTACACAATGAGATTGAACCACATGATTCCTCAGGGCCTCGATGATCTCCCTACTATCCGTGAATATACGAACCGGTAGTCTGTTATCGATTACCTTCAACCATTTTATCCCTTCCGTAATAGCCACGATCTCACTCTGAAATACTGGGGTTACTAGACAATTAAATATTTTAGTTTATCTATTTAATCTACTACAAAAAATCGAATTAGAAGGCAAAAAAATACGCCAAACACAATAATATATAATTTAAAAAAAACTATATTAACATGTTTTTTATTTTTATCTTGAACCGGCACTCAGGGGATGGCCCCTATATATGCAATGCATTGCGCCGGAACTGAAAACGAGGAGATAGTATTGAGGGGACAGATTAGGAAAGATGAGAAGATGAACAGTTTTTTTGTAGCTATTTCAACCTTTTACTTCGCCGGCTAATTTTTGCTACAGAACAGGCGAAGGAGGGTGCTGTTACTCTGCTTTTTAGTACATGATCGTGTCAGAATTAAGATTTATAGGATAATTGTTCGAAATTTGTTGTTTTAAATTCAGAAAGACATGATAAATATTCCATGGCACAAAGGAAAGTCAACATCAGTTTTTAGTTATTCAACTTACACAGCAGAGCAGAACAGCTGTTTTCGAAAGCCGCAACGCTTTCATCATCAGAGCTCATGTGTATTGTGTTTGTCACCACTTATTGCGTACTATAATGAAATTTTTGTGGTATAGAAGAGGTTTGCATTTTACTCATGTACACATTTTCAAGCTAAATTATTTACCCCCTTATTCATAAAAATTATGAGAGGCTTATAAGAGTGTAATAGAGCAAATTTCATATGAAATTTTGTTTTATTACGCTGTTATTAGACTCTCATAATTTTTATGAATAAGTGGGTTAATGTTAAAGTGAAATCTACACTCTTTGTCAAACAATTTATAGAATATTTGTGCTAAGGAAACGCATATAGTGCAACTTTTTAAATTACTTTGTTTTTTATAACTTCTTAAACGTTAACTGCATTAAGTTAATTTAAGTTTTTTTGCAAAAAATAACATTTACCTGGTAATAATAGCCCTAATTTGCCTTTAATGCCATAACTTACCTCATATTTAACGAATAGTCTGTTAAGGAAAAGGAAGTGCAAGAAAAGTGTGGTAACCAACAAGTAAATTATTTGGCATGATGATATGCAGCCTGCTAGTGAGTTTAAAATTTTTTAAATTATTAGCTAGAATTTATTTTCAAATATTTTAAAGCAAAATCGAATCGCTATAAACTAAAAATGTTAAATTGCATTAACTACAAAATTGTTATATGAAAGCTGCACATACAATTTCCAAGCTGAATATGTAATTGCATTAAAATTAGCAGAAATTCAAAATAGGAATGCTAGTAATACGGACAGACTTTTCTATTTGCAAAAATACTTATTGCATAAATCTTTAAGTAACGTAAATACCTTTTGGAAAACAACCTCCCACAAACGGGGGCGGGAGGTTGGTTGATTAAAACTAAACCCCCCGGACTTTTTCCAATGGAAATTGAATTATTGCTTACTCACCCGTAAAAGACAATGTAATTAAAGGCAAAACACTCAGGCAGCAGTCGATATGTAATTGGTTTGGTTTCATTTATTTGCTGCATACGAGTACTAATAAAATTATCGATTTACTAGAAAACAATTTTTTCCCTGTTTTTCTGTGTTCCACATTAGAAATCATGAAGGGAATAACTACAATTACTAGAGTAGCAGTTTTGAGTGCATATGTTGCTAACTAAATAGCAAAAAAAAAAATGGCAAATGATAATAATTCTGTTATTATAGTTATAATTTTATGAAAAGCATTTCTAAAAGCAAAATTTCCAAATGGGAAATGCTTTGACAGAAGACAAATGTTTGGGAGAAGAAAAAAAAATAACGAAATTATTGTCTTGAGACTAAAGTTGCAATGCCATAGCAATTACGAATTATTGGGGTTTGCAGAAGCAGGAGGCAAGTGACATTTAAAAGACAAGTTAATAAGTACATTTTAATGACATAAAGGAAAACTGCATTTTAAAATTTAACTAAATAATAATAGTATTTGCATGAAATTAAGCTATTAAAAGAAACATTTTTATATTTATATTTTAACTAAATTTCATTTTAAACATAAAATTTGTTTAAATAAACGTTTTCTTTTAAAAATCACCTATCAAAAACATAAGCCTTTTGAAGGATAATAAAAACCCAAATGTAAATGTTTCAGTTTTAAAAGTTAACAACTTTTTAAAAACGTGACCTTTTAAAGAAAACTATTAACTAATTTCAAATATGATAGTCGTCTATGTGTTTTGTAGAAAAATAATTGAACCGTTCTTTTTTAAAGTGAGGCAACTCCAATATAAACAACTAAGAACGATATACAGGGTGTTTTTTTTAAAGGTATAGAACTTCGAATTGAAATAAAACACAAGAAAATCGTTTTAATGTCCATCAATTTGGCTTTATTGGAAGGATAATTTTATGCCATTAATGTTTAAATATGATTTCGGGCATGTGGCCGCCGCGGCTGGCTCGAATAAAGCCAATTCTACAGGTCCAATTTTCAACCACTTTTTCGAGCATATGGGGCCGTATGTTGGCAATAGCGCCACGAATGTTGGCTTCCAAGTCCCCTAACGTTTCTGGTTTGTTGGCGTAGACGCGCGACTTCACATATCCCCAAAGAAAATAATCCAATGGTGTCAAATCACACGATCTTGGTGGCCAATTGACAGGTCCATTCCGCGAAATTATGCGCTCATCGAATGTTTCCTTCAATAAATCGATTGTGACGTGCGCTGTGTGGCATGTAGCGCCGTCTTGTTGGAACCACAACTCATCCATATTCATGCCATCCAATTCGGGAACAAAATAGTCGGTTATTATGGCTCTATACCGGTCTCCATTAACGGTAACTGACTCTCCAGCATTATTTCGGATGAAGTATGGCCCAATGACTCCACCAGCCCATAGAGCACACCAAACAGTCAGTTTTTGTGGATGTGGATTCTCTTCACTCCAAATGCGGCAATTTTGCTTGTTGACGTAGCCATTCAACCAAATATGAGCCTCATCACTGAACAAAATTTTGCGATGAAAATCAGCATCGAGATCAATCTCATTTTCGGCCCATACACCAAAATCACGACGCATTGCATGTTCATGATGAAATGGCAAACCAAACTAAATATTAATCACATGACAGCTGACAAAATGGCCGCCAGTTAAAAAAGTGATGCCAACTTAAAGTTCTATACCTCAATAAAAAACACCCAATATGTAGCTTATGCTACATAGTAGCTTTAAGTAGTAGCACTAGCTTTATCTTTTCAGTACTAGCTAAAGCTGCTAGTTAAAACTAGGAAAAGTGTGAATAACACTTGGCTAGTGCTATATAGCTTGTGCTGAAAAATTATAGCAAAGGCTGAAAAATTTAACAGCTGGCAGAATTAATGTGCTGCCACTTTTTATACCCTTCACAAAAAAGTGAAAGGGTATATTTAGGTTTGTTATTCCGTGTGTAATTTCTTCGATATGCACATGGGACCCCATAAAGTATATATATATATATATATATATATATATATATGTTATATATTCTGGATCCTTATGAATAGCGATGACGATTGAGCGATGTCCGTCTGTGAAATCCCAAGCCCCCAGAAGAGCTAGAGACTTCGTTCTTAGACCGTTGGATTGGAAATGAACTTCAATAGAATGCTATTGAAATTCATAAAGATCCGAAGTTCCAGAGCTGGGAAGCTTACACCTATTTCTCGACGCAAAATTTATACCAAAAATCAATTATTTTTAATGTTTGTAAATTATACCTAATTTCTTGTTTTGGGAAGCCTCAATGGTCTATTAAAAACTAAAATAATAAAAAAAAATTTCCAGGGATGGAAAATTAAAAATTTTTTTCGGCCCATTCCGTATTTTGTAGTACATGTAGTAACTAAAATTGTTAAAAATTTCAAGTTTTTCTTTAACAAAACCTCTTTATACGTCATGAAAATTTGAATTGGCCAAAAAAAAAAATTTTTTTAATTCAAAATTTGCTTCCATATTTCCATTCTTTTAATTTGAGACAGCGATGCTCCTTTCTTTTCATAATTTTCTTCCTAAAAGTGGTTCGCTAACCATTTTACATTTTCTTCTCGAAACCTGTATGTCCTAATGCGGTATTCCTTCCTGTGGCGAATGTTCATAAAAGCTGGGATTATTAAAAATGTAAAACACTTTCTGTTTGTTAATATAACAAAACCAATTTTAAGCACCTCGACCGTATGCTTAAAAAAATAGAAGCATAAACTAGTATTTTTAAGCATTCACTACTTTTAAATCACACCTTTTTTAAGTCAACACTGGATAAACTAGATTATGCTAGTCAGTATAAAGTACTAGCTTTAGCTGAATTTCTTATTCACCTCAAAGATAGTAAAAACTTCAAAATTTCCAGCATAAGCTTTAGCTACCATTTTATTCACACCACCCATTGTCGGTGTCTCCCCGGGAAGACCCTTGAGGGAGACATCTCACCTTTGCCATAAAACACTAAAAAGTAAATGTTTAGGATTATGACTTATAAAAAAAAAATTTGTTTGATAGGGTCTTTTACGGAGGCAAATATGGGGGATAGGGCAGAAAAAGATCAGAGAACATCTCAGCTTCGTCATAAAAGCTTAAAAATATAATTTTTAAGGAAAAAGTAATACAATATGTTAAATATTTACACCATTTTTCCATATGTTGCGTCAACGCCCACTAAAGTAGGCGTGGTCCAAAAATGCATTTTTTCTAATTGTTTGGCTCCAAGTTTAACGTCTTGGAACTTCTTTGACAAAAGAAATAACTCATTTGCTTAACAAAATTTCAAAAAAAAATTGCTTTAAAAATTATGTTGGTTTTTAGAGGTTGGTTTAGTACTTCTTAGGGGAATTTTTTCCCCTCTACCCCGATTCAGTCCATTTACGAACTTGACCTGTACTATCCTTCAAAATTTACCTATACCAAATTTCAAGGCTCTGGCTCTTTTCGTTTGGACTGTATTGTGATTTCCACAGACGGATGGGCGGATCGTCTTAGATTTCATCACTGATCAAGAATATATCGCTCATTTACTCACACAACGTCATAACTCAAAAATATTAATGTTTGGAGTTAGTGATGCAGATTTAATCCTCATGTCGTCCTTCATATTGTGTAAAAATTTCATACAAATATCTTGTTTACTCCACTCTTGAGGGAAAATAAAATTTTCTTTTTCCATTAAATTGTGTGTAAATTGAAAACTTCAAACCCGTTTCCTGGCAAACACGTTTTTTTGAGTTATAATGTTATTTGAGTAAATGAGCGATATATACTTTATGTTGTAGTTTACTGAAAGATTTCTAACTCATCATTTTTAGAAAAGAATCCCTGGTAAAGGATCAGACGACAAAGTTATAATACCTTTTCGTAAAAATTTGTCTGATAATATTGCAAAATCTTAAAAACGTCTGAACAGAGTAAAAGAAAATAAATTCAAATTAATAAGTTTTACAAAACGGAAAAGTAGAAAAAAAAAACAAAAAAATAATATTTTGCACCTTAAATATATTTCCTAGCAAAAACCAAAACTCTACACTATTTACAAATACAATTTGAGGTCAAAAATCCCAAAACCTAAAAACGCTAAAGAACAATCATATTTTCAACTGCATATTTAAGTTTGTGCAACATACACATACAGTGTAGGAGAAAACTGCACAATGATGTTTTGCTCTACTATTTACTTAAATTTTTGTAATATTTTTTTAATATTTCACTATTTCCATTGGAAATTCATTATTCCGACAATAATAAAGGACGAAATTTATATTATAACTGACCACTGAGCCTTATTTATATAACATTTGAAGCAGAAATATAATTTGAGGGTACTAGAAATAACAACGCTGCTGCTAAGGTGACGCTCAACGCTCTAATTTAAATTGAATTGTAAACAGTACAAATTTTTTACCGATTTTTTTTCTGAGACAAGGAATGATGGAAGAAGTTCTGCTAAAAATTTTTTTTCAAAATTATTCAGTTCATTTAAAACGTCTGCCACGAAAAGATTAAAAAGTATTCATGTGTTTGTTCTATAAAGTGGTTTTGTAGACAGAAGTAACGCTTCTCTCCTTTACAATGGTTTTTTATGGAAGCTCATTTATTAGAAACCATATTTTTTTTTTCAACTTGGACCAGCACTCAGTGGATGACCCCTACATATGCCGTGCATTGCGCCGGAACTAGAAAAGAGGGGATAGTATTGAGGGGATAGGTGAAGACAGATGAGCAGCTAGAGAAACTGTAAACTGTAAAGTAAACTGTTTAAAAGCACAAGCATTTCATAACGTTCGTATTGATTTAAAAATTGTACTAAAAAATTGTGTATAAAAACGATCTAAATGCTAAATATGTTAATATGAGAAAATAAACTTAAAATAAAAGTTTTTGACACCTAAAAAGTATAAAAAGTAAAAATGTACCAAAAAGTACCAGATTTCTACTAATTTTAATATACATATAACAAAGGAGAAAAAGTACCAATTTGTTTTCCTGTTTTACCCAATAATGAGTACCCCATATTTTAATCTGGGCCACATGCTTTTCATCTACCAAATTGCATTCAAATCTATTAAAATTACTATTCATGTGCAAATGGAAAAACTTACAAAGTTTCACATTTACACTCAGGCTGGCCAGAAGAATATAGATTAAAAACTGCTAAATCGCCCATAAAAAGTACTAAAATGTTGTACAGTTTAGAAAAAAAGTGCAAGTTTTTGTAACATAGATTTTTATTTATATATTTAATAGATCCTAAAAATTTATTGTGTTTATCAATAGAGAGATTTTTGATTTTTTTCAGCATATGAATTTTTTGGTATTTTCTTCAAAATAGTAAAATTTTTGGGAAGACGACGAGCTTTTAATTCAGGGAATATTTTGTTAATTTTTATTACGCTAGTTGTGAAAAAAATTTACGAGCTAAATAAAAAGTGCTAAAAATTTTAATAATTATAAAAAAGTGCCCAGTTAGTATTTAGCACTTTTTGCTTTTTATTATGTTCTGATATTTTTGATGTGTTAACATCTATACGCGCGCCTCTAGGGCAGTAAACTATCAGTTTCAATACATAGGCAAGTGTAAGTGTAAGAGTTTGTTTGTTCGTTGCTTGGCAGTCGGTATTGAAAGTGACTATTGGGCGATTTTCATATAATTTTCCCACGCAGTTTTCTCCGGAAATTCATAGCCGATTTTATTAATTTTTGGATTAAAACGCTAGTGCGGGTTTCGACGAAGAGTTTAGGCCAAAAATTAAGGCGATCCGATATCGGCGAGCGGAGATTTAAGTGTTTTAATTCGGAGTATTAATTTGGAGTAATATTAAAAAAGTGTTTTATGTTGATCTTCGGTTTTGTCTTTTGCATAGCAAAGAGAATAGTGACGTGGTTATACGTACATATATAAAAATGAGATAGCAAGACAGCAACGTATGTAGCTTATGTACAAACATAACAATGTATGTATGTACATTTGTCTGTTGCTTTGCATTCTCTTTGTTTTTTGTGGGTTTAATATAAAATAAATAAACGAAAAGGTGTTAGCACATCGCCCGTGAGTTCGAACACTCATTGATTTTTAAGCTTAAGATCTCTTTATTTCAATTTAATTATTAATTTCAATATTTCGGCACTCCTTTGTGTGACTTCTTCAGGAAACTAATTATTTTGTTGATATGATAATTATTTTATTTGATATAAAATAAGATAATTAATTTCCTGAAGAAGTCACACAAAGGAGTGACGAAATATTGAAATTAAGAATTAAATTAAAATAAAAAGACCTTAAGCTTAAAAATATCAGAATATATTAATAATTAAAAAGAGGTCAAGAAACCAGAAGAATTTAACTTTTTGCTTTTTTTAATTCTTAATGCTAAAAGTGCTAAAATGCTAAAGACTGTTTACAATATTAGAACGATCGTACGAAATAAATAACCGTACGAAATAAACAATCTTACGAAATAAGTACCACTTGGGTATTACAAGTTTTTGGGATGTTATTGACTTCCTTGGAAATTCTTTTTCACATAGAGGAATAAATTAAAATAGCAGCAAGTTTTTTAATGCCATTAAGAAACATGCTTTAGTTTTGTCCGACAATGTCTGTGCAAACATATTTTTGCTTAAACTCTCCACCGGAAACCTGGAAACAACGATCCTTTTTATATCTATTATTTTTGATTTTTTGTTTGGTACAACGGTAACGTCATGTCACAAACTGTGACTAGAACACTCTGTTGTATGTGTACAAAGGAAACATTGCGGCGCCTGCAAATACACTCGAGCTTATTGTACTGGCGAGAATATGTATGTTCGTGTCGCTATCGATGGGGTCTAAAACACCACCCTCTGGTGATTCTGAATCACTAAAGCTGCACAGACTGACTATTGCAAACTCACCCCATCACTTGGATTTTAATTTTTTTTTCAAATTAATATTTTAGTGGTTTGATGTTTGATGCACTTTTTTTGTGTTATCACAACATTTACTTGCAGTGTAAGTACTTTCGACTTGTATACGAGTACATACGAATATTGAGTGCATGTATGTGTGGGGATGGATGTATTTTTGGCCATTGGCAATATTTACAGTTAGCAAATACTAACAGCCGATTTTCTTTTCGGGATTTAAACACACACACACACACACACTCTCGTTTATATAGCCATAGACAAAACGAACCATATAAAACGAGACAAACGACGACGACTTGAAGTCTGAAATAACAACAGACAATAAAATTAACCCTCACTTTGGCAAGGCTGGTGTAAAAGGGTAGTTGTAAGTTTAATCATTTCTATGGGCACTGGCTTATTCAATCGGTTAACCGATTAATTCCTAAAGGAGTAACTGTTCCATTACTGTTCAAATTGGCTATTTGTGATTAACGTTCGATCGAATGAATAAAAACAAAGTAATTTAAAAAAAATTAGTTTTTTGTTGTAAATGTTGTTCAGTCGATAATTAAAAAATTTTTTTTTTTATAAATTGTTAATTTTATCAACGGGCTTAAGTTCGAATCTGCAAGACTGCAAACCATTTTTTATTATTTTATTAATAAATGAATTTGTTCAAATTCTATTTTATTAATTTTTATATTAAGATTGGAATATTAAGAATATTTTTCAATAATCATCAAACCAGCAGAACGGATCAGTACTGATTTCGAGGCCGCTACACCATCTCATCAGCGTTCTTTGTTCAATTTTTCCACTTTTGCAAGTGGTGCTAGTCAGAAGGAATATCAACTATTTAACCAATATTTTAACGAAAATTGAAAATGAGAAGTTATCACATTCATATTTTTAAGTTATTACATAATATTCCAATATTAATATAAAAATTAATAAAATAGAATTTGAACAAATTCATTTATTAATAAAATAATAAAAAATGGTTTGCAGTCTTGCAGATTCGAACTTAAGCCCGTTGATAAAATTAACAATTTACATAAGAAAGTTCGACTAATAAAAATTCATACATAATTTTTTTTTTATTTAAAAAATTTTATTCATTCTATCGAACAGTAGCTTGACATCGCGAAAAGGCACTTAATATTTTTTGTAGTATTTTTATGGTGGTAAATCTACCTGGAGTCGGCAGTTTAATATCATCTCCTTCCTTAACTGTTGCTGTCAATAGTGCGATCTTGGTTTTGAATTGGCAATTAGTATATTTTTAAATTGGCGTAACTTATATTTATGCTAAAATGTAGCGATTGTGCCAATAGTAGGCGCACTCCCGCCTAATTTCGGCATTTTATGACCCAATTATAAGCATTTCATTTTGTATGTTTATGAAGGTTAAGAAATCCAGATTTTTCTCAAAAAAATTTTTAATAGAAAACAATAGAATAATCAAATCTATATTTTTAAGTTTCGTAGCATCAAATTTTCACAGAATCCCACTATGGTGGGGCTATTTACTACATCTTATGGGGACGTAATTTAAAGCACATGCTAAAACTTGTTTCATCATGTTCACATATTTGGGTATACAATTCCCTAGGGCTTACTCGTATCAATTTGGTGGAACTTAATATATTTTATTGACATTTAATATCAAAAGCGAAGAAGGCACTCCGCTTTGTCTCTCAATGTGCGTTTTTAGGGTATCTTAACTAAAAAAAATGTGAAAGTTGCTGACTTCAGAATACTTTATTTTCTATACTAGAAACAGTCAATGTGGCGACTATTAGAATATAAAAATTATCCATAAATTGCCATCATATGCCGTCTGTTATTTGCTCATAATATCAGCAGCCTTTAAAATAATCAAAAGAAAAAATTTATAAAATATTTCCCATTAGAGGCACTCTTAAAAAATTAATATGATTATTGACTTCTTCTAATTGTCCTTCGCAAAAAAAAATTATTCCCCCTTTATTATGTAACTATGTGTCAACGTCACGTCAAGACAATGTCTGTCACTTACGTACTGATTTTCTGCAGCAATTGACAACTTCTAGCAGCGTCTTGATATATTCGAGGCCTTAGAGAGTGTTTAAGAGGCGGTCAGAAATAGTTAATTGTTGTCGACGAGCAGTAGGAGACTAACTGTCCCATTTGTGTTATTGTCTTGTCGTGACGTTGGCAAAGAGTTACAGAATAAGGGGGATTAAATAAAAAGCTGATGTTGCCACAGAAAGAGCATCTAATTAGATGACATAATTCATCTTAGCCACTCCAAATGAATGAAGTGTGTTTTTTATTAAAACAAATTTTTTTTTAATTCAATTAATATTGATATGCTAATTATTCGAAAATTTTTGTTTTAACTATGCAACTTACACAGCAGAGCAGAACAGCTGTTTTCGAAAGCCGCTACAATTTCATCATCAGCACTCAGTTGTAATTTTGTTTGTCACCACTAGGTGGCTTTAGTTGAATATGATAAGAATTTTTATTTATTTAAATTTTATTAGGAAATTGCATACGAGAACTGTATCAAACCGATGGTAGCACAGTTTTAATTTCAGTGTTGCCATTTTCGGATTTTTTTTACCCATTTTTTTTTATAATATAAGAATTTGTTTTTTTATAAGAGATTCTAAATGATTTTACGTGACCTCGCAACAAACAAAAGCATAGCGCATTTGTGGGGTTACTCTCTATTGCGATGCGGAAAGAATGGCTTGCGCATTTCAGTGTAAATAGCATACAAATGCGTTCAGTTTTTCTTTCGCATCGCATTACAGAGTAACCCCCCTGGTTCAGTTTACTATAAAGGAATCGAATTAATGCATTCCAGTTGCACCAAAAATTTTAAATAACCTCATAAACGGTTGCAATTTGAATAAATCCGTTTTATAATGTCTTTTTAAATTATTTTATTTTTATTATACTATGTTTAGTTTTTGGACTTTTCACTACGCTGGACTACTTTTAAGAATTCTGTAAAATGACTGAATAATCACCCTTATTGCGTTTGGCGTTTTTCGCCTTCCGATTCGACATTTTGTAACAGATTGAAGAGTATTTTAGCTTTTTATCTTTAAGCTATTACTATTTGTCGAATTTGAAGGGTAAAACGTCAAACACAATAAGGGTGAATAAACTGCTAAAGAACAAAAAAAAAAATTACAGAAGAAATCAGCAGAAAAATATTTTAATAAAATTCCTGAATTAAATTAAATTTAGGGACCCTGAAATTAAATTAAATTTCGAGTTTACATTTTAGTTCATAGTAAAATATTTCATATTAAAATTTCGATTGCCTAAAATATTTTTTCATTACGTTCAAGGGTTAAGAACTTTTTATAACCTCCGTTATAGTACAGATACAGTCAACTCAGTCTGCCAGCCATCCAGCCAGCCAGCCAGGTCAGGTCAAACATAGCGTTTATAATACTGTAGCTTTCCTTAAACTATTTCATTGGTTTTCGCAGCGTGCTACCATACAGACGTGCATAAAAAATATTTTTTTTGTTCAAACAAATAATAAACCAAATAAATTAAAAAAAAAAGGTTAAGAACTAAAATAAAAATAAATTTCATATGGTGGCAATTGTATTAAAATTTAACAAGCAAAAAAAAAATAAATTAATTTAATTACAAATTTCATTTCAAAGAACCGCAAAAGTTTTCAATTAAGCGTAGCGAAATACGGAAATAGCAGAAAAAAAGTGTGTGTGTGCGCTTTGGTTTATTTAATTAAGCCTTTCAATTCAATAGTGCGAATAGCACAAAAAGGTAGGAAAAGTAATACTTTTTTATTTATTTATTTTTATTGCGGCCAATTAGTTGCACCAAAAATTGCAATTTGCATTTATTAAAAAAAGGAAAAACAAAAGAAATGATGTAAAAGCAGTTAATAAAAGTTGTATAAGTTGTAGGATATATTTTTTTTTTAGAAAAAAGTTGATTGTAAATAAAAAATACCTAAAAAGCATAAAATATTTTAAGCAAATATTCGTTAATCGCATTAATCTCAATTTCTCTTAAATGATGTTGTAACATTTTTTTTTTTTGATAATTCAACAACAAATTTGCAGTACACTGAGTCACTTAGATGATTCATTAAAATAAGATGAAATCCTTAAAGTTTTGTTTGTGTAATAAATGGAAGCATTAGTTTGAATTTTCTCTCTTAAATCAAATTCAGAAAAAAACGTTTTAAAGTAACAAAAATAAACTGACAATTTTTCCAAAATTTGAAATTCTAGAGGCATCCTAACATCTACAAAAATAGATTAAAGCAAAAAAATAAATAAAAAATAAAAATGAAAAAAATTGCCAATCAAGGAATCATCCTTTAGATTGTGAGTCATATAAAGAAACAGTTTTGTTTTTGATAATATGACGCTTTCATACATTTTCTTTTATTGCACAATCTGCCTGTGAGAAATCAAAATTGAAAACTTAAGCAATTAAAATGATTTTACAAATGCAAAATAAATTATTTCAGTTAAAACATTTTCTCAATAGGACAAACAAATTGTTAAAAGCCTTTTTATAGAGAAAAAGAAAATATACTCCGGTTACTGTTTCATTGCAATAATCGGCTAAAAGGCGGAGCTGCCTAGTGTGTGACTTTTAATGTAGCGACCTCGAAATATTTTTCAATCTCTATTCGACTTGTGAAATATATCTTTTGATTTTCGAAATATATAAATTTTTGCTTGAACGAATAAACTGTAAATTTTATTTTTATTGATAATTCTATTCCCAAATTAATAAAAAAGAAAATTCAAAATTTTATATTAAGGGATTTTAGCTCGAATAAAATTAAAAATTTGTCACTAAACAACAAATTCGCAAAAATATAAAAATTTAACTATTAAAGTTTTTATTTTAAAACTTCCTGATATCCAAAAAGTTCTTAGAGCATAAGGCACAAATCGCTTTTCAACAAAAAAATAAAGTAAAAAAAATAAATAATAATAAATAGATCATAATAAATAGATCGTAATAAATAGATCACTGGTATGGTGCAAGGTAAAACTAGCTCAGTAGAGACAAATTTTCTAGCTGTAAACATCAGAGCGTCGTGCATTAAAAAAAAAATGTCTCCTTATTCATTAACTACTTTCAAACGTCACGTCTAGACAATGACGACACCAATGTCACATATACATGACAACAAAAAATTCTCACTTGTCTACTCTTTGTTCACAACAACTGAATAATCGCCCGTATTATGAAAGACGCCAAGAAAAAATGGTCGCTTGTCCACTCTCTTTCGACAGCAACTGTCTACTATTGACATGTTGTATCAATGTTATATGCCCTAGAGAATACTAAGAAATTGTCAAGAGTGATTCATTGTTATCGATAACTTATAGACAAGTGATAATTTTTTACTATCGAGTTGATAGGACGTCGACGTCGCCATTCATAATAGGGGTTATTATTATCAATACCATGTGATTTCGAAAATACTAAGGAATTTGTCAATATAGTAATTGATTTTTGTCGATAACTACTAAAAAAATTATTAGAATAGGGAAAATAAAATATCAAAAATTATTTAATTGTTGTCTACAAGGAGTAGGTAAGTGCCCTATTCTTTTATATTGTCTTGAGAACAATTCAGTTGTTTAGTTCTTTGTGTCCGTATGCTGGGGTAGTGCAAATAAGATATGAAAGTGATTCATTATCCTCCCGAAATAAATTCCATTACATCCTTACACCACAGTTCGCCCAAAGTAGTGAAATTGAGTGTTCACTGCCACCTCCGATCGCATGTGACTTACCAGGCATACATATGCTGGTGGCAACTTAACATACGCGGACTGCACAGAGCATTCAAGTGGTTAGTAACGGTTAGGTCGAAATCCAACAAACCGTTAAACGTTAAAAATGAGAAACAAATACACAATATTGATGTCACAAAATTTGATAATGTATAGAAAGCTTAAGTTGCAGGTCAAGCAGAATTCACAGATTGCTTAAAAAACTTTATTTTACTTCCAGCGGAGATCTTTCTTGTCATAGTCCCGGTTTACACTATGCAACTTTTGTTGCAGCAATTTTTATTTTGTGTGAGATTCCTGAAATAGTAATACATATATACCATTTGTATTCCTTCCTCGCTCTTCCTCACTAAATATCAAGAATTGCTGCGACAAAAATTGCATAGTGTAAACCGGGACATATTCAATATGAAAAGTTCAAATCCAATGTCCATAAAACTCATTAATTCCTTTATTCCTCTTCTCACAAACATTGTTCTGAATAGGGGTCATTCCCGGTTTTAATAAAAAATAAGTTAAGTAAAGAATGCCAATCGAGGCAAAACTTTTTGGTTCCCGATATTTCTAAATTTTGAATTAAAAAGCTAGAAAAAATCAACATCGTTTTAAAACAATAAATCCAGTGACTACAAAAATATTTTTAAAATCACCAAAAAAAAAATTTCCGTAGCAGACAAGAATTCCGCATGCGGCACGAATACTTTTCTGTCTAGTAATTTTTTTTTAATTTTTTTTATCTTGGACCAGCACTCAGGGAATGACCCCTATATATGCAATGCATTGCGTCGAAACTGAAAACGATGGGGTAGTATTGAGGGGACAGATTAAGAAAGATGAGAAGATGACATTTTTTTTGTAGCTATTTCAAAATTGTACTTCGCCGGCTAATTTTTGCTACAGGGCCGACGAAGGTGGGTGCTGTTACTCTGCTTTTTAGTACATGATAGTGTCGGTCGCTGCCAATTAAGTTCAGTGACCAGTGACTATGCCTTCATCATTGAAACAGGCTGGCAACAACTAACACAACCATGCACTAATTCTAATCAGAAGAATTCAACGCAATATTTCATGACTCAGAGCGGACTCGAACTTAGGACCCTCCGCTTCATAGTCTCGTGTTCTACTATTTCAGCCAACAGCACCCACAAACAGTAACAGGAAACCAAATATAGAAAATAAAGGGGATGCGCGTGGACTTCAATTGTTGTTTTTTCAAGCCTTATACTCTTACCTTCTTATTCATAAAAATTATGAGAGGCTTACAAGAGTGTAATAGAGCAAATTTCATATGAAATTTTGTTTTATTACGCTGTTATTAGACTCTCATAATTTTTATGAATAAGGGGGTTAATTTTTTATTTTATTTTGACTTGTTCCAATAATCATGAATAACTTGCCACTGTAAATTATTTTGGATACCACGTGTCACCTGAAGACCTGACATGTCATTTGATACTCTGCCAATTTTTAGTATGACCTTGAATATTTGGATTTAGTTCTATTCATTGAGAGAGAGAGAGAGAGAGAGAGAACCAAGCTATGAGAAATTGACGAGAGATTTCAATTAAGAATAATGCCATCATGCTAGAAACACAACTGCGACGAACGACGAATTTTTGGTCGCGAATATTCGTCGCCAAAAATAAAACACGTTGGTGTATATGAAAATGCACACAATCGTGGCGTTGGTCGAAGTTCGCCATACTCAGCGAAAGTTGAAATACATTTATTTCTAATTGTTTCGTCAACGAACGACGAACAAATCAATATAAAGTGACCAGGTTTCATATAATCAAACTGGTTTTTTTTTTTTGTGGAAAAACATAGTTCACTACTGTATTGTTGCATGTAGCACTAAAATTTTCAATTCATTCTAAAAATGCATTCACTAATTCACAAAAATGTATCACTCGGACTTTTTATTAATTTTGAACACTTTTTATAATATAGTTTTTCTTTCTATTTCGAACTTTTTCATATGGTCACCCCATCAGCTGTTAAATGAAAATAATAATTTATTTACTGACAAAAAATTTTTCAGAAAATAATTACAAAAAGGAATTTGTTCTGAAAAAAAAATGGACAACACCGGGATAATTATTGGGTGTCTAAACAATCTGGCTGGCATCAGAGGATTACAATGACTTAAAAAACAAATATTAAAATTTTGGTTGCTTATTATTTTAATTTATTCGTCGTTATTGTGTTTCATACGACGAATTTATAGAGCGATTTTTTACCAACGAATTCGTCGTACTAAGCGAAATTCGTCGTTCGTCCCAGTTGTGTTCCTAGCATCATACAAATGATCTCTCTTTAGTGTTATAATTTCAATTATTAGCCCTATTCACAATCTTGTGCAAATGGTCTTGCATTATTGCATTTGCAAATTGAGAAAAACAGTATTTAAGAGCATTTTTCATGTATTTTGTTAGTGAGTACAATTATTATGCAAACGCAATGATGCAAGAATATTTGCACAAAATTGTGAATAGCACTATTATGTTATAATTCAAATATTCTTGATATTATATTTCAAACAAAAGAAGTCATTTTTTTGGCATTTAAAAATTGTTGCAACCCCAAGTCCAAGAAAATCTTAGAAAATATGTTTTAACTCCTTTCCTCTACAAACAGTTTTCCCAGGGAAGAGTTTTCAGAATACAAATGTTGCCCTTAAATGTTATCAAAAATTACACTGAAGAAGAAGGTGCAAGTATTTAGGTGTCACAATAAAAGTCTTTATAAAACATTCTTATATTTTACATATTTCTTATCTAAGTTATTCAAGCACTTGAAATAAAATATGTACATTTTGTGAATCAGCAATTTTTCTCCATTATCTGTTTGCATCTTTTCTTTTTTTTTAAAGTTTGTAAAATTGCAATTCGTTCTGCATAAATGCTATTGTTTCAAACTTTTTCTTTGAATTTACGTTTCGTTTAACAATTTTTCAGTTTCATTTCATCTACTGATGATTGTTGATGATGATTTCACTTTTTAACCTTATGCTCTAATTTTCAAACTATTTGGTT
Organism: Linnaemya tessellans; assembly: GCA_951800035.1. NCBI lineage: Eukaryota > Metazoa > Arthropoda > Insecta > Diptera > Tachinidae > Linnaemya > Linnaemya tessellans. The sequence goes on along the minus strand of OX637533.1, from coordinate 15,555,427 downwards.
CATGTACATACAAGAAGTTATATACATCTATACATATGTAGGTACATGTAGTAGGTATATAAGGACATCCACGCAATTGCATATGTATACATATGTATATATGTACATACATTATTATATGTATATCTATTTATATAGTAACTACGACTGAAATAAATACTAGATTTATTTACAAGGGTTTATGGGCAAAATAATATCAACACTTATTAACACAACTAAATTTAAAAAAAGAAAATGCTAGATAAAGCTTAAGATAACACAAGATAAAGCCTGCATGCGAGTGCATGCCAGCCTACTCATGTTATTAATATAATTTTCAAGTGGTTATATGACGCAAATGATATTCACCTAATGAAAACATGCTGTTGTTAACGCGTTTGGTTTTTTACCTTGAAAAATTTATAGTTTTTAAAAAAGTTATTTAGATATTTAATGAATGTTACATATACAATTGCAAATTATGTATATCATCAGATAGACCCCTTTCACACACATCAGGTTTGACTCGTCAAGTCTTGATCTTTTAGGAGAGAGCGGTGAAGAGCGTGAAAAGGGGTACAGACTTGACGGTACTAGTCAGTTTTTATATTTTCTTTTGTTTTATCATCCGTAATATATTAAATGAATGTTCAGCAATGAAGAAAAACTTGCCATGACGTTTCGTGTGTGAACGTAAATGAAAGTTCGAAAGAAAATTGAAGAAAAACTGATCAAGTATAGCTGATGTGTGTGAAAAAGGACTTAATTAACCGAGAAAAGTAACATAGACCTTGACCCGTTATAAAGAAACATATCAGAGGCTAAAGTAGGAATCGAACCCATGATCTCCATATTGATAGGCTAGCACACCAGTCACTAGCCTACCTACCGTGCCGTTTTGTAAGAGTTATTAACACACATATTAATAAGTATTTTCGCCAATCATGAAACTAAATCGCTGTTTTCTTGTAGAAAAGGCCCTAACTGCCATAATTGTTACTTTACAGGAGAAGGTAAGGCCACAATAGAAGTGATGATTATTTAATAAAAACTGTAATTATCAATAGCCGTTACTTTCTATAAATTTCAAAGCTAATTGACTTCCCCAAATTCGCTATGAATGACCAAATCCACTACATATTGTTGAGAATAGGAGTTGACCACTTCTTCCCGAATGAAGATTTGCTCGCCTTTTATTCATGACTAAATGTTCTTAATCAAGAGTATATATTTGGTCGAGCTGCCTGTATGAGGAATACACTCCCAGCGGAGAACTTTTTTTATCATATTCAATATGAAAACGTTCAAATCGAACATACACAAATATTTATTAATCCCTTTATTCCCCTTTTCACAAACAATTCTCTTATTCCAGCACAATCCAACGCATGAATAGGAATCATTCCCAGTCGTAATAAAAAAAAATTATAAATACAGTGAGGAATGCCAATCGAGGCAAATTAGGAAAAATCAACAAGTTTAAAAAAAAAACATATTACTCGTTCTAAAACCATAAATCCTCCCTCTCACAATCAATTCATCGCATGAATATATTAATAAAATGAGGAATGCCAATCGAGGCAAAATTTTTTGATTCCTGACATTTTGAAATTTTTATTAAAAAATTAGCAGAAATTTTTTGAATTACAAAAAAAAGTAATAACATTTGGAAAGTCTTCAAAATAAGTTTCAGAAGCAAAGAGGAATTCCTCATTCGTGCCAAATCTTTTGCTGTCAAGTCATTTTCCATCTCATGAATAGAGATTATTTCCAGTCTTAATAAAATTAAAAAATATATAAGGAATGCCAATCGAGGCAAGACCTTTTGATTCCTGGAATTTTGAAATTTTTAATCAAAAAATTTGAAAAAATCAACAAGTTTTTTCGAAAAAACATATGGATCGTTTTAAAGCGATAAAGAAAAAAAATCTGGAACGTCTTCAAATAAGTTTCCGTAGCAGAGAGGAATTCCTTATTCGGGTCGAATCTTTTGCTGTCCATCGCATGAATAGGAATCATTCCGGGTCGTAAGTCTCGGTTCGCACTATGAAATTTTATTTCATGAAAGTGTCAGTTTGTTGGTGAGAGGGGAGCGAGGAATGGTGTCGGGTACACACTTTCATGTTCACTGAAATTCTGTTTTGTATTGTAATTCGTAATTGATTTTACTTTATTTTTATATTCTTTATGTGAAAGTAAACAAACACAAATATTAAGTTTCATGAAATTAACTTTCAGTGTGCAGACACGAGTGAAATATTAAAAGAGAATTTCAGAAATTTCATGAAAGAAAATTTCATAGTGCGAACCGAGACTAATAAAAATAAATAAATAAATAAAATAGGGAATCTCAATCGAGGCGAAATTTTTTGATTCCTGGAATTTGAAAATTTTTAATAAAAAAAATTAGAAGAAATCAACAACTTTTTAGAAAAAACATATGACTCGTTTTAAAACGATAATTCCCGCGATTCCACAAATATTTTAAAATCACAAAAAAAATTCTGCAAGGCCTTCAAAATAAATATGCTTAGCACCAAGGAATTCCTCAGTCAGTTCGAATCTTTTTCGGTCAAGTCATTTTCTTAAAATTGGAAACAAGAAGTCAAATATAGAAAATAAGGGGATGTGGATAGACTTCAATTCTTGTTTTTTTTTCAGAAAAAATGTAAAATTTTGCATTCAAGCCTTATCTGGGTTTATACTCTTACCCCCTTATTCATAAAAATTATGAGAGGCTTATAAAAGTGTAATAGAGCAAATTTTACACGAAATATTAGCCCAATTCACAATCCTGTGCAAATGGTCTTGCATTATAGCATTTGCAAATTGAGAGAGTATTTGAGAGCATTTTCAATGTATTTCGTTGGTGTAGAGTACAATTATTTTGCTCATGCTACGATGCTAGACTACTTGCTCGAGATTGTGAACTGGGCTAATGTATTTTGTTGGTGTAGAGTACAATTATTTTGCAAATGCCCGACCATTTGCACAAGATTGTGAATAGGGCTATTGTTTTATTACGCTGTTATTAGACTCTCATAATTTTTATGAATAAGGGGGTTAATATATATTTTCTGTTGATCCAATAATCATGAAAAAGTTGCTATTGAAAATAATTTAGGACCCACATATCACTTTATATGGAATTCGCTGTGGAAAGTGCTACCCAATAAATCACAGGATGAGTTTTATTGCTGGTAATAAACAAACTTAATACCTAAGTTCCCAAAAAGCTTTTTAAACTCCAATTTTCATGAATGATCCATGTTGTAATACGCTTTTCGCTTCAGCAAATTTCTGAATGTTGTCAATCACTCAAAATTAGGATATCGCGAATTTTGTAATAAATTTCTCATGTAACTGCTGCTTTTATGTATGAGATTTCAGTTGATTTATCATGATTTGCCTGAAGAAGTTAACAACATGTTGACTGCAAAGCCGCAGGTCGTGAGTTCGCACCCGCATTCAGTAATGAATATAAAATGACTTGGATCAACGAGTATGCATGCAATGTCTCGTAATGGGGGAACCCCCAAATTTTTGTTTTCTTTTTTTAAATTAGTTCTTAAACACGAGCTCATCCACTTAAAGGTAAAAGTACTTGTGTATGAATGATTTAATAGTTCTTTCAACTCATTTTAATAAATACAAAAGAAAAAAAGCCTTATGTATTTCTGCCATCTTTCAATGTAACATGAGTACATAGTATATGATTTAGAAATTTAGGAACGATATTTAAGGTGTCCATGAGTCATCACAAAGACTACAAACAAGCTAATAAAAGTATTAAAACGTTAAGCACATAATAAAAATGCAAAATAATGAGATGCTTGAATAGACAATAGGCAAAACTACAAAAATCTTTACACATACACGCTTTTGTAAATAGAAGAAGGTGGACACATACATTTATAACAAAATACATATACGATATGAGATACTTTATACATTTATACATCTATAAGATATTGATTTTTTCACACAACTATTTTTTTTCTTCTTCTTTTTCCCCCCTTCTCTCTTACAACTTATTATAGAAAATGTTGGCTTGAATCATCATTTGTGGGCACACGTCCCTTGGACTCACCGCAAACACCAACTATTGAAAATACGCCCTTAATAACTGCTGCCCAAGCTGCTGCTGTATCATCTGCATCGTTAACAACCTTAAGACCGTCTCTATTGAACAACAATATCAACAACAATAATAATCATTTACAATACGTGAATCATAATATTGATGAAAGTTTGAATTTGTCAATATTGACGGGAAATGACATACAATTAACCCGTATGAACGGTGGTCTTAATAACGGTACTAGTAGTAGTAGTGCCGGTGGTGTTAATTTAGGAGTTGGTGAGTCAAAAAGGAAAACTATTTTCAAACTCCAAAAAATACAAGAGTGCTAAATATTATTTATAGAAATACTATATTATTATACACATAAATTTTATAATATAATTTTGCAATTTTTTATTTTTTTTTATTTTAGTATTTAGTTTAAAATGTACGCGTAGTTTTCTTTTTATTATTATTATTTTACAAAAAGAATGTAGTTTGTAATGCACTTGGCAATATTATTATTATATTTTTGTATAAACTTTTACAAAAAAAAAAAACAAACAATTTTATAAAAATAATACCAGAGATTTTAATAATTACATTTTAAGATAACTTTTTCAATATTAAACAAAAAACAAGAATAATTTTATTAAAATAAATTAAAAAATAGAGAAGTTAAAATTTTCAAGAAACAATATGGAGGCAAAATTGTTGTGCAGAACTACTAGACGGGGTTACCGAAGAACACAAAGAATTTGGGGAAAAAACTTGCTTTATTTTATAATATCTCTATAGCTCGAGGCCTTGAACTTCAGCTCTAATGCTAGAGTTAATGTCGACGTCGTCGACGGCGTCAAATGTCAAAAAAAGTTGAATCGTATGAAATTGTATGAGAGTAGTTAATCTCAACGCGTTGCAACGCCGTAAAAGTTCAATCAATTTCAACTTTTTCGGCGTTGAAACGCCGTCAACGGCGTCGACATTAACTCTAGCATAAAGCGCCCCATACACTTTTCAATTCAATTGTCAATTGAGTCTTTCGGTTGCATTGATTTTTGGTCTTGAATTGACAGATTTTCATTCAACTGTCAAATTTATATTTTTATATTAAATTTAAAAATTAAAAGCCCGCCTGAAAAAGAAAAATAATTAAATTAATGGTTATTACCGAATGTATTGATGATGAAAACAGAAAAATATGACGAAGAATTTGGTCAAAAGAAAACTAGAAAGATAAACATAAACAGCTGATCAAGTGACTCACAGCCATCCCTAAATAAGGGGCGGAAAGCGGAACGTTTTTTTTTCCGCTGAGCTTCAACGCTGAAATGCCATACATAAACAAAAGCGGCCACGTTATGTCGAAACGATAAAAACAGGGTTATCAAACAAACAACCCTGATTATTTTAACAGCTGGGGGCAAATTACGGCACTCGATATCGAACGAAATTTGTATTTAAATTGTATGGAAATTTCGATCGATATCGAATGCGATAATTTGACCCCTGGACGGACGACATTTGGGATTTTGTTATTGAAATTTTGTACAAATTACAAACGTGCACACATACATATGTATGTATGTATATAATCATATTGGAAATATGTATTTTCTTACCTCCATTTTCTAATACGAAGTGCACAAATTTTTTCTTTTATATATTTCACTTTTGTAAATTTTTGCTCTTTTTCTCTGGTTACTATTGTTTAATTTTGCAACTAACTTCATTAGAAAACGCTCTGTCAAAATCGGATTTTCCAATAGCAAAGCGTTGCCGTTGCGTTGCCGCCGCGTTATTTCGGTATGCTCCATACAAAATGTATGGACATGGGAACTTTTGACAGCTAAAAAACGCTTGCCGCTTTTGTTTACTGCTATCCCTAAATACGGGCGGCAAGCGTTTTTTAGCTGTCAAAAGTTCTCATGTCCATACAAAAGTGAAATATATAAAAGAAAAAATTTGTGCACTTCGTATTAGAAAATGGAGGTAAGAAAATATTTACAATATGATTATACACTTGAAATTTGTACAAAATTTCAATAAAAAAATCACAAATGTCGTCCGTCCAGCTGTTAAAATAATCAGGGTTGTTTAATTTGTTTGTTTGATAACCCTGTTTTTATTGTTTTTTGACAACATTGCCGCTTTTGTTTAGATATGGATTTCAGCGTTAAAGTTCAGTGGAAAAAACGTTCCGCTTTCCGCCCGTATTTAGGGATGGCTGTTAGTGATGACAGTCACACACACATAGCAGAAACGAATTGAAAGGCCTACTAGTCAACTTGAAAAAATCGAAATATTTTGATTTTTCCTCAACCAATTCAGCAACTGCCAAACTAATCAAATGGCAAAGACATACACGACTTAATTTGGACAATAACCGACTAGGTTGCCAATTGAATTGTAACGTGTATGGAGGCGCTTAAATTGTTGGCAAATATTGTATCATCGATCCATTTTTTTTCTTTAAATTTGGAAATCGACAAGAGAGAGCTGAATCCGAAAAATATGGTCCATGATAAACTAATTCAAATCTTAATTCATTGATGCTGGTCATCGCAATTGTCGATATATGAAGTGGTACATTATTTTGATGAAACAACAATTTCTTTTTCATCAAGCAAAAAACTTTGCCTTCAAATGGACAAGTTTCCTCTATGGCAGTCTAATGGTTTGACTATCACTTTCTACCTGGTGTGAAGTGGTGAATCATTCAGCCTAATTATGTAACGCGTTGGCGTCTACGTCGAAAGCGTTTTTTGTACAAGATTAAAGAACACACACAAGCAGTTTTCATTAATCAACTACGAAAAACAGCTGAGGTGTAAACGGATGCATATCTCATTCCTTAGCTACATATCGGCGCAAAAGTTTGGCTTTATTGTAATGAAACATCGCTGAACACCCTATTGAAATATTTTTTTAATCCTGTTGTTCTTCTATTGTGAATAAAGGCAACACCTATATTGCTCAAAAATGATTAGATCTTAATATTATCGTTCAATATAAAACACTTTTTGAAATGCCCGTTGTGTGGACCATCTCCACAATTTCCGGAGGGGAAATTGCCAGTTGGTGCGACCTCGTTTAATATATCATAGAAACAAATGCAGACACACCCTCCCACAGAATACAATCCAGTTCCGTTTTAATATTTTTCAGACTAACAGCTTTACTATTCTCAAATTTGGTAGCTCCAACAAAAACAAAAACCTGACACCGATAAGGTTGCCACTTGTGACAAAAGTAATTTCGTTGGAACTACTGTTCGTCTCTATATACTTTAGATTGAGTAGTTTTGATTTCCATCGGTCATGGCACGAGTATCTACAGAACAATTGGCACAAATTTTACCCTGCATCAGTATAGTAATTATCCACCAATATGGCAACTCTAGGAATGTCCCAGCGAATTTGTAACACCAATTTTGCGTTTATAATTTCTAAGGTTCCTTAAAGAATGTAGAAAACCCGTGAACTAGAATATTAAAATATTTCGATAGTTTCTGCAGATCCCCAGGCACTCTGAGTCTTCCCTCAGTAAAACAGAAAATATTGAATACGGGGTTGCCACTTTTGTGCGCTTGGCGTAAAGCCGAGAACACACTATGTCATTTTATGTTATCGCAAGCAAGCAGAATAGTGTGTGTTCTATTGGCTAAATATGTAATTTTCGTATATTTCACTGTTCCCAACTGAAAATTTGTAAATCCCCGCACTAATGCGATACTACAAAATGGCTTAGGGTGTTCTCGTCTTAACACTGGATGTCTTAAAATGAAATTATTCTACTTTAAAATTGTTTAATAAATATTGAAAAAGTTATTCTTTTAGTTTGTACTTGGAATTGCAATAAAATTTATTCGCTTTAAGTTTTAAAATATTTGTTGCAATTTTTTTAAATTTTGGCTTGCGCGTTAATTTAAGAAAACGCCTCCCTTTATTTATAATTTTGTAAATTTATTTTATAAAAATAACGAAAAATAAAGTGATGACATGAAGTTTTAAAGTTTTTGTTTAATATTTATGTTTTTATTTGCTTATTTTTTTTTGGTTTCTATTAAAAAAGTACTTTGTTTTAATTATATAAATTTTTTAATAACGGCTTTGCAACCTGCCCCCGGGGAGTCAAAAAATTAAAAAAAAATCTAAAGCTATTTTATACATTTTGACTCTTCTGCGATTTCTGAAATCCCAGCTGAAATTTTATAAATTTTAACATTTTATTTTAGGAAAAATACTTTGAATACTTTTATTTCAATTTATTTTATTTAAAATATCACCTAAACCTTTTTATTAAAATTTTTTGTCATTTCGGCCTCATCTTTCAAAGACAAAAAATTTGGTAGAATTCTCTATTTAGGCTAGTTTTTAAATTAGAACAATTCACCCAAATTAAGAAACAAAATTATAAGAAATCCTTCACCAACAACAACAAAAAAAAACGAATTAAAGTTTAAAACAAAGTGCTTTCATCCAATATTTAGCGACCGCATCATCAATCATTTAAATTAAATAATTCAAATCATCACTTCATGTTTTAGTTTCATCACGAACTTTCTTCTGTAGTATTTTTTCTCTCTCCCTCTCTCTCTTGAATATAAGTTTAAATGTTTCCATAATTTCCTCACAATTATGGATTTTATATGAGGACAAACATGTCCCAAAATAATAATTTTTAAATTATTTCCTACATTATTTAGTGCCGAAAAAATATTATTTATATATAAATCAAACTATAAAAAATTATAAATTTTCATTAATTTTTTTTTTCATGTTGTAGTTTAATGTTTTTTTTAACATTTAAAAATAATTTAATTTAATTATTATTTTTTTCCTTTTTGCCTGCATATCATTAAATTGTTTAAAACAAAAAAACTCATTTGTATTTATATTAAAAAAAACAGAAATTCCCCACAATTATATATTAAACACATATTATTATTTCCTATATGATAAAGAAAGCCCTACAACAGTTTACATACTTTTAAACGAAATACTATTATATAATCATCATTTTTTTTAATTTAATATTTTGTATAACTTCAAGTAAATTAATCATGAATATTATGATACAAATTATATTTTATAAGTTGTTTTAATTTCTAATAAAATCGATAAATATTTTTATGTTAATAAAATCATATATATTTTTTATTTTTCTGCAATCATTTAAAGGGCTTTTAGTACGACTTTTGAGAAACAAATAAATATCCCCTAAAGACGCTAGAGCAACAGAATTGCTTGCTTTCAAAGTAAAGAACTGTTAAGAACGGATATGCCACAACTTCCGATTCCGTTCGGGAACAAGAAAGGGAAAAAATTTTTTTGGAATTAAATCTTTTTATAGCTTCCAAAGAATAATTAGAGGGTAAATTCACTTTGTCATTCCGTGTGCAAGGCAGCGAAATATTCCTCTAAGTGTCCCATAGGTACGGTGACCATTCGTCCTTTTTTTAAGAGGACAGTACTCTTTTTTTACATGATGTCCTCCTAGATAAACACAAATTAAAGTGTCCTTCTTTTAATTGAAATCTCCTTTAGTGTCCTTTTTTTGATTATCAATACTTTTTTGTTTAAACTCCAAAATTAAAGGTTTTATTTTCTCAATACAATAGAAGTCAAAATCACCCATACAATAGAAATTATTATCATAAAATGAATTGTGCAGAAATTAAAATCTTTTTCTCAAATGACTGTAATATTTCTGGAAATATTTCAAGTTCTGGGCATATTTTGTTTAAAAAACATTAATATATGTAAGTAACGGTACGTTCACACTTATCAAATATTTGACCAAAAAAACGTAACCGCTAAACAATAGTAAAAAACTTTTTAATTCAAAAAAGTATTTATTGAGTTAAATAGTTTCCAATAGTATTGGATTCCTGATATTGTCTACTAGTTTTGTATGAAACTGTTTTAATTAATAAACACGTATCTGAACAAAAATATTTTTCATTAGTATTTAGTGGTTACGCCTTTCGGGCCAAATATTTGATAAGTGTGAACGTACCTTAAGTCGACCATGCCTAGACTGACTATAAATAGTAAAAACAATTTTTATTTTTCTAAATATCCTCTTTTATGTTTTGAAAAATGTGGTCACCGTACCCATAGGTTACATATCGAGAGCCTATATTCAATACCGACTATGAACCAAATAGAATATTGTTAAGGAGAGGCAAACAACTGTTTACTATCCAAAATATTTAAATAGAAGTCAATATTTCTTCTACAATATATTTAAGACATAGTTACTGAATCAATGATTTCTTCTTTCTGATTTTTATTAAAAGAGATTTAACTATTATAAAAAAAAGCAGTTTCCCAATAAAAAGTGATTTTGAAAAAAGTGGTTCATAGACGGTATTGAATATAGACTCTCGATATATTTCTGATGTGATGAAATCTAAGACGATCTAGCCATTACCGTACGTCCGTCTGTGTAAACCGCGATACAGTCCAAACAAAATGAGCCGGAACCTTGAAATTTGTTATAGACACATTTTGAAGGATAGCATAGGTCAAGGTCGCAAATAGGCTAAATCGGGCCAGAGGGAAAAAAAGTTCCCCTAAGAAGAACTAAACCAGCCCCTAAAAAACAACATAGTTTTTCAAGTTATTTTTTATAATTTTGTTAAGCAAATGATATATTTTTATGTCAAAGAAGGTCCAAATTGAATTTGGAGCCAGGAAATCACTAAAATAAATTATTGGCCACCGCCTCCTTTAGTGGGCGTTAAACTAAATTATTACATGTAAAAATAGTATATTTAACAAATTGTATTACTTAAGCCTACATTCCTTAAAAATTTAATTTTTATGACGAAGCTGAGATGTTCTCTGCTCTAGCCCCCTTTAGGTTAGGTTAGGTTGAAGAGAGGGGCATAAGCTATCCCAACTCGTCCAGGATTACACCTAGGCATCATATGCCTGTTGTGCGCTCTATACTAAGGAGTTCCCATTCCACTGTAGGGAGCCTCCACCGATACCATTGAAACCTCTGAGTTTGATTACGTTAAGAACCTAGTTTCTTCAATGTACTTCCTTAAGTCTCTCCAATTAGAGCCCTGATTAAATGTTTGTCTTCTGACTTCGCTATAAGCTGGACAGTAGCACAAGTAGTGTTCCAGTGTCTCGTCCTCTTCCTGGCAGGCTCTGCATGTTATATCGCCAACAATACCCATTCGTGCCAGGTGATTCCTTAACTCTGTATGTCCTGTTATTAAATATACCAATCTCCGTAGTGCTGGCCTACTCAACGTTAGGATCTCCTCCGTCCTATTACCATCTGGGTCCCCCCCATAGAATTCTAGTCACCCTACCTACGGTAGAGTGCTGCTAATCTCTTGTATGCAATTCTATAGCCCATCATTTTAGTTCGTTCTTAAAAACCTGAAATGGCTTCAGACTGTCTGGTGTGATGTTCGCCATTAATGCTCCCATCTTTGCTAGCCTATCTGCCTCAACATTTCCAAGGAATTCCCGCATGTCCTGGAATCCATATTATCTCTATGCCTCCACAGTGCGTGTATGACTTAATCTCATCCTTGCATTGTAGTACACACCGAGATTGAACCACATGATTCCTCAGGGCCTCGATGACCTTCCTACTATCCGTGAATAAACGAACTGGTAGTCTGTTATCGATTTCCTTCAACCATATTATCCCTTCCGCAATAGCCACGATCTCACCCTGAAATACTGTGCTATGATCCGGTAGGCGGAAGTATTTGCAAAAGTTTCTAACCCCCTTTAAAAAAAAATTTTTCCCCACATAATTACCCCAAAAATTTACTTTTTAGTGCTTTATGTCAAAGTTGAGATGCCTACCCCACGGCCCTTACCGGAGCGACTTCGACTAAATAGTTTTAATTTACTAAATATTCGGAGGGTCGAATATAACGTTCTCACATGTTTAATTTCACTGCTGACGGACCATTATATTAAAAGTTATTTCGTTCCGAAAAATTTGTTATCGTTTCGGAAGAACAAAATTCGGTTTCCGCACGGAATTGAATTGTGTGACAATGGCTGATAAGCAGCTGTTTGAAACGGCCGCTCATTAGGCGCTTCCTATATTTAAATTTTAATAAAACAAGGTGTGTGAGATATTGTCGAAATTTTGTATTCATTTAAAAGACCTACTGAAGCCAGCAGTTCCTAATCCTTGTCATAAAACAAATTAGAGTTATAAGATCGGCCAGCAATTATTACAGTATATACTCCTAATCCAGTACGACAACAAAAAAAGTAAATATAGATATCATATCGTTCCAATGTCCGCCACGGCTTCTTTGGCATGGGTTATATTGGTTTGAGGACCGCTGTGGTTTGTGGCATATTCCCCTATACCTGCGTCGACTTAAGAAAAACCCACAAGAAAAAGTCTAATGGGTTTAAATCGCACGATCTCCATAGGCAGTATACATCACTGCCATGTGAGATCACCATGACCGCAAATCGAAAACGATCTGAATGACATATACATACAATCCGATTTCGTATTTTTATTATTCAGAAAAGAAAAAAGGAGAAAACATTTTCGGAACGAAATCTTTTCAATTTTATTAACTAATTCCCTTCATGATATTAAAAAGGTTTCACTACGAAAAAATTTATTTTTCAGTTTCAGAGAAACCAAAAATACGGAATTAATTCTGTTTCCGAAAGGAATTTAAGCAGAGCTGTTAAATTTGGATTACGATTAGTAATCAATTAGATTAAATTTTAAAAAGAATGGTATTGATTACATAATTCTCTTTTTAAAAATTTCTGATTATTAATTAATTATGATTACAAATAATCCAAAAATAATTAAGATTACTTAGGATTACGAGAAAATAATCAAAAGTAATCAAACAAATAATTGACTACTTTCAAGGATTATTTTTTTGATTAGTTTCGATTATTTTTTAAAAATTTAGAATGCGCATCATTTTATACATACATTTTATTTTGAAAAATTTGCATTTAAAACATAAAAAAATTATTGCCAAGCATACGTTAAAATATGTGATCATTTTACTTGTATTGGAGACGGACCTTCAATTTGGAACTGCGGTGATTTTGTGGGGTTGTTTTATAAGTGATAACCAAAATAAATAAATTATTTATCATAATAGTTATTTTTAACAAAAAAAATTTTTCTGGTTGACATAATGGTTGTTTATAACCAAAATTCTATCTTTGTCAATGTAATTGGTTACGGTAATCAATATGATATAAATGCGACCATAATGGTTAAAAATTTCCAAATGCATATAAAGGGCTCCGAAATAAAAACATAGCAGTTATTTTCGGTTCCTGCTTTATACGAATAGAGCACAAACCCGTGAACCCGTGCTAAATAAGAAGAATGCAGAATCATGAGGAATGCAAATAGGTTGTCAATTATCAAATCGATGCACATCAATAATAATAACAAAAAATAAAAAACAACAACTAACATTAAACAGCATTGGCATAATTTCGCAAAATAAAAAAAAATTATTAAAAACAATCAAAAGTAATCTTCGAAAGTAGTCAAATTATTTTTCGATTACTTTTTATTATATTTGATTATTTTTTCGTAATTTTTATTAGTCTTGATTATTTTTCGATTATCTGTAATCGTAATCAATTAGTAATCGTGCGAATCTGAAAATAGTCGTAATATAATCGTTACTTCACCTTTCCAAAAAAAAATCTAATTACTAATTATTATGATTAGTAATCATTACTTAACAGCTATGAATTTAACTCTATAACATGGCTGATACTTATACGATACGCAGTCATACACTTTATCAGAATTCTTTGCATCACAATTTCTTTTAATTTTAAAGCGATCTTAAAATGAAATCACCTTTATTTTCCATACTTTCCTTAATTTTAGCAGCACTTTATATTTAGAAAATATTTCCATTCAAAAATTGTCTCATCTTTTATTTTCAATTTAAAAAAATTAAAAATTTCAAATGAAATTCTATTCTCAGTGTAATTTTTACATAATTTTGTGCGCTTTAATGTATAAACTTTATTTTGATATTAAAATGCAAAATTTAATTGTAATTTTTTTTATATTAAGTAATTTTATAATTCAGTCAATTAAATAATTAATGATGAATTTTTACAATATATTTTCTTTTTTTCCAACTTTAATTTCTTTTTGACAAAAAAAAACCCCTATATATTTTGTGTTTTGTGAATTGACAAAAATTTCACACCTAAACAAACAACAAAAAAATGAAATAAAATAATAATGAAACCAAAATGCCTGGCAATCCAGAACGTTCCCTGAGTAATGCATCGCTAGAAGATGTTTTAGCCTCCCTATTAGGATTGCCAACACATCCAACTGGAGCCAACGCCAGTGATGCATACGCTAGGTCCAGCACAGGTATGCACCTGTAAGTTTTTGTTCCACAAAGCGTTAAGAAATAAATATTATTTAATTTGAAAAAAAAAAAATGCATTTAAATAATATTAAAAGACAGCAACTGAAAGCAATTTTGAATAAAATTATTAATTCAATGTTTTAAAATTATTGTTTCTTGTCACAAAAAAAATGTTATGAAAATAAAAATAAGTGGGAACAGAAATGTTATACAATAAAATAACTATTTTTATACTTAAAAATTTTCAAATAATATTTAAATGATTCTTGTTGACTTAAAAGATTTAAAACTATAATCAAATATATTTAATCTTTATATAATAATTATACTCAATTATATAAATAATTCTATTACCATCTTTTAAGCGTTTTTAAGCTTCTGTAAATTTATTTGTATAGTTTTATGATTTTTATTCTTTAATTTTGCTTAAGCAAATTTAGTTTCCTAAAAAATTAATTAGAAATTTAGTTGAGTTTTCTAGATCATGTGTAGTATAGATTTATAAAAAGAAGAAAAAAAACCTATAAAAAGTGCGAGAAAAATACTTAAAAAAACTGTTAGGTTTTTTAAACATTCTAGATGCCCATTTTAAGAACCTTAATTAATTAATTACAAATGTAATTACACAATTTACTTGTAGTCGATCACTTGCAATTAAATGGTTTTGGAATAAATGCAAAGTAAGAACCAATTACAATAACACGTGGCTGTAGTCGAAATTAACAAAAGCAGAAAAGTCCAATTACATTTACTTCCAATTGGTAATTGAATAATTATTAATTTAATTGTGAAAAAAATTTCAAAACCCGAAAAACGACGGCATATTTTATTTTACAATAAAATTTACAATACAGTCGACTCCGCTTTACTGGAAATAACCAAAACCCAATTTTTTCCTTCAGTTATCCGATTTTATTCCTAAAACGTAGTTCGGATTACTGAAATTTGTTACAGTTAAGCGTACTGCTTAAAATCAGTAAAACAATAGTTTTTATATTAAATGTCTAGCCATTTGCATTGACAATATAATAGAAAAATACAATAAAGTACGTAAGAGCGTAAAGGACAAATACATTTTGCCATTTAATTCTTTAACGGACAAAACATGCACAATTTTTTCAGCCTTAAGTTATGCAATCGATTCGATGTCATTGTTTATTTTTCACTAAAGCGAAGTAAATTTCATACAAAACGTAGTTGTGGGCTTATTTTTGGTTTTCACTAATACGATATTTTCAGTAAAGCGATGTTTCGCTAAAGCGAAGTGAATAAGACTAGCTGCGTTTAAAATCAGTGCGGGTATTTTTATCACTTTCAGTAATCCGATTTTTTTTAATAAAGCGTGTTGCGCTAAAGCGGTCCAAGCACTTTCCACAATATGTATGTATGTATGTTTTTTTGTCTGAGGACATTATTATTATTACTATTATTATTATTTTCTTTCTTATTAAAATTAATTCTTTTACTTCACTTTAAATGTACAGAACAGTTTTTGAAGAAACGCCCATTAGAAGTTTCATAAACTATATTTTTTATACCAATAGTTTTATTTTGTTAAGAATTGTGATCGGTTTTCTGAAAACAAGGATTTGATACTGCAAAATTAAATAGCAGACATTTGCATAAAAAAAAGATTAAACATGAATGTGAATTTTTATTTTTCGAACTTAGCTATTTTATTATTAAGAAAAAAAATTTTTATACAGACACGGTTTCAAATCTGCTAAATAAAGTAAAAGTTTCAATTGCTCGGTAAAAACATATCTTAAAAAACTTTTAGCAGAGGATGTCTCTGGAAATAGCAAAGAGAAAATTTTATATTTGGAAAAATAGTCATCAGGGTTGGGGAGTTTCGTGGTAACCAAGTGAGTTATTCTATTTCGTTAAAAATTTTGGTTAAATAGTTGATATTCCCAATGACAAGTACCACCGTGAATAGTGGGTGCAGTTGGCTGAAGTAGTAGAACACGAGACTATTAAGCGGAGGCACCTGAGTTCAACCCCGCGCTGAATCATGAAATATTGTGTTGAATTCTTCTGATCAGCATTAGTGCATGGTTGTGTTAGTTGTTGCCAGCCTGTTTCAACGATGAAGTCATAGCCACTGGTCACTGAACATAATTGGCAACGACTGACACTATCATGTACTAAAAGCAGAGTAACAGCAACATTCTCCTTCGTCGGTTCTGTAGCAAAAAAATTAGCTGGCGAAGTAAAAAGGTTGAAAGAAGATACAAAATATTCTTCTCATCTTCCATCTGTCCCCTCAATACTATCCCCTCGTTCCTAGTTCCGGCGCAATGCACTGCATGTGAAGAGGTCATCCCCTGAGGGCTGGCAAGATTAAAAAATAATTGAACAGAGAATGCTTTTGAAGTGGCGTAGAGCAATCGAAATCAGTACTGGGGGCAAATTACGGCATTCGATAGCGACCGAAATTTTCGTTTAAATTGTCTGGCAATTTCGATCGATATCGAGTGCGATAATTTGGCCCCTGATCCGTTCTGCTAGCTCAATGATTATAAAAATATTCTAAATATCCCACTCTTAATAATTTGAATTAAATAATTGGCAGATTGCAGATTTGAACCTGGGTCTGAATAAAAAATTCTTATCTCAATAAAAAAAAAGATTTTTAGTTTTTATGTTTAATTTTGTAAGATGTTTTAAAATTTAGTTATTTAGAATTAACAATTATGTTATGAAGTTTTATAAAAAAAATATTGAGGCGCATACCATTAGAAAGGAAAGTATTCCGAAATTTTAAAATCAGTACCTGATTTCTGAAAAACGTGAGAAGTTTTCATATCGAAAAATAATTATTTGCTATGGACTGCGCTACAAAAAAAGCAGGAAAAGTATAATTATTAATTAGAATAATATATTCGCCCCTATTATAAATGACGACGTCGACGACACATCAACTCGACAGTAGAAAATTATCACTTTTCTTCTAGGTGTCGACAAAAATTAATTACTCTTGACAGTTAATTAGTATTCTCTAGGGTATATAATATTGATAGATCATATCAACAGTAATCAGTTGCTGTCGAAAAAGAGTGAACAAGCGACAATATATTGCTGGCGTCTTGATACGGCGTCGATGTCGTCATTCATAGTAGGGGCGATTGATTGTTAATGGGATAATCCTAAATTACAGGTAAAAAAAAATGCAAAATATAAGAAATTGTATTCTCATTCAACACGATTTAGAGAAAATTAAAGTTGTTTTCAGTGCGCGATCTTATATTAGATACAAAAATTGGCCACAGTTATTAAGTGTTGGAAAACGATCGATCGAAATATTCAATACAATTTAAATGGATATTGAAAAGAAACCGATAAAATAAAATATCAATGAATAATTACTAGTTTTTATACATGTT
Source organism: Linnaemya tessellans (assembly GCA_951800035.1). Classification (NCBI taxonomy): domain Eukaryota; kingdom Metazoa; phylum Arthropoda; class Insecta; order Diptera; family Tachinidae; genus Linnaemya; species Linnaemya tessellans. The sequence goes on along the minus strand of OX637533.1, from coordinate 15,537,612 downwards.
TTTCCGATTGAAACCATTGTGTAAGGATTTTTTTAATTACATTTATTAAGCTCGAGATCTTTTTATAAATTGATTAAAAATTTTACTTTAGGTTATTAACATAATCTCCTAACAAAAATGACAATAAGTAATAGGAAATGGAATTTTACAGCCTGTCAACTAAATACATACATTTGAAACATTTGTCTTAAAAATATATTTATTCGACAGAACAATATCGAGTGACATCGTGTGCCAGGCAGTTAAAATTTTAACAAACTGTTAACGAAATATTGAATTTTAATAAATAAAATGTTTAATCATTTTATAAAAAGATCAATAAAAGTTCACAGAAATTGCATATTAATATCTGACCGATAATTGTTTCAGTGAAAATAAAACTTAACCACAGTTTGTAATAGATTAAAGAACAATTCAACTTTTCGTCTTTAATCTATTACAAACTGTCAAATTTGAAGGCAAAAATCGCCAACCGTAATCAGCCTGAACATTTTACCGATAACATTCTACACGAAAATGAATAACATTTTGCAGATCCATAGAAAATACTTGACGGAAATTTGTGCGCCAAAAAATAAGAATTTTTTATATCATGAGATAAAAATTAAAGTGCTTTTAATTCCCGAAGCCAATTGCTCTAGAAAGAATTAAAAGAATAATAATCATCAGGAAAATCATCATCAGGAAAACAAAAACGAGTTAAAAATTAATATAAGAAATTCTCATATTATATTTCAAAAAAAAAAAATGGTTATATATTTGATATTCCTACCGACCTTCAAAAAGAGGAAAAAAATTGGACAATCACACTTATCGTGGTTGGCGTTTTTGGCCTTCAAATTCGCCAATTTGTAATAGCTTAGAGACAAAAAGCAAAATTCTTCTTTAATCTATTACAAATTGTCGAATTTGAAGGCGAAAGACGCCAACCACGATATGGATGAATAAACGCTGATAAGATGTCGTAGCGGTCTCGCTAAATATTCCACTTTTAATAAAAAAATACTTTAATTTGAGACAAAATCTTTAAGTAACAAATGATTTCTAAATTCGCAGATTTGAACTCCATCCCGACTAAAATTTTCAATTTGGTAATATATATATAAATTTTGTTTATAAAATTTAACAGTTAAAATATAACTTTTATTTTTTGCGATAAAAAAAAAACATTCATTAAAATCATAAAAATTCAGACTATGATTTTTGATGGTAAATGCCCATACACATACATGTTTGAAGTTTTAACCGAAAAAATACCAACATATATAAAAATTTGAACTTTTAGTAGCATTTCAAAAAATTTTAAAAATTTTGTATAAAAAAAATTTGTTCCACTTTAAATAATTTTCATTTTAAAATCAATTTCAACATATCAAAATATGATCATTTATATCGTTAGCTGAAATGCAAATTCAATTCACTTTATGATATTTAAAAAAAAAAAAAACAATTTAGTGTAAACTTATTTAAGGTATAGTTAGTAACAACAATAAAAAGTTAAATTACACTGAGAAAAATAAACAAAAAAGAAATTTAGTTATTTTATTAAAAATTGAAATTTTTGTTCCTTTTTTGCTTGCCTTAGCCAAAATAAAAACATAGAAATTGGTTTTAAGTTAAGCTACAGTTTTTTTAAAAACGTTAGTTTTTATTAAATTTAGTTTAATTTCAAAGTTTTAGCATGCTAAAGATTTCATAAATTTTATATTAAGAAAACTAAAGTTTTTAGTAAAACAATGAATGCTTGATGTTGTGTAGAAAATTTTTATAAAAATATATTTAATATTTGAAGATATTTAGCAAAAAAAAAAATTAAATGCTTTTTTATCTCTTCTCTAACCCTCATCAATTAACAAATAGGAGGCGTTTTAGTTAGTGAGTCACAGACGCCAGCCAAACAGCAACAACAACAACAAAACCAACATCATATGCCACAAAATCCACAACCTTTGCAACAGCAGCAACAGCTACAGAATCAACAATCAACAAAAGAAAACTTTCTTGTTATATCGAAAGAAGAGCAGCAACGGTTGCGCAGACGCAGTGAGGGAGATGCGGCAACTAAACAGAAACAGCAGCAGCAACAGCAGCCGCAACAAGAACAGCAGCAGCAACAATTTGAACAAAAATCCAAACAAAATGCCAAAGCGTATGCCAGTGATTCAATCACCTCCATCACCAACACCAGTACGACGGCAAATGGCCATGCAGGTGGAACGACCACGTTCTTGCCTCCCCGCCGTGTATCGCTCGGTGACTCCTCAGAATCGAATAATCGAACAGCCAGCGCCTCTGGTGAGCTGCAGATCAAGTGCCGCAATAACAAGTGCGATCGCACTGCCACGCCCGCCGACGCCAAAAAGTATTACAAGTCATGCCACAATTGTACCTATTTATATTGTTCGCGTGAATGTCGCCGAGCCCATTGGGAGAAACATCGTAAAGCGTGTCTGCACTCCCGTGTCTCAAATCTGTGCCGCCAAGTGTTAGCCTCTTGCAAGGATGATAGTGATTCTTTGCGCCATTTAAGCCTATTGGCACGCAAAGGATTTCTGTCGCAAGGTCGTGGTGTCGTCCGAATTCTATTTCGTTCTCCGGAGTCGGCAGAGGGTTTCATTAAGAACGGTTTTCAATGTATGGGCGAGGCTTCCTATGTACGCTGGCCCGATCTAATGCCAGCTGAAATGGGTCTGGAACTTTATTCAGAATTATTGAAATTAAGCACTGAATATCGGCCCGATTCCAAAATGTTGGTCTATGTTGCAGTGTGCGTGGTATCGGAGGCGCCTGGCATGGGTCAGGCTCCGGTGCGCTGGGAACGCCAACTGGTTTCACGTTGTGCTAAATTGAAAATTTGCAAAACTGTTTTAGCCGAGTTAGAACAGCAACAACAACCCTTGCCTCAACCGGTTACTGTGGTGGCCGTACCCGAACCCACCACAGAAGTTCTAATATTAACCTTCAATCCACAATTGCGCAACTCTACGGCTCAGCGAGAGTTAGTACTATCCAACATACTTGACATACTCTCCAGACGCGGTGTGATTTTGCGTAAACACTACCCGGAAATATTCCAACGTCTGCAAACTTATACTGAAGGCCAAACAGATAAATTTAATCCTGTCACTTTACATCCCCGAGATTCTCACACTGGCCAAAATTTTGTCTGTATTATAATGCCCGTGCAGTCAGAAACCGAAATAATTAAGTTGCCCTCTATAGCTGATGGCGGCAATCGTGTCACAACCATCGATGTGGGCTCTTCGGCCGCCCTGGCCCAACTGGATGATGATGAGCTGCTGACCCGCACCGCAAGTTGATCAAAATCGTCAACACGTAGAGGCCACAGAAAAACTAGCTCAAATTCCAGTAGTAAAAGTAGGAATTCACCTTCACACTCTCAACTATTATCACCAGTGAATACATCGGTCGTGGAGGGCTTTAATTTAGAAAGTACTCGTATGTAAAATTCAAATTCAACTTAATCTGCTTCTAATCTATGTATATCTCCCATAGAGCTTGTTATATAGTGCCATTTCATATAAGCAACTCTATTTGAATAATATTTATAAAACTCGGCAAAATGCCGTAGCATTAAGTTAAGCTTTCAATTTCAATTAAAAATAAGCAAAATCCAAGCAAACTCTAAGGATTAAGGCAAAAAGCAATCCTAAACAGCTTTCATACACTATATCAACAGTAGACCTAGACACAACATTCGCTCGTTCAAAAGGCTTTGTAGAAAAATCTTTCCAATGAAAGCATTCTACAAATGCTTTCCAGTCATAAAAGCCCATTTCATTAGTGTTGGTTTATTACTTTATTATAAGCCAAATAAGCTTTTGAAATAATAAAACGATAAACTTTTGTTGACCTAATAAATCATATACTACGTATTATAATAGCAAAAAAAAAATTGAAGACGTAAAAGAGCCAGCAGGGAACGTGAACTTTGGCGATTCAAGTATTTAAATCATTTACCAGGGATTGGAAAAATTACATTTATAAAAATGAATATTGATCGCGTTAGGCTTTTCTGCATAAATGTTATAAAAGTAGATGCAAAGTAAGTTATTTCTTGTTATTTCTTATTACATATCGTCCACAACTGCGATTAAATGCTTCATTAGTTCTTACTTTCTGTTGCTGTTCTGTGCTGTGAAGTTCTGTAGAAAAGATTTTGTAATTACTTGTTCTGTTAATGAAATCAGCTGTTTTTAAAAGCAAACAAATAAATTGAAATTGTGAAAATAAATAATTTTGTGAAAAATTGTAAAATAAATAAATTAATAGTTCAAAAATAAATATTTTGTGTGTACAAACTTAAAAAATCTTGAATTAAAACAAAAAAAACTTTCAACAAAAAATGTGTAATATTTGATACCACAAAAAACTAATACATACGCACTGTTAGCTGTCACTTAACGTTGAATTCTATTTTCTACAGATTTGTCCGCAACAGAACAGAACGAAAAAGAAACAACAAACTGCACATACAGATTTTCAATTGAACAGAAACAAAACAGCTGATTCAGAACAGAACAGCACGTACAAACTAATTCTGCCTTAACTCTGACATAATTTTTGAGCGAAAGTCGGCAGAATGAGAGAACGGATTTATTTATCTTAATGTTTGCCAAGGGGAATACTATTTCTGTTAATCTTATAAGACTTCCTAACTCATTGTCAGCCTTGGTGAGTGTTTATAATTTTTATACACAAATACAAATGTATGTGCTTATTTGACAGTTCATCTCAAAAGATTGCTAGCAGCTAACAGCTGTTATAGGATTTCTTATAACAACGCTCTCATAAAAAATCTTATAAGAATGAGATAATACTAATTTTAAGCCTTTTTATTTATTTTTTTTTCATTGTACTGTTTACTTAGAAAAAGTTTTATTTTTAATTAATAATTTTACGTAATCAACGTTTTTTTTTCAACTAGAAAATATTGGTACTTATGTATAAATATATAATGCACCATTATCTTTCAAACGGTTGGCTTTTTGTTTGGTGGGTAGCTCGCAAGCTCAGCACATACACAATTTACCAATACATTGGCGGTGCCCACCACTGGTCTACACCAGTGATGTCAAATACGATTGTGTTGGTGAGATCACTCTTATATCTTACATTTCCAGCGGGAGAAATGTGCGGTTGCGAGGCCTAACTAATGGCCTTTTCTAAGAGTATCCCTTTATTTACCAATAATATCTTCTAATTTTATAAGATGTAAAAAAGGGTTTCGAAAATTGCCAAGTGCTCAGATATTTAATTTTAAAATATTTCTCCATTTTTAAGCTGAACATTTGGTTAGTTTATATACAAGAGAAACAATTTTTACAAAAAGCCTTACTTATGAATCAATTTTAAAGCTACTTTAAGTGGCTCCAACTTATTTCAAACCTCTTATATACATTGTATATATTTATATAAATATATTATTTCTGTTTAGAGGCCTCAAAACAGGACTTGCGATGGGAGTGTTTCTCAGTAAACAATTATATTTTACGCTCTCAAAATAAAAGAGCGTAAGCGTACATGTGAGTTTTGTTTCCACAATTGTGTATGACGCTGACATCACTGGTCTACACGTAACATAATCCGCTCTGCAATTGAATTTGACAGTCTTATCTTACATATTCTGGCTTATTACGGTTCTCGAATCGACTCGAGTGTTTGTAATAGATTAAAGAAAAATCTTGTTTTTTTCTTTAGTTTATTACATTCATTCGAGTCGAATCGAGAACCGTAATAAGGTCCATTATGTTAGGTGTACAGCCTATGTTAGATGTACTGAGAAAAGGTCTAAACTGAATAACAGGGTGCGTGTGTCAATAAAAAATTAACCACGTGAATTTTTCAATACAGTATTTCTGTCAATACATTGTTCGTTTAAGTGAATTCTGAATTTTCATTCAGATAAAAAGTTATGACTAGAAATAGTCCAGGTTTAGAAAAACATCTGCGGGAGTGGAAGAAATATCTGTTAAAATTTCGCCACTTTGAAACAGAACATTTTCAAGTATTTTACCAAAATGTTAACAAGTCAGTTGCTTCGCGGTGCATTATGGTGTTCAAAAATTTCTTTCAGGCAACCGACTAACCGGCACGAAAAAAAATACCAAAAATTTGTTTAAAAAATGTGCTCAGTTCTTCGCGTTGATGTGAAAAAAGCAGCGAGTTAGCAACACTATCTGTGCTAATATTCATATTACCGAATACAGATAAGAAAACCCTCAGTTGGTTTGAAAATGTTGCACACATTTCTTGTGTCTCACTTTATGTTTGTGCACATCATTTTCATGCCCTAGGTCAGATTTTATTGGGCGTAATATACTCAAGAAGTTAAAAATCTGTTTCCACAAGTCCCATAGGCTCATTTTCCGAAGACAAAAGTTGTGGTTTTCACACGTCTCACAGGGTCGAAAACAAAGGTCATGGTTTCGATTCCTTCCTCAGTCATGAATATATAACCGAATTTTTCTCATTTGGCGTAGTGTATTCCTCATTGTTGTCAGCATGTTTGAATATGGAAGACACAGTGCCAGTGGCCACTTAATAGTACCGAGAACGAATGCTACTATCATGTACCAAATAGAGCAATATAGCACGAATTCTCTGACTTCATCTATCCTCTCAACAGAAGACCCTCCTTCCTTTTTCGTCGGAACTGTAGCAAAGATTCTCCAAATAAGTAAAATAATACATATAAAAATACAGTGGCAATGCTTGAGTAGGACTCAAGCATTTGTCGAAGTCGACAAATGAAGAATAATTTTAATTGTTTTCTTAATTCTCTTACAATTCGTCGTACGTTATACAGGTTTACAAATACATTTGAAGCAGGTAATCCTCACTGTTTTGTAGTAAAATTTAAATATCTCTGGTTAACGCCAAATAATTCATAATTGAAATGTTATATCGTAGAAGATAATAAGTCAAGGCCCTGATTATATTGTGAAGGACGACTATTTGCTTTGCTTATTCGTATACAAAGAGCCATCTGAAACTATTAATCAATGACCACATGCAGGTAAATCTGACCATAGATAGTAAGAAAATTCTATTAAACTATTTGATAATTTTACCGAAATTATAACGTACAGTACAAAAAGGTAATCATACCCATTAAATAATGTATTATTACAATAATTTTGACGGATTCACCTATTGACGCTGAAGATATTTATTTTTCATTTTTTATTAACGCGAGTTTTCTGGGAAACGATTCACTCATTTATACAATTTTATCAAGAAAATCAAAGCTGCTCTATGTAAACAGAATTTATTCGTTTTACAAAGTGCCAGTACCAATTTTACTTTTGCTGTTTTTGGGTGACATATTCATTGTACTTCACTTTAAAATATATTTCTTTATATTTATTAATTATTTTATATAGGAAATTGTCACTTCCAATCACTTCACAGCACTAAATGACGGGTCAAATTTTAAGATGGGGCAACGCAATTCCAATTTTATTTAGTTTATCATAGCATCTCATTTTAAGTTTGTTCGGATTAATAAAAATTAAGCCAATTCAATCTGAAAGTTTTTCGGAAAAAATAATTTTTCTCCTTCTCTGAGACAGACATCCAACTTCATATAAAAAAAGTTTGTCCGATACAAAATTTTGTTAAGAATGCATGTTTGAATCCGCCTTAAAGGATTATTAAATTTAGAAACAGTAACGAAAAATTTAAAACGTTTTCATCTTAATTTCTTGATGAATTAGAGCACAATATATTTGTAGAATATTCAAAGTTCGTCCATCTTTGAAGGCAATTTTACGTCAATCATCTAACCTTAAAAAAAAGATCATTTCAATATGAAACTATAAAAACTGCAGCTTCCATTAAATGTATACAAATCAACAAAAAAAAACACAAGAAATTAATATTTATACATATAAAAAAAAAGTACACAAATAAAAAATTAAAATAAAATCAATAAAACTTTCAGCTTAACACACAAATATCGCGCTCCCTTGATAAAAATGTTATGTATCACAAAATCAGAAACAAAAATATAAAATTTCTAGGCATCAAACACAAGCCACTTATATGAAATATACATATTAGCAATTTTATTTGATTTTATTATTAAATGTATATTAAGTCTTTTTATGATAAATGAACAAGTCATGCATTAATATGTGAATTTTTTTTGAAATGCATCTAAATATTTTCCTTAATTTCTTTTTTCTTTTTTTTTAGATTTGTGGATGTAAAAAATATAAGTTGTCCTTATGAAAATATGTATATGTAAAACAGTGAGAAAAATGCCTTATTTTTTTAAATTTAAAATAAAAATAAATAATATAATTAAATAAATTTGTTAAGCTTTAGGTGACTATTTTATATATAAATTTTTTTAACTTATATGTTCAATATTTCATTAACTTCTTCAGCAAATCTTATAAATTGTTAATAATCAGCCTGATCAGACCCAGAATCTCCGCCGGGAATCGAACCCACTACCATTGGACTGACAGGCTAGCATTGCTGCCCATCAGCCACAGAGGCAACCATTGTGTCAGTCGTTGGAGATTTTTGTACAAAATTAAAGAAACACACAAGCAGTTTTCTTTAAGCTTCTACGAAAAACGACTGAGACGTAAACGCCTTACACAATCAGGCGGAATATTTTCTTTTTTGTTTCCAATCAAACAAGTTTTTGTTATAATAAAAAAAAGGTGTGGCATAAAATGAAAAATTTATACACTTTATTCTTATGCATAAAAGAATTTCACTGAAAGTTATACAGGGTGTTTTTTATTGAGGTATAGAACTTCGAATTGAAATAAAACACAAGAAAATCGTTTTAATGTCCATCAATTTGGCTTTATTGGAAGGATAATTTTATGCCATTAATGCTTAAATATGATTTCGGGCATGTGGCCGCCGCGGCTGGCTCGAATAAAGCCAATTCTACAGGTCCAATTTTCAACCACTTTTTCGAGCATATGGGGCCGTATGTTGGCAATAGCGCCACGAATGTTGGCTTCCAAGTCCCCTAACGTTTCTGGTTTGTTGGCGTAGACGAGCGACTTCACATATCCCCAAAGAAAATAATCCAATGGTGTCAAATCACACGATCTTGGTGGCCAATTGACAGGTCCATTCCGCGAAATTATGCGCTCATCGAATGTTTCCTTCAATAAATCGATTGTGACGTGCGCTGTGTGGCATGTAGCGCCGTCTTGTTGGAACCACAACTCATCCACATTCAGTCCATCCAATTCGGGAACAGCTCCAATTGCTGTGCACGGTGGCGAATCGATTCATTCGGGTCCTCTTCAACACTTTGCTCTACAGCGGCAATTGTTTCTTCGGTGCGCACTGTTCGACGTCTCTGCGGATGCGTATTATCACATAGAGTAAACGTAGTGCGAAAACGATCCATGGTTAACCGAATTAATTGCTCTGATGGACGATTATGTCGACCATAAAATGGACGGAGCTTGCGGTAAACTTCCCGAACTGAACCATTACTTTCGAAATAAATTTGCACGATTTGCAAGCGTTGTTCTTTTGTCAACCTGTTCATGATGAAATGGCAAACCAAACTAAATATTAATCACTTGACAGCTGACAAAATGGCCGCCAGTTAAAAAAGTGATGCCAACTTAAAGTTCTATACCTCAATAAAAAACACCCAATATATATAATAAAGACCTAAAGCTTAAAAAAATCGTTTAATTACATTAAAAAAGAGTTTGAAATATTAGAAAAATAATTTCTATATTAATATTTGTTGCTTTAAAACATACGCTGTATAATAATTATTTAGTTTTAAATTTTGTAACACTTAAACATTAACCTAACTGAATTACAATTCCTATTTAGTAAAAATATTTTTTATTAAATTTAAACTAATTTATTTTAGTAAAATAAAGAAAATACTTAATCTCAATGTTAAAAGAAAATATTGTATATGTAAATGTTTTTTCGCCTTTAAATTCGAAATTTTAGGTTATCATCTTTAATCTACTACAAATTGTCGAATTCGAAAACGGTGAATGAATGAAGAGACAAATTTATTAAATTTATAAAGAAAACTCTGCCTGTTCAACGATGTCGCAGACTCACAAAACCATTTTTAAAATTTGTTTTTGTTTTAAATATTTGGGGTATTCACACTGTAGTCATAAAGTCATAAAATAATAGCACTAAAAATATGGCTAGTGTGAACAACCCTTCATAACTTAGTATGCTATTTCAAACATCGATCAGCTGATAAAATAACAACACATTTGTAATTAGCTGTTATCAAAGCAGAAGAAAATTAATACAATTAAAGATGAATCGTCTAAAAACTCAATTTCTATTTAAAATTATTAAATTTGTCTTCTGCTGCACAAGAATATCTAAATGAATTTGTATGTATAAACTAAAACAGCTGCTGCCTTGATATGAGTTTATTACATTTTTTTTGCGGCGTCATACGGAAAAACGTTCAATGGCTGCCAGCTACGTAAGTTAAACAAGAAAGATTTTCCACTTGTATATATTTAGTTTTTGCGATTTAGTTCTCTTTTAATTTTTTTTTATGTTATAAAAATGTGATTTAATGTACAGACATATAAGTATGAATAAGTTTTTAGCCCCTTTTTAGTGATGAATCATATATAAGTAGCGGCGGCAAACATATACTATAGCCGTCTCACCTAAAGATTTTCAACCGTTCGACTCAGATCTCTGGAGCTATTTAATGACAAAACAAAAACAGAGAGTGCTATTCAGTCGCAAAGCAGCTCTGAGTCAGTCAACATCAAGCCTCGTTGGCTTGATGTTGACTCAAAGAAAAGAAAAAAAAAAGAGTGCTATTATTTTATGACTTTTTTGTATGCCGCACAATAACAACTTTTTTAAACTGGTCTAAAATATTATGACAATATGACCAAATAGCACGAAGTGTGAATACCCCAATTATTTGTACGATGAAACGATAGCTTGTGTCATCGTTGAACAGGCAATTAATTATTCATAAAAACGAGCACAATTTTAAGTTTTTTTGAAATTTTTACAAACGTCTCGAAATCTCCCACTCTCTCTCCCTCTCTCTCTTTCATTAATTTCATGGGTACTCATGCCATAAGATGCATTTCTTTGAATGCCTTAAACAACTTCCCATCTAGAGCTTGATAACCGGAACGAGACATGTTTCTAACCTAAAAATGTTTATATTCCCCCTGATTGTGTAAGGCGTTGGCGTTTACGCCTCAGTCGTTTTTCGTAGTAAATTAAAGAAAACTGCGTTTGTGCTTCTTTCTTCTTGAACAAAAAACGTCTTACAACGTCTTACACAATCAGGCCGATTAATATACATGAAGAACACAAAATAATATTAAACGCAAATATTTTAAATAGCTATTTTACAATAATCTATGGGTTTACAGACTTCTGGCTAACTGATATTGATTGTAGCAGGTTATTCTTAATAATAAGAATACCCAATAAGGGAGACTTGGGTATATTCTTATCTGGGTCTACGTTGATTGTATATTCCGTCTGATTGTGTAAATCGTTGACGTTTACGACGAAGGCCTTTTATGTAAAAGATTAAATAAATACATAAGCAGTTTTCTTTAATCTACTACGAAAAACGCCTGAGGCGTAAACGCCGACATCTTACACAATTAAGAGGATTATTTACTGGAGAGACGAGCACTGGTGTTTTCGTAGTAAAAACAAATTTTCGGAGGTCGGTTCTCACTAAATGTACTTTTATCCAGGCTTTAGTCCCTTAGAAATCACAGTCGAAAATACGACTAAAGGTGTAAGTGAAGCCTTGGAAAAGAAATACTCACACTTAAGCGGCTGTTAGGATGCTCTGAAGAAATATTGTTCATATTGACTTTCTCCAACCTTCAGGTTAATGAAAACAAGAAACTTGCAATACGAGTATTGGCTTCCATGATACATCAGGTATTAGGGAAATTGATAAAACCTTGGAGACCTAGAGCATTCATCCTTATCTTTTTTCGCCTTCAAATACGAAATTTTTTATATTTATAGATTAAATTTAGGTTGTCTTTAATATATTATAAATCATCGAATTTGAAGACGTAAAACGTCTTACAGAATAAGTACTTAGAGAACAACAATGCTATGACAATTCCGTATATTCCATCAGGAATAGAGAATAAACCCACAAATCTGTCGACAACCGCTCAATTGTTAGGTAAGAGACAACTGCAATTTCAAAGAGAGGAAGAGTCGACTAATTTTTCATTGCCACTGTCTCTTCTGTTCTATAACAACACTTTTGGCTTTTGTTTCTAAACTGAGTTTGCAGGTTCGATTCCCAGCGTAAGTTTGAATGTGTTTGCAGAGAAAGCAAAAAGGTTTCGAATATAGTTTTTGCTACAAAAATAAGAGTTTAGCAAGATTAATTGCCAATTCAACAATGTCGCAAGCTATCGTTCGATCGTACAAAATCAAGTTTTAAATTTGTTTTGATTTTAAATAATCCCCCTTATTCTGTAACTATTTGTCAACGACACGTCAAGACAATATTAAAAATACAACACTTGTGTATTCATTTTCTTCAGCAATTGACAATTTCGAACAACATCTCGGTAAAACCAGAGCCTTAAGCTGGATTCAAAAGCTGGATCACATATAAAAAAAATTGTTTCGGAACAAATTTTTTGTTCCGAAACTATTTTTTTTATATGTAGTTTGACGTCTCTCTTTTTGAGGGAGAGAGCGAAAGGGAGTTAACTTTGTTCGGAACATGAATTGGTTTAATTTTAATTTTTGTTCTGAAACATTTCAACTGTGATGCCAGTTACTTTAAATTTTTAAGTAAAGTTGAACTGAGATGCCACATCATATTATATGTACATATACATATATATGTATATATATATATATATATATATATATATATGTATATATATATATATATATATATATATATATATGTATATATATATATATATATATATATATATATATATATATATATATAATACAATACAATCTTAATAGAGTAAAATTTTTATTTTATTAAGATTTTTTTAATTTACAATTTGTTTATTACACAATAAAATATATGAGTGTGACGCCAAGAAAACAAGCAAATTGCATTTATCTGCTACTGTGCTGCCTAATTGAAAAACTAACACGCATCGTTTACAAAAATATCTCATATGGTACCCTTGTTTTTCCAGAACAATTGTTCGAAGTGGGTGAATCGTTTCAGCACAAACTCTCAAAAAACTAAAATTGTTTCGGAACAAATTTTTTGTTCCGAAACAATGGGTGAATCCAGCTTTAGAGAATATTCACGGCTTATCAGAAGTAATTAATTATTGTCTACAAGGAGTAGGTAAATGTCGTGTTTCTGATAATCTGCCTTATTACCGTTCTCGAATCGACTCGAGTGTTTGTAATAGATTAAAGAAAAATTCTGAATTTTTCTTTAATTTATTACATTCTTTCGAGTCGAATCGAGAACCGTAATAAGGCCCATTGTCTTGACGTGACCCTGACAATTAGTCACAAAATAAGGGAGATTATTTATGCAATCAAACGATATCATTGAACAGGCAGTAAATTAAACACACCTTCATTAAACGATCCCCTTTATTCTGTAACTATTTGTCAACGTCCAACGCCAAGATATCGCATTCGACACCGAGCGAAATGTCCATACAATTTAAATGCAAATTTCGATCGATATCAAATGCCGTAATTTAGCTCCGGGATAACATTAAAAATATGAAATTTTTCCACTCTTTTTGTGGACAACAATTAACTACTACTGACAGGCTGAAACTACGCCCTAAGGCCTTGAATATAGCAGCTTGTTGTTGGAAATATTCAAATACTGAAAAAGTATACTATTTCTGATATTGTCTTAACCTGATGTTGTCAAATAGTTGCAGAATAAGGATAAATATTACTCAGAGCAAAGGCGACTAACAAGCGCTTCTTAAACGATAATTTATTCAGAATAAACAATAAATGATTTTATGACTTTAGCGCTCGTAAATAAGTTGTTATTAAATTTACTTTTTTTTCTTAGCAAAATTGTTTAAAAAATGTCATGTTTTTGTTCAAAAAAAAAAAAAAAAAAAAACTATTTCAAAAAATATCCAATTAGCTAAAAACATTGAAAATTGAAACAAATTACAATTATCAAGCAATAGTTTAATATTAAATTCTATACAATTAACTAATCATTATTACTAACAAAAAGAAAAAATCTAACAAACATAAAGTCTCTTTCACTTTCACTAACAACTTGGCTTTAATTATAGTAAATTAATTAAATTAAGAAGAAAACAAAACAAAAAAAATATTGAAATTATAAAAAAGAATTAAAGATATAAATTTAAGCTAATTTAAATAAAACTGAAATAAATGATCTTATATATTTAAAATTTGTTTGCCTATAATTATTATTAACGTATAAAAAAAAAACAAAACAAAACTAATATTAGCATAAAAATTAAAAACAAAATATGATTCCTTCTCTTTTAAGTTAAGAAATTATTAAAGAAATATTAATAAAGAGAAAATTTGAATTAAATTGAAAAGTTTCGTTTTATTTGAAATCTTCTAAAATCGCATGGTTTTTTGCTCTCTAGCCAATGACCCACAATTACTAAATACATAGTACTGATACCCACGCCCATGTTGTGGGAAGCTTTTTAATATCTCGAATCATTTTTTAATAAAAATTGCTTTGTTTGTTACAGATTAAGTATGTCTATATGCCTTTACTACATTGGTCCAAGTCCTGCTATGCTTTATCTTTTGTAATTCTCATTTGCTTTTTGAGAGTTTTTGCTTAAGTTGAAAGAGGTTTTGTGATTTTTAAATTAGGTTGAAGTTTACTCATCATTTGGTGTAAGAGCCAATGAAATGCAGGCTTATAGACATATTTAACCTGTAACAAACTTTTTATAGCAAAATTTTATTTTAGGTAAATATTTTCAATTAGACAAAAAATGCAGGAGAATCCCGAGATCATTGGAGAATTTTTTTTAAAGAAATCCAAAGTTTTAGACGAAGAGCAGAATACGAATTAAATATTCTAAGTCCGCTAACTATAAACTTTGCCCCCTATTCTGTATCTATTTGTCCACGTCACGTCAAGACAATATCAAAAATAGGGCAGTTGCTTTCTGGTTGTGGGCTTGGTGCCGATTAAAATGTCGATTACTGCTGACAGCCTCTCACTATTCCCTAAGGCCTATAAAAAAACAAGAGGCTGTTAAAAGAAATTAAATACGAAGGAAAAAGAATATGCAGATGTTTTAGTTTTGATATCTTGACGTGATGTTGACAAAATGTTACAGAATATGGGCGAATATTAAAAATAGAACACGGGAGAAAAGTCATAAAAATTTTTCCCCCTGTTGTAGAATGGCTTTTTTATTCATTGTGGAGAAAAATGCGAGGGAAATTGTAATTCAGAATATGTAATAAGAAGGGGAAGAGAAAAATGTCTCAAGCAATTAAAAAAAAATACTGTCATGTTTGTGCCAATACTTTAACAAAGTCAATTTCGGAGCAATTCATTACGGAGACAGCCGATAATAGTGGATCACGTTACATATTGCAGAGAAATAAAATATTTAGCCACACAGTGATTCTTAATGATAAACTACCTGTAGAATTCTTGCTAAAAGTTTTGATTGTCGGAAGATTCAAATTCCCAAATTAAATTATAAAAGGTTGAAAGTATAAAAACCACGTTAAAAACAGATGTGGCAATTTCTTTACATTTTTCTGTCATGTTAACGGTCAGAGTTAGAATTTTAATGCTATGAGGCTAAAATGAATACCCTATTCACTTTTTAGTCTTGGGTTTATAAAATCATTTAATATTATTGTATTCTGATATTTTTAAGCTTAAGGTCTCTTTATTTTAATTTAATTTTTAATTTAAATATTTCGTCAATCCTTTGTGTGACTTCTTCAGGAAATTAATTATTTAAAATAATTAATTTCCTGAAGAAGTCACACAAAGGAGTGACGAAATATTGAAATTAAAAATTAAATTAAACTACTCGTAAAGAGATCTTAAGCTTAAAAATATCAGAATACATTAATAATTAAAAAGAGGTCAAGAAACCAGAAGAATTTAATCATTTAATATATTTTTTACAGAACTAAAAAAATCTTGTTTAATTGATATTTTAGGTTAATTCAGTTTAAAAACTGCATGAAATGCTGCTCCTTAAAAGCTTCTCGCATTTATTGCATTTTCATTTGCCAATTGGTTAATGTAGGATTATTCTAAGTATTTGTCGCAAAAACGTGGCTGCAACCTTGCCGGGTGTTATCGCCTGATAAAAATCACTTCCTTTGACAAATTGTTTTTGAATCGTTATGGTAAGAATTTCTGGATCAGTTTACGTTTATTTGCGATTGTAGTCAATAGAGACGTTGACCATATCTATTCGTGGCCTCTACTATTTGCCGCAATTTTCCTTTTACCACCCACAATTATTGTGAACAATTCTTCATGCCTTTTATTAGGAACTCAAACCAACTTTTTTTTCACTCGCTCTTTACACAAAAGTTGAACTTTTTATTACTCATATTAAAAAAATTTTATTTATTTTTAATATTTTTATATTTCATTTTTTTTTTAATAAATTATTTACACAATTATTGAAGATTTTTTTTTTTTCATTTTAATTTAAAAATTTCCAAGTTAATCTTAATTATGTTATACAAAATCGTTGCTTAAAGTATTTTTAGTTTACTTTTAATAATTAGCTAGAACCTTAACAAAAATACATTTATTGTATACATTTTTTTTAATGTATTGCTTTTTTTACAAAACAAGAAAAAAAATACCAAGGATTGATCTAGTAGAACCCTAAAATTTTGTAAAGGGCTTTAATTAACAACAATCCAATTTATTTTAACACTAGGAAAATAAGAATAGTTTATTATTGAATTACCAATAAAAAGTTTGTACAATAACTTATCAACTACATACTGAAAACTCAAAACCAGAGACCGTACATAATAGTTATTCGAAAATTTCGAACTCATATTGGAAACCTATACTGTCATATACCAAGAGATTCGTATCGACCTGCTCTTTCAATCTTAGAAAAATTCGCTCTCAACTCTACAGTTAAGTTATTTATTCAAAGAAAATATGACAGATCGTATGAAACACTTAAAATTACTTTTATTCTGCCGTTATAAAATAAAACTCTTTCATTAACATAAATAAATCTCTCTTAAAAAAAATAGAGTATTTTGATACTCTTAAAAACGGAGTTTTATTTCTTATGAACGGAATTCTACTTCTTATTTTCCGTCAAAAATCAAACAATAATAGCTGTGTTCCAGATGTAGCCCGAAACAGCCCGAACTCGCCCAAAGTTACCCAAATGCGCTCCCGATAACAATTTTTGTGCAATTTTGAGAGAAAATGAGTGAGTAATTGTTTTTCATTTCCTGTACAAAGTCGCCCGAACTATTTATTTCGTTGGGTAAGTTTGGGCAAGAATTATATTATCAGATGTTTATTGTTTACATTTGAAAATAAAAAAGTAAAAAAAGAATATATACAAATAAAGGAAAGAAGTTGTTAATTGAAAATTGGTGAAAAGTAAAATGGAAGATTTTTAAAAAAAAACTTGGAGTTGTTAATACATTTGCGCTTATTTGTCCCTTTGTTTAGTATACAAAAATGCTTTTTCAGATTAGTGAACAACTTATGGACACATCAAGTAAGTCTGATGAAGACGACATGTTACATTTACAATGATGCTAATCTTTTATTTCATGATTTTGAGCCTTATTCAGTGTATAAAACCACTAAAATAAAATATTAATTTAAAAAGTAAGCAGCACTAGTTTTTCAAAAGATATAATTATGGTTTTTTGCGTTCCAGCAAATTTGGGTAGATTTTGCACTTTGAGAGAGTAATTTTCTTTTTAACCTCATTAACACAAACTTGCCCGAAATTACTTGGAACAGACCTAATATATAATGTAAGTATTTTTATCGAACATTCATATTGCTATATTAAATTCAATTAAGATTTATGGGCTAATCGTTCGAATATTTGTTTAATAATTGGTGAAAAACAAAATACACATGAGCACTGATGATGAAAGTGTAGTGGCTTTCGAAAACAGCTGTCCAGCTTTGCTGTGTAAGTTGAATAATTAAAAACTGAAGTTGACTTTCCTTTGTGCCCTTCAATATTTGTGATGTCTTTCTGAATTTGAACAAATATTCGAACAATTAACTTAACTTGAACTTAATTGAATTTTATAAAAATTATTTTTTTTAATGAGTACATATTTTAATCATGATTTGTTTAATTGCAATGCATGGTGATTATATTCCACTGCTTTTAATGCCTATTTATATAAAGTGGGTTCTATAAAAAAATTTCCAAGTTTAAAATTAAAACTGCTTAAATGGGTTTTATTTTATGGCCACGAAATAAAACTCTCTTTTTAAATGTTTCATTTGACTTTTTATTTCCAATTTGAAAACTAACTTTTGGGTGAATGTTTTGTTTTTAAAGTCGCAAAATAAAATTTGTTTGATATCACTAACCGTTACGGTCCCTGCTTAAAACTGTAATATTAACCAAAAAAAATATATTGTATGTATATGCCGTAATTTTGAATTTTCTAAGAAAACTGTCTTCTTTTTGATAAAAATGATTTTATCTTCTGAGGAAGAAGAATCCTAACTATATTCTTAATAGTTACATAATTAATTATTGAAGGTTTCATGATGTATGCAAGTTATTTTATTATTTAATAGTAATTTTTTGTTATGAGTTTTGGGTTGTCAAGCAACCGTGTTTGTATTTATTTTTCCTATATAAATTACTTATTTTATCTTAATCACCTTAAGAATATTCAAAACAAAATAATAATGGTTTTCAAAGAAAAAAAAGTATGTCTTAATTAGATTAGATTTTCAGCAGAAATCTGCTAAATTATGTTTACATTGTTGTAGTAGTACTAATTAAAATGTAGAAATACATAGTATATTTATTTACATACTTTCAAATAAGTGACGAGTTATTGGAAGAGAAAGTGTAAGATCATCATCTCAGTACTCAACATCAGCGAATGGGCCAATACTCTAAAAAATTTATGTATAAGTAAACCAGACTGAAAAAGAAATAAGTTTTATATTTATTGAAAGGGATTTATTATAATTAAAAAAATATTTAAACTTATGGTTAATGGTATGGAGCATGAAGAAGCAGTGCAATGGAAATAAAAAGCAAAATGAAAAGGAAAACTATTATTAGTTTTAAATTGCACATATGTATATATACATATAGCAAATTTGTGTAATCGTCAATTAAATTGTAAAGTGTCGTTGAAAGAGTAAAAAAGTTATTCACCCCTATCGTGAACAACAAGGGGAATTTTTGTTCACATGAAAATTTTATTCCACTCGAAAGGAAAAATGGTATCGTGAATCTCCCGTGAGAAATTATTCTCGCTATCAGTTCTCAGTGAATGCAAAAAAAAGAGAAGAAGCCGAAAACAACATGAAAACTCAAAGAGTTTGTGTTGAAAAATTTAAGTTTATGCAATAATTTAATAAATTTTAAAAAAAGTATGACTAAATATTTAGTAGTGAAATAATATGGATACATTTTGAAAACCAGACAAAACAAATTAAAAATATTCTTAATCTTTAGAATTGGAGCAACAAGTTTTAAAAAGACGCAGGCAACTGATTTGTCGCAATAAATATTAGTTTTTGTCTTATTAAAGGGTCTTGCCACAGAAATAAAATTTGCAAACTCTAATATTCGAATTATAATAGAAAATACTCGTACTTACATTTTCTACTCTATTCCCCACCAAAAACTACGTGAATAAATTAAAGGGAAAAGTGAATAAAATCCCGGGAAAAAAAAACATTCACAATGAAATGTGAAAATGGGACATGAAGAAAAATAATCAAACGTAACACGGGTATTATAACAATAACATGTTAACATCAGCTTGATACAGTTCTCGTATTCTTTTTCACAATAAAATTTGTGTAAATATGAACTGTTATCACATTCAACTAAGCCACCTAATAAGTGGTGACAAACACAATACACATGAGCACTGATGATGAAAGGGTTGCGTCTTTCGAAAACAGCTGTTCTGCTCTGCTGTGTAAGTTGAATAACAAAAACTGATGTTGACTTGCCTTTGTGCCATGGAATATTTATCATGTCTTTCTGAGATTTAAATTAAAAATTTCGAACAATTAGCCTATAGAATCTTAATTCAATTTAATATAGAAATTAATTTTAATTTGCAGAGGGCCTCAAGATCTTTTATTGAATATAAGAAATTTGAGTTCAAACTGTTACTTTTTAGTATTACAAAATAATTGTATTACTATAAACAAAATACCTGTAATTTTTGAGCTGTTGCCTAATTTACATTACATACGTGAACAAGACGGAAAATGTACCACGTACGGTAAGATTTTTGTTGTAACTATTTTTATTGTCCTTATGCTATTGCAATTTAATTATATAAATACTATTCTACAGTTTTAAATGTTTTTTTATCCTAGTCTGTAAGTTTTTTTTAGATAAAGAAATCTATTAACACTTTCAAATAAAACGAAACTTTTCAGAATTTTGTTATTCGCAAATTAAATAATATTTTTGCAGATTCTTTTTCTCAGTAAAGTGAAAAAATGGAACAGAAAATCTTGGTTTCTCGTATTAAAACTTAGAAGTTCTTCCTAGTTTATATTTCTATTTCCCAATTGCTTGATATTTTTTGCATTGTAATAATAAAATAATAAATTAAATAATATATTACATATAACAAAATAACAATATAAATAAAATTGCAATGACATAATTGAAGGCATGGCACCAATCGTACTATAGGTTGTGGCATAGCGTAATTTAACTTAAAATTCTTTATTATGGTTTTATGTCAAATTTTGAAATATATAAACTTTGAAGTTATTATAATGAAATCAGGGGCCAAATTACGGCATTCGATATCGATCGAAATTTGTATATAAATTATATTGAAATTTCGTTTCGAATCGAATGCGGTAATTTGGCCCCAGATGTTTTAACTCACGAAAAAGAAACTGTCTCTGTCCGCTATTTATAAAAAATGTTTGGCCTGCAAAATATTTGCCAATTTTAATTATTACATTTATTAATTTGTGTAATATAATCTACGCTTTCTGAAATACAACTAACTAATCTAAATTACAATTGCGCACTTATTGAACAACAAATTCAATAGTTTTACACCTTTTGAATTTTTGCAAATTGAAAACTACTCAATCTATTTACATGAAAGTATGTAATCCTAATGAGTTCGAAAAAAAAGTTATCAAAGCCGAGAAGTATAAATAGAATTTCTATATTTTGTGATACATTTTATTACTGTATAATTGAGTTCGTGTTATATAATTTTTTATGACTGCAAAATTAGTAAGTTTTGGCCACATAAATTTCATTAATATACTATATATTTTTCGCCTAAATGTTATCCAAATAATTTTAGACCCAAAACATTTACTGCAATTTTGTATGAAGATAGTGTTTGACTTGTATAATGAGACCGATTATGACTTTTATAATGAGACCGATTATCATCAGAGAATGAATAAACGAAATTAAATAACTTAATCACATACTTTTATTCATATATTCTAATAGATGTCATTTATAATATTTAATTGAATATAAGATATGTTATAAAATATGGTTCGCATTATGTAAGCAATTTTTAACAAAATTCCCTAGAACAATTTATATAAAGATTTATTAAAATAGTAAATCTTTATCCCAAGAAGTAGATTTTGGAAACCGAACAAATGACGTGAACAATATATAACAAATAAATGAATAAGAGTATGCAATCAATTAGAAAAATGTATCGAAATAAAAATTTTATCCTAAATGCACTGACTTCTGAATCATACTTTCAAGTTTCGATGATATAATTTTTTTAATAATAGAAAATTTACATTCTGCGATGTGATGCATTTTACTAAAATTTTGCCAATAGATTTTTAGAAAGATCCGTATGTATATTAAAAATAACTATAATTAGTTAACCATAAATAAAAATATCTTACATATTCTAAAAACTCACCAATACGTCTATATTTTTGAGAGAAATCTCCAGGCTGTCTGCCAAAACCGATAGTTTACCGCTTATTAGTCAGTGGTGTTAAGATGGTATTTGATTCTGCTGAGTTAATGGATATCATTTCTGTAATATTTGCCATATTGGCATTAATACTCGTGTGAGGTTGTTGATGATAATAAACTGCCGGCGTTTCCGTGTGTTGTAAAGGATGATAGTTATGTAAATAGGAGGCAGTTGTCGACGATATTGAAGATGTATTAGATGTAGGAACAATCTGCGCCGACAACTGCTGTTGGGGCTGTTGTTGTGTGTCTTGTTGTTGACGTTGTGTTGTAGTTGTTGGCTGTTGTGCTGGCGTGTGATGCTGATATGTATGCTTATATATCTCACCACCTCCACTGTTACGGTTTGTCTATAAACCAGAAATTATTACTTCATGTGCATCATCATCCATATCGGGCAGCTCTTGTTTTTGTACATGCATTTGTTGACGATCACCACCCGTGTCTTGTTGATTTTGAGGCACTTGTGCCGGTTGTCGTGGGGCAGTTTGTCCATATTTCTCATGAATGCCACGATGACGTTTCAAAGCAAAACGATCGGCAAATGCTGCTGAACAGATATCACATTTAAATGGTTTCTCTCCCGAATGAACTTTGGCATGATTTTTTAAATGAGCCGCCTGTGAAAATGCTGAACCACATATATCACATTTATAAGGTTTTTCACCAGTATGAATCCGCCTGTGATTCCACAAGGTAGCATGGCGAGCAAAACCTTTATCGCATACTTCACATACATAAGGCCGCTCACCGCTATGCGTGCGTTCGTGGTTTTTCAAGTGTGGAGATTGGGAAAATTGCATACCGCAGGTTTGGCATCTAAGCAAACATTTTTTATTTTATTATATTTGGTTTTTATTTTCACATTAAATACTTACTTGTAAGGTTTCTCTCCTGTGTGTATGCGTGCATGATTTTTTAAATACACTGCCTTGGCAAATGCTAAGCCACATATACTACACTTATAGTTCTTTTCACCACTGTGCAGTTTTTTATGCGACCATAAGCTGGAATAGCGGGAAAATGTACCACCACATATGTTACAAGTAAAAGGTTTTGGATTTCTAGGTGGAATAAAGTTGTAAAATAAATTTAAATGAAATCAGACATGGAATTTGTAAGCTTTCACTTACTCTGCTTTTATTGATGATTGCGTCGAACACGGTTGCTTGGATGCTGGTGCTCCAGAGCCGGCAAACACTACCCCAGAGCCATTGCACTTATTACATTTTGTCACTTTGGGTTGGGTAAATTTTTTCTTTGCCGCCTGCGTTGATATAGAGCCTTGTGAATTTTCACGTTTTATATTTGTTATCGTGGCATTGTTTGACGACGTTGTGGCTACTGATTGATTGTTAGAGTGATGACCTACAATCTGCACTTGCTGGCCCTGGGCATTTGTCGAGATTATTTGTACCGGTTGTAAATGATTCTGTAGCATATTTTGGGCATTGAGCGAGTCCATAGACGATTCAGAGTTACCGCTTTGCAATTCATTCATTTCGAATTTAATTTCACCATCAGGTGCTACGAATATCTGAGTGGGTTGTACCTGTTGAGCTGCTGCCATTGCAGCTTGTTGAGCCTGATCGTTTTGTACGCAGTTGTCACAACGAGTTATTTTTGGTCCCTTACGTTTAACGGTTTGCAAAATTTGTACACCACAAGTGGTACATTTACTATGTTCTAGTTTAAGTTGTTTTCCCACGCCGGTGGTGTTATTACTCATTTGTACGTCATTAGTTTGCTGTTGTTGCTGCTGCTGTTGTTGTTGTTGCTGCTGCTGCTGCTGTTGCTGTAATTGCTGCTGCTGCTGCTGCTGTTGTTGTAGAACTGATGTTGGTTCCAAAGCCTCAGTAGCCACAATTTGTATTTGGCCCATTTGACCATTATCGGTTATAATATTTTGTGTTTGCACCAAACCTTGAGCATTAACTACAATCGCGTCTTGCTGTTGATTTTGCTGATGTTGTTGGTCGCTACCATCTTGGGTGTGAACACGTTTGTGGTGATTTAGTAAAGCCAAATGTGAAAACATCAAACCACAAACATCGCACTTGAAACTTATATTCGATATAGTATTTTGAATGGGCGATATTGTCTGTAAGGACTGCTAAAAAGTTAAAAAAGAAAAATTTTATGGATTAAACTTCTACAGATATGTACTGAATGGTAAAGCTTACAGCGGCTATAGGTTTATTCTGATTTACTATTTGTAGTCTGCCTTGGGAATCTAATGTTGCAATGCCTATAGTACCACCCTGGTTTAGTTGATTCAATTGCATGCCATTTACCAAAGCATAATTGTAACCTCCAACTGGTTGAGCAATATAGCATGTCTTATTATCATCCGTAGCCAATTGTGCCAAATTTACAGTGGTTCCATTACCCTGTTCAGATAAATTACAAAATACATATTTCTACATGAACTATTTTTTATTTATAACAATAAGTGCTTACATTTGTTGTGGTATAATAAAATGTGGGTTGATCTTTTTGGCCCTCAATTTTAGGCTGCTTTAAAATGGTACCATCTGCAGTTTGGTATTGTATGGGCTGCACGTTGGCCCCAAGAGCGTTTGTAAATATTATGTTTTTTGTAATATCTTCCATCATTTGCACGGAGCGTTAAAAATCTAAAAAGACATGTTTGAATAAAGATTTTGAAACATTTAAAAATACCAAATAATTAGATATGTAATAAATTTTGGATGGTATACGAACAAATGGATATGGAATATACCTAAAATTTTCATATTTTCCAATTTGAAACACCGATTAGAAAATTATGTATAGATTATACCGCCTACATATTTGACTTTGATAGTTTCTTCGTGTGCACTCAGCCTTAAAGCTGTATATATTTCTACTTTAATATATATTTCGTAGCTCCAGGTAGTGTGAACATGTTAGTCCCGGTTTACACTATGCAATTTTTGTCGCAGCAATTCTTGATATTTAGTGAGGAAGAGCGAGAAAGAAATACAAATGGTATATATTCCAATTTCAAGACTCTCACACAAAATAAGAATTGCTGCAACAAAAGTTGCATTGTGTAAACCGGGACTTACATAGAATTCATTGATATAAACACATAAGGCCTATTGCGTTCACTTAACTGATATTTAAAAACATGTTTCATGGAAAAAAAAATATTTTAAAATATCGTGATTTTTATGTTTCCTTGGCGAACGAAAACGTAAAACTGCCTATTTCTCATTGCCGAACGAATTCCTTCTTTCGTATAAATACATTTGAAACAAAAACAATTTATAAAATTTTGTTCTTGTTTTAAATACATTTTTATGAAAGAAAGAATTCATTCGACAATGAGGAATGGGCAGTAACTTCTAGATTTTTACAAATTTTATTGTCTTCCGACATGTTAATATTTTTTTTAGAGGCAGGAGTTACACAAAAAAGATATTGACCTATTAATCAGTATGTAAATAAATTATGCAAAAGTCCGGCAACACTATATATATAAAAATAAAAAAAAAGCAACAGCATGGCAATCTGGCGCGCTTTTCAATATAAAGAGAGATAGCCATACAGAGTGAAACTGAGTAAAACAAAGAAGTAAAGCAATAATACAAGAAACGAAACTTAAAAGGAGAAAGAAGAAATATTCACCCAATTTAAATATGGCGACGACAGAGACACCAAATACGAACACGAAACGAAGATATTTTTGATATTTCTAAAACACCATGTATTCTACAACTTGTTTGATAAAACATTTTTAATTTAATTTCGGTTTGTAGATTTTATACATAATTACATGCAAATGATCCCTTTTTCAAGTTTCCGTCATCTAAGCTGCTGAAGAAATAATTCGTATAGAAATTTACATACATACGTACATGTACATATCATGAAGCCGAGCAATATTCACTCGTTTAACTTTATACACAACTACAAAGTACATACACACATTTACGCAATAAATACGAAATCAATGAACTATAATTAAAATTCGAGTAGTTTTTTAGGAAAAATTCCTTTACACATTGTTTTGATTGTTGTTATTGTGTTTAGAAGGTTTATTTTGTTTTAAGGAACACTATACAAATCTTTTATTATTGTTTTTTCTTTTTCTAACAAATTTAATTGAAAACACGCCACATGAGATGCACTGTAAAATGAAACAGACGAATTAATTTTTGCCTACGTTACGAACGAGTGAACGATAATAAAAATTACTTCGTTTCGCTTTTTTTGTCACACACATACGAGCCAATATACTACTGTACACTCCCTTCACTACTCGCACTAATCGTGAAAAAACACACACACATAAGCATGCACCTTTCTTTTTACTGTCTGTTGTTCTCCTTTAATTCAATGAATTTTTATCAAATAGAAGAGAAAAGCAATATGGCGGCGCCAAATTTTTGTAATACACAAATAACATGTACGTAAAACTAGTTGAATCATTTAATATAAAAAATATATTACATTTTGAACCTGAATTTATTTTTACATGGATTTCCATGCAATTCATGGAATTGCACTGGATTTTTTTTACTTCAATTCAGTGGTAAATACTGGGAAAATTTCCTTTACCGTTCACACTCGTACTTGTCCGATGAAAAAATGAGACTGCTAAACGATTTTATGTCATCATCGTTTAACTGAATTTTGGTAGTTTAACGGGGAAATCAATGGAGAAAGAGAGACAACAGTAGTAACATCGATTTTAATTGGTCTTGTTTACTCGTTCAAAGTACAGGACTGCCACTTAGTTTACAATTAAAAAATGATATATTCAGCATATTAATATGTTAAAATGGAAATTGGGTTATAATTTTAACATATTTGTAACAAGAAACTTAATAATATACAAGTTTAATCATATAGAATAAAAAGTCCAGAAGCTTGTGACTTGCTGCATGCATGTAAACACAACTGTGTGGCAGTACTGTATATATTGGGAACTAACTAAAGTTCATAAATCTGTTGCATATGGTAAGGCTTTCAACTAAATTAGTTCTAAATAATTTGAAACGGAATGTTTGAGATTTACACAACCGTTAGGACGTATTCGTCAGCTAAAGAACAAATCAATTGATTTGCTTTGTTTTAAAGAATAATGGATTAAAGTAAACATTCACATGCATTTAATACGTAGAGAATATAATATACATATCCAAATCATTGTTGTTGCAGAAAGCATTTATAAAAATAGATCTAAGTTAAAAAAGCACATTATTCTCATTTCCTATGATGCATATAATGTACAAAACTGCTTTTAATTTAAATTTAGGTAGATGTTGTTGAATACGAACCGCAACTTGTTCTATTTGCGTCAGCTATGCTATGGTAGTTTTTTATTATCGAAAACAAATTCTTATGCATTTTAAATACCCTAATTTAGCAATAAAAATATCACAAAACTACAACAATGTTTCTAACTACTTGATTTCGATTTTGCTGAAAAAGAAAAGTTTCTTTAAGGCCTTCTGGAATAAAATGACCATAAATCAAACGTCTTTAAGTGTGTGTATGCAAGCTAACAGACGTAAATGATATAAAATTATCAACTCAAATTGGCAGCATAAAAAATGGTAAAATATCACACAAAATAAAAAGTAACATAAACCCACATATTTTTTGTATTTAGCTTTGAAAGAGAGAAATATGTAAGTGAAAAAAAAATTAATATATAAAATCAAACTTGATGTGTAAAATTTAAGCCAACACACAACAAATGCATGCACACATTGCAAAACAAAATATACACATACATACATACATATATATCAATACAACAGGAACCACTTATTAATTTTACAGCCACTGTAGCAGCAGTTGGGCCAATGCTTACAACGTAGCCAATATTGCATACGAAAATAAAAGAAATTCCTTAAAGCCCACAATAGCAGTTAAATTACTATTAGTATTATTTTTCAATATTCATAACAATTTTAAGTTTTATACATTTTAATAGCCTACATTGCAAATAAAGGCTAAATATAGCACACATTTTAATAACTTGAATTGATTTAAATTATTCTAATATACCACTCTTAATAAAAATATCTAAAATAAAATAAAGTTTAATAAAAATTCATAAAAATATAATTTGCAGATTTGAACTTTAGTCCAAGAAAGGAATTCTATCTTGATAATTTTTATTATTATTTTTTTTATCCTGCCTTATCAGAAATAAAATAAATTTTTTAACGTGTGAACTATTGCTATCATGAATAGTATGTAAAATTTTGTAAATTTTATTGGGAAATATTTATATATGGGATTCATTATAAGGCTGTAAATATAAAATTGAATTGAATGAAAATAATTTTATTATATATCTACTAGTGAAAAATTACAATTTTCTTTCCAGTTTTAATTTGGAAATGTTTTCAATGTATAACAATATTATTTTCAAGTCAAAAAAAAAGCAACAAAAATTTGTCAAATAATAAAAATTTATTTAAAAAAAAGACCTAAGAAGTTAAATGATGATTAACGAATAATTGAAAATATCAAATAAGAAAAATCTATATTTAAATAAAAAGACCTAATATCTCGTTTCCAAAAACATGTAATTGATAGCCTGATTTTTATTTATTTACCAGAAAATATGTGCTTTATTTTTTGCAGTTACTTTTTTAATTTTATTTTCCATTGGCCAGTAGTTAACATTAATCCATTTAGAATCGGATATATGATCAGAGTCAGCGCAAAAACCTTAATTTGTTATATTAACTTTATTTTATTTTATTTATGCTTTCGATAATTTATGCTTAAAATCTACTTAAAATTAAATAAAATTTAAAAATCAACTATTATTTTCCCAAAAAAAATTAAGATAAGAAAAAATTTTTTTTCTGCTGAATAAATAAAAATCAGCAAATAACTTTTATTTTCTAGACGAAACATAAAACTCTAGAAATAATTATATATGAATTTCTATTTTAATAGTGAACTTTTATTTATGTAAAGAAATAATTGTTAATAACTTTTTCGCCTTTATTTTGGTAACTTATTTTATTATATTCTGATATTTTTAAGCTTAAGGTCCCTTTATTTTAATTTAATATTTAATTTCAACATTTCGTCACTTCTTTGTGTGACTTCTTCAGGAAATTAATTTAAAAAAAATAATAATAATTAATTTCCTAAAGAAGCCACACAAAGGAGTGACAAAATATTGAAATTAAAAATTAAATTTAAATAAAGAGACCTTAAGCTTAAAAATATCAGAATATAATAATAATTAAAAAGAGGTCAAGAAACCAGAAGAATTTGGTAATTTATTGTTAACGAAATATTGAATAATAAAATAGTAATAATTTTATATAAAATAGGACCTCGAGGTTAATAAATAACAGAATAAATCTGCAGAAATAATTTTTATTTTCTGAGTAATAAATAAAACTCAACAAAAAATGATTAAAAAGTAATTTTTAAAATAAAAGCTATTTTGATTTTGATAACTTTCAAATTAGCTAAAGGCGCTTCTATAGGAAGTTTAACGATTTTTTTCAATATGCACGACTTTAAGCCAAATTTATAATTTGCTTTTCGATATTAGCAGGCTTTTGCTAATTTGCATAGTTTTGCAATTGGCATTCTTTTCCATTGAAATTTAAAGGATTAATTAAAAATGGCCACAGAAACTCAATTTGAGAAAATCACATTTTTAAATTTTTTCAAATCAATTTGATGTTGTAATCGGTTTTGATCATATAACTGAACATTTTTAAAAACAAATATAATAATAAACCAAAACAAAAACTCGGCTGATTTAAGAAACAATGCTTTGGAAAATATGTTTGCTGATACGCTAAAAATAAATTGAAAATTCAAAATAGACAAACAAAAAAAAATCGCACACACAAAATTTCACTTTCAAAAAGCAATATAACAATAATTTTCCAAAGATGTTAACAATAATACAAAATCAAGAAAACTTAAAATAATAAATGATGTTCCTCGTAATCGAAGAAGACAAGATCATGATCATGTACTGGCACATGTGAAATAAAAACTTGTCTTTGCTAAGCCTGGCTTAAAAGCAGATGAAGAGGAACAGAAGAAGAAGAAGACAACAACAAAAAAATATAAAAACTTTAGATGAACAATAAAAGTGGAAGTAACATTAACTTTATAGGACAACCACCAAATTGTTGTCCATGTTCATACAATAGAAATTTCCAACTCTCAAGCCTTGAGCAAATGTGTTTTTCCTTCTTCTGTCTCCCATGTGTTTCTTATTTTTGGAAGTTTAGCTGCAGTAAAAAAATAAAATGTTTGCGTTTCTTTTCTTTTCTTTTTTTTCCTTCAATTTATTCATTTGTTTGTTAAGTGTCTCTTACACAGACAATATGGAAATTCAATGCCGGTTTATTCGCCAGAGAGAAGAGAAAAAAAAACAATCAAACACAAGCGCCAACACATCATCCATTCCATGCATCCATGCATTCATTGCCCAGTACCATAAGAAATTATTTGAAAAATGCGGAAAACTTTGGAAAGTGATTGATGTTGTTGAAGTCAAACGAAATTTTCAGTTAATTAAATTAACTATAAATGGTAAATTTCCAGAAATATATAAACGATATATATTTTTTCTTTATTTAAAATAAAAGAACAAAAAACGTAATAATTTTTTTATTTCTGAAGTAATTTATGGGCGCTGGAAATGTTTTTGGTGTTTGTTTTTATACACTTCAGCAAAAATTTGTTAAAAGGTTGGTCATTCCGTTCATAATTTCCATAATTCCAGGGTTGAAATGAATTTGTGTACCCTAGAAGTACATTGGCGAAGGGTATATTAGATTCCGCAATGGCCTAAAATTTCACTAGTTTTATTTTAATTTTTGTAAATTTTGTCACAATCAGTCATGGTAATTTTGGAAAACATTTTCTTATACAAGTTAATCACTAACATGAAATTTTACTGCACTTGAATTTAAAAAATTATGCAAATTAGTTTTGCCCAAACCGATTTCTTAATGTGGTCTTTTTATCTAAACTTTCTTGTAATTAATTTTTATTTTTAATTATTTAATGATATTTATAAAATATGTATCTGTATATCATTTTATATAACTTCTATTGTTTTGTATTTTTAGCTTAATTTGATTTTTGTCGCTGGTACACAAAATAATTATGAATGTTTACAACAGAAAAAACAACAACAACAACATACAAGCGTAAAAAAGAAATATGGCAGTGACATTTAATAAAATTAATGACTTCATAGAGACGACATAAAATATATTAACGATCTGGCACTTAAAAGCATGCACATTAATAAAATACCAAACGTTAAATTGAAGAATTGCAAATTAAATCGCACACATATATAAATCTTTTTAGCAAAGATATATGCGATTTTGGAAAATACAAGGCTAACGATGAAACATTGTAATTAAACAATTGTCTTCGTTTCAATTAAAGCTTTAGTTTACGGCATAACGTAGAGCTTGGCTTAATTGCGTGAAAATTAAAAAAAAATTTTTTTTAGTCTTAGTTAAAGTGTAATAAAATTGCAAATTAATAAAGGAAACAACGGACTACAGCTGGATTACAAAATTAAATTAGCTGAATTCTGTATAGCGATTGCTGAATTAGATATTTAGATTTGTGTATTTTATATTCAGATTGCTGAACTGATTATTGATCGCTGAATTGAGTATTATGATTGCTGAATTAAATATTGATAGCTGAACTAATTATTCAGATCGCTGAATCTAATATTCAGATGGCTGAATTGAATATTCGGATGGCTGAATTGAATATTCAGATGGCTGAATTGAATATTCAGATAGCTGAATTAGACATTTAGGTTGCAACATTTTACATTCAGATTGCTGAATTGATTATTGATCGCTGAATTGAGTATTCTGTTTGCTGAATCAAATATTGAAAGCTGAATTAATTATTCAGATCGCTGAATCAAATATTCAGATGGATGAATTGAATATTCAGATTGCCGAGTTAGTCATTTAGGTTGCTACATTTTATATTCAGAGTGCTGAATTGATTATGGATCGCTGAATTGAGTATTCTGACTGCTGAAGTAAATATGGATAGCTGAATTAATTATTCAAATTGCTAAATCAAATATTCAGATGGCCGAATTGAATATTCAGATTGCTGAATTAGACATTTAGATTGCTACGTTTTATATTCAGATTGCTGAATTGATTACTGATCGCTGAATTGAATATTCTGATTGCTGAATTATATATTAATAGCTGAATTAAATATTCAAATGGCTGAATTGAATATTCAGATGGCTGAATTGAATATTCGGATGGCTGAATTGAATATTCAGATTGCTGAATTAGACATTTAAATTGCTACATTTTATATTCAGATTGCTGAATTGGTTATTGATCGCTGAATTGAATATTCTGATTGCTGAATTAAATATTGATAGCTAAATTATATATTCAGATGGCTGAAAATTGATTATTGATTGCTGAATTGAATATTCAGATGGCTGAATTGAATATTCAGTCTAAGCTGAATATTCAGATGGCTGAATTGAACATCAAATGGCTAAATTAAAAATTCATATTACTTTCATTGCCTACTCAGATT
The DNA here is from genome assembly GCA_951800035.1 of Linnaemya tessellans. Classification (NCBI taxonomy): domain Eukaryota; kingdom Metazoa; phylum Arthropoda; class Insecta; order Diptera; family Tachinidae; genus Linnaemya; species Linnaemya tessellans. The sequence continues at coordinate 15,504,880 of OX637533.1, read as the reverse complement.
GCTGAATTAAATATGGGGAAGGCTGAATCGAATATTGAGGTGGCAGAATTAGGTTAAATTAAATATTCAGTTTATATATGTAATTGTTAAATTGAAAATTCAGATAGCTGAATTAAATATTCAGGTATTTTAATTAATTTTAAGATTGTGGAACTCGATATTCAGATTGTTATTACATATTCAATTAGTCGAATTATATATTCGGGTTGCTGAATTAAGTATTCAGATTGCTGCATTGAATATTCAGCTTATTGTATTAGATATTCTGGTTGCTGGATTAAATATTAGTCCTAGTGAATAGCTTATTCAGTTCACTGAATTTAATATTCAATTTGCTGAATAATTTTTTAAGTTAATTGAGTTATAAATTCAGATTTTTTAGCTAAATATTTAGATTGCTGAATTATATATTCAGATTGGTACATTCTATACATATTTGGATTTCTAAATTGAAGATTCAAATTGTTGAGCTATTCATTCAGCTCCTTGAATTATGTATATATTCAGCAACTTAATTGAATGTTCAGGTTTGCTGAATAACATATTCAGACGGTAGAATTGAATATTGAGATGGCTGAATTGATTATTCAGTCTGCTGAATTGAATATTCAGATTGCTAAGTTATATATTCAGTTTATCTAATTGCTGAATTATATAGTCAGGATGCAAAATTGAATTTTCAGGTTGCTGAATTGAATATTCGGGTTGCTGAATTGAATATTAAGGTTGCTGAATTGAATATTCAGAAAGCTGAATTGAATATTCAGATAGCTGAATTAAATATTCAGATAGCTGAATTAAATATTCAGATAGCTGAATTAAATATTCAGATAGCTGAATTGAATATTCATACTGCTGAATTGAATTTTTGATTGCTGAAATGAATTTTCACATGACTGAATTGCAAACTCATCTAATATTCAGATTGCTGAATCACATGATTCCCTTGTTTTTCTCCGTATTTTTACTGAGTATATGCATATACAAATATAAAATACAATATATTAATAAAATATGTAAATATAATTTTAATAGAAACTCTTATTTTTTAATGAAAAAATGAAATGAAATAAAGAAAGGGATGAAAAGTAATTTGTAAAATATTTTCATAAAATTTATGCTTAAACTATACCGCATTTAATAATCGCCGAAAATTTAGTTTCTACAACAAAGTTAACTGATAGTGAATTAGTCGATTTTGCAATTGAAACGAAAAGTTTATTTGTCTTGGACACAATTCTTTATTCTTTGCTAAATAAGAAAGAAAACCAAACTTTCGAAATAAATTTAAAAAATTGGATTTTAGTCCCTTTTTGCTACACATTTTCTTGAGTAATTTAATGATGTACAACAAACTGATTCGCAGTTTAATTTGTAAGTTCATTTACATTTTGCTTTTAAATTGTTTTATTTTCTCAAACTAATTTTTTTGTGTGTTATTATTGCACAAAATCAGCACTATTTGCAAAATATAATTATAATGTTGTTAATGTGATTTCTCTTTTTTAAAATTACACTTTTCGTAGCAAATTTTGTGAATTTTTATCAAGCAATTTTTGTGTTTATAAGTGATTTAGTTTTTGTTTTTTTAAGTTTAATACCATGAACTTAATAGCGGCTAAAGCGAAATGTTAACAGAAAATATAACAACAGAAACATTCGTTTTTAAGGAGCAACAAATCTTAACAGCTGTAAAGCAACAGAGCCATCAGCACCAACGGTGCAACACTTTATTTAATTGAAAAAAAATTTGTTAAATGTAATTAAATTTATGTATATAATTAAACAAATATAGATGTTTTTGCTCAATTTATGAAATGCTTTAATAACGCATTTCTTAACTCACATAAATTAATGTTTTACACATTTTATTATGTGGAAAAAAAATCGAATTGAAATGAATTAAATTCATTTAAAAAAAATGTTGATTAAGAAGTCGCTGTTGTGGCAGGTGAATAAGAAAAGCCTTTTAAACATCATATGAGTACATAAATTGCACACAACTGCTAAAATGCAATCAAGTGCATCTAAGCGTGCCTTATGAACATGAGTTTTAAAACAGCAATAATATGTTGCGATTTTTTGTTTGCTGCTGTTGTTTCGTTTGCTGGCTAACATTTCTTATGTAGCACATGATATTTTGTTTGAAAAACAAAAAAAAAAACTATGAACATTTTAAGAACAATGAACTAAATTTAGGTTTGCATTTGAACACAATTCTATGAAATGATTAAGATATTGCGATTGATAAACTAAGGTGATGAGCAATTATTTTTAGATGTGAAGTTTTTACAAAAAATTTGTATTAAAAGTAGGTAAATAATTTTCTTAATTTTAGCAAAATAAAGATAACTAAAAGTGCGTTAAGAAATTATTATATACATATATTCGTATATTATTAAATCAGTTTTATTTCCTAATAAAAAAAAATTGTATTAAAAAATTTTCTAATACCCACAATTCAGTCAAACCATTTCTTTGAAGAATCACTGGGACCCACAACATTTCATGTTGTTTCATGTGTCTTAAGTCTTTTGTTTCTTATTCATATTCACACGCAATCTGCACAATATTTTTGTCATTAATTTATTTCAAAATTCAATTTATTGTCATTACAAAGCATGTACAATGACATTTTTACTTTTAACTTAAAATAAATGTTACTTCGTTTGTTATTGTTGTTGTCGTTTTTTCTCTCTTGTTTTTTTTTTTTTGTCATTTTACCAAAACTAGAGATTTTACTTTATTTCATATTTTAATGCAATTTGGAAACAAAATTACAGACAAGGGTAATAAAATGCAAACATTAACAATAATTTTTTTTTCTCCGTTAGTAATGCAGATGATTTTTTATTAACAATTGCCTTCTTTTTACACCCCTTTTGATTTTTTCTTATATACAGGGTGATGTTTTATTTTCAGTGTAGAAATTTTTTTTAATGAATGTCAATATGATTGAAAATTCCTTTATATATTTCATTTAATCATTAATAGGTCAACTAAAAATGCTTACAATTTTAAATTTATGAATATTCTTTGTTAAGGCTCAAAACACTTAACGCTTAAAAAGCCACCCTATATAAAACTGCTATTTTTTTATTTGAATAGCTGAGTATGATTTTTTTTCTGTTTCAACAAAAAAAAATATTACTTTTGTGGGTGTTTGTGTGTGATTTCTGGTGACTTGTTAACAATGGTGGAATTAATGGTCCTGAGAAAATATTGCATTACTTTTACATTGATGGCAAATGTTGCAAGCAAAATAAGCTGTAATGCTACACATACATATTTGTTTATTCAATGCTGATCATGACGATGATGATCATCATCATGATGATTACAGAAATAATAACAGTTTACACAACAATTGTGATGGCAAGCGAAAACACTGTTTTCAACAGAATCTGGGGCCAAATTACCGCATACAATATCGAGGGAAATTTCCATACACTTTGAATATAAATTTCCATTGTGATCGAACGTCATAATTGGCCTTCTGTACTAAAGTTTTTGTAAATGTAAAAGGATATTTCTTACATATAGAAAATTTATATTTAAAAAGAAAAAGCTCTTGGTTCTCTATTTAGTAAATTTTATTGTTTTTTTCTAAGACCAGCACTCAGGGGATGACCCCTACATATGCGAATGCATTGTGCCCGAACTTGTAAAATTGGTTGTGTGAAGGAGGATAGAGGGAGTAGTGTTTGTGGACGTTCGATTTGCACCTCCACAAGTTAAAATTTTGGCATATATATATATATATATATATATATATATATATATATATATATATATTTTTAATTGATCATAGAGTAAATTAATCAAAATTAATTTTGAATTTTTTATGAAATCAGTTTCCTTTAAAAAACCAATTATTATAAGAAATTACCTAGTACTAGTTATCTCTTTTATTTAATTATATTATTGCGGAGAATAGTATGTACTTAAATACCGAATTTTATGTAAACAGTTTCATAAGCACGAATACTATTTTTCCGCATTATCATAATCGAATAACTTTTAAGCATATAAGTTAACTGATTATATACTATTGAATCATTTTAAATTTTATATTATTTCAGTGGAATAGTTTTAATACGAATAATTTTTATTCGAATAATTTTAATCGATTAATTTTTATTCGAATAATTTTAATCGATTAATTTTTATTTGAATAATTTTAATCGAGACATTTTTCATTATTATAAATTTATAATTGTACTCAAAAAAAATTGACCTACGTTTCTATAACAAACTGATATTCTATTAGATATATTCGACAATATTTATTGGATTCATAAATAAATTATGTTTATGTTTATGCAACAAGTTTATGCAACAGTTCAATTATTTTTTTCTAATAATTATATGAAAATATTAATTGCTTTTAATATTTCAATATTTTTTCCCATAATTTTTTTGTAATAACTTTATCAAAAGTACTGTGTAAAATAATATTTTTTTATTTAATGTAAGAGTGAAAATTTATTGGATTCACTTTATTCGTAGCAGTTAGATGGTGATAATTTCTAGTTCGTTCAACTTTAATCCAACAATTCAATAATTTTAATATGATAAATTATTTCCAGCAAAATTTTTATGGAAATAATTTTTATATCATAAATTTTTTTTAAATAAAATTTTTTTAAAAATAATTTTGTTCGTGCTTTTTGTTTGTTATGGATTAATTAGAATAGATTAATTGGAATAATTGGAACTTCTGTCCGTTATTAAAAACTATAAGTAAAATATCTACAAAACAATATCTCTTTTAAAAATGTATGGTTTTTTGTGTATTTTACTTCTAGATTTTTAATTTTTAGTTCTGACATTTTTATTAATACAAACAATTCATATTCCTGAGAGATTAATATATTAAACAAAAAGTTACTTATGTTGTGACAGAATACAATTATAAATTTATTTTAATAAAATAGGTTAAATAAATACTTTTGGAAAAAATTATTCTAATATAGATATTCGAATATAATTATTCGAATAAAATTTATCGAATATAATTATTTAAATACAATTATTGAAATAGAATCAACCCAATATAATTACTTAAATAAAATTATTCAAAAAAAATTTTTCGAATAATATTATCCGAATAAAATTATTCGAATAAAATTGTTTTACAAAAATTTAGTTCAAACGAAATTATAGCAATAAAGTTATTAATATACAAATTTTTTCAGTACCTTTTTTTTGAACATTTTTATTTTGTTTTTAACTAAAAATGGCAATGGTGTAAGTAATACATGATGAGCTTTTTTATGAGTTTTACCAAACATGAACATAGTTTAGTCTTTACGGTAACTAGCACGACAATTTTTCTTACATTTTTTTTTAATTTTTCGGGTTAGTTTTTTTCTCTTCATGTAAAACATGATGTCTTATTAGACAATAAATAATTGTGGTTTTATTGCATTTTTATGTAAACTGGAAAAAATTAAAATTTATATACATATACATATTTGTTGCATAGGTTTTATTACAATTGCTATGAGATTTATGCTCTTGTTTTTTTTATACAAAATTGTTATTTCAATTTGATTTTGCAATCGTTCCTAGCTTTTGAAAAATAGTAAATGGAATATTGATAATAATAATAATAATAATAATTTTAACAATTTGTAGATATGTTTACACTTACATTTCGTATAATCGGTTAACGAAATAGGCGAGGTTAAGACATTAAAATATCAGGTAGTAGTTAAACTACTGAAAACAAAATTTCGCTTAACCGTTGTGATTATATGAACAATTTTCGCAATAAAATTTTATAACAAAACATTTCTTTTTAATGCTTAAAATTTTTTTTTTATAATTCGGGCAAGCACTAGAAAGGAGGTTATAGTATTTAGAGGAGAGATCAAGATATAGAATTTTCTGCTGCAGAGCCGAATAAAAATATTTCTTATAATTACAACAATTTTTAATTGTTGTATTTAAATAACACTACAATTATTCTTTCTATTATTTGTGTGTATGTTAAAAGTGAATATGTATATTCACACTTTTTTCTTAAATTGCTTGTGATATAGGCCAAACATTAAAGATATTTAGTAGTGAAATTCATTTTTGCCGACTAATTTTAATTTTTAGATCTTCTCTAAATTGAATTATTTGTTTTCTAATCATTTTAGTTCAAAATTATCATTATTCGCACAATTGGATTTTTTAAAATTTTATTTATAAAATACTTTATTCGAATAATTTTAGTCGAATAATTTTTATCCGAATAATATTATATGAAAAATTTCATTTGAATAATTTTATTTAAGTAACTATATTTGATTGATTCTATTGCAAAAATTTTATTTAAATAATTATAATCGATTAATTTTATTTGAATGATTATTTTTATAAGCAACAAAATTATTTAAATATATTTTATATTAACATATTTCATTAATATAATTTTGCTCTAAAAATTAAATGTTAATAGTTTTTCTTAATAATTTTATTTCGAATAGTTTTATCTGATTAATTCGCATTCGGTAATTATTCAAAATGTTTGGAAAACAGTGGCTATTATTATGAATTTTGTGTTAGAATATTTAAAATATATATAAATTTTAAGAAAAAAATATTTATGAATTTTCCTTGAATAATTCTAATCGAATAATTATAATCGATTATTTTTTTCGAATAATTTAATTCAAAAGTTTTTGTATTACAAATTTTATTAATATAATTTTGCTCTAAAAATTAAATGTTAATAGTTTTTCTTAATAATTTTATTTCGAATAGCTTTATCTGATTAATTCGTATTCGGTAATTATTCAAAATGATTGGGAAACAGTGCTATTATTATGAATTTTGTGTTAGAATATTTAAAATATATATAAATTTTAAGCAAAAAATATTTATGAATTTTCCTTGAATAATTTTAATCGAATAATTATAATCAATTATTTTTTTCGAATAATTTTATTCAAAATTTTTTGTATTAAATAACTATGTACTTTGATTCGATTTTATGCAAAAAATAACATGCACTTTTCTTTGATTAATTTTAATCGAATAACTTTATAACCGATTATATTTTTCGAATAATTTTATTCGAAAATTTTTGTATTAAATAACTATGTACATTGATTCGATTTCATGCAAAAAAAATTATGAATTTTTCTTTGAATAATTTTAATCGAATAATTATAATCGATTTCTTTTCGAATAACTTTATTTGATATCTTTTGTATCAAATAACTATGTACTTTGATTCGATTTCCGTTTTCTTTCTGTTTTTTCTTTCAAGAAATAATAAAATAACAATTAAAGAGAAATTCTATTCGGCTCATGTACGAGTATTAAGTTAATGATTTTTGACAAATCACAGAATCTTATTTTAATTTATCTGCATTACAGGCACATTTAATTAATACTTTATATTGCCAGTACTTTCAGTCTACCATAAATATCTACTTTTTGCAAGCCTTTAAAAAAAACCATAAAAACCATCAAGTTAAAAATATCTTGCAATCTTACCTAAAGAAATTCAACTGAGCATAAAACTTATCAAATCACCACATAAATCTTAATGACATTTCTTTACGAAATACATTATTTTATATATATATAAAAAAAACAGATACATAAACTTTACTACCTCAAATGATCAAGTCTTAAGTACTTCCTTGAACACAAATCAGCCATAAAAGCCTTTGAAGAAAAAAACGTTTCTTAAAAATGCACACTTTTTTTAAACAAACATCTTTCATTAAACAGCATATCAAATGATAGAAAAGCAAATAAATAGAAAATACTAAGCAAAAATTAACATACATTTTCTAACATGATCTTGACATTAATGAAAAATATTCAGTGAAAAAATAAAAAAATCAATTTAACGCTTAAGACAAGTTTCTGTACAAACACTAATTGAGGAAAGAAAATAAAATGTTGGAAGATGCTGAAGCTGGTGATGATGATAGTGAGGATATAATGATAGAAATGATTGAAAAACGCAATCCGGCTTTTATAGAAATGAAAAGTCTTCAGCTCTCATCATAAACAATTAGATACAATCAACAACATTTTTATTATCAACATAGAAATTAGTTTAGAGCATGAAAATGAAAATCACATTAAATAATGACATCCTCATCATCATCATGACAACAACAGCAGCAGCAGCAGCAGAGGTGTCCTCACTTAATACTCTCCACTCTAATATTGTACGAGCACATATCTAGCCGACACCAGTTTGTGAAACATGTAATATTTGCATTAAAATTGTTGCAACAACTGAAAAATCACAACACCATCATCATCTACATCATCCTTTTTACACAACACAAGATCATGAGAACTAACACTCATTTGCCAGCAACCAGCCATCCATCCAACCAACAGCATGTTGAATATTGATTTGATTTTTATTAACCTTGTAATATAATTTCTCTTTCAGACACACACTCTTTGAAATAACTCGCTGACTGACTAGCTGGATGGCAGACTGTGACGGCCTGGCATCACAAGAGTTTTTCTATCATAAACAAGACAATCTTGATCTTTTTTTCTTCTATCAATTCTTTTTTTGTTTATCTCGTGCAAAGAAAAAACTTATAGTGGCTTGTGAATGTCTGCCAGTTCCTTATTACCATTTGTTGGTTGCAGGCAAAAAAAAAAAAAAAAACAACAACAACTTTTAATCTTTTATTGATATAAACTTTCAAGAATAATTTCAAATTGTTTCGTTTCGTTGTGTTGCTTTGTCTTCTCTATGAAAAAAACTCTTAATAAAATTTGTATTTATTTATTGAAAGCCATTTAAAATGCCACCACCATTGCAGCCAGCAAAAATAGACACAGGCGAATGCTCAGACACTGTCGGCCGCCAATCGGCCACAACTTTCTAATCTAACCCACAAGTCTATTGAACAACTAAAATTCAATTGCAAAAAAAAAAAAAAAAAACAAAGAGTTGGAGCGAACCGTACAGTGGTTTACTAACACCAAACCGTCTGCAGGCATATCAATCCGCTCTCTAAGCAGAGAACATTGAAAATAAATGAAATAAAAAATTTGTTTAATAATTAAACTGCATGTTGCAATTTTGTAATATGATTTAACTCCACTTGGATAGACGCATAACTTTTTGGTTGGATGGGCGGAAATATTTGAGTTTTGAGGCAACCTCAAGTTTGTGTAATTTGCTTACAAGGACACCATAATAGTGGGCATATTCCCCCACCCAATTTTTCATCAATAATTATTTTTAAATACCTGAGGGAAAATTGTCATTGAATTTTTTTATAACAATTCATTCTGGCAAAAATGCATTCTGACATTCGGTAACTAGACTCGATTAAATTATTGGCTAAAAAAGTTGATTTCGATTCCGCACTCAGTCATGACTATGATGAGGAATTTTTCTGGTCTGCTTTTGTTTGCTAGTTTTAGTTCAAGAATTATTGTTAGAGTTTCTTTTTTTTTTGATGTGTTAACATCTATACGCGCGCCTCTAGGGCAGTAAACTATCAGTCTCAATACACACGCAAGTGTAAGTGTAAGAATTTGTTTGTTTTTGTTGCTTGGCAGTCGGTATTGAAAGTGATTATTGGGCGATTTTCATATAATTTTCCCACGCGATTTTCTCCGGAAATTCATAGCCGATTTTATTAATTTTTGGATTAAAACGCTAGTGCTGGTTTCGGCGAAGAGTTTAGGCCAAAAATTAAGGCGATCCGATATCGGCGAGCGGAGATTTAAGTGTTTTAATTCGGAGTATTAATTTGGAGTGATATTAAAAAAGTGTTTTATGTTGATCTTCGGTTTTGTCTTATGCATAGCAAAGAGAATAGTGACGTGGTTATACGTACATATATAAAAATGAGATAGCAAGACAGCAACGTATGTAGCTTATGTACAAACATAACAATGTATGTATGTACATTTGTTTGTTGCTTTGCATTCTCTTTGTTTTTTTTTTGGGTTTAATATAAAATAAATAAACAAAAAGGTGTTAACACATCGCCCGTGAGTTCGAACACTCATTGATTTTTTATTTTACTAATTAACTTCAAATAATAATAATTAATTTGTACAATTTTCTTTAGTGAAATTACTTAATTTAAAGGGTGGCCAAATTTGAGGTTAGGAAGTATATTGGCTGGCAAATGCTGAAAATGTCAACAATTGAACTGTCATCCTTCAACATTTATTTAGAAAAAAGTTGGGAAATTTTAACCATGGAATGCTACACTCTTGAATAAAGAATTCTAATTAAGAAAAATTACTATGAAAATGTTGAAAATTTTACTGTAATGCTTCGTAAAATTCGAACAACTTTTCCTCGCCATCAGGCACCTTCTGAGGCAGCTGTGCATAATTTAATCGCCAAATTCGACATTCGCGGTACTCTTGCTGACAAGAGACCAAAACAATACGCTCGTAGAGGCCGCAGTTATGCAAACAGAGCCGCTGTACAGCAAAGTGTCGAGAATGAGCCGTGAACATGAATTCCCCGACATTCGCAGCAATTGGGCAACACCAGAGACACGTGGCGCAACATATTGTATAAAAATATTCATATTCATGAAAAATATTCTTAATATTCCACTCTCAAAAATAATAAATAGAATGTAATCACGTTCATTTATTAAAAATAAAAATAAAAATAAATAAAAAATAATTTGCAGTTTCGCAGATTTGAACCTATAGCCTGTTGGGAAAATTAACATCCTGTAATACAATTTACATAAATAAAAGTTCACTATTAAAATAGAAATTCATAAAAATATTCATATTCACGTTTATACAGGTCAAGCCGGCCGAACATTGCTTGCGTCGAACGTTTGCGAATTGGTTGTTTGAAAAATTGAACGAAAACAATAGCCCAGTTCACAATCACGAGCAAGAAGTCTAGCATCGTAGCATGAGCAAAATAATTGTACTCTACACCAACAAAATACATTGAAAATGCTCTCAAATACTCTCTCAATTTGCAAATGCTATAATGCAAGACCATTTGCACAGGATTGTGAATTGGGCTAATGAATTTTTCAAACAAAATCATCTTAAGTAATGAGGCCCATTTTCAATTTGACGGTTCTGTAAACAAACAAAATTGTCCCGCAGGGGGCTTCAAAACCCGCTGGAGAGCCCGTACTCGAAAAACCATTATATGCAAAGAAAGTGACCGTATGGTGTGGTTTGTGGTCAGGTGGCATCATCGGCCCGTACTTTTTTAAAATGAGTAAGGAAACGCCGTTACTGCGTCTTTGTGCTACCAAATCGTGATAACTGATTTTTTTTGTGGTGCCACAATTGGGTAATATTGCCTTTGGTTGCAGCAACATGGCGCCATAAGCCACCCAAACAATTCAGTTATTGCATGAGAAATTTCTCGTTTGGGTAATTTTTCGATTTGGTGATGTCAATTGGCCGTCTCATTCTTGTGATTTAACGCCGCTGGATTATTTACTTTTGGGTAATTTGAAAAATCGGTTCTATTTGTAGAAGACCACAAGCAACTGACGCTCTGAGAGATAAAATTCGGCTCACGAGATAAGTGAAACTTTGTTGCAAAATGTGGTTGAAAATATTGTGAAAATACTGAATGTCTGCCCACGTGTCAGAGGTGAACAATTGCCCGACATCATATGCCATTACTAATTCCCATATTTCAGCTTTACATTGGTATCAATAAAACTGAATTTATTAAACAAAATTGTGTTTTTAAAGTAATTTACTTCCTAACCTCAAATTTGGTAACCCTTTACAGCCTCTGTGGCTGATAGGTAACAATGCTGGCCTGCCACTCCAATAGACGTGGGTTCGAGTCCCGCTGGAGACTCTGGGTGTTTTCCGCAGACAAGCAAATCGCTTCGCGGGCTGTGTTTGTTAAAAAAAAAAAATCTATCAATAACAACATCAATCGACTATTAACCCATTAAACAAAAACCTCAGTTAATTAATAGAGCAATTAACCGATTAAAGCAAAAGCCCGATTAAATTAGTAGCCTACTATATAACGACATGCAGGGCGCTATTGATAGGCATGTCTCCGAGCTGTCCTTTTATGTTACGTGTTCAACAACAGCAGTCCTTGCAAACACAATTCAACACTTTAGAAGTCAAACACATTCTCTTTATTTTCCACCAGGTTTCAAGAAAAGGGATTTCGACACAGAAAGTATAGGGTCCGCCAAATAACGTTTTTTTTTGGAAAATGCTATAAAAAAAATTACTGAATATTTTCTCATATTTCTTTTTTATTTGAAAGTACAATCCTTCCGGTTAATAATGGAAAATAATTTCATTCAAATGGCTGCATGGCCCGATAACGATCGCCATTGACTGTAACGGCCACTCCTTGCTCATTTTCGAAGAAAAATGGCCCAATTATCCCTCTGGACCAAAATCCGCACTAAACAGTGACTCGTTTTGCCCCAAATGCGACAATTTTACTTGTTTACATAACCGCCATGATCAAAATGAGCTTCATCTGAAAAGATGATTTTTTTTGGCAAAATCGGCATCTTCTGTAAGTCGATCGCAGGCCCACTTAGCGAAGCGAAAACGCATTGGATGGTCAACCATATTCGTTCAGCGGAAGGATAAAACTAATTATCTGTCAAATCAAACATGAACTAAGTGCTACCATTCACGAAATAAGCACTAGTTGAAAACAAGTAAAAACGTTATATTCGACCGGGTCGAATCTTAAATACCCTCCAAATATTTAGTAAGTGAATTTAAAATGTTTAACTTGGTGGAACAGAGTTCCTTTATATAATATCGTACGTCAATGCCTACTAAAGGGGGCGGGGTTCAAAAATAGGAAATATCATGTTTTCCACAGACGAACGTATGGGCATTGCTAGACCGTCTTAGACTTCATCACTGATCAAAGGTCATTTAGTGGGCAAAGGGGGAGGAGGGGGCAGGGCAGAAATCGGCAGTCATTAAGCTCTACAAATAAATGCTTGGGATGATTATATACTAAATTTCAAAAAAAAATATTATTTTTTTTTGGTAGGGTCATTTAGAGGGTGAAGGAGGAGGAAGGGGTAGGGCAGAAACAGGTAGTCATAAAACTCTAAAAATAAATGCTTGGGATGATTATATACTAAATTTCAAAAAAAATTTTTATTTTTTTTTGGTAGGGTCATTTAGAGGGTGAAGGAAGAGGAAGGGGTAGGGCAGAGTAGTACCAGGTTTCGTTTTAGCTTCGTCATTAAAGCTTAAAAGTGTTATTTTTTAGGAATGTAGGCTTAAGTAAAACAATTTGTTAAATTTTTATGCTATTTTTGCATATAATAACGCCCACTAAAATGGGCGGGGTCCAAAAATAATTTTTTTTATTTAATGGGTCCAAATTTAAGGCGTTGGACCGTATTTGACATAAAAATATATCATTTGCTTAATAAAATAGCCAAAAAACTTTAAAAATTATGTTGTTTTTTCTGGGTTGGTTTAGTTCTGCTTAGGGGAACTTTTGTTCCTCTTGTCCGATTTAGCCCATCTTCGAACTTAACCTGCTCTAGGCTTCAAAATATATTTATACCAAATTTGAAGCTCTTTTCGTTTGGACTGAATCGTGATTTCCACAGACGGACGGACGGACATGCTCAGATCGTCTTAGATTTCATCACTGATCAAGAATATATATACTTTATGGGGTCTCAGATGGATATTTCGATGCGTTACAAACGGAATGACAAAGTGAATATACCCTCCAAATTCTTTTTTGGAGGGTATAAAAAAACGTTAAATTGCGGACCCTATATATTCGAGTATATCCCGTACAAGACTCGCATTTGAAAACTTTTCAATCACAGATCTTCCACGTGCCATTTTCATCCTAAAGAATAGAATATTCGATAGCTGATGTTAAGAAGTAGTATTTTGTTTATTTTCAAGTCAAATTGGTGCCACTGACTGATTGCATAATAGAATGTCTTGGACACTTTCTGCTGCTGGCAAATGTTTTCTACTTCGGTTCGGGTACCACTATGCAGCATTTGAGGCGAGTGCTATTGCAATTACCAAAGCATGCAATTGATGTTGGTTTATTAAAAGAAGTGTAATTTATTTAGTTTTTTCTTCTTCTTGATTTTCTTTGAGTTTCTAGTTTAATTTTTTTCTTTTTTGCTTTTTGATACTCTTCTACAACTAAATACTTTATAAGTTTTTTTCTTCTTTTTTTTGCTTAGATGTTTGTAAGTGTTTTTGTGTGTGTGTGTGTGCGGCATCTTTCTTGCCACATTCACGTCGATAAATTGTTATGATCTTGAGACCGAAAATATTCATACAATTGAGTATTTATTTTGTTTGGGTCTATGCCGTAGTCTAGTCTTTAACTTTTATTGATTTTGTTACTTTTTTTTCACTGCTTTAGATATTGAAAAAATATTTCCACTTTCCAATAAATTTGCTGTACATAAGATTTTTTTTTTAATTTTGTATAATAGGCTTTTAGTATTAAAAGTTTTAAGAAAAAAAAATATTTTTTTTGCTTCTGCTGCGGTTTCAGTTTCATCGAAAGTGAAGTTTGTTTTTATAACATAAATTTCAGAATAAAGAAAATAAATAACACTGGAAATTAAAAGCTATAAAATTCTTTAAAATATACATCGAATTATCCCATAAATTCATTTAAATAAAAATTATCTAAAGAATATTTAAAGTGATAAAAATGTAGGAAAAAAATCAATATCACTAGAATATCATGAAGAACAATTAAAGTTGGGTTTCCAATAGTTGGTATAATTTTTTTAATACAGGGTCCGCCAAATAACTTTTTTTTTTTTGGAAAATGCTATAAAAAAAATTAGTGAATATTTTCTCAAATTTCTTTTTTTATTTGAAAGTACAATCCTTCCGGTTAATAATGGCACATACGGTCCAATTTTTAAGCACATTACAAAGTTAACAAACAACCCTCGTATATTTCTTACCTTATGATTTTCTTACAATCGGAAGAATTTTCCATCATCCCACATCAAATTTGATCTCTAAAGCGACCAGTTGCGATCATGTGCCATCTTCACAATATTTTCTTTATTACACCCTCCAAAAAAGAATTTGGAGGGTATATTCACTTTGTCATTCCGTTTGTAACGCATCGAAATATCCATCTCAGACCCCATAAAGTATATATATTCTTGATCAGTGATGAAATCTAAGACGAACTGAGCATGTCCGTCCGTCCGTCTGTCTGTGGAAATCACGATTCAGTCCAAACGAAAAGAGCTAGACTCTTGAAATTTGGCATAAATATATTTTGAAACTTAGAGCAGGTTAAGTTCGAAGATGGGCTAAATCGGGCAAGAGGGGAAAAAGTTCCCCTAAGAAGAACTAAACCAACCCAGAAAAAACAACATAATTTTTAAAGTTTTTTGGTTATTTTGTTAAGCAAATGATATATTTTTATGTCAAATACGGTCCAACGCCTTAAACTGGAGCCATAAAATAAATAAAAATTATTTGTGGACCCCGCCCACTTCAGTGGGCGTTATTATAGGCAAAAATAGCATACAAATTTAACAAATAGTTTTACTTAAGCCTACATTCCTTTAAAATAACCAGGGACCGGAAATAAGAGTTATTTTTCAATTTTTGAAGAAATAAATCATACATAAATGAACATCGTAGAAAACTTTTAATTACACCATCATGATTTTTAGGCGAAATGCATCCAACATATTGCATGATTTTTAAATTTCTGATTTTTATTTTAACAATCAAAAATAAGAGTTATTTTTGATTTTTATTTTTTTAAATGAAAAATAAGAGTTATTTTTGATTTTTATTTTTTTAAATGAAATATAAGAGTTATTTTTGATTTTTATTTTTTTAAATGAAAAATAAAAGTTATTTTTGATTTTTATATTTTTAAATGAAAAATAAAAGTTATTTTTGATTTTTATATTTTTATATCAATAATAAAAATCAATTCAAAACTCTTATTTATTTGTTGATGCCGTATGTATTATATTATGCTGCTTCATTCAAATAACAACAACAAAAATGAAAGAACAAATAATAGCGTTATTTCAAGTTCAAGGGCAATGCACAGCGTAATTTAGAAACTTTGTTACACACATTTTGTTGTTATTATAACTGTGTACTTTATTTTTACTTTAATACGTAACAAAGATTAATAAACATATTACCTATGTCACGAATTTTGAATTGATTTTTATTATTGATATAAAAATATAAAAATCAAAAATAACTTTTATTATTGATATAAAAATATAAAAATCAAATATAACTTTTATTTTTCATTTAAAAATATAAAAATCAAAAATAACTTTTATTTTTCATTTAAAAAAATAAAAATCAAAGATAACTCTTATTTTTCATTTAAAAAAATAAAAATCAAAAATAACTCTTATTTTCTATCTAAAAATATAAAAATCAAAAATAACTCTTATTTCTTGATTTTTTTGATAAAAGTCATAACAGTTACGGTCCCTGAAAATAACATTTTTAAGCTTTAATGACGCAGCTGAGACGAAACCTGGTACTACTCTGCACTACCCCCTCCTTCCCCTTCGCCCTCTAAATGACCCTACCAAAAATAAAAGAAATTTTAATTTTGTATATAATTATCCCAAGCATTTATTTTTAGAGTTTTATGACAAAGGTGAAATGTTTCCCCCACAGCCCTTGCCACAGCGACCCTGCCAAAATACAGTTTTTATACCCTGCAAAGAGAATTGTGATGAAGTCTAAGACGGTCTAGCAATGCCCATACGTTCGTCTGTGGAAAATATGATATTGTATATTTTTGAACCCCACCCCCTTTAGTGGGCGTTGACGTACGATATTATATAAAGGAACACTGTCTAACCAAGTTAAACATTTCAAATTCACTTACTAAATATTTGGAGGGTATTTAAGATTCGACCCGGTCGAATATAACGTTTTTACTTGTTTCATTTAATTTGATCACTTCATGCCGCCACAATTTGAATTCATGTCAATAAGCAAATCATACAGCAGGTGCTTTTATTTAAGCAATTAAATGAAATATCTTGGCAACTATTAGCTTTCATGAGATCAAGAAGAAGAGCAAGCACGACCATGCCTACAGGCCAAAATAATAATAATAATGATAATAATAAATGTGTTAGACGTACAGCTGGTTTCGTTTAGCATTTCAAATTGAAATTTTAAACTACATAAACTGAAATTAGTTCGATGTTTTATGAGATGTTTAAGCTGCAGGTTGAAGGCTGGCAGACACTCATACGCGATCATAGGCGATCACACACAGTGAAAAGAATTGTGGTATAGCTGACAAATAATCATTTATCTTTTAATGTCTGTTTTAATAACTTAGAAATTTATATTTAAACAAGATTTTTGTGTTTGTTGTCTTGTTTTGTTTTAAAATTTTTGTTAAAAGCTGTTTTTGTGTTTTTCAAACTTTTACTTGCACTTTTAAAGATCTTGGCGAGATATTACCAAAGCTTAAGTATTTTGAAAGCCAAAGCAAGAAAGAAGAAAAGAAAGAAAGTGGTTCTGGTAACACGATAATAGTTAATTTAAAGGCCGGTCTGTGGGGAGAATTGTTTAACATGTTGTGTCTTGAAAACGTCTGTTTGTCTAACTTTTTCTAATGCTGCGTCAATGTAATCACAAAGTGACATTCAACAAAATACCAGCTCGTGTTTAAGCATTGAACAAAGCAAAAAAAAAAAAACAATTCCAAAAAATTTCATGGTACGTTGACGACCAGCCAGCACTTTTGATTTTCATTAAAGAATTTTTTATCTAGTTTTTGCCCCACTTGATGACTTTTTCTTTTCTATGATTTTTTTTTATTATTTTTTTTTTGGAAATTAGAAATTTTGTATTACATTTTGTGTAATAAAAGAAATATTATTTATGTATTTTTTCCACTACATATTTTACGGTTTATATTTTGGGTTTTTAATTAAGTTTTATTATTATTTTCTTTTTATTTTGAGCATTAACAATATCAAGTATATAAGTAGCATTTTTTGTTTAATGGTCTACTGATTTAGTGCGATTTAAATAAATTAAATTACTACTTGAGTTTTAAATCAGACGGCTTGAAATTTCCGTTGTTAGAAATTAATTAAAACTCATGAAGGAATACAAAATCCAAATTAATATGAGAGATTGTAGAAAACAAAACAAAACAAATGCAAGAGATTGTAGAAAATCATACAGTGTGGGCTAAAACAGTTCAATAATATTTAAAATTATAGAGAAAATTTTATTTTTGGTTTAAGGTCATGTAAACAAAAATTAGTTTATATGCATAATTTTTATTTAAAACATTATTGCAAAGTACGAGGTCTGTTCATAAAATACGAGGTGCGTTCAAAGAAAGTAAATTTAAAATTTTCTCAAAAAATATTCATTTCTTTATCATTTTTCAAAAAAAATAAAAAAAAAATTTAAAAAGTTTTTCTTTAAAAACTAACCTTATTTTTTCAATCATTGAAGCTGGTCTGATATGAACTTTTTGGTATATTCTTGCGCTCTCAGTGTATTGGTGTTAAATAAATACATACTCTCAACATTATTGACAAATACGAGGTCTGTTAGCAAAATACGAGGTCTGTTCAAAACAGTGATTATTTAGATTTTTGTCAAAAAACACTTATGAATTTTTATTTTATCACCTTTAAAGCAGAGATAAAGGCGCCAGTCTTTTTTTCCTACCCTTGACGCAGTTCTCATATGCACTTTTTGAACTATCCTCAATCTTTCTTAGCATTTGGGTCAATAAACAAATATTTTCAACATTATAGCAAAACACGAGGCCTGTTGGCACAATACGAGTTCTGTTCAAAAAAGGAGAATTTAGATTTTTCTCAAAAAATTACTTATTTTATTAATAAATTTTTATTTTATCAACTTTCAAGTAGTTGCCTTCAGAGATAAAGGCGGCAGTATTTTTTTCCTATTGCAGCAGTTCTCATATGTACTTTTTGAAATATCCTCCATCTTTCTTAGCAGTTCAATATTATAGCAAAATACGATGTCTGTTAGCAAAATACGAGATCTGTTCAAGAAAAGTTGTAATTTAGATTTTTCTCAAAAAATACTTATTTGTTCATCAATTTGAATTTGATCGCCTTTAAAGTAGTCGCCTGCAGAGATAAAGGCGCCAGAATTTTTTTTGCATCCTTGAAACAGTATCGATACGCACTTTTTGATCTCTCTTAGCAATTGGAGATTATTTATTTTCAACATTATTGCAAAATACGAGGACTGTTAGCGAAATTCGAGGTCTGTTCAAAAAAATGGAAAATTTCAATAATCAATTTTGAACTTTTTTTTTTAAATTTGGGAAAAGAATCAGCACGAATAATATTAAAAAAATTTTGTGAAAATTTTTATTTTTCTAAAAAAAATACTTATTGTTCATCAATTTGTATTTTATCGTCTTTAGAGTATAGGGTCCGCCAAATAACTTTTTTTTTAAATGCCATAAAAAAACTACTGAATATTTTCTCAAATTTCTTTTTTTATTTGAAAGTACAATTCTACTTTCCTTAATAATGGAAAATAATTTCATTGAAATGCCTGCATGGCCCGATAACGATTGCCATTGACTGTAACGGCCACTCCTTGCTCATTTTTGAAAAAAAAAATGGTCCAATTATGCCTCTGGACCAAAATCCGCACCAAACAGTGACTCATTTTGGGTGCGTCGGCTTTTCAATGTATGCGTGCGGGTTTTCTGTGCCCCAAATGCAATAATTTTGCTTGTTTACATACCCGTCAAGATCAACATGAGCTTCATCTGAAAAGATGATTTTTTTTGGCAAAATCGGCATCTTCTGTAAGTCGATCACAGGCCCACTTAGCGAAGCGAAAACGCATTGGATGGTCAACCATATTCGTTCAGCGAAAGGATAAAACTAATTATCTGTCAAATTAGACATGAACTAAGTGCTACCATTCACGAAATAAGCACTAGTTGAAAAAAAAAACGTTAGATGTCGGACCCTTTATTTTATCGTCTTTCTTACGCTCAACGCGTTTTTCATCAAGAGCGCATGCGTTTGTGGTCGATATTCCAACGAATCGCACTACGCATTACAGAGAAAATTCGTTTTTTGGCCGAACAGTCCGTATGTGGAACAAAATACCTGCAGATGTCTTCCAAGCCACTTACAATTTGAGGGGGTTCAAGTCGAATATCCACAGACACTACTCCCTTTATCCTCCTTCCCAAAATCTATTTTCCTAGTTCCAGCGCAATGCACTGCATATGTAGGAGTTATCCCCTGAGTGCTGGTCCTACTTCTTAAAAAAAAAAAAAAGTAGTAACCTGCAGATATAAAATCCGCATTGTTTTTTCCAATCCTTAAAGCAGTTCTGACACGCACCTTCTGCTACATCCTCCAGCTCTCTCAGCAATTGAAGTTTTAGTTCCTCACAAGTTGCGGAACACCGTCTTTTCACGGCCCTCTTCAATTAATGGAGCAGGAAAAATTCACAGACTGCCAAAACTCTGAACAATATTGGCCGTTGACTGTTCTATTCCTTGCTAAGAAATTTATATGAATGCTTGCCAAAAAACTGTTGACTAACTCACCCACTTTGGTCTTCTTCGGGCCACATTCATCCTGTGACACCCACTGTTTTAATTTTTCATTCCTCTGTACGATATTGTGATGGATCCATGTTTTGTCTACTGTTATATAACGGCATACAAACGCATCTAGATTGCGTTTACAGATTGCCAAACACTCCACTGAAATGTTAGAAATCAGGGCACCCGTCTAGCGAACACCTTTTTCATGTCCAAATATTCATGTATAATGTGATGTACTCAATCAGTTGAGATGCCTAAAACCTCAGCCACTTCACGTATTTTCATTCTTCGATCTTTCAATATTATTCCATTAATTTTAGCGAAGATTTCAGGCGTGCTGGCGACCTCTTTTGAACGACCTGAACGTATGACGTTACTTGTGACTACAACAGAACTCAGTAAAACACTTCTTAACCATTGAAATCAATGATGCAGGATTCCCATAGTATATCTTAAGTCTTTCCTTAATTTCGGCGATAATTTTTTTTTTTTTTTGCAAAAAAAAAATTATTTTTAATTAACACACAAAATTCGCTTTTTTCCTATTTTTGTTAAAACTTGCGGCATTATCTGCTTTTAACGGCTATGAAACACAAGCTGCATGAGGCAGAGTGCTCAAAATGTTACAGAAATCTGCTACAACAAAAATTTAAGAAGTTATCAAACAGCCCTCGCATCTGCTTTTATAGGGATGCTATAGAGAAAACTATAGTCTTTGGAAGGAATCCACTGATCTGTTAATAACATTTTTAGAATTTCAGGGGAAAGTACCTTTTCTCTTCCCCCGAATCTCCGCCTGGGAATAAATAGTTCAATGGCAGAATTTTAAAATTTTTTAGCTAAAATTTAAAATTTTTGCAAAAATCTCTTAATTGCTTTAGTGAGAAAGTAGAGAAATTTGTTAATTATGTTATTTGCAACGTTGTTTCAAATTCAGTTTGCAAATAATGCCAAATTATGAATGGGAGGGAGGCAGGCAGGCGGCAACAATTTTGTATCTATTTACCAGAGGCGCTGTAGCAAGTTTGTGTCTTAAGTCTTTTGTTTTTTATGACTAAAACAAAAATTTCATAATTTTTGTGTGAATGTAAATTTTTTTTTTTGTATATAGAGAAAATGCAAATATTTATTATTGCAACATTCGCTAGAAAATAACTGGCTTGTGTGTGTGTGTGTGTGTAACCACACAAAACAACATTTTTATACCCTTCACAAAAAAGTGAAAGGGTATATATAGGTTTGTCATTCCGTGTGTAATTTCTTCGATATGCACATGGGACCCCATAAAGTATATATATTCTGGATCCTTATGAATAGCGATGACGATTGAGCGATGTCCGTCTGTCCGTCTGTCCGTCCGTCTGTACGTGAAATCGCTAGATTTAGAGACTTCGTTCTTGGACCGTTGGATTGGAAATGAACTTAAACAGGCTGCTATTGAAATTCAGAAAGATCCGAAGTATGGTTCCAGAGCTGGGAAGCTTACACCTATTTCTCGACGCAAAATTTTTACCAAAAATCAATTATTTTTTTTAATGTTTGTAAATTAAACCTATTTCGTGCTTTAGGGAGCCTCAATGGTCTATTAAAAACTAAAAAAATAAAAAAAATTTTCCAGGGATGGGAAATAAAAATATTTTTTTTCGGCTTATTCCGTATTTTGTAGTACATGTAGTATCTAAAATTGTTAAAAATTTTAAGTTTTTCTTTAACAAAACCACTTTATACGTCATGAAGATTTGCATTGGCAAAAAAAATTTTTGTTTTTAAATTCAAATTTTACTTCCAGGGTTGGGAAATTGCATTGTTTTTAGAAGTGAAAGTAATGAAACAGGTCTAGCCAAGCCCCCAGAAGAGATAGAGACTTCATTCTTGGACCGTTGGATTGGAAATGAACCTAAATAGAGTGGTGTTAAAATTCAGATAGATCCGAACTATGGTTCCAGAGCTGGGAAGCTTGCACCTATTTCTCGACGCTAAATTTATACCAAAAATAATTTATTTTTTTTAATGTTTGCAAACTAAACCTATTTCGTGCTTTGGGAAGTCTCAATGGTGTATTAAAAACTAAAAATATAAAAAAAAAATGTTCAGGGATGGGAAATAAAAATTTTTTTTCGGCCCATTCCGTATTTTGTAGTACATGTAGTAACTAAAATTGTTAAAAATGTTAAGTTTTTCTTTAACAAAACCTCTTTATACGTCATGAAGATTTGCATTGGCAAAAAGAAAAGAAAATTTTAGATTCAAATTTTGCTTCCAGGGGTGGGAAATTGAATTTTTTTTATACATGCAAGTAATCAAACAGGCAATCGATGTTGTTGTTTTTTGTTTTTTGCCAACTAAAACAGTCGTATAATTTAGGAAGAACAAAATTGGTATCAAAAATTCAAAAATAAAAAATAAAATTTCGAATCCAGGGATGGACAAGTGCAATATTTTATGGTACATGAAAGTTACCAAAATGGTAAAAAATTTGCAATTTTTTGTAAATAAAACTACTTTATACTTCAAGAAGCATTGCACTGATAAAAAAAACAAACAAAAAAAATTTAAATTTCGTTTCCAGGGTTAGAAAAATTAAATTTTTTTTGGTACATGCAATATTTTGTAGTACATGTAATAACCAAAATGGTTGCAAAATTCGACTTTTTCTTAAACAAAACTACTTTATACCTCATGAAGATTTGCATTGATAAAGAAAATTTTAAAAAATTTAAATTTCGCTTCCAGGGTTAGGAAATTGAAATTTTTTTAAACATAAATGTAACCAAAAAGGCAATTGACGTTGTTTTTTTTGCTAATTAGAGCTGTTTTATAATTCAGGAAGAACAAATTTGGTATTAAAATCTTAAAAATCAAAATTTCGACTCCAGGTTTGGACATATGATATATTTTATGGTACGTGAAAGTGACCAAAAAGTTTAAAAATAGTATTTTTTTTGTCAACTAAAGCTATGTTACGCCTCACTAAGAATTGCATTGGTAAAAAAATAAAAATTCGCTTCCAGAGTTGGAAAATCGAAATACTTTTCGTACATAATAGTACATACATAAATTAAAAATTTTGTGTTTTTAGTGAATTAAAGCTATTTTATATATCAGAAAAAATTAGATTAGTATTAAAAAATTAAGAATTCGGTTCCAGGGTTAGGAAGTTGACATTTTCTGATTCATAAAATCAGCCATTTTATTTGTTATTTTTGATTTTTATGATGAATTATACATACTTTATTTATCAGAAAGAAGTAATCTGGTATTAAAAACCAACAACATTAAAAACCAAAGACGATTCTACGGTTGGACAATTAGAACTTTTTGGGGTACATGAAACGGATTTTTTGTTTTGTTTGTAAATTAAATATATATAATATTTTCGAAAGACGTTCATAGGTATTAGATATAAGAGAAGCCAAAAATTTAGCTTCCTAGCCGAAAAATTTAAACGTTTTCTTAAATATAAAAGTAACCGATAACATTATTTTGATATTTTAATTAAACCTACTTTCTGTTTTGGCAAGAAAGAAAGAAAGAAGAATTACATCTGTGAAGGGTATATAAGATTCGGCACAGCCGAATATAGCGCTTTTACTTGTTTCACTTTTATTTGAATTATAATTTCCTACTTACAAAAAGCTGGAGCAATTTTGTTTTGTTTTGTTTTTTCTTCTTCTTTTTCTTCTTCTTCTTGTTTATTAACGCCTTAAGAGATTTGTAATATATATACTTTTTCATATTTAGTAACATCAAATAAGTATAACACCCGCATGTTGTGGCGGTTTTAGTGTTTTTCTTGTAAAATCTTGATAAATTATATATTTTGTTAACATCGCGCTTTTTGTATTTATTTTTATTTTTCCTTATATGGCTTTATTTAAGCGTATATATATGTTGTGTTTTATACATAATAGCACATTATGTGTTACCATTAATTATAAAAATTTTCAAACTGTTTTTTTTTCTTCCAATTCACAATTAGATTTCAGCTCAGAAAACTCATAAAACATACAATATGTTACGCTTTTCTGGTTTGCTACAGTTTTTGTTGGTGTTTTTTTTTTTTTTTTTTTTTTGTAAAATATAGCGGCTAGAAATAATTTTGACTTATGTTATTACGGAACATATGGCTGTATTTCCGTAACATATTTTAGTTTAAAAAATATTATGCAAAAATTAAGAAATAGACACAACCTTCATATGCAACAAAACTAACTTGAGCACACACACATACAAACAAACGTAAAATAGTTTAATCGGATATTTATTGAAGATATTTATTATACAGTTAGAAAATAAAGCGAGTCGTGGTGTTTTGTTTTAAGTAAAATTAAAACAAAAAAAATATTAAAAAAAAATTATAATAAAATTTTTATAAGTAGCGGATTATTAAAAAATATAATTAAATAAATAAAAAAAATAATAATAACAAAATAAAAATATTCATAAAATCGTTTTCTTCAATTTTAAGATTCAATACATGGAACATCACTAGAGTGCGAAGAATCTTAGATTTATTTCTAAAATCAACAAATTTAATTCGAAAGTTTTTATTTTGTATTACAAGGAGCAATTTCTTTTGATTTGCAAAATTTATAATAAAAATAAAATTCCAATATATAGTGATTTTTGTCGCTGCATTAGAATTATCAAAATCAATAACTACAGGATGGGCAAATTTGAGGTTAGGAAGTAAATTGGCTGGCAAATGCTGAAAATGTCAACAATTGAACTGTCATCCTTCAACATTTATTTAGTAAAAAGTTGGGAAATTTTAACCATGGAAAGCTACACTCTTGAACAAAGAATTCTAATTAAGAAAATTTACTATGAAAATGTTGAAAATTTTACTGTATTACTTCGTAAAATTCATGTAACTTTTTCTCGTCATCAGGCTCCTTCTGAGACTGCTGTGCATAATTTAATCGCCAAATTCACGGTACTCTTGCTGACAAGAGACGAAAACAATAAGCTCGTAGAGGCCGCAGTGATGCAAACTGAGTCGCTGTACAGCAAAGTCTTGAGAATGAGCCGGGAACATCAACTCGTAGACGTTCGCAACAATTGAGCATCACCGGAGACACTTGGCGCAATAGTTTGCATAAAGATCTTCATCTTCACTTATAAAGTTCAGATCTTTGAAAAATTAAAGTCGGCCGTTTGAAAAACTGAACGAAAACAATGCATTTTCCAACAAAATCGTCTGTAGTGATGAGGCCCATTTTCAATTAGGCGGTTCTGTAAATAAATAAAATTGTCGCATATGGGGCTCACAAAATCCACAAACAGTCCTCGAAAAACCATCCACAGAAAGACCATATGTGGTCAGGGGGCATCATCAGCCCGCATTTCTTCGAAAATGAATAAGGAAACGCCGTCACCGTGAATGCTCTGCACTACCAAACCATAATAAACGATTTTTTGTGGCTACAATTGGCTAATGTTGACATCAGAGATCTTGCCTGCCAAACAATAAAGTTATTCCATGAGAAATTTTCCGCTTCTGTAATATCTCGGTTTCACGAAGTCAATTGAAAGACCGGATCTAAGTATACAAACCACAAACAACTGACGTTCTGAAAGATAAAATTCGGCTCAGCATAGACGAGATAATCGAAACTTTGTTGCAAAATGTGCTTTAAAATTTAGTGAAAAGGGGGACGTCTGCCGACGTGCTAGAGGAAAACATTTGCCCGATATTATACTCCATCATTAATTCCCATATTTCTACTTTACATTGGTACCAATAAAATAAAATTTGTCTAAAAAAAATTTTATTTTTAAGCCAATTTACTTCCTAACCTTAAATTTGCCCACCCTTTACAATTCCACAACGAAGAAAGTCGAATTGTATTGATATTTCTTTGCAATAACATTTGGCAGGACAGCTTGAGTCGTTAAACGCCAGCATAACGCTTGAAATTTAGAAATTTACCTAAAAAAAATATATATAATCCCCCTTATTCTGTAACTATATGTCAACGTCACGTCAAGACGATGTCAAAATTAGGTCAGTTACATTCTGGTTGTGGGCAACTACTGACTACTGCTAACAGTCTCTGATTATTCTCCAAAGCCTAAAATATGATACAAGGCTGATAAAAGTAATTAAATGGCGAGGAAAAAGAGTATTCAGATGTCTTATTTTTTTGATAATGTATTGACGTGACTTTGACAAATAGTTACGGAATAAGGGGGAATAATAAAATAAAAAATATTAACAATAATATATATATGTAGTAAGAATTTTAACGAACATTTTATATTGCTATATTAAATTGAATTAAGATTCTATAGGCTAATTGTTCGAAATTTTTAATTTAAATCTCAGAAAGACATGATAAATATTCCAAGGCACAAAGGCACAAGGACTTAGGTATGATGGAACAAAAAATTTCAGAAAAATGGGACATGAAGAAAAATAATCAAACGGTAACACGGGTATTATAACAATAACATGTTAACATCAGGTTGATACAGTTCTCCTATCCTTTTTCACAATAAAATTTGTGTAAATAGGAACTGTTATCACATTCAACTAAGCCACCTAATAAGTGGTGACAAAGACAATACACATGAGCACTGATGAGGAAAGGGTTGCGTCTTTCGAAAACAGCTGTTCTGCTCTGCTGTGTAAGTTGAATAAAACTGATGTTGACTTGCCTTTGTGCCTTGGAATATTTATCATGTCTTTCTGAGATTTAAATTAAAAATTTCGAACAATTAGCCTATAGAATCTTAATTCAATTTAATATAATAATATATATATTTTTTTATCTTGCACCAGCACTCAGGGGATGACCCCTACATATGTCGTGCATTGCGCCGGAGCTAGAAAGGAGGGAATAGTATTGAGGGGACAGATGAAAGATGAGAAGAATTTTTTGTAGCTTTTTCAACCTTTTTACTAATTTTTTGCTACAGGACCGACGAAGGAGGGTGTTGCTGTTACTCTGCTTGACTGACACGATCATGTGGTGTCAGTCACTGCCAATTATGATCAGTGACCAGTGCTATGCCTTCATCATTAAAAACATGCTGACAACAGCTAATACAACCAAGAACTAAGAAGATCAGAAGAATTCAACACAGTATTTTATGATTCAGCGCGGGGTTGAACTCGGGGCCCTCCGCTTCATAGTCTCGTGTTCTACTGCTTCCGCCAACAGTACCCACAAATATTAAGTCTTTTTCGGAAAGTTCACAAACTAGTTTGTCTATTTTACATTTGCCTAGTGATCAAGAACTTCATGCACCAAGCCAAGACAAAGAAATATGACATGTGATTCCAATAACTCGGCGAATTTTGTCTTACAAGGCAAAATAATCGATTTATTGAAAAATTAATAGGTGCCAAATTATCGCATTCAATATCGAGAGAAATTACCAAATAATTTACATACAAAATTTCGATCGATATCAATTGCTGTAATTTGGCCTCCAGGTAACAATTTTACTTCCACAAGTAGTCCTGTTCACTAGGCTCTTCCATTTAAAGTATGGAAATGTCATAAACATGTCTTTATAATCCTTTTAATCCTCTAGATGTTTCACACAAACTCTACCACACCATCTAATACAAACGTCGATAGCGTTTCATAAATTTTTCTCTATGATATATTGACACATAACATGACACAATATGCCTGTACAAAATATGACAGGTGATATTTAGAATTTTTAACAAAAAAAAAAAAACAAAAAACCCAACAAGAACTTGAAATAAAGCCTTGAAGAAAAGAGAAATATTAAAATGATAGGATAATTGCTAATCAAAAGGTATTCACATTTTGTATTCCTCACAAAACATTTTTATGCAGAATGAAATGCTCGCAGAGGACTATGAGTATAAATATGATACCAAAGCACAGGTGTTCGTTCATTCCTTTGCTAAGTGCAAGTGCATTACAAATACCAGGAATACCTAAAGGAAGACAAATAACAACTTTCAAAAAAAGAAAAGAAAAGAGAAAAAAGCGCTTACAAATACATACATTAGAAACTTAAAACGTGTAATTTGAGGTGACGCACATACGGGCCCATAGCAAAGAAAAACAAACGAAAATATTAACTTCAAAGAACTATGAAAATTTCAAAGTTAATAATTTGTGAAATGTTTAGACTGGCAATGGCTGCAGTTATATTAGAACCAGAAATAAATGTATCTGATGTGTCTATAGGTAAATTGAAAAACAAAAAAAAAGAAAAAAAAACGTTTAAATTTGTTTGAGTGCCAGTGAAGAGGAAATAAAATGATGGATCGTGAAAAGCAAATGCCAGCCAAGAAAATAGTATTTTTTTTAAGAGATAGAAATGAAAGTTGGTAAACACACAACTTAATATCAGAAAACGGTGTCCATTTCCAATTCTATAGAAGAAGCAATAAGAGAAAAATATATTCATGGTGTTTGTAATTGCCAGAATATTTATCATAGCCTCCAAAAAAGAATTCGAGGACATATTCACTTTGTCATTCCATGTGTAACGCACTGAAATATCCCTCTAGGACCTCTTAAGGTATATATATTCTTGATCACGATTCAGGCCAAATGGAAAGAGCCAGACCCTTGATATCTGGTATAAATATATTTTGAAGGATAGCACAGATCAAGTTCGTAAATGGGCTGAATCGGAACAAGTTTTCGACTACCCTTGACCACTCAATACGATCCTTTCCAAAAACAAACACCACCATATATTCCCTGCGTCTTAAGCTATCTTTATGCCAAATTTCATCTAATGAAAAGTTTTGAGCGATTTGAGGACGAAAAGGTAACAGACAGACAGAGAGACAGAGTTACTTTCGTATTTATGATATTAGTAAGGAAAATATTGCATAAATAGTGAAAGTCATTATAAAAAATGCAAGTCATCATTAAAAGTGCAAGTCATTATAAAAAGTGCAAGTCATTATAAAAGTGCGAGTCATTATGAAGAGTGCAAGTCATCACAAAAAGTGCAAGTCATTATGAAAAGTGCAAGTCATCATAGAAAGCGCAAGTCATCATAAAAAGTGCAAGTCATCATAAAAAGTGCAAGTCATTATAAAGAGTGCAAGTCATTATAAAAAGTGCAAGTCATCATAAAAAGTGCGAGTCATTATGAAAAGTGCAAGTCATCATAAAAAGTGCACGTCATTATGAAATATGCAAGTCATCATAGAAAGCGCAAGTCATCATAAAAAGTTCAAGTCATCATAAAAAGGCAAAGTCATTATAAAGAGCGCAAGTCATTATGAAAAGTGCAAGTCATCATAAAAAGTGCAAGTCATTATAAAAAGTGCAAGTCATCATAAAAAGTGCGAGTCATTATGAAAAGTGCAAGTCATCATAAAAAGTGCAAGTCATCATAGAAAGCGCAAGTCATCATAAAAAGTGCAAGTCATCATAAAAAGTGCAAGTCGTCATAAAAAGTGAAAGTCATTATGAAAAGTGCAAGTCATCATAGAAAGCGCAAGTCATCATAAAAAGTACAAGTCATTATGAAAAGTGCAAGTCATTATAAAAAGTGCAAGTCATCATAAAAAGTGTAAGTCATTATAAAAAGTGCAAGTCATCATAAAAAGTGCATGTTATTATAAAAAGTGCAAGTCATCATAAATAGTCAAAGTCATTATAAAAAATGCAAGTCATCATAGAAAATGCAAGTCATCATAAAAAGTGCAAGTCATCATAATAAGTGCAAGTCATTACAAAGAGTGCAAGTCATTATAAAAAATGCAAGTCATCATAAAAAGTGCGAGTCATCATAAAAAGTGCAAGTCATTATAAAAGGTGCAAGTCATTATGAAAAGTGCAAGTCATCATAGAAAGCGCAAGTCATCATAAAAAGTGCAAGTCATTATGAAAAGTGCAATACATTATAAAAAGTGCAAGTCATCATAGAAAGTGCAAGTCATCATAAAAAGTGCAAGTCATTATAAAAAGTGCAAGTCATCATAAAAAGTGCGAGTCATTATGAAAAGTGCAAGTCATCATAAAAAGTGCAAGTCATTATGAAAAGTGCAAGTCATTATGAAAAGTGCAAGTCATCATAGAAAGCGCAAGTCATCATAAAAAGAGCAAGTCATTATAAAAAGTGCAAGTCATCATAAAAAGTGCGAGTCATTATGAAAAGTGCAAGTCATCATAAAAAGTGCAAGTCATTATGAAAAGTGCAAGTCATCATAGAAAGCGCAAGTCATCATAAAAGTCATTATCAAAAGTGCAAGGCAATATGAAAAGTGCAATACATTATAAAAAGTGCAAGTCATCATAGAAAGCGCAAGTCATCATAAAAAGAGCAAGTCATTATAAAAAGTGCAAGTCATCATAAAAAGTGCGAGTCATTATGAAAACTGCAAGTCATCATAAAAAGTGCAAGTCATTATGAAAAGTGCAAGTCATCATAGAAAGTGCAACTCATTATGAAAAGTGCAAGTCATTCTAGAAAGCGCAAGTCATTATAAAAAGTGCAAGTCGTTATGAAAAGTGCAAGTCATCATAAAAAGTGCAAGTAATCATAAAAACTGCACTGAAACAGGCCGACAACAACTAACGCAATCATGAACTAATGCTGATGCTGTTGAACACGAGACTATGAAGCGGAAGGTCCTGAGTTCAACCCCGCGCTGAGTCATGAAATATTGTGTTGAATTCTTCTGATCAGTATTAGTGCTTCGTTGTGTTAGTTGTTGCCAGCCTGTTTCAATGATGAAGGCATAGCACTGATCACTTAACATAATTGGCAGCGACTGACATGATCATGTACTAAAAGCAGAGTAACAGCAGCACCCTCCTTCGTCGGCCCTGTAGCAAAAATTAGCGGGCGAAGTAAAAAGGTTAAAAAGCTACAAAAAATTCTTCTCATCTTTCATCTGTCCCTTCAATACTATCCCCCCCTTTCTAGCTCCAGCGCAATGTACTGCGCTGGTCCAAGATAAAAAAAAATAAAAAAAATTCGACAACATATTTTTGACTGAGTGCGGTATCGAGCGCGTGATCTTCGTAGTCTACGCTTCAACTACTTCAACCAATAAACAGCCAGATTTATTGGAAAAAGTAGTGAAGAATTGGACTAATCGAATGGATTATGTAATTCGTAGCCGCGGCGGTCATGGGCCCAAAATCATATGCAAAATTACTTTTATGAATGCCATGAATTTATCTCCCAGAATAAAAACTTAAATAAAAGAATATTTTTGTCTTGTATCTGTTATCGTTTTAAGTTCCCATGCAGCTAAAAAATATGTTAATAATAATTTTTCAACTTCTAGTAACCCAAACAAATCCATTGGCTCTAATAATTATGGTATTCTTTTTGTAGGTCTCTCTCAAATCGTTAAAAGTATTAATCCCAATCAGTTGGCTATACTGGTAAGGCCACATCACACCTTGAATGCCTCCTTAACAGAACACAATAGTAGACAAGTCGCTGAAGAAAATCATAGTCTACAAATACATATTGACGAGTTCCTGCAATATCTGCACGAATTAAATATCAAATCGGTGATTTTCTATGATGCCGAATTATTTTTTAAATTTATTGAATCGAGTCTAAAAGTATCCATAGAGAGTGTCAATTTGATATTGCTAAAGCCGT
This sequence comes from Linnaemya tessellans, assembly GCA_951800035.1. Taxonomy (NCBI): domain Eukaryota; kingdom Metazoa; phylum Arthropoda; class Insecta; order Diptera; family Tachinidae; genus Linnaemya; species Linnaemya tessellans. The sequence continues at coordinate 15,472,758 of OX637533.1, read as the reverse complement.
ATGATTTAATGCAAAAGATACATGATCGTAAGCTGACGCATCGTTTAAGTTTATTCATATTCTATTGGGGCGCTAAATATCCACCGAAGAGATCAGAAGTAAATTTTCGTGAGCCCATGAGAGCGGTAGTGATAACCAGGCCGCGCAAAAGAGCGTGAGTTTAATTTTTAGGAAATAAAATTTTCAAACATTTTATAATTTGTGTGTGTATGTGTTTCTTGTTTTCTATAGCTTTCGCATTTATTACAATCAGGCTTATCCGGATGGCTTGGGCCATTTAGCTTTAGTTAGTTGGTATGATGGCGATAATTTGGGCCTTAGCAGGGAGCCTTTATTACCCTCATCCAAAAGTGTGTATTCAAATTTTCAAGGACGTGTTTTTCGTGTGCCAGTATTTCATGTGAGTTATCGGATTTCTATTTTTTGAAAAAAAAAAAAATTTTTTTCTAAAAAAATTTAAAAAAAAATTAAAAAATAAATTAAAAAAAAAATTCTAAAAAAAATTCTAAAAAAAAAATCTAAAAAAAAAATTTGTCTAAAAAAAATTTTTTTCTAAAAAAAATTTCTAAAAAAATTTTCTAAAAAATTTTTTTCTATACTATTTTTTTCTAAACAAGAAAAATTTTTTCTAAACAAAAAAAATTTTTTCTAAACAAAATAATTTTCTAAAAAATATTAAAAAAAAAAATTAAAACCAAAATTCTAAAAAAAAATTCTAAAAAAAAATTCTAAAAAAAAAATTTGTCTAAAAAAAATTTTTTTCTAAAAAAATTTCTAAAAAATATTTTCTAAAAAATATTTTTCTATACTTTTTTTTCTAAACAAAAAAATTTTTTCTTAACAAAAAAATTTTTTTAAAAAACAATATATTTTTATTAAATTTCTTTAACAAAAAGTCCCCTCCCTGGTTTTGGGTTAATTATGACAATGATTCGTATACAAATAACTCGTTAGAATTTTCTTTGTCTGAAGAAAGTCTGCTAACGGAGGATATGCCGGAATATAAAGAAATTAATGTAACGGGGGGAAGAGATCATCGTCTTTTGCAATTGTTGGCCCAGCATATGAATTTTGAATTTGTCTATATAGAAGCCCATGGCAGGACACAGGGCTCTTTGAGGACTGATGATGATGCCAATGACACATTTACCGGCGGCATAGGAATGCTACAAATAGGGGTAAGTTTCCAAAATAATGCTGCATATTCATAGTCATAACAAAAGTATACTTTAACCCTTATATACATACATAAACTTTAAAATTAGCTTAAACATTATTTTATTATTTTCTTAAAATAGATTTTTATATCAATTTTTTATTTGTTTATGAATATGAGAGTTTGAATTAAAGACTATACAATACCTGATGTTAAAGTCTTAAAGTATACTTTATGTTTACTACGACTATGAGCCCATATATTTAGAAGATATAAAGAAATTTTGTGTATTTAAGTTGGCTGACTTCTTTTTGGGCGATGTATCCCTAAGCTGGGAACGTCGCAAGGCCATTGAGTTTTCTTTTTTCACTTTGGCGGATTCGGGGGCATTTGCTACTCACGCACCACGACGTTTAAATGAGGCCTTAGCCATTTTAAGGCCTTTCAAAGCTGATGTTTGGCCGTACTTGGTTTTAACGGTTATAGTATCGGGTCCAGTTTTTTATTTTGTTATTGTTGCACCCTACTTTTGGCATCCAAGTGCGAGTGTAAAAAGGCGGCCCAAGAAAATCACTAAAATGGCGACGTTTCATATGTGTTACATTAAGGAGATTACACGCATTGATACACAATTCCAAAGGAGGCTGGCTAAAATGGAACTGCATGCCAGTTTAGGAAATGAATTGGAAGAATTGCCACCAAATCTATTTAATCGTTGCATTTGGTTTACGGTGCAGCTATTTTTGAAACAATGTGGGTTTTTCTTTACATATTTTTAAGTAAAAAAATCCGAAAAAATAAAATAAATTCTAATATTTTTAGCCTGCCAGGAATTGTATCATGGCTATAGAACAAAATTCTTAATGATTGTTTATTGGATAGCGGCTACTTATGTCTTGGCCGATGTTTATTCGGCCCAATTGACCTCCCAGTTTGCTCGACCAGCCCGTGAGCCTCCCATTAATACTTTGCAACGTTTGCAAGCCGTTATGATTCATAATGGTTATCAGTTGTTTGTGGAGAAAGAAAGCACTTCGTTGGAAATGCTGGAGGTGGTTTGTTGTTATTGTTTTTCGTTTTCTATAAATTTTTGTACCCGTTTTTTCAGAACGGCACTGAAGTTTTCCGTCAACTGTATGCATTAATGAAATTACAAAGTCCTGACATGGAGGGCTATTTAATTGATTCTGTGGAGGCTGGCATGAAATTGATTGCTGATGGTTTGGAAAATAAGGCGGTGTTGGGTGGCAGAGAGACTCTATATTTCAACATACATCAATATGGTGAAGAGAGATTTGAAAACTGTTCACGATATATAAAAATGATATTTCGACTTCATTTGTTTACAATAGAACAAGGCAACTGGTTGCACTTTACTTTCTCCGGGACTTACATAAACTTTACCATAGATTAACTTTAATGGGTTTATGACAAAACTATGGGCCGCGATTTCGCAATCGTGATTTTTAGTTTTAGTTGTTGGATTGAACAGGCACTACGACTGCGCTACGAATTGGTTATGACATGTTTATGACTCGATTATGACTTCTGCATTATTTGCCTATGATTTGAGAGGCATTTGATAAATGGTTTTAATGTGGCCTTACTATGATTTTGCTATGACTTGACCCTGACTTTGTTAGGATTTGAGAATGACTTTTTTTTTTAGGAGTAGGACCAGCACTCAGGGGATAACCCCTACATATGCAGTGCATTGCGCTGGAACTAGGAAAATAGGTTTTGGGAAGGAGGATAAAGGGATATTCGACTTGATCCCCCTCAAATTGTAAGTGGCGGGGAAGACATCTGCAGGTAGTTTGTTCCACATACGGACTGTTCGGCCAAAAAACGAATTTTCTCTGTAATGCGTAGTGCGATTCGTTGGAATATCGACCACAAACGCATGCGCTCTTGATGAAAAACGCGTTGAGCGTAAGAAAGAAAGGGTTTCAGGAACAAGTTCCCTAATTTCACCAGAGCACCTGCCATTATAGTAACGATTGAATAACGATACGCACCCCACATTGCGACGATGCTACAAGAGAGTTAATAGAGTTGGCTACCCTACTGTCTCCGATGAGTTTTATCGCCCTCTCCTGTACGCGGTCGAGTAACTTAAAAATAGGCTTTGAAGCACCGGCCCAAGCATGAGAGTTGTATTCCATCTTCGGTCGGATGTAAGTGGTGTAAATATTAAGAAGATCAGAAGGGGTAAAGTATCTCTTGCACCGTCTTAAGAAGCCAAGGCACTTGAATGCTTTTTTTGCGACCTGAAAGATATGTTCCGTCCATCGGACATCACACTGCACTTTCATGCCCAGAACATCAAGAGCCCCTGACTCCATAATACTTACACCACCCATAGAAACACATGAAGCAGCATGGTCATACGTACGTCGATGCGTAAGCATACAACACTGTGTCTTACGGGCATTAAAATCGAACCTGTTCGCCTGACCCCATTCGGAAATCTTCGCGAGGTCACTATCCAGAACGTCATTCATAAACTGCCTCCTCGTCTCGATTTCAGACGTTGACGGCCTGCAGTTAAATGAATAAGAATGCGAAAGGCTGCTATCATCTGCGAAAGAGTAAATAGGACAGGAAGTTTGGGAAAGTAGATCGTTGAGAAAAATTAGAAATAGAGTAGGAGAAAGAACGGAGCCTTGCGGTACCCCTGAGTTGACTCTGAACTCATCGGATGAGACCCCATCTATAACGACTCGTATAGAGCGATCCCTGAGAAAGCTCGACTTGACCATGATTTGAATATGAGTTTACTATGAATTGACAACGACTAGGGCATTATTTGTTTATAGCGTGACTATGACTATGACATAACATGATTTTGCCATGAATTAACTGTTGCTGGCATATGACTTGGTTATGACTTGATAAGTTTACTCTGAAATGACTATTACTACGGCTGAATTGACTACGAGAGGATTATAACTTATATATAATTTTCTTCTCTTGACTTTGATTTGACTATATCTCTGTTTGACTTGACCATAAAATAACTATGCCTTGACTATCAAATAACTATGATTTCATTATAAATTGTCTATAGTTTTAATATGACTTTCCTGCACCTTGACAATAAGCTGACTATGACAACAACTAACGCAACCATGCACTTGCGCTGATCATAAAAATTCGACATGACTTAGTGTGGAATCGAATTCAGGATTTTCGGCTTCTTAGTCTCGCTTCGACTACTTCAGCCGAAAGCAACATATGACTTGACTATAGCTTGACTGTGATTTTGACCATGACTTAAGTACAAGGTGGGTCAAAAGAAATCATCCGATGACTCCTCCAGAGTGAACGGAGCACCATGCAGTCACTTTGAGCAGGTGTAATGGCTCCCCGTGCCTCACTCATGGATTTTCGGTGCCCCAGAAGCGATAGTTTTGCTTGTTCACGTACCCGCTGAGGTGGAAATGAGTCCATCGCTCATTATGATTTTGGTCGAAAAATCGTCCACTTCGTCCTCGAGATTGAGGATGGGGAGTGTATCGCTCCATGGCTTCTTCACTTGTATTCTACATCTGTCTAGTTCACAAATGTCAAAACAGATTTGACATTGGCCGCCATTTGCAAAAATAAGAACATCTACCAATAGAGTGATTTCTTTTGGCCCACCTTGTTTAACCTTCTCATGACTTGACTACACTCGCCCTGGGACTTCATTATAACTCAATTATATCTTGACTTAGCTATGAAATGACTATAAATTGAGGACAACTTTACTATGACTTCGCAATTATTTTAGTATGACTTTGCTATGATTTTTCTATTACTTGACTATAAAATAGCTACAACTTGACCACGTCTTCCCCATGACTTCGTAGTCAAGTGCAATATGATTTGGCTAGAACTGACAATGGTTTTGTGGGTGCTGTTGGCTGAAGTAGTAGAACACGAGACTATGAAGCGGAGAGTCCTGAGTTCGAGCCCCCGCTGACTCATGAAATTTTGTGTTGAATTCTTCTGATCAGCATTAGTGCGTGGTTGTGTTAGTTGTTGCAAGCCTGTTTTCAGTGATGAAGGCATAGTCACTGGTCACTGAACATAATTAGCAGCGACTGACACTATGATGTACTAAAAGCAGAGTAGCAGCACCCACCTTCGTCGGCCCTGTAGCAAAAACTAGCCGGCGAAGTAAAAAAAGGTTGAAATAGCTACAAAAAAAAAAAAAAATGTCTGTCTTCTCATCTTTCCTAATATGTCCCCTCAGTACTATCCCCTCGTTTTCAGTTCCAGCGCAATGCATTGCATATATAGGGGACATCAACTGAGTGCTGGTCCTACTCCTAAAAAAAAAAAAAAAATATGACTTTGCCTATGACTTAACAAAAACTTTGATATGACTTTGGTACGATTTCGCCACGACTTGCCTATGACTAGCGTATGACTTATTAATGCCTTCATGATATCTGGGCAGTGTGTTCATTATAAAATGGCTACGACTTTTGTAAGACGTGACTTTGACTTGACTATAAAATATCTACGACTTGACTACGACTACGACTACGATGACTATAACTCGACTATCGTTTGAATATTTTTTTAATAACAAACGCAGCCCGCAAAACGATTTACTTGTCGGCAGAATACACCCAGAATCTACGACGGGAATAGAACCCGCGACCATTTGACACACAGAATAGCACTGCTACCCATCAGCAGCTACTGCGGCGCACACTATGAGTTGATTAGGATTTTAATTCGACTTTTCTACAAGTTGCTTATGACCAGAGAAGACTAAAATGTTTTTTTTGCTTTTTTGCTGTTTTTTATGAAACCTGCAGTTTTTTGCTTCTTTTTCAACGTTGTACCTTTTTTGCTATTTTGGAGATTTTTTGTTTAAAATTCCCCTTTTTGCATTAAAAAATCTTATGAGCATGCACTTGCTACTACCTTCTTTACAACTCTGTTTTCTTTTAAAAAACAATCAACTGAAACAAGGCAAATTCATACAGGTAATCTCACTAATAAAACAAGTACAACACGTAACAAAAACCACAAGCACTTTGTTTTTGCAAAATCATTGTACGGTGTAAAATTCACAAAGCAAGTATTGTATTTTGACATTCAACCATGATGAAAATGCAAAAAAAAATTATCATCTATTCTGTAAAGTTCACCGGGTATAAATTCGCCTTGAACTGAAATCATAGTAGGCTGTTAGAAATATAAATAAAAAAAGTTAAAAAATGCCGAAAGAGAAAAGTAATAGAAATTTATTATTAAAAATGGTAAAAATATATGAAGGAGTCTTCAAGATTGGAGAAAACTATCTTTTTTGCAATATATGCTGCTGCAAAATAAATAGTTCGAAAAAGTGTAATGTGGAGCAACATATAAGATGTGGAAAACACCAATTGGCGTCTTCGAAACAAGAGAACCGTCCACAGAAACTAATCACGGCATATCCAGTGACTTCAACTGCCACAACATTTCAAAGGGATCTTTGTAAGGCATTGATAGAATCCAATATACCAATAAAAAAAGTTAGTTGTCCGAGTTTCAAAAATTTTATAGAGAAATATTCTCAAATGTCGGTTCCGTCCGTAACTTGCATTCGCCAAAAATACATACCAGAATTGTATAGGGAGTCTATAGAAAAAATGCGTGAAGCAGCCAAAGACAAATATATTGAAATTCTCAAATTTAAATTTGCACCGTCAACCTCCGTCGATGTGGAAAAAAGCTTCTCTTTATACAAAATTCAAATTCAAATTTGAAAACATAAAAGCCCACTTGATAATATATTGTAATAATTTTGATGATATGGAACAATTAGAATAAAACATTTTTTACCTGCTTGTTTTTGCTGTTTTATATATTTTTTTTGCTTTTTTTAAGTTTTTTCTCTTTGCTGTAAAAGTATTGAATATTGCTTTTTTTGTCTTCTCGGCTTATAACTAAAGTATAACTTGGCTATAACTTTGCTATGATTTGACTGTAACTCGCCTACAAATTGGTTATGCCTTGTTTATAATTTGGCTATGGAATGACGATGACTCGACAATGATATATTTTTTATTTAACTGTGGCTTGAATACGATTTGAGTTGCACTTGACTATAACAGTGCAACGACTTCACTATGACCTTCTTATTATTTTGTTATGGCTTGAATAAAATTAACTATGACTTGATTATCACTTCGCTAAGAATTGGCCACAAATTGTCTATGAATACAATTTGATTCTATTATAACTTGACTATATATGACTTGTGAGTTGGAAATTACTTGACCGGATTCTGATGACTGTATCTCCGTTGAGTGGATGAAGACAGTACTACAACTTGATGGTGATAGGACTTTATATATGTTTTAATAATGAAAACGGTGATTTTTTAAGAGCTATCGGAAATTTTTTTCAAAAAAAAACATATAAAATTCAAAAAAATGCATGAAACATTTATTTGGATCGATAGTAGGGTCGATATAATTTAATGTTTGAAGATTATTATATGCAAATGTTGGCCGCGGCTGCGCTTCAAATGGTCCATCCGCTTAGTCCAATTTTGGCATACTCTTTCCAACATTTCGGCCGGTATCTCACGAATAAATGCTTCAATGTTGGCTTCCAGTGCGTCAATCGAAGCGGGCTTGTCGCTATAGACATTAGCCTTAACATACCCCCACAAAAAATAGTCTAGAGGCGTTAAATCGCACGATCTGGGAGGCCAATTGACCGGTCCCAAACGTGAAATAAACTGTTCACCGAACTCGCCTCTCAATTGGTCCATTGTTTCGCGTGCTGTGTGGCATGTGGCACCGTCTTGTTGAAACCACATGTCATGCAAGTCAAGCTCTTCCATTTTGGGCAAACAAAATTTGTTATCATCGCACGGTAGCGCTCACCATTCACAGTAACGTTGTGATTCGCATCATCTTTGAAGAAATACGGGCCAATGATGCCGCCAGCCCATAATCCGCACCAAACGGTTGTTTTTTGTGGATGCATTGGTAGCTCTTGCAATGCTTCTGGCTGCTATTCAGTCCAAATACGGCAGTTTTGCTTGTTCACGTATCTATTCAACCAGAAATGAGTCTCGATTAAACTGACCATAAAATGGAAGAAGAGCGCGATGAACTTTCTTAACAGAGCACGCATTTTGGTAATAAAATTCAATAATTTGCAAGCGTTGTTCGTTTGTAAGACGATTCATGATTAAATTATAGACCAAACTGAAGATGTTTGACAGTGACACAAGATACGAAACGTGCGTGAGCTGTCAAAACCAGTGTTGCCAAAAAGATAATAGGAAAAAAATCACTCGTTATATATGTTTTAATAATTCATAATATATTCTTTACAATATCCTTCTATTTGGTATTGCAGGGTCTAAAACATTTCAACTAAGTCACAAACTCTATACCCGCTACTCTGCAGTAGCAGTACAAATTGGTTGTCCTTTCCTTGATAGTCTTAACGATGTGTAAGTACCACAAGCTAAAGTCCACACTTCAGGATAAATAATTAATATATATATATATATATATATATATATATATATATATATATATATATAAATCTTAATACTTAAGACTCATTCATCTCTTTGAGAGTGGAATTTTGGATAAAATGACCACAGCCGAGTACGAAACACAATCCCGTATGTTGGGCAAGGATATGAATAAGAAAACGAAGAACAAAATCAACGACATGCCCGCTGAGACCACGAGCTCTGAAGAGTCCAATACTTCAAACGAGGCAAATGGCAAAAGTGCTGGTAACAGCGAAATGAAAAAGCCACAGGATACACCCGTTATACAACCCATTAACCTGTGCATGCTACAAGGAGCCTTTATAGTGCTCTTTGTGGGCTATACTTTGGCAGGTATAAAACAAAACACACAACAACAATTTGAGATCTTAAGTTTTTTGAAAAGATAATTATTAAAACATTGAGTTACTGTTTCCATTTTCTTTCCCTCATTTTGCTTTCCAGTGTTTATATACACATTGTTGTTGTTCTTTTTTCTTTTACGTTTGTGTTTTTAATGAAATTTCTTGGATCTAATTTTTTTTCATTTTATATTTTTTTTTTAGGTTTAATGCTATTATTGGAATTATTTTGTCATGGCATGAATTTGAATGTAATCAGAGTGTGGAAACGTAATTTATATAGAAAATGTAAAATTTCCAAAAGAAACTTGCGGAAATCTTGCAGATGGATGGCAAGGCGTTTTAAATAATTAATAAAATGATGAGAATTATGGAAATTTTTAAAAACAGAAATAATCACATAATATATTTGCTATTTTTAAACGTTTTTGTTCAATGTGCTTTTTAATAAATAATAATAAAATGAGCTTTATATGTATGTATGTGGTTTGTGTTCCTTTTATCACTAAGAGATTTAGAAACTTAGGACAAGTTTGTATGTTTACCTTTGGCACACCTAATCTGTAAAAGTTGCGCGAGCCAAGACAGGCACAGCATACACAGGGTGGCGCAAAAGTAATCCTCCTATCAGCTATATGCTATAAATTTTTGCGACAAATGACAATCAACTGTAGCGCCGGCCATTTACATGACATCATATTCTCGACTTGATGTAAAAAAATTAACAGACAAAATAAAAATAATCCACAAGAAGAATCAAAGTTTTTAATTTTTTAAATTACAGCCAAAAAACATCGGAAGGTTATTTTTGCGCAACCCTGTATATTATTTTCATTAAAAATAAATAATAATACTACAAAATTGGGCGGTGACACGCCTCTAAAATTACATGTTAATTATAGTAGCGAAAACGAAATACACTTCACACAAAGAGTATTTCCAAACTAAAGATTTATCCATTTAGGGATTTCAAAAAATAGCGGTCTGGCAAGGCTATCAGCTGTTAAACATGTGTCTTCTGAAGTGTCATTTATTTAGTAAAATTTTTGCCATTTACGTATATATGTCGTTGCTTATTTCACTACAGCAACAATATTCTTTTCGTTAATCACAATTTTTCTGTCTTAAGGGTTTCGAATCGAAAATGCCAAAATTAATGCAAAAACGATTAGTAGCTGCACTAGGGCGATTATATGGACCGTCAAATGGATGTAGTGCTCTATGAACTTTACGATGAATAGTTCTCATGGAGCTAAAACAAATACAGTCGCAAAGCAGCAATGAGTCAGTCAATATTAAGCCTCGTTGGCAATTATCTTTTAAGTGCAGCCAGACCACTGATCGTTAACTCTCTTTCGAGAGTTTTGCGTCTCACTAGTTAATTTCAACGCCTCAGATAACTGTATAGATTTACAGTTCTTCTGAGGAATATATCGCGGTTAACTAATTTGCTACTACCAATGAGAAGGCATAGGTCGTGTACAATCAGTCACAGTAACGGAAAAAATACGGGTTAATAACCCCGTCGGCATCTGTGCACCAAATACTTTGCAAATTTACTTTGTAAAGTACTTCATCAAACAAACAACCACAACAAATACCTGAATGTGAAAGTGTGACGGGTAGCCCGTATTGGGCAATTGGGCTTATCTTGCGACTCAATAAGGCGATTATTATTGGCCTACAATTATGCACTGCACGAGATGTAAAGGGAAGAATGCCCTCAATTATTTTAAAATAAAAACACATATTTTTTAAGCAAGTTGTGATTTTTTTTAAGTGGATTGCAAAGAAGAAATGTTCCTTTTTAAATATGGAATAAAATACCCTTTAAAAGGCCTCCACGACTTTGATGACAGGCGATTACTTTTTATATGAATTTTCATGACTTTCTCACCGACGATGCTTTGGATCTTGGTTTTGAGCTCATTAATTAAATAAGGATTTTCTGAGCCCCAAATTCGACTATTTGTGTGTATTCACGATGCCATTCAGAAGTTTTTTTTTTTTGGAAAAGTTGGCATTGACTTCACTTTGCTTTATTACCATTTGAACAAATATGTCTTTGATTTACGTCAGTTCCTGCCTTTCGGCCTAACCTGACGATGCTCTTAACATCGGGTGAAAATTAAGTGTTACCAGCGCCCCTCTTAGCACCCAAGAGACCACACAAGGCGACCTCGGGTCGCCCAGGTGGCAATTTCTAGAACATGATTTACCATTTGAACAAAGTGTCAGTGCTTTCCTTGGTTTGCTGGTTTTTTTTTTAGTAAAGGCTTCCATTTCTAATAATCGCAATAAACAGCTGTATGTAACAGCTGTTAAATTTCAGAGTTGCCACTTGCACGAAAATATTAGTACTAAATTTAAAAAGTGCATTTTTACTGAGAGATTCAACAAAATGATGCCGCTAACCACACAACGCGACAAATTTTCAGTTTATTGCACAAACTGTTTGCAGGACGCCTTATTTCACGTTTTGGCGATGTCAATAGGACACGAAGATCATGCTTTCTGACAACGTTAGTAATCTTTTTGTGTAGCTACATGGATAAATCTCTAACGTTGGAGTATTTGAAAACCCACATTCGTCAAGTTATCGCCGAGATACCTCGCAGAAATGTGCAAAAAAGTAGGTGGCAACTACCTAAAAATAAGCGACTGCTGAGGTCACTTAAATTAAATTTTATTCGTATATAATGGCCATGGCCCTGCCACTATAATAATATAAAAGTTTGATTGAATTCATTGCTTTTTGTGTGTTTTATTCAATTTTACTTCTGAAACCGAGAAATGGATAACCGTTTATTATTAATTTCACATTTAACTAAAAGAGATATATTTTCAATTAATAACATTAATATGTGTTTTAATTTGTTCAACATATAAAATGGTATGAAAATTGTTACACATATAAGAAAATAGCACACGGTTCAAATGGCACTAAAGCAAATTCAAACAATATTTTAATTAATACCATGAAATTTTTAATTGATATAAATTATTATTACTTTTATACCCTCCAAAAAAGAATTTGGACAGTATATTCACTATGTCATTCCGCTTGTAACGCATCGAAAGATCCATCTCAGACCAAATAAAGTATATATATTCTTGATCAGTGATGAAATCTAAGACGAACTGAGCATGTCCGTCCGTCCGTACGTCTGTGGAAATCACGATTCAGTCCAAACGAAAAGAGCTAGACTCTTAAAATTTGGTATAAATATATTTTGAAGCTTAGAGCAGGTTAAGTTTGGAGTTAGGCGAAATCGGGCAAGAGGGAAAAAAGTTCCCCTAAGAAGAACTAAACTCACCCAGAAAAAACAACATAATTTTTAAAGTTTTTTGGCTATTTTGTTAACCAAATGATATATTTTTATGTCAAATACGGTCCAACGTCTTAAAATTGGAGCTATAAAATAAAACAAAATTATTTTTGGACCCCACCCCCTTTAGCGGGCGTTATTATATGCAAAAATAGTGTAAAAATTTAACAAAGTGTTTTGCTTAAGCCTACATTCCTTAAAAATAACATTGTTAAGCTTTAATGACGAAGCTGAGACGTAACCTGGTACTACTCTGCCCTACCCCCTCCTCCCCCTTCACCCCCTAAATGACCCTACCAAAAAAAACAAATTTAAATTTTGTATACAATTATCCCAAGCATTTATTTTTAGAGTTTTATGTCTACCTGTTTCTGCTCTACCCCCTCTTCCCCTTTGCCCTCTAAATGACCCTATCAAAAAAAAGAAATTTTAATTTTGTATATAATTATCCCAAGCATTTATTTTTAGAGTTTTATGACAAAGGTGAAATGTTTCCCCCACAGTCCTTGCCAGAGCGACCCCGCCAAAATACAGTTTTTACAGGGTGGCTCAGAAAGACCGAAGTGGTGTGAATTCCTTATAACTTATAATTTTTTTTTCTTTTCTTTTCAGTATTTTGTAAAGAAGACTTGGACAATTTATAATGGAGCAATACACAACTGAACAACGTGCCCAAATCGTTGAAATTTACTTTTCAAATCAACGGTCCATTGTGTTGACTCAGCGTGCATACCGTCGTCAATTTAATGTGCGGGTTGCACCCTCTCAGTCAACAATAAACCGTCTGGTTGCAAATTTTCGACAACAAGGAGCAGTAAGGAACCTTCCTGGTTCCGGCAGACTACGAACTGTCCACACGTTTGACAATATTCAAGTGGTACAGGAGAGTATTCGGGAGGATCCAGAAACATCAACCAGGAGACGTTCGACACAACTTGACATCTCAAGAGGGTCGCTGCAGCGAATTTTGCATACCATAAGAATGTTTCCATACAAAATTTAACTTGTCCAAGAATTGAAACCGACAGATTACCAACAACGACTTGACTATGCAATTTATTTCCAGCAAAAAGCACAAGAGTATCCTAATTTTATTCATAACTTAGTTATGAGTGACGAACCCCATTTCCAATTAAATGGGTTCGTTAACAAGCAAAACTGTAGGATATGGGCTACGGAAAACCCGAGAGTACTTCATCAACGACAATTACACCCAGTTAAGTGTACTGTTTGGTGCGGTGTTTCTTCAGAAAGGATCATTGGCCCATATTTTTTTGAAAATGAACGAGGTGTCGCCATTTCCATCAATGGTGATCGATATCGGGCCATGTTGTAAATTTTGTAAGGCCAGCCGTGGAAAACCATCCGTAAATATGGTTCCAACAGGATGGAGCCGCAGCGCACACTGCGAGGCCCACAATGGCTCTTTTACGCGACATCTTTGGTGAAAGAATAATTTCGCGTAGAAGCAATTTTAATCGGCCTCCGCGTTCCCCGGATTTATCCGCTCCAGACTGTTTCCTTTGGGGTTATTTAAAAGGGAAAGTTTATGTTAATAAGCCTAGGACTATTGAGGAATTAAAAACCAATATTCGAGACGAAATTAACAACATAACACCGGAAGTTTTGCGAAAGGTCATGGAAAATATGTTGGAAAGAGTACATTTGTGCGAAGCAGAAAATGGCCACTACTTGCGGGATATCATTTTTATTAACTAATCTAAAAAAATATTCCCTATAAATTTACTGTATTTAAAAAATAATAAATTAAAAAATATGTCTTAAATAAAAAGTTATAAGGAATTCACACCACTTCGGTCTTTCTGAGCCACCCTGTATATCCTCCAAAGAGAATTGGACCCTATAAAGTAAATATGTATATTCTTGATTAGTGATGAAGTCTAAGACGGTCTAGCAATTTCCATACGTTTGTCTGTGGAAAACATGATATTGTATGTTTTTTAACCCCGCCCCCTTTAGTGGGCGTCGACGTACGATATTATATAAAGGAACTCTGTCCCACCAAGTTTAACATTTTCAATTCACTTACTAAATATTTGGAGGGTATTTAAGATGCGACCCGGTCGAATATAACGTTTTTATTTGTTTTTTCGTAATTGAGTACTTAAAAATTTGTTAACATTGCGAATGGAATAGTATTGTGCCTAATAATTAAGCTAAAGGTTTTTTTGCACAAGTTATTAAAGAAAAAAACTCGGTTGAACTTTTTGAAAGTATTCAAACAAAATTATGTTTGTCTTAATACCGAATACATGCAAAGTTATGGAAATAAATTGAGAACAAATTAATAATTTCATGTTACAAACAAAATCAAAAGCAATTTTCTTTAAGTACGTGATCGCCAACTAAATATGGGCATACAAAGCGGAAGTCAATGAAATAAAAATATATATGAAAAAAATAGAAATCTAAAAGATGTAAAATTGCAAAACACCGCTAACACTACAACAGATATATACTTCTTATTAGCTGACGGAGATATAAAATAAAAATTTTTAATCTAATTAATCAAAATATTGCCACAATAGGTTTTGTTGTCATTAACAAATTAACAGTAGCCAATTAATTATCCTCTAAACGTAAATGTCATTAAACCTTAAACATGAGACATATCGCTACATCAACCAGTTATGAGCACATAACTTAATTATAATCGTTTTTTGTAATCTGTAAAGACGACATTGGTCGTATACAAGAGTAGGGTATTTTGCTGGAAAACATAGAAATTAGATTTGATAAATGTTTCTAAAGCAGAGCGCTGACATGAGATTTTCAGTGCATTAGATATCGACATTTAGCATCAATATCAATAGAACTGAATAAAAGAAATGACAACAGACACCTTTAGCTTGAATTACTTAAATTACTTCTTTTTTTTTGTTGTAGCAATGGAAAAATAATAATAACAAAAACCAAAGAAAATATAGAAAAAAGAAGAAATACTCACATGTAGGAATTAATGCCAACGTTTGTAGGTTCACATGTCTGTGCTGCCTGATATGCCAAAGTGATAAACGAACCGACTCACCACAATGGAAATAAATTTTGTTTTTTTCTTTGGCCAAAGACTTTTGTTTTAGATCTGTGTGGTGATGTCATGTCTGTGAATGAAAACATTTAACAAAAAAAAGAAACTAAAAACTTTGTTGTATACGGCACTAAAATACTTCGTGTCTAGCTTTATGTTTTAGAAATCTTTAGAAATTGAAAATTATAAAAAGAAAAGAAAATATATAGAGACAACGATCTGAACATAATTTATAGATAAATGTGTAAAGATTTTAAAATTAAAGCACTTGTGATTAGAACCAATTTTCAAAGATAACCGAATTTAAATTATTTTAATTAGAAGCTGAATGCGATGGCAGTGCACTATGGCACAGATTTTGTGACAGCGCCTGAAGGCTTGTGTAAATTAAAAAACCTACCGAAACTTTGAAGTGTTTCAAAACCTCAAAATCATAAATATATAGTTGGCTTAGAGTGTAAACCAGCATTTGCACTCTAACATTTTCTACATAAACCTTTTTAAACAAAATAGATTTATATTAAATTGAATTAAGATTCATAGGCTAATTGTTCGAAATTTTAATTTAAATCTCAGAAAGACATGATAAATATTCCAAGGCACAAAGGAAAGTCAACATCAGTTTTATTCAACTTACACAGCAGAGCAGAACAGCTGTTTTCGAAAGACGCAACCCTTTCATCATCAGTGCTCATGTGTATTGTGTTTGTCACCACTTATTAATAGATTTATAACGAATAAAATTTGTTTGTTGTGTTTTCTTGACTTTCAAATCCTATGGTTTTGCTTCTGTAATTCTCAATTCATTTTTGGGAGTTTCTGTATAAGCTGAGAGGTTTTGTTATTTTGGAATTAGGTTAAAGTCTACTGATGATTTGGTGTAAGAACCAATAAAATGCAGGCATATAGACATACAAACAAAAAGCACATTATTTTCTTCATAAAGTTAGAAAGAAATCAATATAAAAAGTTATTTTTATACCCTCCAAAAAAGAATTTAGAGGGTATATTCACTTTGTCATTCCGTTTGTAATGCAGCGAAATATCCATCTCAGACCCCATAAAGTATATATATTCTTGATCAGTAATGAAATCTAAGACGATCTGAGCATGTCCGTCCGTCCGTCTGTTGAAATCACGACTCAGTCCAAACGAAAAGAGCTAGACTCTTTTCGTTTGGACTGATCAGGTTAATTTCAGAGATGGGCTATATCGGGCAAGAGGGAAAAAAGTTCCCCTAAGAAGAACTAAACCAACCCAGAAAAAACAACATAATTTTTAAAGTTTTTTGGTTATTTTGTTAAGCAAATGATATATTTTTATGTCAAATACGGTCCAACGCCTTAAACTTGGACCTATAAAATAAAAAATTTTGGACCCGCCCACTTTTGTGGGCGTTATTATATGCAAAAATAGTGTAAAAGTTTAACAAATTGTTTTACTTAAGCCTACATTCTTTACAAATAAAATTTTTAAGCCTTAATGACGAAGCTGAGACGTAACCTGGTACTACTTTGCCCTACCCCCTCCTCCCCCGTCACCCTCTACATGACCCTACCAAAAAAAAAATGTTTTAAATTTTGTATATAATCATCCCAAGAATTTATTTTTAGAGTTTTATGACTGCCGATTTCTGCCCTACCCCCTCCTCCCCCTTTGCCCCCTAAATGACTCTACCAAAAAAAATTTAATTTTGTATACAAATATCCCATGCATTTATTTTTAGAGTTTTATGACTGCCCGTTTCTGCCCTACCCCCTCCTCCCCCTTTCCAACGTAAATGATCCTATAAAAAATAAATAAAAATTTTTTTTTTTGTACATACGTAATTATCCCAAGCATTTATTTTTAGAGTTTTATGACAAAGACACAGACCTTGCCAGAGCGACCCCGCCAAAATACAGTTGTTATACCCTCCAAAGAGAATTGGACCCCATAAAGTATACAGATTCCTGATCAGTGATGAAGTCTAAGACGGTCTTGCAATGCCCATACGTTCGTCTGTGGAAAACATGATATTGTCTATTTTTGAACCCCGCCCCCTTTAGTGGGCGTTGACGTAAGATATTATACATACAAAGGAACTGTGTCCCACCAAGTTAAACATTTTAAATTCACTTACCAAATATTTGGAGGGTATTTAAGATTCGACCCGGTCGAATATAACGTTTTTACTTGTTTTTAATTGTAAAGATTTTAATTAAAGTAAATATTTTATATGATATTCAGACAAGCATTTTTAATTGAGTGAATATCCGCGTTATTGACATAATTATCTTCCTGTTCACATATACAAAAATTAGTAAATTCAAATTAAGTATGACAACTTAAAATAAAATTTATTTTCATTCCTCACGACCTCAAGTTCAAATCAGAGATCTTTTTATTTTCGTTTTGTTTTTTATATCTTCCAAAAAAGAATTGGATTCACTTTGTCATTATGCAGCGAAATATCTGTCTCAGATCCCACAAAGTATATATATTCTTGATCAATGATGAATTATAAGACGATCTAGCCACATCTGTCCATTCGTCCGCCCGTCTATGGAAAACACGATACAAAAAAAGCTAGACCCTTAAAATTTAGTATAGATAAATTTTGAAGGACAGCGCAGACTAAGTCTGAAAATGGGCTAAATCGGGCCAGAGTAGGAAAAAAGTTCCTCCAAGAAGAACTAAACCGGCCTCTAAAAACAACATAATTTTTAAAGTTTTATTTTTTGTAATTTTGTTAAGCAAATAGTATATTTTTACATCAAAGAGGTACCAACGCGTAAAAGTTGCAGCCATGAAATCAAAAAAAATTAATTTTTGGAACCCGTCCCCTTTAGTGGGCGTTATTATATGCAAAAACAGTGTAAAAATTTAACAAATTGTTTTACTTAAGCCTACATTCCTTAAAAATAAAATTTTTAAGCTTTTATGACGAAGTTGAGACTTAATCTAATCCTCCTATTCCCTAACCCCTCCTCCTCCTTTGCCCCCTAAATGACCCTATAAAGAAAATTTTTTTACACTTAATTACCCCAAAAATTAAATTTTAATTTACTGATTACTGATTTTTTTTCCAATAATCAGTAAAATTTACTGAATACTGATTTTTTTCAGTAATCAGTACTTTTTACTGATTACTGAAACACGTAATGCAGTAAAAAAGTAATGCAGTATGCCCATGTATGATTTTTAATGTTTTATGGCACAGGTGAAATATCTCCCCCACGGTCCTTGCCAGAGCGACCACGGCAAAATACAGTTTTAATACTCTCCAAAAGGAACTGGACCTCATAAATTATATATATTCTCTATCAGTGATGGAATCTAAGACGGTCTAGCAACGCCCATACGTCCGTCTGTGGAAAACACGATAGTCTATTTTTGGACCCCGTCACCTTTAGTGGGAGTGGAAGTTACATATTATATGAAAAAATTGTGTAAATATTTAACAAATTGTATTTTTTAAGCGGAATGTATTTAATTTAAAAGCTTTTACGACGAAAGTAATATGTTCTCTGTGATCTTCCCCTGCCCTAACCCCCGACCCTCTTTTGCCGCTAAATGACCTAATCAAAAACAAAATTTTTTTCTACACTTGACTGCCCCGAAAATGTAGTTTTTAAGTTTTTACGATTTATGTGAGATGTCTAGCCCACGGCTAGACCCCGTATAGAGTTTTAAAATTGTGCACAGAAATATCTTAAAGGAACCGTGACCCTGCAGGTTAAACTTATCTCAGTGTCTTTTTTGTACGTTGATATAAAATATTAATATGTAAATTGTTATGCTGGCAGGAAGCTATTTCAGTCATGGGCAACGATCGTATTAAAATAATTTTTTTTATTGTTTGCTTAAGCCAAATAACATAAAAATTGCAAGTTTAATAAGAATAAAAATAGTTAATATTTACTAAACATTTGAAGGGCATTTAAAATTCGACCCGGTCGAATATAACATTTCTACTTTTTTTCTTCTAATTAATACTAACTTTAATATCAATAACTTAACATCAACATGACTCGACATATTTTGATTCTGGCGTTTCTTTTCACTTTTTCCACAATTTAGGTGCCAAGTCTCGACTAACTTTGTTCAGTGAGCTCTGTTTTGTTTAATAAACACACTTTTTAGCAGTGCTGCATTTGTAATTTTACTCGTTTTTATAACAATTAAGTGTTAATTAAGCAATTACTTAATTAAAATTTTACATGGTTAATTGAGCTCAATAATGGTATTAATTGCGAAAAGCTCAATTAAGGCGTATGTCTGAATATTGTATTAGACAGTGAATGGGGCATCTGCTTCTCTTTCGGATGGCAATACAATATCATATACATAATACAAAAAGCGGTCTTATAAAGGTTGTTTTTTGTAGAGTGATACAACTTTGAGTTAGCATCACTGCTTTATTTGACCACTCATTTAACAGCTGATAGTTGCTTTTTATTTAGTTTGCTTTGACATTTTATTATGGATCGACTTACACCAGAGCAACGCGTGCAAATTATGGAAATTTTTAATCAAAATAATGAGTTCTGTTCATCAACCTTAACGAACAATTGATTTACTCAAAGAAACTTTTAATGAAAAAATAGTTTCACGTAATGGTCCAATCAATTGGCCACCAAAATCGTGTGATTTAACCCCATTGGATTATTTTCTTTGGGCTTATGTAAAGTCACTTTTGTATGTCAATAAACCACAAACAATTCAACAGCTGGAAATAAAATTCGAAGAGTTATCGGCGATACGGCCGCAAATGCTGGGAAAAGTTTGTGAAAATTGGTGTTCCAGATTGCGCCTTGTACGCGCCAGCCGTGGTGGCCACATGCCCGAAATCATATTTAAACATTAATGTCATAAAATTTTCAATCAAATAAAGACCGTTTCATTGATATCAAAAATATATTACTACGTTTTATTATGATTTAAACTTGTATCACTCTATAAAAAACACCCGATATATGATTTTGATAATGCGCTTTCTTTCTTTGCAGAGAAAATTAAAAAAAAAAAACGAAGTACGTGAAAGCTTTATTTTACTTATGAGCTTTCCAAACCTTCAGCATCCGTTACATATAAATTCCTTTTTTTCCCCTTTCCTAAAGAAAACCCTTTATTACAAAAAACTTTTATATTAAGGCACATTTTTTCCAGTTTCTGTCACTGCTTCCTTGCCATTAAAGCAAATAATAATAATAAGAAACGTCAGATTATTACAAGAGTAACTATTTTGCATTCTTTGAATAATTTTCCCAAGAATTATCACCATCATATCGTGCTTAGAAGGAAAATGAGCAAAAGCTGTTGCAAATATGTCTTTTTTTTTTGTTTGTTTTCTTAAGTAAAGTTTTTATTTTTCTCTCGAACATTTTCTTTGAGTTGTTTTCGTTTTTACTTGTTTGACTCTTTGCCGTTTTTATTTTATTTTTACTAGGACACAAAACATTGACAACTTGTTAAACTTCAAACTGTCTGCAAATGTGACATAGACTGATAAACTACTCTCAAACATACCAACTGATAGTGTAAATATAGGGGTTCCATACTAACCAACAACGAAATTCAACAGGCCAAACAAGCAGCCAGTCAGTCAGCCAGCCAGGCCATACAAGACTCCTAACTAAACCCACCTAACGAACTGAAAGAAATCTTCACCGTCAGTCTCATGACGAGTACAAGGAATAAAGCTTAGCTACGAGTAGACTGGCGAAAAACTACGCGAAAAACTAAAAAAAAATAAAACATTGAAAATTAACAAATAACACACACACATACAAACAAATACAAACCAAAATATAATGATGAAGGCGACATACACACACACACATATGAACTTTTAGACACTTACAACAACTCTCACAGATACCAATCGTTGGAAAACAATCTAAACAAGGCGCATATGGGGGCTTAAATGATGATCATGATACTGATGACGACTGAGATGTGGCTGCCTGAGACGATAATGATGACAATGTTTTGTGGATGTCTCGAAAATGTCGTGTAACTACAGCACTATGGGTCCAGTAGCGAAAACTGTTCAAAAATTACCTAATCCCTTAAAAAGATTTTTAATAAAAATGTTATTTACCATTTTGTAAAATAATTTTAATACAAATACCTTGTAAAATTCATTCATTTTATTTTCATATAGTACCTTTTAAAAAGATGCTTTTGAAAGTATACTTTTAAAGCAGTTGCCTTTAAAAAAATATCTTAGAAAATATACAAATATCTCTTAAGATATTTTGAAAAAAGAGAAAATTTAAAAAATATAATTATTACAACAAGTACATGCTGAAATATGTAAATGGCTTTTACGAAAATATTCTTAAAATAGTACTTGATAAAAGAACGTTTTATATTTGTGCCCTGTAAAATACCTATTAAATCTTTTATTTATGTACATTTCAAACAGTAGCCTTTAAAAGGTACCTTTGAAAAAGTACTTTTTAAAAAAGTAGCATTAAAAACAGGAGTTTTAAAAAATAGTATTTAAAAATGCCTTTAACAACATTTTAAAAAAGTTCTTGTATCCTAAAACGTGACTTTTGAAAAAGAAATACCTTAAAAAATTGGCTTTTAAAAAAAGTACCTTTTACAAAATACCTATTATAAAAGTATTTAAAAAGAAATTTTAATTTTAAAAGAAGTATATAGCTTTTAAGAGCCTTTTAAAAACTAACTTTTTATAATAAGTAACTTTTACAAAAAGTATCCTTTTAAAAAGTACATTCTAAAAAAAGGACATTTCAGAAGTAGTACCTTTTAAAAAAGCTCCCTTTAAAAAAAGTACTTTTTAATACAAGTATGTACATTGATTTAAAAGTTTAAAAAACACATTTTGCAAAATGTACCCCTAAAAACACCTTTAAAAACATTAGCTTTAAAAAAAATACCTATTATGAAGCAATATTTTTAAAAAGTATATTTAAAAAGAAGCATTTTATAAAAAAAAAAGCATTTTAAAAAAAGTACACTTTCAAAAAAAAATTATTTTAAAAAAAGTACCCTTTTGAAAAAAAGTACCTTTTAAAAAAAGTACCCTTTCAAAAAGTACAACTATCTTTCAAAAAATAAAAATATTCCTTTTAAAAAGGTGCTTTCTTGAAAAAGGACTCTTTAAAAATAGTACCCTTTTAAAAAAAAGTACCCTTTTAAAAAAGCACCCTTTCAAAAAGTACAACTATCTTTCAAAAAATAAAAAAATACCTTTTAAAAAGGTGCCTTCTTGAAAAAGGACTCTTTAAAATAAGTACTTTTTAAATTAAGTACATTTAATTAAAAGTACCTTTTAACAGAGAAACTTTAAAAAAAATTCATTTAAAAATACCTTTCAAAAAAATTATCTTTTAAAAAATATCGGCGATAAAAGTACTTTTTTAAAAAATTTCATTTTTATTTTTTTACATTTATTTATTAAATAAAATAAATATAAAAAGCATATTTAAACAAAACACTTTTTAAAATAAGTTCTTTTTAAAATAGTACTTTTTATAATAAGTAATTTTTACGAAACGTACATATTAAACAAAGTGACTTTTAAAAGCAATATTTTGAGTTAAATTCCTTTAAAAAAAAGTGACTCTTAAATAAATTATTTTAAAACAAATACTTTTTAAGAAGCAACTGTTTAAAAATCACTTTTTAAAAAGATGAACATATCATATACGTTTTTTTGAAATACTGTAGCTTTCACAAGGTTTTTAAAAATAGTACCTTAAAATAAGATTTTTTTTAATAAACAAGTACTTTTTAAATTAGTACATATTTAGTCGTAATACAAGTACCTTTTAAAAAGCACAATTAAAATAAAAAAAAGTACTTTAAATTAGCGCCTTTTAAAAAGTAGGTTAAATTAGAAATTGCATTTCAAGTTCCTTTTAAAAACCATAACTTTTAACAAAAAATATGTTAAAAAGTGTTTTTTTATATTAAAAGTGGTGCTATTTAAACAAAGTGTGTACTCCAAATTTTAAAGATTTTGACTTCAGTTATGAATCATCAGAGAACATAAATCGTTTTGACTTTAAAATGTAAGTAGTTTTTTGGCTAAAAGAAACAACATCAATTGCCATGAACTTGAAAAAAATTCAGAGAAATATCTCGATAAAAGAGTTTATCCGAGAATCTCTTAAATTTTTTTTGGCACATTGAAAAATATTGTTAACGAAATTTATCAAAAACATCTATACAATTGCAGAGCAATGCTGTCGATATTTTTGCATTTTTTTTGTTCAAAAATATGTTTCTCCAAGCCCATTGTGCACTGCAGTTGGTAAGACTTTACAACAATGAAAGCATCTGGGTAAGAGGATCTGCTAGGATGTTGTTGCATATTGTAGGTTTTTTTTTTGTTAGTTTATTTATTAAATTGTTGAGGTAGTAGAGCGCAAAAATAAACACGCCAACACTTAAACATAAAACAATAATAATGAAACCAACAAAAAGAAAAAAATAGTTTGTTTTTAATTTCATCTGCAGATTGTATGTGTAGTAGCCTGCCTGGCTTGGCTTGATGTCCATCCATACGTCTGCCCATGTAGTTTGCCTGGCTGAATGAATGTATGTACAAAGTGTTGCAATAAACCACTTTCATTGACCGGTATGTCTGTGCGAATGTCTTATGGTATGGTTTATAATCCCGCAAAAAAGTCTAGAAGATGAAAAAAAAAACAACAGCAACAGCAACAACTAAAACAGACAGCTTTAGTTTTATGTAAAAATTTTGATATTTGTTGCTGTGTGTTGGTAATGTTTCGTTTCGCCGTTCTTTTTTATTTTTTGTTTTGTTTTTTTTCCTTTGTAGTAGTTCAAGAGTAAAGATCACGTTTTTCCACGGTTGCCTTTGGTGGATGTAAAAGATTAAAGACAGCTTAAGTGGATTTGTGATCATGTACAATTTAAATGGTATGTATATTGATTTGTCCGCCTGCCCGTGCAATCAACCGGACCCTCCTGCCCCCGCTTTAAATGAGATGAACAACAAAAATATCCTGGACATTGTTATGCCTCAATACTGGTACCATCATTATTATTGAGTGGTTGCCTCTTCTTTTTGTTATTTTTTTTTGTATTCGTGAAATTTTTGCATTGATCTAAAAATAGCTCACAACAACAAAAACAGCAGCAGCTTTAGCAACATCATTGTAGCTGGTATTTTAAAGAAGCTCAACAACAATAATGCAAGTAATAATAAGATAAATGTGGGTTTTTAGTCACATAATAAACAATTATAAACACATCATTTTAAACACGGATACATTTAAAACATACACACGTGCAGCAAAGCACAACCAACAAACACACGACTACTGCAGCCACAAGAGCTTTACGTATGCAGAAAGGAGGAGGTTTTAATAAAATTGAAAATAAATATTGATTTTATTTTATAGATTTTGTTGCAAGATTTTTTGGGTTAAGATAAGTAAGTTAAGTGATTATAAAGGCTGTATGCAATTGCGTTGTCAGCTTTTTTTCAATTCTGTTTACAAGTTCGTGCCTTAAGTCTTTTGTTTTGTGTGTAACAGGAAATTGTTAATTTTTGTTTTTGCTCTTTATTTTGTTGGATTTTAATTATTTAAATTAAGAAGAAAAGGAAATAGTTATTTGTATGAGAAACACTTATAAAATACAGCATTTTAAGGATATATAAATATAAACGCAAAATACTTAAATGGTTCCTCTATCTGGTTTGAGCATCACTTTATCATCAACGAAGACAAGTTTTTGTTTTTCTTTTGTTTTTCAAAAACATTTTCTTTCAAAAGCTATTTTTACAAAAAATTTATTTTTTTCTAGAATAAATTTTTGAAAAAGTACTTTTTTCTAAAGTACTTTTTTCTAAAGTACCTTTTTGAAAAAATACTTTTTTTTACATTATCTTATTGAAAAAGGTCTTTCTGAAGATGTACTTTTTTCTAAAGTACCTTTTTGAGAAAGTACTTTTTTCTAAAGTACCTTTTTGAGAAAGTACTTTTTTCTAAAGTACCTTTTTGAAAAAGCACATCTTTAATAAGTTACTTATTGTCCCTCGCCTATTAACAATGTACATTTTTGAAAGTTATCTCGTAAAGAAAAAGAAAAATTATTTTAAGCGATACTTTTATGAAAAGGTGTTTTGTTTAAAGTACATTCTGGTGGAAAAGTATTTTCAGAAGGTGTATTTTTAAGCAGTACTTTTAAAAGGGCCTTTATTTTGGTACTTTCCAATACGGTATTGTTTTAAAGGTACTTTTTCTAAAAGTACCTATAAAAGGTGTTCTTTAAGGTACTTTTTACAAGTCAATTTTTAATAGGTTTTCTTAAAGGCACTTTTTGAGATGTTATTTTTTTTAACAGGTACTTTTTTAAGCAGTTTTTTTAAAAGGTGATTTTTTTCAAAAGATACTTTTTTAAAATTAATATTTTGAAATGGTACTTTTTTAAAGTGTATTTTTTAAAAGGTAGTTTTTTAAAAGGTACTTTTTTAAGAAATACTTTTTTAAAAGGTACTTTTTTGAAAGGTACTTTGTGCTGCTATAAAAGGTGTTCTTTAAGGTACTTTTTACAAGGCAATGTTTAATAGGTTTTCTTAAAGGCACTTTTTTAAGATGTTATTTTTTTAACAGATACTTTTAAGAAGTTTTTTTAAAAAGTGATTTTTTAAAAAATATATTTCTAAAATGAATATTTTGAAAAGGTGCTTTTTTAAAAGGTACTTTTTAAAAGAACTTTTTTAATAGGCACTTTTTAAAAAGTACTTTTTAGAGATACTTTTTTAAAACGTACTTTTTCTAAAAAAAACCTTTTTAAAATGTACTGCTACTAAAGGTGTTCTTTAAGGTACTTTTTACAAGGCAATGTTTAATACGTTTTCTTAAAGGTACTTTTTTAAGATGTTATTTTTTTAACAAGTAATTTTTAAAAAGTTTTTTAAAAGCTTTTTTTAAAGATACTTTTTTAAAATGAATACTTTGAAATGGTAATTTTTTAAAAGGTAGTTTTTAAAAGGTTCTTTTTTAAAAGTTACTTTTTAAAAAGTACTTATTAATAAGTACTTTTTAAAAAGTACTTATTAATAAGTACTTTTTAAAATGTACTTATTAATATATACTTTTTAAAAGGTCCTTTTTAAAAGGCACTTTTTTAGAGGGTACTTTTTAAAAGGTATTTTTTTAAAAGGTATTTTTTTAAAAGGTACTTGTTTAAAAGGTACTTTTTTCAAAGGTACTTTTTTGGAAGGTACTTTTTAAAGGACAGTTTTTTAAAAGGTACTTTTTTAAAATGTACTTTTTTAAAAGGTACTTTTTTAAAAGGTACTTTTTTAATAAGTACTATTTTAAAATCCACTTTTTTAAAAGGCACTTTTTAAGAGGCACTCTTTAAAAAAAAATGATTTTATAAAATGTATATTTCTAAGAGACAATTTTTTAAAAGTACTTTTTTAGAAGGTTTTTTTAGAAGGGGTTTTTTCAGAAATAGTTTACTTAAAATAATATTTTAGACGTTCTTAGGAGTAAAATTTTTAAAATAACTTCATTTAAATTAGTTTAATTATAATTAAATTTGTAACAAACACTTTCTGCCCAAATACTTTCTAAAAATCACTAACTTCAATTACATTGTAATTCTTTATCTAAAACTACTGCTAAAGCTGTTTCTCAAATGATTGTTTTGTGAAAAGAACTTATTTCTTTGAAAACATGTCTTTAAATGGTGTTTTTTTTTCAGAGAACTGCTGTGATTCTTTCTAACGAAAAGTTATACTGTCTGTTCGATGATGTCGCAATCTTTCGTTACATCGAATAAATAACATTAAAACAAAAAGTAGTTTTAAAAATAATATGAAGTTTTTAAAATTCTTCGAATTTATTGGAATTAAGCTCTCACGGTCTTATTCTTTAAAAATGTGCCATTTACCACTTATTTGTAAATGTTTATGGCAAATTTGTCAAATAAGTGTTCAATAAACTTAAAATAATTCTAATTTTTATAAGTAATGCAGTTAAAGTACACTTTATTTATGACTATGAAAATGGTGCATTATATTCAAGCGGTACTCCTCTCATGTACTTCTTAAAACATATTTTTTCTCAAATATTTTTATTTTCCAGGTATTTTCGTCAAAAGTTATTTGTTAACATTTCTTACTCATTTTTGTACGTTTAAATTAGTTTTATGCAGAATTTGTTCTGTTTTATTGAACCTAAAATGTTGTCTTGATTCTCATTAGTGTTTTTATTAAAGCATTTTTAATTAATAATTATGTTCTTAAGTGTGATTAATAATGGTTTTATTTAGTAAATCTGTTTTTATCATAATTTTAATTTAATGTTTCATAACAGAACATTTTTCTGAGTAGCTAATTTATCTTGATTTGCTGTCATGCAGTTTTGATGATTATAAATAATTAATACTAAACAACAAATTAAAAAAATATATATAAAAAATGAACGTTAACAAAATTATTTTGAGAATACAATCATACTGACGATATCTAACAAAACACTTTACAATTGAAAAGTTTCCGCTTTAACAAATGAACGATCGAAAACTGTGTTAGAAACATTATTTTGAAGGCCGTTTAAGAATGGCAATAAAGGTCAACGGTAATGTTTCTGTTGAGAATAAAAATTAATTTAGTGTTAAAGACCAGCATTAAAAGAAAATTTGCCAAGAGTTTATTTAGTGGTTATAAATTTGCTTATTGAAGAGGGTAGTTCAAGAATTATTCCAAATAGCCAAAGGGAATTTTAAGCAGTTACTTAAAATGAATTAAAGACAACAATACAAATTTTACTTAAAAATAAAAATGGGAGCATTGGGAGCTTTTATAACTAAATTTATGACGCTCGAATTACTTTTGCTTTAGATTTTTTACTTTTATTTAATTAATTATGTTACGGACCTCGTCTTCATGTTCTCAAACATTATCACATGCAATAGATCTTTTGTGGATTTAACATTTCCTTAATAATCTGTCATTTTTCTACCACATCGAAATCAGTTAAAAATGTTTATTTCTGTAATTTTTCATTTGATGCTTTTAAGAATATATTTATAATGTCATCACATAACAGATAAATATCTTAAGATCATCACCATCGCCATCATTGTCATTAGCATTATCAGAGGTAACACTGCATTGACACGTAAATATTTAAAGACACAATATTGTTTAGAATATTACAACTTAATTCACATCACCGGGATTTCATTTTCTGTGGAAATCTCAAGTTCTTTGACACGCAACAACAACAACAACAATAACATGTTGTCAATGCAAACACCTTAATTGCCCTGTTGTAAGAATTTTCTTTTTATTTACTTTGTTTTTCGTTTACTTTTTTTCCCCCCTTTTAGGATCACAACAAGTCATTTCCATTTAATGGATTTTTAAAAGATTTGTTTGAACATTTTAAATTTCTCTTTGTCGCTTCTTGTCAGCTAATAGAAGAAAAAGGCCTAAATAATTTGATTTGTTCGTCCTTTTCTTTTTCTTGTTATCGTAGGCTGAGATTTATTTATTTTTTCCTTTTTACTATTTAGTCGCTGCTGCAGCATATTAAAGAGCTTGTTACAATTTTACAATATTTTTGTAGAGTTTTTCTTTTTGTTGTTATCTTATCGCAACTAGATTTTTCACTTTTTTACGCTTGTGTTGTAAAATATTCAAGTGGTTGTCAAATATTTAAAGAGGAATTGTTGTCAACGATAAGCCCCAGATTATTAACATGATTAACTTTGTGGAAGAATAGTGAGTGTAGGTAGAAGTTGTTGCATTTATTGATACAATATTTATTTTTTTTCAATAATTATAAATGAATGCTTTTCGTGTCCTTTAAAGGTATAGATAGTATTTTTACTAAACTGCTTTGAATTTTGTTAATGGATAGTAATTTTTAAATAGATTAAGAAGTAATGAGTGACACTTATTTGTGTAAATATTTTTGTAGGTATAAAAATTACTTGCACCCCATTCATACGATGAATTTTATGACGTGTAATTTTGGATGTCACTATTAAAATAGACTTGATTTCTATTGTCATGTTTATTGTCATATTTTTCTTTATTATGTCTGTTCTTGTTTTCAAGTCATATATCTCTATATGTAAAACAATAACAAAAAATAAAAATAGATATAGAGATCATATTTATCATATGAACACAAATAATTTTTGGAAGCAACGTCATAAAAAAACAAAGAAAATTAGACGGCATAAAATGTGTCATGTGAATTGGGTGTTGGTATTTAAATAAATCAAAATATTAGAACAATTATTATTTATAAAATTTCATACGATTTGCTATTGTATATAAAAGTAAAAAAAAAATCCCACTATCGCAAGTAGCTATTCCCATTAAAAAAGTTTTTCAAAGTTTCTGATTTGCTACTGTGAATGCTTCCCATGCAAGTAATATGGCATCACCTATCCCATGAATTACTTTACGAGATAAATTCACAATAACTGACAATGGAAACGAAAAGGGAATATTTAAGTTGTAATTTGTATTTAAATAAATCAAAATATTAGAAGAACTATCATTAAAAAGTGTTTTCAGTTTTTAACATTTAATACGATTTGCTATTGTATCGGGTGGGCCATCTAGCGGTTTAAATTTGAACCACCGGATATTACGAATCTGGCAATACTTATCTCTATTCTGTCACAACATTCATCTCCACTTTACGAAATAAATCGATTAATGCTTGAGCAGCGTTAGGATCTATTGGAAATTTATTTTCAAAACAGATTTTTGGATTTTGCCATCTTTTCGGATAAAGTTAATTTCCATCTCGGTAGGTACGTTAATAAGCAACATTTCCGTATTTAGGGCTCAGAAAACCAACATTTGGCCTTACAGAAGAAAATACACCCATTAGGAGTGGCTCACCAATTTGCCTCACCAACTTGTGAAACGAAGGCATCATTGGCCCATATTTGTTTCAAAATGAGGACAGCAAAACCATTACGGTCAACGGAGACATCTATTGCACCATGATAACCCATTTTTTTGGGCGCGCTTTTCGTGGTATTGATGTGAAGGAAGTTTGGTTTCAACAGGATGATGCAACATTAGGGTGTCCCAAAATATTTTTTTGTCAGAGGCTCAAGCATAATTTGAAAACTTATAGGGTCCACTATTTTTGAATTTTTTTTTAGATTTTTAGGAAGAGGTTTAGAGGTCGCGCAAATCAAATCTTTGTTAAAAATCGGGGTTTTCGACCTTTTTTCAAACTTGACTCATAACTTTGTCAATCACCACGTTGATTTAATTTTTTGACCAAATATTTCTAAAGAAAATTTTCCAAACTTTATATCCATATGCAAAAACTTTAAGTTTCGGCAATATTTTAGTCCATTACGATTCCAGATATTAAGTATTTTTGCAATTTTTAACAAATTCTGTAAAAAAACGGTTTATTACTTTTCAAATTTATATGGAAGGTATAAAAACTAGTGAGGCGATTTTGAAAACGGATAAGTTCTAAACAATTAAAAAAAAGAAAAATGGAATTTGGTCCTACAGTTCCCGAGTTACACTATTTTTATAGTTTGTAACTTAAAAATGGTGATACTTTTTTCGTTATAATTTTTGTATATTTCCATAAATTTTTATAGTTGGGTCTTTAAGGAGATTTCTGCGAATAAATAAAATATTATTTCATTTCAATTTCGCTGGATGATGAAAATTATATATTCTTTGAAAATATGCATTTTCCGAAACCAGTTGCAATCTTATATAGACAAATCAACAATTGATGCCAGTGCCCTCGATACGCTCCTCTCAATGATCTGAGCCTATTAAAGGAATTGGATAGTTATAAAATTATTAATAAAGCAGTTGCACAAGCCTCGCTTAAAACTTTTCTAGGTCATCAGTTAATTAACTCCGAAATTGGCTGCCTTAGCGTTTTTTGATGAACGTATCGACACCAAAACTTTGCGTTTAATGACAAAAAAAATTGCAGATACTCCATGCAGCGATTATGAAATAGCAAATGTAACTTTAACAGAAGAAAACTTTAGAAATAAGGAAATTCAACAATTCATTTCAAAAGCCAGTCTAACTTTTTTTGAAGCTTGCAATATTTCAATTGATTTTTTTTAAATAGATCTAGAGAATTGGAAAAGCAACAAGTCATTTCAAGATGCAAAGAAAAAAGTTCAACATTTACAAGTGGTAAATGATGTCGCAGAACAAGGTGTGGCTTTGGCTGATACTTATATTAATGTCACAACTTCTGAAACTGATTTCCAGAATTTATTGCAAGTTGTAGAACTACATCGCAAGAGCCTCAATAAATGATTTTTCACAGAGCAAAACAAAAGTTGGTTTTTTAGTTGATTGGGTATGATTGGTAACTGGCAAACAGCTTATAAAAACATATACTGGGTATAAAGATAAAAACGGGTATAACTCGGAAACGGTAAGAGCAAATTTAAAAATTGTTGTATTTATATTAATAAGAATTAATTTGTCTTTCAAACTGCATCATTAGTTTTTTTCGCTTTCATTGAAACTTAAAAACTTGTAAAGCGTTATTACAAAATTTTTGAAAAAATTACGAAAAATTGTAATTTAGGGTATCTAAATAAGCAAACTCATCACCAAAACTTATAAGTTTTTCACACAGGAATAAATCTTGGATACTTTTCTTTAAAACTGTTTCCTCAGGAGTGAAGAAACCCGTGGTTATTAACCAAGTTATGAGTAAAGTTAGAAAAAAGGCCGAAAACTCCGGTTTTTTATGAAAACTCCATTTGCGCGACCTCTAGACCTATTCCGAGAATTCTTTAAAAAAAACCAAAAATACTTCAGCCTATAAGCTTTTAAATTTTGATTGAGCACTTATGAAAATCAGAAAAAAAAATTTTTTGGGACACCCTAATGCAACATGCTACCCATATCATGCCACAATCGATTTATTGCGTCAAACGTTTGATGGCCGTTTAATTAGCCGAAATGGTGTTTGTACTTGGCAGTCAAGAAGATGCGGTTTGACGTTAAAGACAAGCCAGATGCCATTGCCGAAATTCGACCCCATACACCCGAAAAAGTCCTCAAAAATTGGTTCGATTGAAAGATTTACTGTGAGGCCAGAAACGGTAGACACAGGAATGAAATAACATTCCATCTCTAACCGGAACAATTGTAGTTCACAATAAAAAAATAGATTTTGGAAAAACTTCAAACCGGTTTTGTTTTATTGCATTTTTAAATAAAAATTTTTTTTCATAAGTGCAAACAAAAATTTCCCTTTCCCAAATAACTAAATCCATTAAAAAAATCCCAAAGTTTTTTATTTGCAATTGTGAATGTTTCCCATACGAATAATATGGCATCACCTATCCCATGAATTATTTTACGAGATAAATTCACAATAACTACCAATGGAAGGGAACATTTAAGTTGTAATTTGTATTTAAGCCTCAATTAAACACTCTATTGATATACATTTTATTTATTTGTCTATTCGACATAATTGAGTCAATTAATTTATTAAGTATTAGTGCTTTTTATTATTTTGAAATTAGGTTAATGTCTGCTGATGATTTCATGTAAGAACTAATGAAATGCAGGCATATGGACATACTTGACCACAAATATTTGATATACTTTTTTATTTTATTAAAGAAATTAGAAAATATTTTGTAAACAAGCTTTTATTTTAATGCCCCATAAATACGACAATAAACCGTAAATTAAATAAAATCCGTAAATATACGATATTACACAATTTATACGATATAGTAGTTCGTGGTGAACTTTTCTTATTTCTGTGCTAGAGAAGCATACAAAATACAGTTTTGTACTGTCGACCATGGATCATAAATTTGTAGATTTGATTTAATTTGCATTTTATTTTTTTAGAGCGTTAATGTTTTGTACCATGTTAATTTTCATGGCCGTTTTTATTAATGAGTTATTTTCTGATGTTATATAAATAAGCTAAAAGATATTATTGATTTCTATTTATTCTTGACATTTCAATATTATTTTAGTAATAATTTTTGTAAGCTCGAGGATTTTTATGTAAAATTTTTTTTAAATATTAATTTATATTTTCAATATTTTGCCACTCCTTCGGGTGGCTTCTGCAGGAAAATATTCCTTCTTATTCGTTAACTGTGTGCCAATGCTATTTCAAGATGTTATAAAAATTAGGGCACTTTTGTACTAATTTTCATTAGCAGTTAACAAGTTCTATTGGCGTCTTGTAATGAGTGGGCAAGTGTACTACTTTTTTATGTTGTCTTGATGTATGGAAAAATGGGGATGGGTACACATATACACAAACAAACAATAGAGTGTTTAATTGAGGCTTAAATACAAATTTCAAATTAAATGTTCCCTTTTTGCTTCCATTGGCAATTATTGTGAATTTATCTCGTAAAATAATTCATGGGATAGGTGATGCCATATTATTTGTATAGAAAACATTCACAATAGCAAATGAAAAACTTTGCGAGTTTTTTAATGGGAATAGTTATTTGCGATAGGGGAATTATTTTTTTACTTTTATGTAAAAAAAGTTTAAATTTAAAAATGCAATAAAACAAAAACGGGAGCCCTTTATATTGCAGAAAAAGTCTTATATCTGAAGTAATTTTGGAATTCAAATAATATTGATTTAAACAAAAAAAAATTTTTCAAAAAATAGGCTACGATATCTTTCAGTTCAGCTCTATTGCTAAATGAAAACTACTAAGATCGCCGAGCAGTCAATGTTGGCGTGTATGCACATGTATTTTTGCAAGTATGAAACAACACTGATATGACAAAATTTTTTGTTTGCTTTTCATGCAAATTTTCAACGCTTTTTAAATAATTTTATGTTAGGAAATCAAAAAAAATATTTATATTGTGCACGTCTACAAAAAATTACCTTTCGAATCATAATGCTTTAACAAAAATTAAGGACGATAAGACACTTAAAAGTGTACCACAAAAAAAAGATGTGACGTATTTATATATAAGATTACAAGCAACAGGCTGCATGAAAATAAGGTTTCATAGGTAGTAAAGAATATTTTAAATATTTTCTCGAAAATGAATCTTCTTTTCGTTTTTTTATTAGTAAATAAATGTTTTTTGCAGTTCTCAGTCAAATTGTTTGCATTTTTGATCTGTCTGACCGTCTCCTGAATTTCCTCTTAGGAATCACATTATTTTTTTCTGTGCAATCATTGTCATATTATTTAATTTTTCTTCTTCTTTGTAGCAGAATAATTGATACTTCAAAATATTTGATTAATAAGCATTTTTATTAATAGCAGGTTAAAATTTCAGCCTTCGGTATTGAGGGAAATTTGTTTTTAAATTGTTTTGTAGTTTCGTTCGATATCGAATACGTTAATTTGCCCCTTAAAGTTGTCTTCAGAGTAAAAATAAATCTTGAATTTATTAAATTAACAACATTGGCGGTACATAATTTTATGACTTTGTTATTCTATAAAAATGTTAAAATTTAAAGAACTTTTGAGAAATATAAATAACAATAGCACAGGAATTAATCTTAACTCGCATTGTGTTCAAATAATACCAATTTAAACACGTTCTCTGATTTAATTGCATGATTACTTTATGCCAAAATTTTCAAGCTTTAATAAAATTACATTTTTATTGTTGAAAATACTCCTGCTGATACTTTTAGCACACTTGTTTTGTATAATTTATGGTGGAACAAAATTCTTTAATGTTCTTATGAATTTGCACAATCGTTTGTGCAGAGCACTGAAATGACACACATTTTTTAAGACATGAAATATAAAAAAAACCAAATATTTTACCCATAAAGTAAAATTTTTTATTATCAAATTGAAATATGATGGGCTGAAATTCTTAAGAAAATATTTATATATATTTTAATTTGTTCTCCTTTGCTTTTAGTTTCCGGATGCTGTTATTTGAAAAATTTTATTTTTAGCATTTTCCAGCTGATAGAATGACTTTGGTTTAATACAATCACCAAACAGTTTTCATTTAAGCCAATATCTCGGTATTTACTCAAGGATAGTAAATATTAAGTGTTGGTAATCAAGTTTTTTTTTTCTTATGAAACTAAAATCAAACAGACATTAAACTGAACACAATCTTAAGACCGAAAAAGCCTTAAGTAAATAAAATGAAAGTAATAAAATCCATTAAGTAACAAAAATTGCTCTTTTACGAAATAAAAAAATAAATAAATAAAGCAGCTAGAAGCCGTCGTCGCTCTGATGGAGTTCAAAGAACAAAAAAAAAAAACAAAAAAACTTGCCTACTGTATTAAAGTGGCTTAAAACGTGTAGAAAATAATTTATAAATAAAACGTGAATTGGTTAACGCTTAAGATTTTGTTAATATTAAAACCAAGCAAAAAAAAAAATAAGAAAAATATAAAAGAATAGAATATTGATAAAAATAAAAATGAAAAGGGGTTACTCAATGCAGACTTTCGACTCCTAAGGAAAACATTTTTAAAAATAAAACCTAGTGGTCTGTGTTTGTTTCTTTAAATAAAATTCCAAAACGATTAATAATGAAATTACAAAAATTATCACATCTAACAAATGGATACTAATAGGTGATCTTTTAAGAGCTTTCGTATTTCATTAAGAAAATTTTTTTAGAGAAATGTATGAAATCGTTATTCGAGTCCATAAAATGATCTAAATAATTCAATGTTTAAAGATGATTTCTTGTAGATATTGACCGCGGCTGCGCCTCAAATAGTTCATACGCAGGGTCCACTCTCTCCAACCTATCGGTCGTTATCTCAAGAATAAATTCTTCGATAAGGACTTCTTGTGCGTTCTTGTCCTTAGAGACAGGAGCCTTAGCATAGCCCTCCAAAAAAGTGTCTAAAGGTGTAAAATTGGACGATCTAGGCGCCCAACTGACCGGCCCCAAGTATGAAATAAACTGTTCAACGAGCTCGCCTCTTAATTGTGCGATTGTTTCGTGTGCTCTTTTGGCATGTATCGCCGTCTGGTTGAAACCGCATGCCAGCCAAGTTTAACTCTTTCATTTTGAGCAAAAAAAAATGTTCTTATCGCACGGTAGCTCTCGCCATTCACGGTCTTAGTCGTCTTTGAAATATTATGCCACTGGCCCGGAATTCACACCAAACACCACATTTTTCGATATGTATTGGCAGTTGTTGCAATGCTTCTGAACGATATTCACACCAAATACCACAACTTTGCTCATTCACTTACCCATTCCACCAGAAATGAACTTCGTCGCTGAACACGAGAAGTGCTCGATGCTCTTCCTTAGCCCAGCACGACTTTTGATAATAAAATTCAATAATCTGCAATAGTGGTTCGTTTGTAAGTCGATTCATGGTTAAATTAGAGACCAAACTGAACATGTTCAAGAGTAACATATTTATTACACGAAAACAGCTGAGTTCCCAAAAACAGTGCTGCCAAATGAAAGATTTCTAAAAAAATCAGCCTTTAGTGTTAAGAAATTATATTACAGCGTAATAGTTATTGTATGGTTCAGTGTTGTGCCATTTCAGAAACGATGGAAAGCATCAAATTTGTTGTAAAAACGGATAAAAACTGTAATATGTGTTCAGACATGCATTTTTAATTGAGTCAATATTCACTTTATTGACATAATTATCTTGTTGTTCACATATACAAAATTTAGTCGATTCGTATGATAACTAAAATTAAAACTTTGTTACATTCATAAGGGCCTCAAGTTTAAATCTGGGATGTTTTTTTGTTCTTTTTTTTTAATTTTCCACTTATACCCTCCCAAAAGGAATTGGAGGATATATTCACTTTGTCACTCCGTATGTAACGCAAGCAAAATATCCCTCTAAGCGAAATATCCCTCTAAGACCCAATAAATTATGTATATATATTCCTGATCAGTGATAAAATCTAGGACGATCTAGGCGTCCGCCCGTCTACCCGACTGTGAAAATTACGATACAGTCCAAACGAAGAGAGCCACACTCTTGAAATTTGATACAGATAAATTTTGAAGAATAACACTGGTCATGTTCGCAAATGGGCTACATCAGGGCAGAGGGAAAAAAGTTCCCCTAAGAAGAACTAAACCAACCTCTAAAAACAACATAATTTTTATATTAAATTGAATTAAGATTCTATAGGTTAATTGTTCGAAATTTTAATTTAAATATCAGAAAGACATGATAAATATTCCAAGGCACAAAGGCAAGTCAACATCAGTTTTTGTTATTCAACTTACACAGCAGAGCAGAACAGCTGTTTTCGAAAGACGCAACCCTTTCATCATCAGTGCTCATATGTATTGTGTTTGTCACCACTTATTAGGTGGCTTAGTTGAATGTGATAAAAGTTCCTATTTACACAAATTTTATTGTGAAAAAAGATACGAGAACTGTATCAACCTGATGTTAACATGTTATTGTTATAATACCCGTGTAACCGTTTGATTATTTTTCTTCATGTCCCATTTTTCTGAAAATTTTTTTTTAATTTTTTTTTTTTTTTTTGTTAGAATTTTTTTTTTAATTTTTAATAATTTTTATTAATTCTTTTTAATTTTTAATTTTTTTTTATAATTCTGTTAAACAAATGATATATTTTTATGTCACAAAAGGTCCAAAGCGTTAAACTTGGAGCCAGAAAATCAGACTAAAATCAAACTATTTTTGAAACCCGCTCTTTTTAGTGGGCGTGGGAAGTAATAAATTACACGCAAAATAGTGTAAATATTTAAAAAAATTTTATCCCTTAAGCCTACATTCCTTATAAACTAAATTTTTAAGCTTTTATGGCGATTGTAAAATGTTTTCTGATTTTCCCCGGCCCTACCTCTCCACCCACCCACCTTTGCTTCCTAAGTGACCCTATAAAAAATTTTTTTTTACTCTTCATTATCCCAAATATGTACTTTTTAAGTTTTTACGATGTCTCCCCCACGGTCCTTCCTGGAGTGACCCTGTCGAAAAAGAGTTTTAAAATTGGGCACAGAAATGTCTTAAAGGAACTCTGACTCAGTAGGTTACACATTTTCTGCCTTATTCATAAAATATATGAAAGTCTTATAAGAGTGTAATAGAGCAAATTTCATATGAAATTTTGTTTTATTACGCTGTTATTAGACTCCCATAATTTTTATGAATAAGGTGTTTTTAATTTATTTACTAAATATTTGGAGGGTATTTAAGATTCGATCCATTCGAGTATACCGTTTTCACTTGTTAGTAATAAATTCAATGTCGCGGTGCGACATATTTTCTTTATGGTGTTTTTTACTTTTATTTGCCAAGTCTCGACTAACTTTGTTTTAGCAGTGCTGCATTTGTAATTTTATTCGATTTTATAGCAATTAAGTGTTAATTGAGCAATCACATAATTAAAATTTTGTATAATTAATTGAGCTCAATAATGACATTGATTGCGATAAACTCAATTAAGATTTATGTCTGAATATAATATACAAATTAATTAAAAGAGTTATGAAATTTTTATATGACATATTGTCACAATTCTATTTTAAATGAAATTTATTTATTTATATTATTTTGTAATTTACAAATTGTGAATTCTCAGATGGTTTTTTAAATTATGTGCATAAGATAAGAGGTTTTTAACTTTTCAAAACTATGGTTAAAGTCTACTGATGATTTGGTAAAGCACCAATGAAATGCATATTGATGCTTCACCATCAATAAATAAATTTCATTTAAATTAAAAGACTGTAAAAAGCAGTCAGAGAACAAAAAAAAATTATAAACCACACTGAACATGTTACACGAAAACAGCTGAGCTGTTAAAAAAAGTGTTGCCAAAAAAAGAAAGTTATTAAAAGAATCACCCGTTCTATACAAAATTGTGTTATAAGTCGTTTGATAAATTTAAAATTTTCTTCCTGTGAAAAAAACTGTTAAAGAATTTATAAATCGAAAAAGGCAGTTTATTAACATTAATTTAAGGCTTCACAAGGTCCAGCGTTAAATTATGCACTTGTGGAAAACTTGTAAATTAAAAGAGAGAGGGAAGGAGAAAAAAACACCAAATCACGTTTTTCTTAATATGAGTCATAAGAAAAATTGTATGCTTTTTCTTTGTAACGAATATCAAACAACGTTTTGTTAAAATGCACAAGTAAGAGTATTAATAGACATTTTATCATTATAGATTTTCATCTTGTGCCCTGGCGGAGGAAATATTTCTTAGTTTCTGTCTTTTTTCAAATGGCCACACAATTCTTAGCGATGAGTAATAATTATTTGTAAATGGCTGCACTGACCAGTTTAAGCATGAAAATTTTTAGAATCCAGTTTTCTAGTTCAAACATTTGCGGATTTTAAGTTCCAAAACTCACACGAGAAATGTTTTAAAAATTTTCATATGAACTAAATTGAAATTATTCATTAGATTCATTTGAAAAAAACCCATAACTTCACTTAGCGTTTTATATTTTTTTTTTTGTGTACCAGTTGTATGCTTTTTGTTCATTTACACTTAAGTAAATAATAAATAGACTTAAGAACAAACAAAAGCACCCCACGAAAAACACTTGTTATCTATTTAATTACGCCTGGCTAATAGACGAAGAAAAAAATCATCGTAATACTTTTAACACTTTAATGTATTTTAAAACACTACACTCCACGTTTATGGCTGAAATATTTACAAACGTTTTCAATATTTGAACAAGAACTATTTTAGGAGTGAAAAGAAAACTATTAAAATGTTTTATTTAAATAACATTAACCGCATTTCTTTTTGGTTAAATATAATTTATTCTTAATTATTTAATTTGAAAAACTTCACGGTGCTGTAGAATTTTTATTAAGAAAATTTAAAATGTTCTCAACGGGTTATCCATTTAGTGGTTTCAAATTATATAATTCATTGCCAAGCCCTGCAGCACTGCATAGCCGGAGTAGGGGTAATCTTTAGAGTGCCGGTTCCAAAAGAAAAAAAATCTTATAGGAATTTTTCAACAAAAAAAAGGTAACGTTCAATACAATTTTTTTTTCTTGGCCCAGTACTCAAACTAAACCCCCAAAAATTCTTGTGGAGTTTTCCAACAAAAAACGTAGAAAAATAACGGTAACGTTCATTACAATTTTTTTTTCGACCAGCACTCAAGGCACCTTGTTATGCCTTAAGTGCTTGTAAAATTCATGGGAAGAGGAGGCTTGTAAAATTCATGGGGAGAGCGGGTATAGACCTAGTGTAATGCTTGTGTACGATCGTTGTGGACTTCCCCAAATTTTAAATGACTAGAAGGCCTTCTGTAGTAAGTTTATTTCGCAAACGAGCTTTTCAAAACTAAAAAAAATATTCAACCATGAGATGAACATTTTATATTGAAAATCTTTCTGAAAGTTTACCTTAAAAATTTCTTTTCTGGGAAGAATGGAAAATATTTTATCTTATTATTTGAATTTCGATAAAATCTCTGTAGGCACTAAGTTTATTAACGATCGATCAATAGCACTAGCGAACAAAGAAATCAGGCGCTCTGCACATTTGATAAAACCCAATAAACCTTACATATTTAGATTCAATAAAACCATGTATATCGACCCAATTAGTCCATTTGACTTATACACTCCAACTTTTTTTTTTTTTTGTTAATTATATAGGAATCGAAACTCGGTGGATGAGACGGGAGACAATTTTAAGTAGATATTTTTTATTTATTTGTTACTTCACTTCACCGGTGAATTTCTAATTCAATAACGGCGAAGGAGTTTGACGTAGTGAGTTCCGTAGTACGTAATAGTGACAACGGCTGTCGCGAATGCAGACAGAATAACTCGATACCAATTTCATGACTGAGTGTGGTATCGAAGCAATGACCTTCGGCTTTGTAATTAACAAAAAGAAATTTTCAAGCAAAATGCTAAATATCGTTAAAAATTAAAAAAAAAACAACACATTTTAATGGGAATTTTAAAGGTGTATCCAGTGTTGCCACAGCAATAAAAACTTTTTTAGCATAATATTAAAAAAGTTACCAAAAATATAAGTTTGTCGTGACTAAAAAAAATTTTAATGCAAATTTTAAATTCACAGCTACGGCAATTAATAACGCAAAAAAATTGTATATGGACGAGGGCCATATATCAAAAAACTCAAACTGAAAACCTTCCGTTGCCGTTATGCTGGGAATACAATTGGGACGAACGATGGATCTTTCGCAGCGAAAAATAATACAACGAATTTTGTTAGTTGTATTTTTGTTCAATTTTAACTTGTAAAATAAGTTTTACAATTTCATATTGTTCAACTTATTTTATAATTTCTCTTTTTATTAGTCATACGCCGTGAACTATGCAACAGATTTACTTCTATTCCTTATGACGCCAAACGGCATATAATATCTATAACCGTGTGACCATTTTTCATTTCCGTTTTTATATGTTTCTATAAATAAAATTATTTTTAAGTTTAATAACAGTATTATTTTTCGAAATTTTTTGTTTTAAATTCAGAAGAACCAGATAAATATTCCAAGGCACAAAGGAAAGTCAACATCAGTTTTTAGTTATTCAACTTACACAGCCGAGCAGAACAGCTGTTAATATCTATAACTGTGTGACCATTTTTCATTTCCGTTTTTATATGTTTCCATAAATAAAATAATTTTTATTTTTCGACACTTTTTGTTTTAAATTCAGAAGGACCTGATAAATATTCCAAGGCACAAAGGAAAGTCAACATCAGTTTTTAGTTATTCAAATTACACAGCAGAGCAGAATAGCTGTTTTCGAAAGCCGCAACGCTTTCATCATCAGTGCATATGTGTATTGTGTTTGCCACCACTTATTATTGTATTATTTTCATTTTATAGCTTTCAAAATAAATATAGAAACAAATTATTACAAAAAATTTTGTTAGTTGTATGTTAGTTGGATTTTAACTTTTCCCGTACCTACTATTTTTGCAAAATGGCCACACTATCACACAATATATAAATAACAGTTTTCTGCTGTATTTTCGTTGTTTCGTGTGTTTCACACGACGAATTTATCTAACGAATTTTTATCAACGAATTCGTGGTGTTGGTCGAAATTCGCCTATCGTCCTAATTGTGTTGTAGTTTCTATTGGATTATTTTTTTAATTTTTACAGTGTGAAATTTTACTTATTTTAATAGTTTTTATTTTTTTTTTTTTAATAAAAATTTTCATTCTGCAAAAAGTTTTTCACTTTAATTTTAAAAATAAGAAATTTTACAACTTATTTTAATAGTTTTTAGGAAAATTTTCACTCTGTAAAAGTTCATGCCTTAATTAAAAGGAGTGTTTTAGTCTTAAATTTCATACCAGCTTAACATGTTTAATTTTGTATAACTATCTGTTCACCGATGTCGAACGCTATCGTTCGATAGAATAAATAACATATGTTTTGTTTCAGGTCTTTCTTTTGTGTTTTTCTTCTTTCCGATTTTTTTCTTATATTCACAAACTGATCGTTATTATACCGCTATTCTGTCGACTTTGTTTGCTAGTTTTGTGTATGTATTACGAGCAATTGTAAACAAATGACTTTCATTATCAGTTTATTCCGCTACAGGCCGGTAGTGTTTTATGTGTTAAAGCCATGTTGGTCACAAAAAAATTTATAAAACTACAATAACCGATATGTTTAAAAAATAAATATTTTATTGTAATATTTTAATAAAAAATAAATATTTTGATAAAAAATAAGCTTTCTGTTTCATAAAAAGGTTTTCATTTATCACTTTTCTTGTTATATATTTTTCCTCGCTGGGTGCAACAACCTCAATAAGTGCAATTACCTTGATTTCTATTAGTTGCGGTTACCGAGTTTGTACTGTATTATCTATTTTTAAATATAAAAAAAAATTCCCCATTTGTATATCGAATTTACAAAATAAACAGCCACATGGAAACATTGAAGAAAATATTTCCATTTTGAATTAAAATAACCAAAACGGCAACGCTGATTGTACCGGCAAAAGGAACTTCCGATAAGGATTCAGGGGAAATACATATTGGTAAATAAGTCTAATCAAATGTACTGAACATTTTCCTTGTGTGCCGGTTTAATTGATCCGGAACAAATTTTTTTACCACAAACTTCCTTGATAAGAAAATACAATTACACAGAAAAAGTACCGCCTGCCAAAAAGTACCTACTATAAATGTACATTGTACATACATACTCGTATATGCATGCCTCTAATCAACACTAGCTCACATATATTTTTAATTATATGCAATTGGAACGTTTTACTCTTTTTTCCCAACTCACAAACACAAGATGCACAGATGACTACAACAAAAAAGCGTATTTAAAAAAATACTCTCACCTGTAAACAAAAACGTTAAGAAGTTGGTGAGTTCAAGATGGTGAGAGAGAGAGAGAGAGAGCAAACAATAGCGTTGCATATATAATGCAGAGTGCCATAAGGTAAAAAAGCAAAATGTAACAAAAACGCTAAAATAATAGTTTGAAATTACATACAAGAGGCACGTATAAATGCATGCAAGAAGTTTAATGATAATCGTGAACAACTGATAAACACACCACAAAACACTTGGGCATCACTTGCGACTACTTAGACAGTGATGACAATGTTTTCAAAATTAGATAAAAAATAGCGATTAATTTTTTGAACTATATAAAAAAACAAATCTTTTTAATAATGTTATTAATACGTTATTTAAAAAAAATCAAATTTCTATAAAATACAGAGTGTTTTTTTTAGCTGCTTGAGAACTGTCGATATCGATTACTATGGCCTAATAGATGAGAATGTCAAACTGAGTTGGCTTTACTGGTCAGTAGGTGTGGAAAGTCATCATAAATCACTTAACACCACAACAATGATTCCAAATTGTGAAAATTTACTTCAAATTTTAAGGTCAACATAAGCGGATTAGTGAGAAAGCCAATACGTGTAGGTATTGATCGTTTGCGAACTAAATGTTACTCTTCTCCATTCGAAGAAAATATTTGTGTTGTCCTTAGGAATGTTGTCCTGCCGTTACGGTGAATGGGGATCGCTATCGGCACATAATTTTTGTATCCAAAAATTATTCAACTAAATATTAACCACATTTAATTCCCATAATACTTTAAGTTCTCATGCAACTAAAAAAATACCCAGTATAAGATTAGGAAAGAAATTTCATTGTGCTAAAAATCTGTTAAAAATACAAAAAAATTTTGAACTGATTAGGGTACAGTCCATTTTATTTCAAGGATTCCCAAGCTTTCAAACAGTTTCCTTTGTACTCTTTTCATACCCTCCAAAAAAGAATAAAGAGGGTATATTCACTTTGTCATTCCGTTTGTAACGCATCGAAATATCCATCTGAGACC
The DNA here is from genome assembly GCA_951800035.1 of Linnaemya tessellans. Classification (NCBI taxonomy): domain Eukaryota; kingdom Metazoa; phylum Arthropoda; class Insecta; order Diptera; family Tachinidae; genus Linnaemya; species Linnaemya tessellans. Next base: position 15,428,072 of record OX637533.1, on the reverse strand, counting down.
CCATAAAGTATATATATTCTTGATCAGTGATAAAATCTAAGACGATCTGAGCATGTCCGTTCGTCCGTCTGTGGAAATCACGATTCAGCCCAAACGAAAAGAGCTAGACTCTTGAAATTTGTTATGAATATATTTTGAAGCTTAGAGCAGGTTAAGTTCGGAGATGGGATAAATCGGGCAAGAGGGAAATAAGTTCCGCTAAGAAGAACTAAACCAACCTAGAAAAAACAACATAATTTTTGAAGTTGGTTGGTTATTTTGTTAAGCAAATGATATATGTTGATATTAAAGAAGGTCCAAAGCGTTAAACTTAGAGCCATAAAATTAAAAAAAAAAAATAATTTTTGGACCCCGCCCCCTTTAGTGGGCGTTATTATATGCAAAAATAGTGTAAAAATTTAACAAAGTGTTTTACTTAAGCCTACATTCCTTGAAATTAACATTTTTAAGCGGAGAAGTAACTTGGTACTACTCTGCCCTACCCCTCCTCCCCCTTTGCCACCTAAATGACCCTATCAAAAAAAAAATTTTTTTCAATTTTGTATATAACTATCCTAAACATTTATTTTTAGAGTTTTATGACAAAGATGAAATGTCTCCCCCCCAAAGCCCTTGCCAGAGCGACCCCGCCAAAATACAGTTTTAAGAGAATTGGACGCCATACAGTATATATATTCTTCATCAGTGATGAAGTCTAAGACGGTCTAGCAGTGCCCATACGTTCGTCTGTGGAAAATATGATATTGTCTATTTTTGAACCCCGCCCCTTTAGTGGGCGTTGACGTACAATATTATATAAAGGAACTCTGTCCCACCAAGTTAAATTTACTTAGCAAATATTTGGAGGCTACTTAAGATTCGACCCGGTCGAATATAACGTTTGTACTTGTTTTTACTCATTCCAACTTGAATGCGATAAGAGGCCTCGCGCAACGAAAAAGGAGTTACTTTAATAAACTGCAATTGACAATATTGTACTCTTTTATTTTATATAAAATTCTGTAAAGAAAAAGTTAAATTTTCTTAGCAAAAAATTATTGTGTTCATGTTTTTGCAAAAAAGAAATTTATACTAATTTTCCTAATAAAAAATTAACAAAAAGTTTATTTCTATACATTAATTCCTAGCTAAATCAAAATTAATATAAGAAATTTTGTTATATACACGAGTAGTTCTTACAATTAAATTAAATTATATTAAAATAATGCCAGCGTAAAAAACCGCTAATATGGCATTACTGGCCGTGTAATTGCTGTATCTGAGCACAGGTAAATATGTGATTGTATGTGTGAGAGAATGACTTAAAGGTTGTGCAGTTTATTTTGTATCCACGAGTATGAGTTTGATTATTTTGTAAGTTTAAGACGAAAGAAAGGAAAGCGATTTAGTTCTTCAACGACTGCTGAATGAGTTGGTGGTGGTGGTAGTTTAAAAACGTTTATTAATTTTAGTAAGAAAATAAAAATATAAAATAAAACAAACAAAAAAAAACGAATTATAAAATGAGAAACAAAAAATAAACAACAACGCGTTTTTATTTTAACGGTTTTAAGAATTAAGTCCAATACAAAAGTGTTTTGTGCCGTTTTAAAATTGTATTAAAAGATTTTAAATGCACAATATAAGTTTAGGCAAAATTATTATTCTACAAAAGCCAATAAAGAATATATTACTGTAGAAAAAATTAAAAAAAATATATAAAAACAAGGCCTGTAATAAAGAATCTTACAGAAAAAAAAGAAGTATTATGCAAAAAAGAATACAGAAAACAAGTTTCCTTTTTTAGCCGAAAGAAAAATAAAATGCCAAGCAAAAAGTTAAATTAAAACAAGTGATATTTTTGGATGCAAACAAAACAAGGAAATAAAGTTGAAATTACAGAATATCAAGAGAAAAGATCTTTCGAATTAAATAAAAAAGTATATATATCTTAATTACAGAAATCGAGAAACCTTTGAACACTTATGATTTTTGCAACCTTTTGCTGAATTTTTATGGATTATTTTAATTAAATATATGAATATATTTTTTTCACAAAAAAAAATCATATTTATGTCTACACTTTCAGGTAAGTTTTTGCATATATTTTTTTTATATCCACAACCGTTGTTTTTGCAAACAACATTTAAATTGTACATTTTGCCAGCTGGATCTGTTTTGTCTCTTGCATTTTTTACTTTTTATTACTTTTTTGCTCTTTTGTTTTATTTTTCTTATAATTGTTGTTGTGGCTTTGGTCTTTCTTTCAAAGATCAATTGTCTGCAGATAGAAAAAAAAAAATATCACAAAACTGGCTTGTAATAATGAGCTCAAACATTTGCCTTCACAGAAAACTAAAACAAATAGAAATAATAAATTTGCATAATTGTTGTTGTTGCTGTAGTTTGTGCATTTCAATACGACTATTTTATTTTTTCTGGAAAAAATATATATTTTTTAATAACAAATAAATATAACAAAATAAGGTGACCAGAACAAGAAAAATGTTAATTTATGTATGAATGAAATTAAATTATTTTCCAGTAGGAAAATAATATCGGTTTTATTCTGTAAACCTAATACGAACAATTATGTATGAATTTTTATTAGTCGAACTTTCTTATGTAAATTGTTAATACGAACAAATTTCTCGTTTTCCAAAAAATTAATGGCTTCATTGAAGTATTTTGAATCATATCGAACTTTTAATGCGACATAGTCATATCTCAAAAAAAGATCATATGCAGAGAAATGCCTTTAAAGTTTTTAAAATGTACAATTGCACAATATATATTTTGCTATAACTTCGGTTCAGCTTGAGATATAAAGCTGAAATTTCTTTCACATGTGCATATGATATGAAGGAGCACTTTTAATTAAATAACGAAAAATGTAATATTTTTGAGATATGACTATATTGCATTAAACGAGCAATAGATATATTATAAATTAATTTCAGATGCAATATATTTAGCTCTTAAAAAAAATAGGGAACTACAAGACAGTCTGAAAACATGTTTCCATAAATTTTTTTATACGTATTTCTCGAAAACTTTTTTTAAATCACTTTTTTCCAATCTTGTCGTTCACAAAATTTCACAACCACATCAATCGGTTTTGATCCTGTTGGTGGCGCTAGACGCTTTTTTTTAATGTCAAGCAAACCCGTTTAAAAGTTATTCTAAAATAATAAATTTTGAAAAAAAAAATATTTTAATTTTTTGATATTTCACAAAATGTACCGTTCCGAACCGGTTTCAATTCACAGGAGATTTAAGTTTAAAAGAACCTTTTGGAACGCGATTAGTTTGATTCGATTCAGTTCAACCGTTCAGAAGTTTCAAACGGGTCACATACTTACACTTACACACATACACATACAATCAGTTATAGTGACGGCCTCTCAGGAGTAGTCAGGAAATATTTTTAGGAACTCACAATGTCGAGATCTGGTGAAAACTCGATTTTTACAAAACGGGGTAAAACCAGTAACTTCCAGATTTCTTGAAAATCTTTAGTTTTCTTAGCGCCAGCTTTAGCTTTTCCTAATAATTCTATGTGTAAACATAATTTTGAAAAATAGCACTTAGATCTCTTGTTCTTTAAGCCCCTCGTATCTTATATATGCGATCGAGCGATGGGTTGCTATAACGTTTAGCAAGCAGTAATTATCTTTTTCTAATTTTCTTCTATAAATTAAAAAAAAGGACTTTTTTAAGAAATAATTAAAAAAAAATTTAAAACGTGATGTCAACTGAACTGATCAATTGAGTGTAAAGGGTGGGCAAATTTGAGGTTAGGAAGTAAATTGACTGTCAAATGCTGAAATTTCAAGAATTGAACTGTCATTCTTAGAGCGAGTTTTTGAGATATGGATTAAGTTTAAACTTAGTTTAACGTATTCACGTCGACAGAGCTGAGATCTGTCGACGTGCTAGAGGTAGACATTGGGACGAATTTGTCAAAAAAAAAGTGCGGCCAATTTACTTCCTAGTCCCAAATTTTCCCACCCTTTACACTCAACTGATCAGTTCAGTAGATATCACGTTTAAATTTTTTTTTTTTAATTATTTCTAAAAAGTCCTTTTTTTAATTTATAGAAGAAAATTAGAAAAAAATAAAAACTCATGCATTTTTGCGACTAAAAGCAGTTCACAAGTAAAAAATTTTTAAAAGCAGAAACTAATTTTCCAATTTCGCCCAGAAGTATTCAAAATAGGGAATAGTATTGAGGGGACAGATTCAGAAGGATGAGAGGACAGAGAGAATATTTTTTCCAGCCAATTGCCTTGGGATAGTACCGAAGAAGGAGAGTGCTGTAATTCGCTCTTTCAGTCGCTGTCGATATTGTTATTGAAACAGGCCGATAACAATTCACACAACTGCAGATCAGAAAAATTTCGATGTTTTATTCCCGTACCCGTAACATATTACTTTGTAGCCTGAGCTTATGTTTTTCTATATTAAAACAAAAACAGTTTTTCTAAAAAGGAGCGTATTTAAACTCAAATAATTTTTTTTATAAAAAAAAAATAATTTTTTTTTGTAAAAAGTGAAAAATATAAAAGACTTAATTTACAAAAAATATTTTAGGCTCATAACCTTGTTAATTAAAAAATTTCTATACAAAAATTAAGAAGTTTATTTGACAAATTTTTAATAGAAATTGGTCAATTATGAAGATTGTAGGCATAAAAATATATATTTCAATACAAACAATTTTTCAATATAATTTACGTATGAAACAAAAACAAATTTCAAAATTTCGTCTTTGATTTATGTATAAATTTTACGATCAAAATTTGCTTACGATATTGTGGGCCAGACAGTATTATTTGTTTTTTTTTTTTTTTTTTTGAAAATCAGCTCGTGTTAATATATTTACCAACACGTGCTCATTATTTTTCACCAGACTTGCAAAACTTTATTATTCTATCGCCGTAAAAACATCAAACATCTAAAAAAACATCTAAAATGAAATCCAGAGCTGGTAATCCAATGAATTTATCAAAGACTTTTATAACAATTAAAATGTTTTAATAACACTCATTACATTAAAAGTCATGACAAAGATTTTATTTACATACTTCTATAGAATTAATCAAGTAAATGAATTTTCTTTTGAGGGAAATTTAATAGACTGCTTAGGTCAATGTTCACAAAATAAAGTCTAGAGAACTAAGAAAAAGTAGAAAGAAAAATATCAACTTACTAGCAGTTTAGCATCAGTGAGTCCATCTCGGTGTACGTCAAATAATATTATTTGTCTGAAAAAAATTTAAAAACAGTTTTACATAATTATAAAAATATTTGTTAATTAGTTGTTACTATCTTATCTATAACTTTGTGTACTAAATACTTAATACGAGTATATCATATTACACTTATTAAATTTAAAAAATTCTATAGAAAAGCTTTAAAAAATCACATCTTCAAGACATCGCAGCAACAAAAATATACATATATGATTTAAACTCATACAGTTGATTCCCCATTTAAAGAGGTTTTTGAATTCCGTTGAAAGTGTATTAAGATATTTTATAAAAAAAAACATTAATTTATTTACTTTAAGATAACTTTATATGTTCTAAATGAAGGTCTTAATAAACAAACATCTCTGTATAGAATGGCTGCCCGGAATTAATTAACCATCTCTTTTTTAGAAGATAAGATATTGTAAATTTTTTCTTTATAATATAACAAAAAAATTACAATTGTAGATTTTGAATAATTTTAATTTTATATAATACAAAATTAATAATATTTATAAATATTTTTGGTAAAATCGGCTTCATTAATTTTTCATGTACAGTGAAATTTTTTTATTGAATAACGCGGCTTCACTCGGTCTTAGAAAATCGGTATGAAATCATGCACTTTTAATTGAGTCAATATTTACTTAATTGACATAATTATCTTGCTTTTCACGTATGTGACAGTGCATAGAGAAAGGGACCTAAGGGTGAAAAAATCAATTTTTGCTTTTTTTTTTGATGTGGAGCATGGAATGAGACCGATCCCATACCCCAAAAGTGTTCCCTCCCAGAGATATGCGCGTTTTATGATGTGATGGTACACCAAAGATACACGTATTTAAATCTTTAAAATGGCTCTCTTGAACAAAACCGGTTTTTACCCTTAGATCCCTTTCTATTTTGCGCGTCACATATATAAAATTTAGTCAATTCAATTAGCGTATGAAAACTAAAAGTAAATATTTTTCATATTCATGAGGACCTCAAGCTCAAATCTGGGATAATTTTTTTGAATTGTTTAATTAATAATAAATTTAGTGCCAAAATTTTAACTCCACCATGGCTCGACATATTTTTTTATGGTGTTTCTTTTCACTTTTTCCACAATTTAGGTGCTAAGTCTCCACTAACTTTGTTCAGTGAGTTGTGTTTTGTTCACTAAACACACTTTTTAGCAGTGCTGCATTTGTAATTTTACCCCATATCATAACAATTAAATGTTAATTGAGCAAGCATTTAATTGACATTTTATATGGTTAATTGAGCTTAATAATGGCATTAATTGTAATAAACTCAATTAAGGTGTATGTCTGAACTCAAATCTATCAAGTAAATTTTAAAGCTAAATTAAATTGAATAATTCTTAATCAATTAATAACAGTAGTTCAATGTAATATATATAAAAACTCCTGTGTGACGCATGCTACATTGGTGTTCCTTTCTGTTGGTTAAAGTATACAACTTAACTTTTAGGGTAAACCATAATTTTACAAACAAATATTTGTTGCAATATAATTAATCACAAAGTTGTGTGACTTATGCTACAAAAAATGGTGATAATATTTAATGTTGAAGTGAGATTTAGAAATGTTTAACAAATTTTTCTTAATAAAGCACGCAGAATCGAATTTATAAAATGAAGGTGCATATGAGAACTCTAAAATAAATTACTTGCAGAAAAAAAATTCTATTTTTGTTTATAAAAAGGCATTTGTGACGCACGTGACATTGTGTTTAATTCATAAATCAAATTAGCTGTTTTTTTCCTCTTATGGAAAAGGATCATGTGCTTATAAAGTAACCATAAATTCACTGAGTTCTTCGAGCTTATTAATGTAAATTAAAGGGATAAGAACTTTTATGAATTCGAGTTTTAATAATAAAGTCCCAATTCATATACATGTTTTGTGCTTATAACCTTTACACATAATTTGTCAAATAAGTAAATCATAAACATAAAGGATTATTTTTAATCAGGCTTTAAATATTTACTTCCATAATCGTTAAGATTACAATTTGAAATGTAGTTGAAGAAAATTATGGGTTAAAATTTCATGTTAAAGTGCATTTTAAACCTAAATAAATTGTATTGAATATGAAAGATAATTTATTAATAAAAAAAATGTTTTTCTCTACTAAATTAATTATAATTGCGAAATTATTTACATTCGAATTCATAGTAAATAAATAATTTTTATTTAAAACATACTTTAAAGTACACTTTAAGCCTAAATTATATTTTTTATTAATACGGCAATTAATCATCAATTTAAATATATTATTTTCCCACTAACAGGGCATTATTACGATGTCATGTTACTTAAAATTAGGATTTTGTCTGACATGTTTTGTTGTTAAAATAGCACTTAAACCCGAAATGAATGTTAACTTGAAGGCTGGGTCATTTTATCTTCTAGGTTAAAGCATTGTTATAAAAATATGATAAACTTTTTCTTTATCTCATAAAATCCTACTTAACTAACACGATGTTGTAATAATGACCCTAAGAGTAGAAATTGTGTATTTGAAAAATTTTTTTTTTTAAAATGGCGGAAGCAAATTCATAATCATATTTTCAATTATTAAATTTTTATTTTGAAAGTTAAATGTGTAGTGTATATGTATGTGTCTATATATACTTTCAAAACATTTTTTATAAAGTCTTCTTCTGGTTTCTCTGTGCCAATTTCGTGTTAAATGTACCATTGAAACTCCCTAAAAATTCAGCAAAGTATCTCTAGCAGATACTTTCTTTCAACCATCATTATTTTCCATTATTATAAATTTTCCCTGCAGCGTTTTTACTTTTTAACTATGTATATAATTATGTACATACATACATATTTATTTATATGTGTGTACATGTATGGCCGCCAAAAAAACTATAGTTACAAAGAATAAATAAATTAAGAATTTTCAACACAACAAAATCATAATTTTATCATCAAAATCATGACAGACAGACAGACAGACAATCAAAATAAAGAAATTTAAGCAACTTTCTAAAGAAATTTCTTGTTGAAAAGGGTAATTAAAGCATAAAAATAAAAAAACAAACGAAATAAAAATATAAACCATGAAAAAATGACAAACTCGAAATGCAAAAAAGAACTGGAGAAAAAACTGAAAGTACTTGTCATGTTGACCAGAAATACGAAGAGGATGAAATAAGTGACTTGTATCATTTCGATATTGAAACGCTTAAAATAACAGTTAAACAGCACACGCATATTTATATTTATGTACACACACACACACACACACCACACACACTGTGGCACCTGATCTCATACAAACAAATTTATGTCTTCCATTCATTCAAATATGGATGCGTGCGTGTTTGTTTATGAGATATAAACAAGTGTATTTTTTATACAAAAAAATTTAAAAAAAAACTATTTGTACAAAATTTCTGCTATACAAATGACAGCTTTAAAAATGTTTAAGCGGCTTTTTTATTTCCACTTCTTTTTTTTAAAGGCTGGAGAAAATGGCAAAAAAAAATTGCAAACCAAATTTCATAAAGTTTAGTGTTGGCTTTAAGTGTGCATATGAGTATGAGTGTTTTCCATTTCGGAAGATCTTCATAATTCCTATCGTCTTTATGAATAATGGCGGACATTAATTTTGTCTCGTTTTCGGCAGTTATTGTGCAAGAAAGATACATACAAGTAAAAATAGGTTGGTATAAAAATATGTATAGAAATGCACAAGTGTTGCGTCCTTCGAAAACATTTATCATAAAAAAATTTCGACACAGAATCATAATTTTTCCACAAAAACTAAATATTTGGAACCAATTAAAGAATTTTGAGCAACTTTCGAAAGATGCTTTTTGTTCAGCGGAGTAATGAAATGAAAATAAGTTTCGACTTCCCGTATTCATATTAAATCTTGAACTTTCACATATTCATGGACACATGGTGGCAGTGCAAATAAATAAATATTTCTATTCCTCTGTCCAAAATAACTATTAAAATCTGATAAACTTTTTAGCGCTCAAATATGAAAGCCAATATATTTTGATTTTTAATATTTGCAATCAACAAACGTTTTTATGTTTTTATTATTAGGCCAAAATTGTTAATAATTTATGCAGAAAATATCAAAATAATAAAATTATGAAGATGAAAGAATTAGTGTTAATTAATTCCACAGCCCACAAGGAAACCCAAATCAAATATGGAAGTCAAATTTGAGTAGATATTTCATGTCTTTTTCGTTAGTTTCTCAGCAAACAAAAAAAAAAAAAAACGACAACCAATGCAAATTATATAGGTCACGAAATAGCATATCTTATTTGTTATCGAAAATGTTTGCCATTCATTTTTTCCCGAAGAAAAATAATATATATTTACGTCAAATTCCAAATTTTATATCGTGTTCAGATATACACCAGATATAACCATACAAAATTTTAATTATGTAATTGCTCAATTAAGACTTAATTGCTATTATAAGGAGTAAAATTACAAATGCAGAACTGCTACATTTTGTCAAACTGTTTTTATTTTTCTGCTAAATTTAAAGTTATACGGTGTCCAGATATACACCTTAATTGGGCTTATCACAATTAAGACCATTATTGAGCTCAATTAACAAAACAAAATGTTAATTAAATGATTACTCAATTAACAGTTAATTGTAATAAAATCGAGTATAATTATAAATGCAGCTAAAAAGTGTGTTTAGTGAGCAAAACGCAATTCACTGAACAAAGTTAGTCGAGACTTGGCACCTAAAATGTGGAAGAAGTAAAAAACACCATAAGCAAAACATGTCGAGCCATATTGAAATCAAATTTATTTTAATTAAAAAATTAAAAAAAAGATCCTAGATGTGAACTTTAGGTCCTTATGAATATGAAAAAGTTTTGCTTTTAGTTGTCATACGTTAATTGAATTGACTAAATTCTGTATATGTGAACAGGAAGATAATTATGCCAATTAAGTGAATATTGTCTCAATTAAAAATGCATGTCTGAACATCACAGTTATGGTGTCAAAATAATAAAAGCCAAATTACGTTATCCCATGCCATATTTGGCTTATAAACACTTCTCTAAGTGGCATTTTACAATTTTCTTTAAAACCCCCACAAAAAATCAGGCCAATTTAAATTATGAGTTTTCCTTGACAACTTTCTAAGCAAGAATAAAAATAAATCTCAGAAATTTTTTAAAATTTTTATTTTCTGCCTTTTCTTTTCTATCCCAAGCTTTTCGGAAAATTCTGCCTATTGTGTTTGAAAATTGTTCAAACTCTAAACGTGGAATCTTCACGATAGATTTTAACAAATACAAATACAAAAATTGCCAAGCCTATATGTCCTTGCAACATTTAAAAAATTTGCGATTCTGTTCATTGCAGCAGCTGAGCTATATCATCACATTTCTTTTGACAATGACAAAACTTCTGGGTTTTTTTTTACTCTGCTGGGCATGTGATCAAGTGTGAGAGTGAATGTTGTTGAAATCATGCGGGGGGCTTTCAAAATTCCAAAAGTACCGCTAATACCAATCAAGAACCCAGTTTTGCAAACCTTTTTTTTTCTTTAATAAGATTTCGAAACGTTGTTATTAAAATAAGATATTTTATCTTACAAAACCTTTTTGTTATTGTTCTTACAACAAATTGAAACACCTTGCCGGTAAAAAAAACAACAACAAAAAACTGTTCGATCTTTTAACTATTTGGGTGTGTATTGGTTGTACTCGTATCTCTGGCTAAATGGTGAATGTGTCTGATTTGTTGTTATTGTTTTTATTATATTCTTGCCTCCACGTTTTTATCATAATTTAGCGGAACCCTGTGAAGTGTGTGGCATCTATATGAAACCTGACCTTTTTTTCAACGGCTCCTACTGCTGCTTCTCTTCTTTTTTGTTAATCTTTTTTTCCTTTTTCTGTTAACCTCATTTTGTGTGCATTTTGAATATAAATAATTATGAAATTTTGCAAATTTACAACAGGAATTGTCTTAAATTAAAGTTGTTTCTGATCTTATTTATGGATGTTCTCTTACATGTCAAGTTTTTCCGTATGATGTTTTTGAATTCAATTTTTTCGTATCTTCATTATCGTATTTTATTTTTTAAGCTTCTTAAAAGAAACCAAAAGATATCAAAGAAATATATAAAAAACGTTAAATGTTCACTTTTTTGCAGTTTTTCTTGAGAATTGCAAACAGGTTGAGAGGAGTTGGTTTTTTTTTATTTGTAGTTTTTGCACGTTTCTGAGTTGAATGTTTGAGGATGTTCGTTTGACGTTCTTTATGCAAGAACGTTAAGAGCAGCCAGCAATTCTTTAGTTTGTAGATTTTGGTAGTTTGCTTAAATTCGTTTTGCCATGGCCTTCTTAACTTCTGGTACTATTTGATTCGTCTTATTTTATAATATTTGTGCTGGAAATTCATCAGTTTTTGTTTTGCTAAATTTATATAAATTTTTTTTTTTTTGGCATGTGTAACGATGTTTTTTCTACCAGTTTTAAACTGGTTTTCAATTCAAAATGTACCCTTTCCCAACACACATTAGAGTTTGGAAAACGATTTATATTCAAAGCCTCTGGACCGTAGAAGGAAATTGGGGTTCTAAATGATTGTATTGTGTTAGGAGTGGAAAACCGCTTATCTCCACAATCTCTACCATTTTTATAATTTAACCCTACTTTTATGTATTCAGTTGATAAGTTTTATGAAGAATCCAAATTCCAAATAATTGCTCTAAAGCATGTGTTGTTTCATTTCTTATTATTTTTTATATCTTCAAAATGACATGGAATTACTACTCTCAAATGTGGAACTTATTTATCCAAATATCTTTCAAAAAGTACCCTTAAAATAGTGCTTAAAACATGTACTTTTAAAAAGCGCCTTAAACAAGTACTTGAAAAAAAGTACTTTAAACAAATATTTTGAAAAAGTATTTCAAAAAAAGTACCTTAGAAAAAAGTACTATTTCAAAAGTACCTTAAATAACTTTTTAAAATAGTACTTAATACAAGTACTTCCAAAAAGAAGTACTTTAAGAAGTGCTCAAAACAGTACTTTAAAAAGCGCTTAAAAAGTACTTTAAACAAGTCCTTAAAAAAGTACTTTAAACAAGTGCTTAAAAAAAGTACTTTAAACAAGTGCTTAAAAAAGTAATTTAAACAAGTGCTTAAATAAAGTACTTTATACAAGAGTCTTAAAAAAGCACTATAAACAAATGGTTTAAAAAAAGTACTTTAAACAAGTATAAAAAAACGATCTAAAATAAATATTCGTTCTGCTGGTTTGATGATCATTGAAAATATTCTTAATATTCCAATCTCAATATAAAAAAATAATAAATTTGGAAAAATTCATTTATTAATAAAATAATAAAAAATCATTTGCAGTCATGCAGATTCGAACTTAAGCCCGTTGAAAAAATTAACAATTTACGTAAGAAAGTTCGACTAATAAAAACTCATACATAATTTAAGATAAATATTTAAAAAAATACCTAAAAAATAGTACTTCAAAAAAGTACTTTGAGCAAGAGCTTTAAAAAGTACTATTTCAAAAATGCATTTAAAAAATACTTTTTTAAATAGTACTTAATACAAGTACTTTAAACAAGTGCATACTTAAAAAAAGTACTTGCAGGAAGTACTTTAAAATAGTACTATTTCAAAACTATTTTTAAAAAAGAAATACGTTATAAAATAGTATTTGAAACAAGTACCTTAAAAAAAAGTACCTTAAAAAAATATCTAAAAAAAGGTACTTCAAAAAAGTACATCAGCAAAAGTTATTTAAACATGTGCTTTAAAAAGTACCTGTTAAAAAACTACTTTTCAACATAGTACTTGACACAAGAACTTTCGAAATAGTACTTTAAGCAAGTACTTTAAAAGAGTACCTCAAACAAGTACTTTAAAAAAAGTACCTTAAGCAAATATTTTGAAAAAGTACTTGAAAAAAAGTATCTCAGAAAAATCACTTTAAACAAATACTTTAAAAAGTACTATTACGAAAGTACCTTTTAAAAGAGTAAAAAATAAAAGAGTACTTCAAAAAAGTACTTTAACAACGTTTCAATACAAACAAGACTTTTTCTTAATTTTTATATAATTCTTTAATTTTTATGAAAATTGTCTAATATAACTGAATTTATATTAAATACAATAATCTTCTATATGCTCCAAACCATAAGTATGCTTTGAAGAAATTAATTATGTTCTATTGAAATAAAAGAGGCAGCACTACGATGGTGTGGGTAATATTTACAAAAAAATATTATCAAAAACATAAATTTTTATGTCAATCCATAGCGTATTCTAGAAGCATCTAATACTTGTGTTTGTTGGGTATTCATCTTAAATTTCATTCAAATAAAATTTTTTCACCAATTTCATTATTTGTTGAAAATATAATTTTAAACAAATCAGACTCTTTTCAAAAAATATAATAAAATAAAATGGCATAAAGCAAGCAGCCAAATTTATTGCTTTAATTACGTACGAAATTTATTTATGACTTTTAAATTTTATATACTTTCCTAGTATTTCTGTAAATCTAGTTTTTTTCAACAATTTCTTATAAAAAACTTATTTTTATGCTTTTATTATTATTAGTTTTTAAAAAGGGAATAATGAATTGTTAAGTTTAATACTTTAATCTCGTGTTTCAGTTTTGGTCACGTTTTTTTGTTCATTTGTTTGCTGACCAGTTGAATTGGTTTACTTTTAATTTATTCTATTCACCACATACGAGTTTCATAAAGCAGAAAAAAAAATTGCTCAATATGATTGTAAGTAAGTGATTGGAAAACTGGTTGCCGATTGTCAATAGATTTTATTGATTTAATGACTGCGATTTTGACTTTTTCCTAACAAAAAGTTATTTATGTAAAATTAAATTTATGAAAGACGTAGATACTAGTGATGTATACAAGATGGAGAAGTTTCTTTAGTTAGTATTTCAAAAATATGTTGCAAATTTGAAATAGGTTTTTTTGTAAATTATAATTCTATTTAAAAAAAATTGTGTAGCAGGGTTTTCTATTCAAAGTGATTTCAAAATATTTAATAGCAACTGTTATGGCATTTTTGTGAAAAATGTTATTTTTTAACAACTTTTTAATTTTATAAGGAATACTGAAGAAGAGTTATAAAGAATTTTTGAATTTTCTTTTTAAAGATTTTGAATTACAATTTATATTTAATTTGGTAAATTTTATAAAAAAATATATTTCCTTTATTAAATTCAATTAAGATTAAATTCAACAAGGCAAAGTACAAGGAAAAGTCATTATCAATTTAATTATCTAACTTTCAAAGCACAGCTGAATGGCAGTTTTCGAAAGTCGCTACAGGTTCATCATCAGTACTCATGTCAGTTTTTACTTATTTTTTCTTGTAAATAACAAACACAACCCGCGAAACTCGTCTGCAGAAAACGCCCACAGTTTTCGGCGGGAATCGAACCCACGATCGTTGGACTGACATGCTAGCATTGCTACCCATCGATATTTCCAACTTTGATCTTTTTTGAGACCAGACTATGTTGCGTTAGTGGAAAAATATGATCTTATCATTTTTTCACCATACATACGAATTCTGTAACTTTCATTTTATTTGCTACTTTTTGGTTTCCTAATATAATACTCTAATTAAAATTTACACTAAATTATAGTTCTACATTATTTTATCTAATCATTGCTTTTACAAACTGGCTACTGACCGACCAGTTATTGGAATTTCAATACATTCATTTATATTATTTAATTTACTATCAATAAAATTAGCAAACATGATTTCTCAAAAATTTACATAAAAAAAGCTTATTGAATATTATTTAATTTCATACTGTTGTGTAATTTGCTTTTTGTAAATAAAATTATAAACGATTTCTATTGTTAGAATTTTATTCATTGATGGATTGATTGCCTCAATTATTTAACAAAAAAAAAAAAAAAAAAGAAATAAACAAAGACATATTCATTCAGTGTTTCGTTTTAACCTATTATATTTGACACCAACCATATGTTATGTAAATTATTAAATAATAATAAGAAGAAGAAAGAAATAAGAGCTGTAAAGAAATAAAATAAAGACATACGATTATTGAAAATATTTCCAAATCATTTTGGAAATATCAAAAAGAGAAAATTGAAAATGACACACAAAGAGAACTTGAACTTAGTAAATGATTAATTTACACTTTTGTATTACGAGTAGCTAAAGTTTTACGAAGCTTATAATATCTTTAATTAGCTATTTTTATTAGGCATAAAAATTTACATCATAATATAAAAACAATGTTATCAGAGTTTGTGAACTTCCGGAATATTTGATCGATTAATAGTCTATGAGTTGTTATTAAAATCTAACAAATTTCTTTGTTAAGTTTATATTTTCGAAATTGCTTTTTAACACTAAAATTTTGAATTTTAATCGGCGTGGTATTTATTTATCCAAATTAGTTTTGATTACAATCACTACCCTTTAGATAATTACGGAACTTGTCGAAAAAAGTGTTATTAATCACAAGAATTATTTTTTTAACAAACAAAAACTACGAATATAATTATTTGAAAACAAAAGTTATTCGAATTAAATTAATCGAATAAATTGTTCGAATAATATTATTCGACTAAAATTATTTAAATAAAGCTAATAAAATAAAATTATTCTAGTAAAGCTAAGCGAAACAAAATTTTTCGCACAAAATTTGACGAATAAAATTAATCGAAGATATTATTCGAACAATATTATTCGACTAACATTATTTAAATAAAGCTAGTAAATTAAAATTATTCTAATAAAGCTAAACGAAAAACATTATTCGAACACGATTAGACAAATAAAATATATCGAAGAAATTATTCGAATATTATTCGACTAACATTATTTAAATAAAGCTAATAGAATAAAATTATTCTATTATAGATAAAAAAAATATTTTACTAAATTATTCGAATATAATTAATCGAATATATTATTCGAATAATATTATTCGACTAAAATTATTTAAATAAAGCTAATACAATAAAATTATTCTTATAAAGCTAAAAGAAAAATATATTCAAATAAAATTAGTCGAATAAAACTACTCGAATAAATTAGTCAAAAAAAATTAGTCGAATAAAATTAATCGAATATACTATTTTAATAATATTATTTGGCTTATTTTATTTAAATAAAGGTTATAGCATTAAATTATTTTAATAAAGCTAAAAGAAAATTATTCAAATATGTATGATTAGGCGACTAAAACTAATGGAATAAATGATACGAATGACATTATTCGACTAATTTTATTTAAATAAAGCTAACAGAATAAAATTATTCTAATAGAGCTCAAAAAAAATTATTATTAAAACAAAATTAGGCGAATAAATCCAATCGAATATATTATTCGAATAAAATTATTTATATAAAGCTTGTAGAATAAAATTATTCTAATAAAGCTAAAAGAAAAATATTATTCCTATTCCAATAAAGCTATTCGAATAAAACTATGCGAAAAAATTAACTCAAGTAAATTTATTCGAATAAAATAATACAAATAAAATTATTCGGGTAAGATTATTTTTATAGAAGTATTCGAATGAAAGATACTCCCATAAAACTTTTACCAATTTTTTTTCACTAAAACTCACATGCTTGAACACTCTAATAAGATTTACACGATTAATTTGCTTATAAATTCTGTACATAAAAATAGTTGCGGGGGTTGCTAAACCAATATTCTGTTCTTTTTCTGTCTCTGGGAATAATATTATTCGAATAAAAATTATTCGAACAAAAATTATTCGAATAAAAATTATTCGAATTAAAATTATTCGAATAAAAATTATTCGAATAAAAATTATTCGAATAAAAATTTTTCGGATAAAATTAAATAAATATTATTTAAGGCTAAATTTAATTTTTGAGAATTACTGTTGACCACGGTTATCGTGTTGATTCTTTTTCCCTTAATAGTTAATAAGAATTCTAAATGATCTTTAAGTGGAATCAGCTAGTTCTTAAATAAATTTATTTTGTTTTATTTTTATATAAAAAATTTTTTACAAACAATTTCAAATTTAAATATATTTTTAAAAAGTTAACAAAAACGAGCTTGCTGGAGATATATGTACTCGTACATATTTCTCATACTTTCTTAAATAAACTATATATCATTCGAAAGGTCTCAGCTTATTTTTTCGAAATCTGTTAAAGAACTTAAAATCGGAAAATATAGAATGAGATTTTGCAGTCGTTGTGAAAATTCCTAAAATATATTGTTATTGTACCCAGTAATACTTTGTAGGAAATATATGTATACTTATTTATGCCTTCTTGAATGAAATAAATTTCATTTTAAAATGGAATTGCTGTACATTTGTTAACTGCTTATTTGAAAATTTTCTATCAACCTAGTGTTTTTATCAGTTAATTAATATTTAATTAAAAAATAGCAAATTACAATGTATTTAACTGCCTAAATAAACTAATAATGTGATGAATGAAGTGGGACAAGTGAAATATGCATGACAAGACAAAATAAAGCTTTCTAGTCACAACCGACATTTTTCAATATAAAAATTACAGTTTTTTAAGTGCGCAGCCCATAGAGTTTTAAATTTTTGCCAACTTGATACGTCTTAATTTCCCCACAATCTTCACTTTTTGAAAGCAAAGAAAAAACACAGTTTTGAGAATATAAAAAAAATTGGGTCATTTATTAAAGTCAACCTTGAATTCAAACATTCAAATCAAACTCTATATGAAAAAAAACTCACATGTAAAAAATATAAAATTTAGATTTTGTTTAAAGGTAAAAAAGGTTTATATGCTATTTGTTTTATAAACAATTGTGCTGTTACCTTATTATTTCAAAGTACAAATAAAAAATAAATTTAACAAAGAAAAAAAAACGTTAACAAAGCAAAATATTTCATTTAATGAAATAGAGTTAAAACTGTTTTGTAAAGACTACACACGGGGCTCTTAAGGGATTTTGATATTCAATGACATGCTGTGGGTTTTCGGCCAAATAAAGTCATATCGCACACATATTTCTTTTGAATAATTGTGGAAATAATTAGTGTTATTAATTGGACGAATTTGGGTTTGTTGTACAAGACCCGCTTATGTTTAGTTTCTTTAAATTGTCAGTACATAAGAGTGCAGACATACATAAATACATATCTGATATCGTTTCTATGGCTTGTAAGCCAACTAAATAAATAGTTAAAACTTTAATAAAAAAAAAAGTTTAAGAAAATAATCCAGACGCTGTACTTTAAGCTTTCAAATAATAATTGCAACGATTTTTTATTATTATCATTTTTTTTATTTCAGCAACACAATAAATGGGTTTGGCCACAACTGAAACCAAACAAATAATCATAAAACATAACAACTTTTTTACTTATTATTAAAAAAAAAATAATAATAATAAAGTTGAAGTATCTTAAAGGCATCGCCGTGGTATGGTTTAGTTAAGATACTTGTTCACCTACAAAACAGATAAAAACCATAATACTTTAATGAAAGTTGTCTTTAATTTTATGACTTATTGTTAGATTTAACGATTATGTCTGTAGTTATAGACAGAAAAGGAAAAAAACCAAAACAAATAACTTAAGTGACCCTGGTCAATAGGAACTGATACGTTTTTTTTTTGTTCGTTGTTGATTTCTTGCTGGGTTTATCTTAGGAGAATTTATGGAAAATACAATCATAATAAACAATTTATTTTAATAGCCGATTTTTTTTTCAATATAATAATTATAGCTAATATATGAGTATTTATTTTTTATTGCTGATACATATTTTCATAACAAAAGATTAAGGGTCAGATGAAATGCATTAAATGAAGAAATATGGTGGGAGTTACAAGATCAAGACAAGATTGTTTTTGTAAAGAATAGATTTTAAACAGCATGCTAAAAGCCATAGTCAAGTGGCTTGTTAGCTGATAAAATATGGTAGTTTAATGTTTAGTGGAATGAATTAATTTAAAAATATATAGAAAATTGAATATATTATATTTGACCATGCCGAATCTTATACACCCTTCAACGACGTACATCTGTAATATATACATACATTCCTTTCAACCCTGCAACAATCTTTTTGATCTTTCTGAGTTTCAATACTAATTTATTTCATGCTAAAAAATAAAATAAACAGTTTTATTTAGTTATTTTACTATTACAAAAATTTAATTTTCCAGCTCTGGTGCTGTCTTTTTGGCTTTCGTGATTTTTAATACCAAAGAATATTTTTCAAAAACATCAAATATATTTAATTTATACAGAAAAGGAAAAAAATTGTTGAAGTGTCCAACCCTGGAATCGCCTTGTTGATTTTTAATACCAATTAAATTCTTCCTAAAGCATAAAATAGGTTTAATTTACAAAAATAAAAAAAAAATAAAATCCCTTTTGGCTACATACTTCTATAAACAAAAACTAAGTTTAAATTTTCCAGCTCTGGAACTATCATTTTGGCTTTTCTAATTTCCAATGCCAAAGAATTTCTTTCAAAAACATCAAATATATGCACTATATAAAGAACAACCAAAAATTCTTTTAGTTAGAAACCCAAAGAAGTTTCAATTGTCCAACCCTGGAAACGTCTTTTTAATTTTTAATATCAATTGAATTCTTCCTTAAGTATGAAATAGGTTTAATTAAAAAAAATCACTTTTAGCTACATGCTTTTATAAACCAAAAATAAGTTTACATATTCCAGCTCTGGATCTATAGTTTTTGCTTTTCTGGTTTCTAATACCAAAGAATTTCTTTCAAAAACACCAAATGTATGCAATATATAAGGAACAACAGATAAAGTTCTTTTAATTAGATGCCCAAGAAAGTTGCAATTGTCCAACCCCGGAATCGTTTCTTTTTTTTATTTGTAATATCAATTTAATTCTTCCTAAATTATAAAATAGGTTTAATTAACAAAAATAACAAAAATTAGTTTTACCCAGTTACTTTTATACACCAAAAATAATTTTAAATTTTCCAGCTCTGGTTCTATCATTTGGCTTTTCTGCTTTCTAATACCAAAGAATTTTTTTTTTAAAACATCAAATGTATGCAATATATAAAGAACAAGAAAAAATTTCTTTAATTAGGCACCAAAAAAGTTTCAGCTGTCCAACTCTGCAATCGTTTTATTTTTATTTTTAATGCCAATTTAATGCTTCCAAATATATAAAATAGGTTTAATTCACAAAAAAAAGAAATATTAGTATTATCCTGTTACTTTTGTATGCCAATAATAAATTTAAATTTTCCACCTCTGGAACTGTATTTTTTTAATATCAATGAATTTGTTTAAAATATATCAAACATGTCTAATATATAAAGAAAAAAAAAATTGTTTTAATTGGTTAGTTTTATGTGCAACAAAAAATGGGTTGTCCAACCCTGGACTCGCCCTTTGACTCTGTTTGATTTTTAATAGCAATTTAATTTTTCTTGAAATATTAAATAGGTTTAATTCACAGAAGAAAAATAAAAATAGCTTTAGCCCGTTAATTTTGATTACCAATAAGTTTAAATGTTCCAGCTCTGCAGCTGTCCTTTTGGCTTCTCTGATTTTTAATATCCATGAATTTCTTTCAAAAACATCAAATATGTTAAATATGTATATAAAGAAAAAGGAAAATTTTTTTAGTTGGTTACTTTTTTGCTAAAAAAAATATTTCAGTTGTCCAACCCTGGAAGTCTTGATTTTTAATAGCAACTTGATTTTTCTTGTTAAATGTAAAGTAGGTTTCATTCACAAAAACTTTAGTCAATTCAATTATCGTATGCCAACTAAAAGTAAACATTTTTCATATTCAAGTTGAAATCTAAATTTATTGTCAATAACTTAACTTCAACATGACTCGACATATTCTGTTTATGTTGTACTTCTACTTTTGCCACATTTAAGGTGCTAAGTCTCGACTAACTTTGTTCAGTGAGTTCTGTTTTGTTCACTAAACATACTTTTTAGCAGTGCTGCATTTGTAATTTTACTCCATATTATAGCAATTAAATGTTAATTGAGCAAAATTTTATATGGTTAATTGAGCTCAATAATGACACTGATTACGAAGAACACAATTAAGGTGCATGTCTGAATACCGTATAAGGGCTTTTTATTTTTTATATAAACAATTTTCTTTATTTTCAATATTTCATCACCACTTTGAGTGGCTTCCTCAGGAATATATTTCAATTTGATTGGGCAAAATTTTTTTAAATAAAAATTAAAAATAAAGAACATTTTTTATAAAAAAAATGAAGAGACCTTAAATTTAAAAATATTATATAATTTTTTATTTGCTTTAATTTTCAAATTTAACTTTAACATATTAATAAAATTGTCTGAAAACTCCGTTGAGTTATATGACAAATAAGTGCTTTTTTAAAATAATTTGGTACTCTAATTTATTTAAAAAAATTATAATTTGTCCTTTCGTATGTGTGTTTTAAAATCTATCTCTTTTAAATGCATGACATATTTAAATAATTAATTTACTTACATAAAGATGTGTGCCTAGAAACAAGTGATATCCCCATAACCTTTTCGGTTCATTGACCCTAATGAAAGGTGCCACTACATACTGTTCGCTCCACACTATTGCCATAATTTATCTACAGTCTTTTGTTACCAGTTCTTAAGAAATTCTACGCAAGCAACACTTGTTTAAATAATGAAAACACACGTAATCAACTGACTCGTTCGTTTTAGGCACCATAAATTTTATATATTAAAATAAAAAAATTAAATCCCCATGTTTTGTTAACAAAGTTAATATGGAAAAAACCATAAACATACATATAAGATTATGATTTTGAACTTTACCTGAATACCCCTACGATCACATTTCCAAAGATATTTTTATTATTCAAATTTCATAACACATTTTTCTATGTTACATATTCAGTTACATAATATATAGCAAATCTTTTTTTGTTCAGATTTTGCTGTTTAACAAATGTTGCATTACTTTTTAAATACTTTGCCTAGGTTTGATGTCATTTGATTCTTTGTATATTTTAATAAAAAAATATATAAAATGTGATGCAGTCATAAAATCTAAAAGTACTTCAACAGAGATAAGATACAGAATAACACATCTTATGTGTCGCACTGAGTGTGTGTGTTTGTGTGCGCATTTTCTTCGTAATCATGTAGATATCAGATGCCTTCAGACGATAAAAGCTAGATAATATGTTTAGTAACCGAAATGTTTATTTAAAAATCAAGGTTTAAGACTTTTCTTAAAAGGAGGAAAAACAGTTTTTTTTTATTAAAAATACACACTCTCTGTGAAGCCCAAAACTAACAAGAGATAGAAAAGATACTATAACAAAATATTAATAAAATACTAACAACAAAAGTTTATATAGACTTAAAAGACTTAAACCTTTACAAAAACGATTTTAATCCTATAAAAGGGATGGCAAAATTAAGAACACAAATATTAGAACTATAAAATTCTGAAAAATTGCTTTTATATTGCAGAAAATATGGGGAATTTTGTTTTGGCTGTGGAGAATTTTTAATACAGAGTTTTTGGTATATGTGCACACAGGAATATTAACAGCTTTATCTAATCGAATTGGAGATGTTGCTTTATTATTAGCTATTGCTTGATTATTAAATTATGGAAGTTGATGATATGTATTTTATTTAGAATTTATAAAAAATGATATTGAAATAATAATTATTGGGATATTAGTAGTTTTAGTAGCAATAACTAAAAGTGCTCAAATTCCTTTTTCTTCTTGGTTACCTGCACCTATAGCTGCTCCTACACCTGTTTCAGCTTTAGTTCATTCTTCTACTTTGGTAACTGCAGGGGTTTATTTACTAATTCGATTTAATGTTTTATTAAATTTTTCTTTTATTGGTAATTTATTATTATTATTGTCTGGATTAACAATATTTATATCTGGATTAGGGGCTAATTTTGATTTCTTAGTACAAAACACTGACACGTACAGGTTGATGACAGTTTGTTTCAAACAAACATTTTTTTGTAATAAATATTTTAAACACGGTTTTATATATGACTTAAGTGTGAAAGAATTGGAGAAAAAACATTAAATGTCATAAGTAAAGAACTTTTTTTAAAATATGCTTTTATAGGCAAAAAATATGTTTTTATAGGCAAAAATATGCCAGTACTAAAACTTACATATTGCCGTAAATTTAATTTAAAAAAAATATATGATTTTGTAGGCAAAAAATATGGCAGTACTAAAACTAAAATTTTCTCGTAAATTTAATTTAAAAAATTATATGCTTTTGTAGGCAAATAATATGCCAGAACTAAAACTAACATTTTGCCATAAATTTATTTTAAAAAAATATGCTTTTATAGGCAAAAAATATGCCAGTACTAAAACTAACATTTTGCCGTAAATTTATTTAAAAAATATGCTTCTTTAGGCAAAAACTATGCCAGTACTAAAACTAACATTTTGCCGTAAATTTATTTAAAGAAATATGCTTTTATAGGCAAATAATATGCCTGTACTAAAACTAACATTTTGCCGTAAATTTATTTTAAAAAATATGCTTTTATAGGCAAAAAAATATGCCAGTACTAAACTAACATTTTGCCGTAAATTTATTTAAAAAAATATGCTTTTATAGGCAAAAAATATGCCAGTACTAAAACTAACATTTTGCTGTAAATTTATTTTGTAAAAATACATACATTCTTAAATTAGGGAAATTTTTTAAAATATACCGTTACATGCAAAAATATTAATTTTCGCGGATATACATAAGTTTTAATAAATTTCTTTACATGACATACATGTTTTAATTATATCATGACTTTTAGTTTCCCGAAATTTTTAAAAATAATTGACTTTTATAAAAACTGTAAAAATTAAATTTAATGTCATACAAGTAAATATATAGGTAATTTGTTTCCGATATGCTTTTATAGGCAATATTATGCGCGAACTAAAATTAACAGTTTCCCTTAAAAATATTATTAATAAAAAATATTTAAGACGCAAATTACATATTTTAGTAATATATAACTTTAGTAATTTGAAATATGCTTTTATAGGCAAAAATATGCCCGAACTAAAGTTAACAGTTTCCCTTAAAAATTTTATTAATAAAAGAATATTTAAGACGCAAATTACATATTTTAGTAATATATAACTTTCGTAATTTGAAATATGCATTTATAGGCAAAAATAAGCTCGAACTAAAATTAAAAGTTTCCCTTAAAAATATTATTAATAAAAAATATTTAAGACGAAAATTACAGATTTTAGTAATATATAACTTTAGTAATTTGAAATATGCTTTTATAGGCAAAAATATGCCCGAACTAAAGTTAACAGTTTCCCTTAAAAATTTTATTAATAAAAGAATATTTAAGACGCAAATTACATATTTTAGTAATATATAACTTTCGTAATTTGAAATATGCATTTATAGGCAAAAATAAGCTCGAACTAAAATTAAAAGTTTCCCTTAAAAATATTATTAATAAAAAATATTTAAGACGAAAATTACAGATTTTAGTAATATATAACTTTAGTAATTTGAAATATGTTTTTATATGCAAAAAAAGGCATTTTAATAAAACATTTTTGATAATAGAATATGAAAATATTTTTCTTTGTGCACTCTTCATCAAAATGGGTTTAGAAGGAGGAGGACACTATTTTTCCATGTTATATGTTATTTAAACGTCCACTAAAGAGGGCGGAGCTTAAAAATTTTTTTTTTTTTTTTGGTTTCAAGTTTCAACCTTCTTTACAAAAAATTACAGAATCACTTTAAAGATTATGTTGTTTTTAGAGGTTAGATTAGTTCTTCTTAGGGGAACTTTTGCCCCTCTTGTGCTAACATTCAGAA
Organism: Linnaemya tessellans; assembly: GCA_951800035.1. NCBI lineage: Eukaryota > Metazoa > Arthropoda > Insecta > Diptera > Tachinidae > Linnaemya > Linnaemya tessellans. The sequence goes on along the minus strand of OX637533.1, from coordinate 15,402,979 downwards.
AATATTTATACCTTATTTCAAGGATCTGGCTCTTGTCGTTTGAACTGTATCGTGATTTCCACAGACGGACGGACGGGGCTAGATCGTCTTAGATTTCATCACTCGTCAAGGCGACGAAGGGTTTGTAAGATTCGGCACAGTCTCATATAGCACTTTTACTTGTTTAAAGTGATATTTATTGCCAAATAAATAGAAAATGGTAATATCTCTTGTTTTATAACTTAAAATAGGCCTTTATATGCAAGAATATGCTTTTAGGTATTAAAAAAATTTTTTAGCATTTGCTAGAAGGAAGTAATATATAATTTTCCCCCTTGCACTGTTTCGTGTATAAAAAATTATTAAACCATATCTTTCAGAGGAAATAACCAAACTCTTATTGACGTGTGTCTTTGCAATTTCCCATATGCACTTGGCAAAATTCCTTTCTGCGAAATATATGAAGATGTTACTCAAAATTTTTATTTAATATCTCTTTTTAAAATGCACTCAATAACAAAACGAAATCAAATAAATACAATCACTAAATAGATAGAAATGAACTGCAGTTAACAAACAACTATTACAATTTAATGGCGTTTTTGGCCTGGCTATTTATTGCTGGTTTCGTTAACGACAAGTTTATTGCCTATTTTGGTTAGTGCATTTATTTGTTTAGAAAATCGCTTAAGGGCGGAATTTATAAGATTAACATGCGAGGGCCAGCGGCTTATGGAAAATGCAAAGCAAAAACAAGCAGTTTTAAATCCCATTAAAGGTTTTAATGATTGATTCGATTTGAAGAAAAACATACTTTATGGCAGTTATTTTGTTTTTTTTTTCTTTTTTACCATAGACCGAAATTGTGTTCCTATATAGAATATATTATATTGATTATTTGCAAAATGTGTGTGTACAGTTTGAATAAGTTTTTGCAAATATCCACCATTAAATTAAATAGCGGAGCAAAGGCATATGGCCAAGAAAATCTTATTTGCTTTTAAAGTCTTGTTTTTTTCGTAACGACTGCAGGCCAGTAACTAGCAAAAAGAAAAAAGCACCACTTTAATGCGCTGTAAAATCAATTGAAAACCTTAAGTGGCGCCAAGAGAATAATGTTCTTCAGCACAATCACAAATGTTCTTTGCCATACAAATAATAAGAATAATTATCGTTTAAGGCGCTCCTTGAAATAATTTGTTTTACTTTTTGTTGTTTGTGTTTTTTATAAATTGCATTTTATTTTGAAACACCGCTATTTTAAATTTATTTCATTTTTATGCCAAGTCATTGTTAATAGCGAAAAGAAACACGCCAATTAAGAAATATGTTCTCAAATTGAAACACTCAATTAATTATGGTATTTCATTAGTTAAGTATAAAGAACTTTTTAGAAAATCCAATTAATTGTTTAATTTTTTTTTATATTCTGAATGACATGATAAATATTTAAAGGCACAAAGGAAAGTCAACATTAATTTTTTAACTATTCAATTTGGACGGCAGAGCAGAACAGCTGTTTTCGAAAGCCACTACACTTTCATCATCAGTACTCATGTGTATTTTGTTTGTCACCACTTATTAAGTGGCTTTAGTTGAATATAATAACAGTTTTTATTTTTACAAATTTCTTTAGGAAATTGCATGCGAGAACTGTTTCAAAACAATGTTAACACTTTTTATTTAATACCCGTGTTGCCGTTTTAGTATTTTCTTCATGTCATATTTTTCTAAATTTTTTGTTCCATTATACCTAAGCGAAACTTTTTTGGTTTGAATTGTTTTATATTTAAGTACATGTGAACGTTTTCATTTTTATACCCACCAAAAAAGAATTGGAGTGCATGTTCACTTTGTCATTCCGTCTGTAACGCAGCGAAATATCCCCCTGAGACCCCATAAAGTATATATATTATTTATCAGCAATGAAATCTAAGACTATCTGACCATGTCCGTCCGTCCGTCTGTGAAAATTACAATGCAATCCAAACGAAAAGAGCCACAACCTTGAAACTTGCCACAAATATATCTTGAAGGAAAGCACAGGTCAAGTTCGGAAATGAACTGAATCGGGCAAGACGGAAAACACTTCCCCAAAACAAGGACTATAATTTTTAAAGCTTTTCTGTAATTTTGTTAAGCATATGTTATATTTTTATGTCAAAAAAACTTGACATAAAAACTTGAAGCTATAAAATAAAAAAAAATTAATTTTTGGACCCCGCCCTTTTTAGTGGGCGTTATTATAGCCAAAAATGGTGTAAAAATTTAACAATTTGTATTACTGAAGCCTACATTCCTTAAAAATTACATTTTTAAGCTTAACCTGATCTTCCTCTGCCCTACCCCCTCCTCCCGCTTTGCCCGCCAAATGACCCTATCAAAAAAAAATTTTTTTTACACTTAACTATTCCAAAAATTCATTTATAGTGCTTTATGGCGAAGGTGAAATGTGTCCCCCACGGCCCCTCCCGCAGTGACCTCTACAAAATAGAGTTTTTATTTACTAAATATTTGGAGGGTATTTAAGATGCGACCCGGTTTTTACTTGTTATTGTTAGCTCAAGCCAGAGCTAATTTTTTGAAAAAAAGTTGTTTTGTTCTTTTTAATTTGACTTGGCTACCATTCAAAATTCAATGGCTTTAGTGTTGGCTAATGTCTTCTTAGTAGTGGGTAATCGAAACAGGCCGTTGAATTCGATAAAATTTTTTCAATACTTTGAATTGATTTATAATAGCACCAACATGGTGCAGTGAATTCAAGGACTAAACGAAAAATCCTATCGGGTGGCATTCACAGTCCTTCGATAACAATAAACTGTTATTATTTCTTTAACTTAATACCGGGTGGGCCATATATCGATGAAAATTTGAACCACTCGTTTAATTTCGAATCTGGCAATACTTATATTATTCTATTCTGTCACAAAATTGATCTCTACTAAACGAAATGGATGTGTTTATGCTGGAGCAACTGTTGGGGTTGATTGGAAATTTATTTCAAAAACAAAGAAAATTGGTCCAAAAAAGATTTTTGGATTTTTCCAAAAAAAAACTAAAAAAATAATACATAATAATCTTTTCGGATGAAGCTCATCTTGATTTGTGCGTTAATAAGCAAAATTGCCTTATTTGGGGCTCAGAAAATCCACACGTGCTCTTACAGAAGCCAATGCATCCATTACGAGTGACTGTTTGGTGTGGCTTGTAAAGCACGGGCATCATTGGCCCATATCTTTGAAAATGAGGACGGCGCAACCGTTACGGTCAATGGAGACACCTATCGCACCATGATAACCGATTTTTTTTTTTGTTTGTCCTCTCTTCATGTTATTGATGTGGAACGATGTTTGGTTTCAACAGGATAGTGCAACATCTCATGCCACAATCGATTTATTGTGTCAAACGGTTGATGGGCGTTTAATTAGCCCAAAATGGTGATGCCAATTGGGTGCCAAGAAGCTGAGATTTGACCCCGTTGGACTATTTTCTAGGGGCGCCGACGAAGACAAGCCAGGCACGAATATATGTGATGCCATTACCGAGATACGACCCCTTACAATCGAAAAAGTTCTTAAAAATTGCTTCCATTGAATGGGGTAGCGTGAGGCCAGCCACGTTAGCCATAGGAATGAAATAATATTCTATCTCTAACCGGAACAATTTGTACTTCACAGCAAAAATATATATATTTGGCAAAATTTCAAACCGTTTTTGTTTTATTGCATTTTTAAATTTAAACCTTTAAATGGTCCACCCTTTATAAAACTTATTTTTCATTAATAAAAACTTTAGTTTAAAAAACTTTTCAATTCAATCTTTTTTTATTTGGTTTACAGTGGCATTTTTCATTAATATTTTGCTTTCTCTTTATCAATTTGTTGTTTTTATTGTTGTTGTTGTTGTTATATTGTCTAGCAATTAACACATATTTATTTTGTCTAAATGCAAGCCTAGCTTAGATTATTTTTTATTACCAGCTTTTATAATTTGAATTATATGTTTATTATTAAACAGGAAATAGAGATTGTCTATTTCCCAGCAAATCTTATAATGAACTAAAGAAAAACGCGTGCGTGCGTGTCGTTAATAAGGTTTCCGTTTCTAAGTTTTTAATAAAAAGAAACAACACACTTTCGCTTAAGATTTTTTTATCAGAAGATCAAATTTATAAGATTTTTTTTTTTTTTAAAGTTTCAAAACAGTTTCCCATAAAGAAATGCCAGACAACTGAAAATTGTTGTTTATAAAGGAAAAGTAATAAAATTGAAATTTTTTGTTTCAATATAAACGCTAAAAATAGAACACAAACAATATTTTCCAATTATCCATCAAAAAGAAAGACTTAAAAATATTATAATTTTTTTTTTTTTAGTATTTTTTAATTTATTACGGAAGTGCTTGCTTATAAATAGATTTGGGTTTTTATGTGCATTAAAACACTTTCATTATTTAGTTTTTATTTTTTATTTATTTTTCATTAGTTGGTATTCAATAAGGATCCACCTGGTTTTTATTCTAAAGATATGCAAGTGACATATGTATATTGAAACAAGTCTTCAAATACGGTGGTAAATTTAATTGAAAAAAAATCTCCAATAGCTTTGAAATCTAAATCATTAAACATATTTTATGCTTATAAGTACAGCCAGGAATCACGTTGTAAAGGTAAAAATTTTGCAAAGCCAATTACTTCACTCGCACGAAAGAAGTCACTGGCCCCCACTTCGGGAAATAAAATAGTCACAAAATTATTTTTGTAATAAATCAATTAATAAGAGCGCTGTAATAAAATTGTCGCCCTGTTCTTGAAACCAAATGTCGTTGATGTTTAGCTGATTAATTTTTGGCAACAAAAATTCAGTTAGCCAGACTCAATAGTGCTCGCCATTCAACTTAACGGCAGCTACACGTGCAAAAAAGAGTAAAATTATTGCCAAAACGATCAATAACTGCACGAGTGAGCACACACAAGGTCGATTATGTTGATCGTAAAATGAACGAAGTACTTTAATTACCCTTATTCCGTAACTATTTTTGAACGTCACGTCAAGACAATAAAGACAAGTAAAAACGTTATATTCGACAGGGGCGAATCTTAAATACCCTCCAAATATTTAGTAAGTAAATTTAAAATATTTAACTTGATGGGACAGAGTTCCTTTAAGACATCTCTGTACCCAATTTTAAGTCTCTATTTTGAGAGAGTCATTCCGGGAAGGACCGTGCGAGAGACGTTTCACCTCTGCAAGATCAGAGAACATCTCAGATTCTTATAGGCTTAAGGAATACAAATTGTTCAATATTTACCCTATTGTTGCATATCATATCGTACATCAAGGCCCACTAAAGAGGGCGGAGTCCAAAAATAGACTATATCATGTTTACCACAGACGAACGCATGGGCATTGGTAGATCGTCTTAGACTTCATCACAGATCAAGAATATACATATATACTTTATGGGGTCCAATTCTCTTTGGAGGGTATTAAAACTGTATTTTAGCGGGGTCGCTCTGGCAAGGGCTGTGGGGGAGACATTTCACCTTTGTCATAAAACTCTAAAAATAAACGTTTGGGGTAATTAAATACAAAATTTAAAATTTTTTTTTTATAGGGTCATTTAAGGGTCAAAGTGGGAGGAGGGGGTAGGGCAGAGTAGTACCAGGTTACATCTCAGCTTCGTCGTTAAAGCTTAACAATTTGATTTTTAAGGAATGTAGGCCCAAGAAAAACAATTTGCTAAATTTTTACACTATTTTTGCATATAATAACGCCCACTAAAGGTGGCGGGGTGCAACATTTTTTTATTTTTATTTTATGGCTCTAAGTTTAATGCGTTGGACTTTCGTTGACATAAAAATATATCATTTGCAATTACAAAAAAACTTTAAAAATTATGTTGTTTTTTAGAGGTTGGTTTAGTTCTTCTTAGGGGAAGTTTTTTCCCTCTTGCCCGATTTAGCCCATTTCCGAACTTAACCTGTGTAATCCTTCAAGATATATTTAAACCAAATTTCAATAGTCTAGCTCTTTTCGTTTGGACTGAATCGTGATTTCGAAAGACGGACGGACGTCTTAGATTTCATCTCTGATCAAGAATATATATACTTTATGGGGTCTCAGATGGATATTTCGCTGCGTTACAAACGGAATGACAAAGTGAATATACCCTCCATATTCTTTTTTGGAGGGTATAAAAAGTAGGACACTTATACACCCATTTTCTACAGCAGTTGACAATTTCTATCAGCCTCTTGCTTCATTCTAACCCTTAGAAAATAGTCACAGTCTGTCAGAAGCAGTTAATTGTTATATAAAAGGAGTAGTTAGCTGTCATATTGTCTCGGCGTGACGTTGGAGACGACTTACAGAATAAGGGAAAATATTTATGTGGTAATACGAGTATCAAGGGACTCGAAAGCTTTTTCAAAAATATAGATCTTGAGCTACTTTCAAAATTTCCTGGGCTTAAAAAAAGTATATTGGAAACGTTACATACACCTGGTCAAGTAAAATATATTAACCCTTCTATACGTCGCGACGTAAATTTCAACACTATTTCCTTCCTTTCCCTAGATCCGCTACAATGCATTTAATGAGTAGTTGTTATCATCCATTCCCTGAGTACTGATTCTTGTTTGAAGAAAAATGAAGGCGGTAAGGCTGTTACATTGTGTTTTCTTGGCGTTAATTAGGTGACCTGGCGTTGTACAACATGTAGCTGCAGTTGTTTGGAAACACTTGCTACACGGCGCCATACAAAATACGGTGTTTCAGTTATTAAAGCAAATTAAGTTTCTTATTTTTAAAATTTCTTTTTTCTTATTTATTTTTAATATTATTTTAATTTATTTTTTTATATTTTTTATGTTTGTCTTTTAATTTGCATTTTGCAATTCATTAATGAAAATAGAATTTTATGCATGCTTAGCACATTTCCTCTGCTTTATATTTTTGTTAAGGTATCAGCAATTTTTGTTTTTTTTTTTTGTTTTTTGTTTAAATATATAACTTTTTTATTTTTATATTTTTCTTCGTGCTATTATTTTAAAACTGAAATTCCCAACATATGTTTGATATGTACTCGTATATCAGTGAAAATATTTTTTATTTTATTTATATTTTTTAACTTAATTGTAAGTTATGGCACGTTTTAGAGTTCAATTGACATTTAAATAGATGCATTGAAAATGTTTTGTATCGTGTTTTATGATTTCTGTCGCAGTCGTTGTCGATTGTTTGGTTTGCTGTTGATTTTATTTTAAATGGGTCACACACGATTTTGAGTTCGTTTCTATATAAGTTTATGTTTGTAGATCATTTTTAGTTGTTTTAAAATAAGTATGAAAGATGGTTTTTTTTTAAAAACATTTACTTGCAATAGTTTTTATGGTTCAATTTTATCAAAGTTATTTTAAGTGGTATTTTTAGTTTAATAAAATAAAATCGTGCGTTTTAAATTTCACGATTTCTGAAAATATGTGAGAAAAGAACAAGCGTTGACACACCAAGTAGATATATAAAATATTATATTTTGCCATAAAAACCTATAATATGGTCATCAGATATTACACAAAATAACACTAATTCTTTCAAATCTTTTCTGCAAAAAAGGTACATGCTCTTTTGCATAAATTGCATCGTTTTTGCAAAAAGTGCATGCTTTTTTGCAAAATTTTAATGCTTTTCTGCAAAAATTTAATTTTTTTGCATCTTTTCTGCAAAAACAGCAAGTTTTTTTTACAAAAGTGCACCTTTTCTGTAAAATGTGTATCCTTATAGCAAAAAAATTCATCTTTTGTGCAAAAATTTCATTCAATTTTGGTAAACTTTCTTCTTTTCTTGCATTTTTTTTCAATAAGTGCATTTTTTGCAGGAAGTGATTTTTTTTTGCAAAAAGTTTATGCTTTTTTTGCACACATTTAATTTTTCTTTGCAAAAAGGGCATCTTTTTTAAAAAATTTTATTCTGTTTTGCAAAAAGTGCGTCTTTTTTGCAAAAATTGTCTCGTTTCTTGCAAATAGTGCACCTTTTTTGTAAAATGTGTATCTTTATTGCAAAAAATCAATATTTGCTGCAAAAATTTCATTAATTTTTGCTAAACTTTCTTATTTCCTTGATTTTTTTTTTTTCAAAAAGTGCATTTTTTGCAGGAAGTGATTTTTTTTTTCAAAAAGTTTATGCTTGTTTTTGCACACATATAATTTTTCTTTGCAAAAAGGGCATCTTTTTTAAAAAATTTTATTCTGTTTTGCAAAAAGTGCGTCTTTTTTGCAAAAATTGCCTCGTTTCTTACAAATAGTGCACGTTTTTGTAAAATGTGTATCTTTATTGCAAAAAATTCATATTTTTTGCAAAAATTTCACTAATTTTTGCTAAACTTTCTTTCTTTCTTTCTTGCATTTTTTTTTCTTCAAAAGGTGCATTTTTTGTAAATAGCGCTTTTGTTGTAAAAAGTGAATTTTTTTTCAATATGTAAATTTTTTTTGCAAAAAGTGAATTTTTTGTAATAAGTGCATTTTTTGCAGAAAGTGCATGCTTTTTTGCACACATTTCTTTCTTTATTTCAAAAAGTGCAAGATTTTTTGCAAAAACTGCATTCTTTATTGCAAACCGTGTTCAAGCATCTAAAATAAATCTTAAGTAAAGCCACTTCCTATTTCGTTAGGAATATTTTTGAATTTGTTTTACTAAATTAAAACAAAATTAAGTTATCATTGAATAAAATAAATCTTCTAAATCTTTTTCTGTTAGACTTTTGCAAAAATAAAATATTGTTTTTATATTTAAAGATATATTTAAAAAAACAACAACAACGACGAGAAAACCTGACGCATTTATATTTTCTTTGTCTTATAATCCAGCCTTATCTGGCTTAAGTAAATATAAAGTTGTCATAAAGTTAAATATAATTAAGAATACAAAAAGCAGACATAAATTTCCCTTTAAATGAATCAAAAATTGTACTCAATACTGCAAGTAAAGATAAAAGTTTATTAAAACAATGAAGTAAAGCAACATTTTCATTTCGAATTGAACAACTTTAGTTGTTTGTATTACAATTGTCTTTAGTACTGGCAAGTAGAGTAGTAACAACAAAAACAAGTTTAATTAATTACGTAAAATGTTTAAAGAAACAAAAATATATGCGCTGAAAATAAAACGTAAATGTAAATTTGCTGTTTTTAAATAGCGGTCTGAAATTAATGCACAATCGCCGTATGTATAACCTTTTATGCGGTTTAAGTGATTTTTTATGATCATTAAACATGACATTTTGTTGTCACTGACAAACTGCAGGCGTCGGTTTTGTGAGAAGAAAAATAAAAACCAAAAAATACATTAATTCCCTCCAAATAGTGTTTGGTAAAATTAAATGACCTTGTTTTATTTAAATAGCTTAGGGTTTCATGATCTGAACACACTATTTGCCTGTTCTCTCTCTCTCTCTCTCTCTCTCTCTTAAGTGTTGTAACTTTGTATTATTTTAAGATCATTGCAATGTTTTGTGCATGTTGATGAGTTACTTAATGAAAGAAAATATTCAAATGTATATTTGCGCCAAAATATGTATTTGCAATTTTAAGTAAAACCAAAACTATAAATAGTTTGAAGGTAAACTCTTCTATATGGAAGAAACAAGAATACGTAATACATTTAAACATAACAGATGACGGCTCTTGGCTCTATATGGGCACTACAGAATCAAATATGTATGTACATATACGATATATGCCATGGATGAAATATAGTGTTGACATATGATATACATTATTTTCTTTGCTTGTGGCAAATAGAGAAAAAATGGAATTGGTCCTTCGAACCGTTTTTATAATATTCAACAAAACTGTTGGTTAAATAGTATATATGTATAAGTTTGTCATTCCGTGTATAATTTCCGCAATATTAATAAGCGACCCCATATATAGGTTTTTACTCCCAAATTGAAAATATTTTAGATCGAATTAAAATTTTTTAAATTCAAACTCAATTTTTTTCAAAACAAATTAACATTTATTTCAAACAAATTAAATTATTTTTAAAATAAATTAAAATTTTTGCATACCAAATTCAACATTTTTCATATTAAATTAATTTTTTTTAATTTAAAATTAAGTATTTTCATTTTCAAATTCAATTGTTTTTGAAGTTTGTTTCATTGTTGTTTAAAACTAAATTGTTTTATTTAAAATTTAAATATTTTTAAAATTAACTAAATTTTTATACATTAACTCGCTATTTTTGACTTTAAACTGATTGTTTTTTAAATTAACTTAATTTTTTATATATTTTGTTTTCTTTAATATTGTTAAAAAAATAAAACTGCCTGTCCCACTGGAATATCTTCCAATCCTGTAGTGTTATACACAGTAAAAAACTTTTGAATAACATTTACTACCAAATCTAAAAAATAAGTTCATTCGAATGTAATGAAATTAAAAACAAAGAAAGAAACCTTAAAAATTAAATTAATTTATTTAATTTTATACGTGCTGATTCTTTTCCCAATTTTTTTATAAAAAAGTTCAAAATTGATTATTGAGGGGTTTTAGCTAGTTCCTATGCGCATTTCACTGCGGCTAATGCAGAGCATCAGGGAACCTTTAACCAACATTTCTTAGAATAACTAAAGATATTATTTTAAACTTCGACTCAATTAAATCAGAAGTTTAAGTAAATATCAAAGCTATAACAAGAACTCAATAATCACTTATTCCTTTTTTGTTTTCTTACTATGTCATACTACAACTGGTTGGGTTTTTTCCAACTCTAAGTGTAGTTGTAAGAGACAAAGAAAACAACAACATCTTACAATTGTTTTATTAAAACAATGATTCGCAGTGTTGACAACATTTTGCTATTTTGGCGCAGGCACTCGCTTAGTTTTAAGTTTATTTGGGAATCCGTTGTTTACCACAAAATTCTTTTAATTTAGCTAAAACCCCTCAATAATCAATTTTGAACTTTTTTGTAAAAAAATTGGGAAAAGAATCAGCACGTATAAAATTAAAAGAATTTTGTGTTAAACAACAGATTCCTAAATAAACTTAAGTTAATTTATATTTTTATATTTATTCTATTAAATTTTAAAACTTAACTCAAATCTAGTGCATAGTAGCACTAATAGAAAAGTTTAAAAATTGAACTACGACCCATAGAAATACGTTAAATAAGAGCTTAATACACATAAATTATTTTTTATAAACAAGGTCTTTATTTTTTAAGCTTTTAATATTGAATTAAAAACAAATGAATTTGTATTTTAATAATTCGAATTTGAAAAGAAAAACATTGAATTATAAATGAAAAAAAATTAATTTAAAAAGGAAAATGTTTAATTCGTGTTGAAAATAATTCAAATTACTTTGAAAAAATGTTAATTTGTTTTTAAAATAGTTTAATATCATTTGAAAAAAGTTGAATTTGTTCCGAAAATGGGTTAATTTGAGAGTAAAAACCTATATATTCTGGGTCCTTCTGAATAGGGAAGTCGAATAAGGGCTGTGCGTCTGTGCGGTTATCTGCACATGAAATCGGTTTTCCGAAGCCTCCAGAACAGCTAGAGATTTTGGTGTTGGATTGATGTACTGGAAATAGTTCCCAATAGCAAAATTCAAAAAACCGTTCCATAGCTGAAAGCTTTAAACTTAGACATTTAAAAATAATTTTAGTTTTTTTTTTTTTTGTTTAATAAAACTTTGTAATGGAGGAAACATCAAAACGAAAAAAATTAAAAAGTCGATTCCAGACAATTGAAATTCATTTGGCACATAAACAGATTCAACTAAAATAAATTTTTTGTTTCTTTATATATCAACTTGACTTTTTGAAGAAACTTCATGAGTATTAGAAATCATAGAAGCCAAAAAGATAGGTTCGAAGCTGGAATATTTACGCTTTTTTATACCTTCCAAAAAATAATTGAAGGTTATATACACTTTGTCATTCCGTGTGTAACGCAGCGCAATATCCTTCTAAGACCCCATAAAATATATATTCCTCTAAGACTCCATAAAATATATATCAGTGATAAAATCTAGCACAATCTAGCCACGTCCGTCTGTAATTAAGTTCGTCTGTGAAAATCACAATATAGTCGAAAAGAAAAACGCCGGACCTTTGAGGTTTGGTATAGATCAATTTTGAAGGATGGGGAAAACAGAAGGAAAACATTTCCCCTAAGAAGAAGTAAACCAACCTCTAAAATATTTAACAAATTTTATTTTTTATGTCTACATTCCTCAAAAATTAAGTTTTCAAGCTTTCCTGGAAAAATAGTTTTAAAATTGGACACAGAAATGTCGTAAAGGAACTCAGATTAACAATTTTAATTTATCTCCAATCCTTTTCATGGACATTGATATAAGATATTAACTTCAAAAATAAAGCAAATTGCTTTTATGCTGATGGAAAGGGGTCTGAGTCATGCTGCTCCTATTTGGAGGGTATTTTAGATTCGGCTCCGTCGAATATAACGTTTTTAGTTATTTAAATTGGAATTTGAAAAATAATTTGTTTTCGGCGCTGGATTATTCTAGAATAAGTAAAGGTGCTATATTTGGTAGAATATACAGAATAAACTCAGTTTGTTTCTATGTTAAGCAAAATTTTATATTTTAGAAAAATTTTATTTTGTAGAAAAATTTTATATTGTAGAAAAATTTTATATTTTAGAAAATTTTATATATTAGAAAAATTTTATATTGTAGAAAAATTTTTTATTTTAGAAAAATTTTATATTTCAGAAAAATTTTATATTTTAGAAAAATTTTATATTTTAGAAAAATTCTATATTGTAGAAAAATTTTATATTTTAGAAAATTTTATATATTAGAAAAATTTTATATTGTAGAAAAATTTTTTATTTTAGAAAAATTTTATATTTCAGAAAAATTTTATATATTAGAAAAATTTTATATTTTAGAAAAATTTTATATATTAGAAAAATTTTATATATTAGAAAAAATTTATACTGTAGGCAAATTTTATATATTAGAAAAATTTTATATTTTAGATAAATTTTATATTTTAGAAAAATTTTATATTGTAGAAAAGTTTTATATTTTAGAAAAATTTTATATTTTAGAAAAATTTTATATATTAGAAAAACTTCATACTTTAGAAAAATTTTGTATTTTAGAAAAACTTTATATTTTAGAAAAATTTTATATTGTAGAAAATTTTTTTATTTTAGAAAAATTTTATATTGTAGAAAAATTTTTTATTTTAGAAAAATTTTATATTTCAGAAAAATTTTATATTTTAGAAAAATTTTATACTGTAGACAAATTTTATATATTAGAAAAATTTTATATTTTAGACAAATTTTATATTTTAGAAAAATTTTATATTGTAGAAAAATTTTATATTTTAGAAAAATTTTATATTTTAGAAAAATTTTATATATTAGAAAAACTTTATACTTTAGAAAAATTTTGTATTTTAGAAAAACTTTATATTTTAGAAAAATTTTATATTGTAGAAAAATTTTTTATTTTAGAAAAATTTTATATTGTAGAAAAATGTTATATTGTAGAAAAATTTTATATTTTAGAAAACTTTTCTATTTTAGAAAAACTTTATATTTTAGAAAAATTTTATATTGTTGAAAAATTTTATATTGTAGAAAAATTTTATATTTTAGAATAATTTTATATTTTAGAAATCACTATTGAAAAGATCACAAAGATCAAAAATATGATTCTAGGGTTGGAATACATATATGAAAATACTCCAGATGTACATTCACGAAGGGTATATAAGATTCAGCCCAGCCGATTATACCACTTTTACTTATTCTACAATAATCCACCCCTGACAACTGACAGTGATGAATATATTGATCACCTTTAGCACAAACTTTATCCTCTTAATATTTTAAGCAGCTTCTTAAAAATAAATAAACTATTTTACAGTTGCCAGCTCGTACGTCTCATATTACACCCGGATTTCATTCTTGAAAAGCTTTCCATCTTCTTACAAGAATGAAAGTTTCCTTTAGTTAAACAAAAACTATACACATATTTCTTTTAATGAAAATCAATTTGTGTGTGTGCCATTAAGTGTGAGAAGATAATAAAAGAAAACAACAGCAGACAGAAAGAAAGTGAATGAATTTAGATTCCATAATTTCAAATTCAATAAATAATAGAATACAACAGCAACGAATGGAACAATGAAATTGGTCGGTCGTCTTGTTTAAAATGATAACAAAATTTAAACTTTCCTGAAAGCTGCCTCTTTCAATTTGAAGTTTCTTTTCAACAATTAACTGTAACGAGAGTTTTTGTGAGCTTCTTTTTCGCGTCTACTTACCAACAAATTTCTCTAGAAATGACAGCAGCATTAAATTCTTGACATGTTTAGAAACTAATTACGCGATTGTACTCAAGTCTCGTATTGTGACTGTTAATTGTTATTGTACTAATGCTCAAACTTGTTGTCACACACACATGCTTACATATATTTTATAATACTTTTTTTTTTATTTATTCCTTAATACTCGTATTTCATCGATATCTTCAAAACGAGTTTGTATTTAAAGCACTCAATCACCATGATGATCATCGTCATCATCATGATGGCTTTTCAAAGTGTTTTTCAGTCGGTTTGGAAAAATTTTAAACTGACATTTGTTTGTCAAATCGTATGCTTTCCAAGGAATGTGTAAAAATATTTATGGTTTCATTTTGTAGGCTTTAACATTTTATCGCTGCCACATAAAATGTCATTGTGAAGAAGAGTGTGAAAAGCAGAGTTTTATATAAATTTAGGTTAGATATTGCAAGTGAAATGAGGAATTATATTGTTTTCATGTAACACAAAAAAAAAAAAAATAAAGATAAAACCAATTTAAAATTCATGACATTTACTGCACTCTAACGTATAAATTTAAATCAAAATGTATTTCGTTGTAAACGAATATATACAACATACACACTCGTAAATAATGCAACCATCTAAGCCAAGTGTTGTAAAATCTTACTTATTTTATTGTTAAGCAACACAAATAGGAACTAATTAAAAACAGTAAAAGTTTATGTTGTCGTCTTTCTAATCTTCTAAAGAAAAATTTATTCGGGAAAAAGTGTGATAGTAATCAAAAATATGCCAGTGTTAAAGTTATATTATTGATATAGACTCGTTTAAAGTCATTAACTTGTCCAACATTTAAAAGAATTATTGGAAAATACAAAGAAAATTATATTCAGCTTAAAATCGTGTCACATGCAGTGTAGAGGCAAGCCACATTCAACTTATGCGTAAGTCAAGTTTTTGTCATAATCAGGTTGTAAAGCTATTATAGTCATATTATAATCAAGTCATGGTTAAGATCTATTTAAGTTACAGTAATGGCGTAGCGCCATAAAAGGCAAGTCATCGCCTAATTATAGTCAAGTCATAGTAAGATGACAGTTGAGCCATAGTTATCACTACTACGAGATAGCCAAGACATAACCCATTTCGTGGCAATTCAAAATCTCTTAGAAATCCCGTTATAGCTAGGTCTTAGTCAATACACAGTTAAGTGATAGTCAAGTCATAACCAAGTCTTAGCCACATAATAGTCAAGTCATACGATCATAGTCATCCCGTAATCAAGTAATAGCCAAGACATAATCCAGTTGCTGTCAATTCACAATCTGTTCATAATCCAGTTATAGCAATGTGTTAGTTAATCCACAGTTAAGTCATAGTTAAGTGATAGTCCAGTCGTAATCATGGTTGTATACTTTCATAGTTAATATTATTCAAGATATAAGCAAGCGGTAGTCATATAATAGTCAAGCCATCGTGAAATCATAGTCTTCTCAGAGTCCAGTAATAGCCAAGAGCTAATACAGTTACGGCCAAATCACAATGAGTTCATAATCCAGTTATAGCTGTGTCTTAACAGTCACAGTTAACTCGTAGTCAAGTCATAGTCAGAGTTTAGTCAATTCATAGTGAAGTAATAGTCAAGAGGTGGTTAAGTTATACTTTTCTAGTTTTAGCCGTGGCATAGTTAATTTATAGTTAATCCATAGTTAAGTCATAGTCAATTCATATTTAAGTCATAGTCAGATCATAGACATGCCATGCCAACTAGAACAAATTATTCTAGTACTCATCTAGTACTAATAGTACTAGTATCCCCCTAGTTTCCATCTAGTACCAATGGTACTAGTAATTTTCCAAACACACTCAATGTTAATTTGAGCATTAACATGGTTTAGGAAAGTTCACAGTTGGGAACTAGTACTGGTGATTTTTGTACTAGTGCAATACTAATTTGCTACTAGTTCGATCTCCTGCAGTGGAATTACATTTGCACATATACATATTAAGCATTAGTTTTTTTGATAACGGCACTTCTCCATTTTGCTTTAAATTTTATTCTTACTTCGTTGTATAGAGTCTTTTGTACGAGTACTTCGTTGTATAGAGGCTTTACAAATGCGCTTATAAATACATTTAGACTTCGCTGTTTTTATAACGGGACTTTACCATTTAGGATTTATTCTGATTTCGTTATATTGAGGCATTTGAATCAATATTTCGCTTTTTTTGCTCAGAATTTATTCGTTATAGCTATTGTGCATTTTTGTATGAAAAACTTTACAATAAAGAGGTTTTCTCAAGGGACTCAATAATATATACGTTGTATTGAGTTTTTCGTTATAACGAAGTTCGTTATATCGAAGTTTCACTGTAAAATTCTAATCAATATCATAGTTTATGGTTTTGCCACAAGAAATTCATTTGGCGTCGTGGTGCCCGGTCTTTGGAATAGATTTTTATCTGTTATCTTAAAACAAATTATGTATGATTTGCAATTTTTTATTTATCAGATAATTTTCTGTTTACCATTTTTAAACACTTTTTTAAATTAAGTGACTATAAACTTGGACTATAAATTTAAATATGATTAAAGGTTTGAAGCTGGTAACGATTACTGCGGTTGTGACTTAGAAAGTCGGTTTGATTTAATTTATTTTTGTTTTAATATACTATTTAAGTTTCTCAACCATATCTAATTAGCAACAAATAAATAATCTTTAATATTCGACAGCAGCTGCTGTTTTTTTTTCTTTTCAAACAACTGAGTGTCATGAAGAGGACAGAAGTAACGATCAGGGCACCACAGTTCACTCTTAATCTCTAGAAACCTTAAATTAAGCGTGAATAATTTAACAATTTTTTAAACAAATAAAGAAATGGAAAATCCAGAATTAAAGAATGTAAATTCCAATTATAAATTACTCATTTTTCCAGAGAATCGAAGCGCACATTTCGATAATAAAGGAAACAATGGAATGCCTTAAGGGAAAGTTATAAGACGCTGTGACTGACTTTGACCTAAATTTTAAGGAATATTTTTTTTTTTTTGAAGGCAAAAATGCGTGGCAGGCGTTAGCTTGTCTTTTCCAAATTACTTGTGCTCCAATTAATTTTTGATTTCTTTATCTTATTAAAGACCCAAAAAAAAACAAAATATTAATTGAATCGTAAATATTTTTTAATTTTTTCCTTTGTTCTAAAAAATTTAAAATATTTCTCGTTTATATTTAAATTTAAAGCAAAACCTTGATCCATCAATGCTGAGACACAAACCCACAGAAATTATTCTAAATGAATTAAAGTGTTACTTCGTGTTTCTTTCAGTTGGTTGTTGTTATTGAAATATGCATTTTAAATATGACCTTTAATCAAAACAAAAATGTTTCTTTTTTTTGTTTACTTAAGCTGATATGAAAACTGTTATTTTATTTAAATAGTTTTCGTTGCCATTTATTATTATATGGTTTGTTGAACTTTCCGAAATTTTTTGTTAATAATTTGATGGAAGTAAAACAAGTTTTTTTTTTTAAACAGACAAAAACCTTGTGGAACTCAACCGTTTATTTCTAAATTACGTCTAAAGTGTTTGTTGAATTTTGCTTTATATCAATAATTAATATTAAGTACATATAGTTGATTAATTTCCAATGGCTTTAGTGCATTGGAAGGCTGCTCTTAAAAACAAATAATTGTCCATGTCTGTTATTGCACCACTTTAATAATTTGCTGCATGCCATAAATAAAGTTTATTCATGTTTTGCCAATTAAGAGTACTTTAGTTTATAAGTTAGAGCATGACAAAGCTGAAGCCGTGCTAAGACCATAAATAGGTAGTAACTGAGGCCGTGAATAGACTGACTAGACCATATTTACCTATATTGCACCAAAACTACACTCGACTATAATAAGAATTTGCCAAATGAGCAGAATAAGAGTTTTTTTTATCCAGTACTCAGGAAATGACCCCTACATATGCAGTGCATTGCGCCGGAACTAGAAAGCAGAGGATAGTATTGAGGGGAGAGATGAAGAAAGATGAGAAGATAGAGACTTTTTTGTAGCTATTTCAACCTTTTTACTTCGCCGGCTAAATTTTTTGCATTCATCACTGAAACACGTTGGCAACAACTAACACAACCAAGCACTAATGCTGATCAGAAGAATTCAACAAAATATTTCATGACTCAACGTGGTTCAACCCCTCAGTATCCTCCGCTTCATAGTCTCGTGTTCTACTACTTCAGCCAACAACACCCACAAGTTTACTATGAATTGACTAAAATTGTATAAAAGACATTATCTAGTCACTGATAAAACATTGACAATTCTAATTGAAAACATAAGCAATTCTAAGTCAATTGATACTAATTTTATATTCAAACCATAGTCGAGTCATAAGAATGTCCTAATGAAGTCGCAGTCTAATACTAGTCAAGTAACAGTCAGGTCAGAGTCACCTAATTTTTAAACTATAGTCAAATCGTAGTCAACTCAGAGTAAAGTCACAGTCAACAAAGCAAAGCCATAGTCAAGCAATTGTCAAACAATAGTCAAGTCATAGTCAAATCATAGTCAACTCAGAGTCAAGTCGCAGTCAATAAAGTCAAGTCATAGTCAAGCAATTGTCAAGCAATTGTCAAATCATAGTCAAATCGTAGTCAACTCAGAGTCAAGTTACAGTAAACAAAGTCAAGTCATAGTCAAGCAATAGTCAAGTCATAGTCAAATCGTGGTCAACTCAGATCAAGTCACAGTCAATTCATAGTCAAGCAATTGTCAAAAAACAGTTAAGTCATAATCAAATCGTAGTCAACTAAGAGTTAAGTCACAGTCAGATCATAGTCAAGCAATTGGCAAACAATAGTCATGGTCTAGTCGTACTGAAGTCATAGTCAACAACGTAATTTCATAGTAAGGTCATAGTGAAGTCAAGTTATAGTCGAAGTCATATTGATGTCGTAATCAAATCCTAGTCAACTTGTAGTCAAGTCATAATCGAGCCATATTGACTTCGTAGTCATGATCACCTCATAGTCAAATCATAGTCAAGCCATAGCGGGATCCTAGTCATGATGAACTCATAGTCAAGCCATACTCTAGGCACAGACAAGTCATACTCCAGTCGTAATTAAGTTATAGTCTACATTGTAATTTAATAGTAAAGGCTTAGTCAATATAGTAAATTCATAGCTAAATAATACTAGTGGAGTTATATTGAAGTCATAATCAAATCAAAATGAAGCCATAGTCATGTCAGGTTATTGTTAAATTATAGGCAAGTCATAATCAAATTATAGTGCATTCATAGCCAACATATTAATTTTATAGTAAGGACATAGTCAAATCAGGTCATAGTCAAGTCATACTCAGTTACAGTGAAGTCAGGTCACTGTGAAGTCATAGTCACGTCATAGCCTAGTTAGGTCATTATTAAGTTATAGTCAAGTCATAATTAAATTATAGTTAAGTTACACTAAGTCATAGTCGAGCCATATTGAAGTCACAGTCGAATAATAGTGAAGTCATAGTCAAGTCAGGTAATTGTTAAGTCATTGTCATGTCATAGTCACGTCATAACCAAGTTATTTCATTATTAAGTTATAATCAAGCTATAATTAAATCATATTCAAGTTACACCAACTCATAGTCGATCCTTATTGAAGTCACTGTCGAATAATAGTGAAGTCATATTGAAGTCAGGTCATTGTTAAGTCATTGTCATGTCATAGTCACGTCATAACTAAGTTATGTCATTATTAAGTTATAATCAAGCTATAATTAAATCATAGTCAAATTACACCAACTCATAGTCGAGCCTTATTGAAGTCACAGTCGAATAATAGTGCAGTCATAGTCAAGTAAGGTCACTGTTAAGTCATTGTCACGTCACAGTCACGTCATAGTCAAGTTATGTCATTATTAAGTTATAATCAAGTCATAATTAAATCATAGCCAAGTTACAGTAAGTCATAGTTGAGCCATATTGAAGTCACAGTCGAGTAATAGTGAAGTCAGGACATTATTAAGTCACAGTCAAATCATAGTCGAGACATATTGAAGTCACAATCGAGTAATAATGAAGCCATAGTGAAGTCATAGTCAAGTCAGGTCATTGTTAAGTCATGGTCACACCAAGTTATGGCATTATAGTTATAATCAAGTCACAATTAAATCATAGTCAAGTTACACTAACTCATAGACGAGCCAAATTGAAGTCACAGTCGAATAATAGTGAAACCATAGTGAAGTCATAGTCAAGCCAATACATTGTTCTGTTATAGCCAAGTTCTGTTATAGACAAATATGATCATTGTTAACTTCTAATCTAGGCATAATTAACCCTCCGATGAGTGAGAAGGTCCCTAGGGACCTTTTTGCCTTTTCAAACTGAAATTACTCCTACTTCGGCCACTACAACCCCCCTCCCTCCCCCGAAAGTTACACTGTATTCCAAGAGTATTTTGTTGCGCATCTTTTGGAAAAAAATCAAGCCGATCGGATCATTACTTTAGGAGTTATTGAGGTTTTAGTGAGAATAGTACGCGGACGTGTGACTAGGTCCGTATGGACCTTGTACTGAATTTCACTAATAAATGCATGTTTTTGGACATCATTATAATTTTTTTATTGTTTCAACACATAATTTACTTGTTCTGAACACAAAGACTTAAACTAAAAGACATTAGGGATGATGATAAAAAAAAAATTAAAAAATTTAAAAAATTATTGTATTACAGGATGTTAATTTCCCAACAGGCTATAGGTTCAAATCTTGCGAAACCGCAAATTATTTTTTATTTATTTTTTATTTTTAATAAATGAACGTGATTGCATTCTATTTATTAATCTTTTCGAGAGTGGAATATTAAGAAAAAGCGAAAAGAAATACATGGAATATTGGGAATATTAATTGTCAGGGTTGGGGAATTTCGTACTAACCAAAAAGGTAATAACTTGAAAATATGAATGTGATAACTTCTCATATTCAATTTTCGTTAAAGTATTGGTTAAAAAGTTGATATTCCTACTAACTAGCACCACTTGCAAAAAAGTGGAAAAATTGAACAAAGAACGCTGATGAGATGGCGTAGCGGCCTCGAAATCAGTACTGATCCGTTCTGCTGGTTTAATGACTATGAAAAATATTCTTAATATTCCACTCTCGAAAAGATTAATAAATAGAATGCAATCACGTTCATTTATTAAAAATAAAAAATAAATAAAAAATAATTTGCAGTTTCGCAAGATTTGAACCTATAGCCTGTTGGGAAATTAACATCCTGTAATACAATTTACATAAACAAAAAGGTTCACTATTAAAATAGAAATTCATACATTAATTAAAAAATTATTTTTGTATGTAGAATTTAGTTATAAACAATAAAAACAAAAAAAAAATTAAAAAAAAATGCAGATTCATGCTTAAGCCCAAAATTAACAATTTACATTACAAAGTTCGACGAATAAAAATTCATACATAATTTAAAAAAAAAATTTTATATGAAAACAACATGATTTACAAAAAAGGTCCGTAGGGACCTATTCACACGGCCGTGAAGTTCAGAACTGTCACTAATCGGAGGGTTAAATCATAGTCAAGTCATATTCAAGACACATTTACATCATAGTCAAACGATAGCAAAGTCATTGTCACCATAGTAATTTCTTTTGCAGAGAATCGATTGATTGGTCGCCTTTAGAGGAAAGTAGCATGAATTTACATTAACGAACGAAAATTTGCAAAATACACTTTTATTAGTGACTGTTCTGATCAATCGCACCAGTGAGTGACTGCAACAATAAGTCTGATACCAAAGACCGACATTAACGCCTCCGCCTCTATATAAAAGACTAACCAGCAAAACTACATTATTTTTGAACACTTTCATGTTTTCCAGATATTCATATAACCTTTTAACCAGCGCAGTGTTATAATAACCTTCTACCACCACCTTTTAGTTCATTTACCTTTTTATGGCTGTTTTTCTGTGTATTTCTTGTCACTTTTTTTTTTAATTTAATTGGCTTCTACTATCGCACAAAACAACTTAAATGAACTTCCTTATTAAGCACAAAACAATGTTAGTGTGTAAAATATATTCCACCTAAAAGAAAGTACGGGTATGTGTGAAGTACTCGTATGTTCTAGTGTAAGAAAAATAATCAACAAAATGTACAAACACTTTTTATTTTTATTTTTTTTTAACACACTACCTTGGAAACAGTGTTACGACAAAAAAAAAACACTATTTTGATAACGAAAAAACATGCCAGATATCTCGAATATTCACGCCTGCCTGCCAGCCTGCCTGTAGAATATGCAAAATTGTCAAGCCAAAAAGTTATAAAGAACACCGCCCATATGAGAACTTTTATCTCAGATACAAGTACATAAAATGCAGAATGAATACAATATCTAAATACCCCTAGAATGGGTTAATCAGGGTTTACGAAAAACGTGCAATAAAACTAAAAAAAATAAAAAACCATGACGCAGACGACAAAATAAAAATAGTTCTAGTTGTGCAGTTTATTTATTTATTTTTGCTAATTTGTATGCAATTTACGTTTTAGCACAGAAGTACGAGTTGTAGGCTTTAAAAACCAACATAAAACAAAATACATATCACTTTTGTCTGGCCAACACACAAACATGCAAACAAACAAACCAAGAAACTAACAGTCAGTCGCATTTGCAAGAATTGAAATTAGCCAACAACTGAATGAGCAGAATAAAATTTTTGTAAGTCTTCTGCAATACGAAATGCAATAATAAAAGAGGTAATAAAATAAAAAGCGGAAGTTATTAGTTTAAAAACGAACGCAACGAACAAGACATGTAGGATTTGCATTTAAATATTTGCTTGTCTTGTTCGTGGTTACATGAAAAGAAATAAAGTAAGAGAAATATAATCAGAAGCCTTTGCAACAGTGGGGCAGGCAGTTGCACTAAAAATACCACAAGCCGGCTAAAAATATGTTTCGTTGTTGCATAAGCATTTTTTTTGGAGGGGAAAAAGGAACTTCCAAAGAAGTGAATAAAAATCCCTTGTTTATGACCCGGAAATAGTGCTAATTCGTATAATTTTTACTCGAGTTTAACAACACAGCGAAATTTATTTTTATACCCCTCAACAAAAATGGTCCGGGGGGTATATATTGCCATTCCGAGTGTAATTTCCACAATATTAATATGCGACCCTATAAATTATACAACTCAGGGCCGCTATGAAAAGGTAAGTCGACAAAGCGATGACCGTGTGTCTGTAAGTGAAATCGGTTTTTAAGAGCCGCAGAAAAACTGAACACTTCGACTTTGGATTGATGTATTGAAAATATTCCTAAACATATTGATATCAGCAAGATTGAAATCAGCAAAATCCAAAATACGCTTCCAGAGCTGGATAATTTAAACTTATTTTTTCTATACAAAAGCGACTAACTGAAACTATTAATTTTTGTTAATTAAACCTATTTTATAGTTCCGGAAAAATGAACTTGGCATTATAAATAAAAAAAAAATTAAAAAGGCGATTCCAGAGTTGGACAATTGGAAAAATTTTTTTGGGACATAAAAGTAAACACCTAAAACAATTCTTTCTTTTCATTGAAAGAAACTGATTGGCATTAAAAATCACAAAAGTCAAAAAGACAGCTCCAGAGCTGGAAGTTTAAAATTTATTTTATATAAAAGTAACTGGCTAAAACAATATTATGTTTTTTCTTTATTAATTAAAGCTATTTTATACTTCAGGAAGAATTAAGTCAGTATTAAAAATTAAATGGAACCGTAATTCCAGGGTTGAACAAATACTTTTTATTTTTTGGTAATCAATTAAAACAAGTTTTTTTTCTTTACAAATTAAATATATTTGCTGTTTTTGGAAAATGTTCATTGGTATTAGAAATCAGAAAAGCCAAAATGACATTGCCAGAGCTGGAAAATTTAAACTTATTTTTGGAATATAAAAGTAACTAGCTAAAAGAGATTTTTCTTTTATTACTAATTAAACCTATTTTAAGGAGGAATTAAATTGCTATTAAAAATCAAAAAGAGTACTCCAGGGTTGGACAATTGCAACTTTTTTTGGTAGCCAATTAAAATAAATTCCTTCCTTTTCTTTATAAATTAAATATATTTGATATTTTTAAAAGAAATTCATTGGTATTAGAAATCAGAAAGAAAATTCAAAATGACAACTCCAGGGCTGGAAAATTGAAACTTATTTTTGATATATAACAGTAACGCTAAAACTAATTTTGGTTTTTTTGTTAATTAAAACTATTTTGTACTTCAGGAAAAATTAAGTTAGTATTAATAATTAAATTTAACCGTAATTCCAGGGTTGGACAATTATTTTATTTAATTTTTTTTTGATAATCAATTAAAACAATTATTTTCTTTACCAATTAAATATATTTGCTGTTTTTGGAAGATGTTCATTAATATTAGAAATCAGAAAAGACAAAATGAAATTTCCAGAGCTGGAAAATTTAAACTTATTTTTGGTAAATATAAGTAACACTAAAACTAATTTTTGTTTTTTTGTTAATTAAAACTATTTTATACTTCAGGAAGAATTAAATTGCTATTAAAAATCAAAAAAAGACAATTCCAGCGTTGGACAACTGATTTTTTTATTAACCAACTAAAACATTTTTTTCTTTTTCTTTATAAGTTAAACATAATTAATGTTTTTAAAAGATATTCATTTTTATTACTAATCAGAGAAGTCAAAATGAGAACTCCAGAGATGTAAACTTTTAACATTTACAGTATATAATAGTTTATAGCTAAAACTAAGTTTTGTTTTATTGTTAGTTAAGTGTATTTTATACTTCAGCAACAATTAAATTGGTATTAAAAATAAAAAACGATTCCAGGGCTGGATAATTGAAACTTTGTTTCGTAACCAACTACAACGATTTTTTTCTTTTCCGTTATAAATTATATTTGATGTTTTTGAAAGACATTCATTGACTATAGGAACCAGAAAAACCTAAAAAAACAACAGGGCTGGTAAATTTAAACTTTTTTCTTGAATTATTAAAGCAATTAAGGAAAACAAATTTTTTCTTTGGTAATCAAAAATATTTTATATTTTAGAAAGAAAGAAATTACTATTGAAAATCAGAAAGATCAAAAATGATGGTTCCAGGGTTGGAATGAATGTATGGATGTATATACTCTATATATACTCTAGATGTACACCAGTGAAGGGTATATAAGATTCGGTACAGCCGATATATTTCTTAAAAATAAATTGCTTCATATTTGTATAGATATTATTCTTCGATTCTTTTGATAAAGAAAAATTATTTTCGAACTTTTAACTGAAGTAAAAGACTCGAATATTCGTATTCGTCCGGGAGTTCAATAATTTCCAATAATTGCTTCTATTTGCCACACTTTTTGATGGATCATATTTTGTAATTAAGCAGCTGTTTCAAAAAAAAAAAAAAAAAAAAAAAACACCACAAGATGGCGCTAATCAGGTATTTATTAGAAAATGGTAAAAATGTGCCATCATTTGAAATTTTTTCGAGGTTAATATGTTTACAAACAAATTATTTTCGGAATATGTTAACAGGCTTTTAACGAAATATTGAATAAAAATTAGACGCAATAAAATTTTATAAAAAATTAATATTAATATTACAATAAACTACTGAGGTCAATAAAAATAAATCAACATCCCAGAATATTTTAAAATTATATTTTGAGGTTTAATCGGCGATTTCTTCAACAACTGAAAAATATCTGTAAATTAGTGGATGGGCCTAATATAAAAAAGCCACGTTACAACTATTATATTCGAAGACCCAAAGAACCATTTTCAATAACAAAAATGTTTTTTTTGTTTACTCAAAGAGTAAAAGCTGACATGTAAATAAATATCTTTTTATCAGCCTATTTGTTTAAAATACGCATATTTTAAATATTTTAACTTCTTATCATTAATTTTCTATTTTGCTTTTATTTTCAGACTTACTAGACTCAAGGGATTTTTGTTTTTTCTGTTAAAAAAAAAATTTTCATTTTAACAAAAAAATATTTCAATTAAGGTAAGTGAACAACTTTATTCTGTAATTAGAATTCTTAATAGAAAAACTGTTTTATTGTTTGTGTAACAAGTCAATGCAAGAAACCCCATATCGCACCACAATTGTTTAGACAACCTTAAAAGCGAAGTGTTGATTTAGGGTTTTCGTCAGATGATAATTTACTGAAAGCAGCAACACCTCTTCCCTTTTTCTAGCTTTAGCTGTAGTAATCGACTGTAAAGTTTTAACTACACCTTAAGAAATTTTGACTTGTCGTGTATGACAGCTGGAAAATAAATTTCTAACTTGAGGTGCATTCTAACAAAGAAAAATCTAAAACTTCTTGTATGAAAAAAAAAAACAAAACAAAATGAGAAAATGATGTAAAAAAAGAAAAAAATAACTTTCTTTACAAGTTGTTTTGTTTTTCTTGTTCAAAGAATCCAATGAGAATAGTTTTTTATTTCATTAACATTTACAGATAAAAACTTTCTAAATACATATTTGTTTAAATATAGAAAATAACGACAAGAAACCAAAAAAAAAAAATTGTATTGTATGAACTGAAGAAACAAACCATAAACAAGAAAATCTATGAATAAATGAATTACAAATGTGAGAGATCTTTATTTATTATTTTTCTTTTTTTTCAACAAAGACTTATATTATGAAAAAATATTGTTTCGAGATGAGGGCGACAGACAGACGAATTACAGAAAATGACAAATGAAAATATTTCTGAGTTTACAATTGATTGTGGTTGTTTGGCATGTTTCAATTATAAAGCATGAAAAAAAGAAGCTGAAAGAATTTTAATGAAAAGTTCACCCAGAACTTGGTGAAGTTTAATTAAATTTTTTTGTTTTTATACTTTTGTGTGAAAATAATCTAGAGCTTTTTTTGTATTTAACTACTCAGGTCATTCTAAATAATATTAATATATTTTAAGTAAATCTATTTAAGTGGAAAATCTTTCGATACGATATACTAGAAATAGTTATTAGGCCCTTCACCAAAAATGGCTCCATATTAATATTCGACCCCATAAAGTATACTATATATAGTCTGGATACCTGTGAATAGGGAAGTCACATAAGCGAGGTCCGTTTGTCCACTTGCCTATACGGGAAATCAGTTTTCGGAAGCATCCAAAAAATCTAGAGACTTTGGTCTTGAATTGATGTTTTGGAAATAATCCTAAATAGATTGCTACTGAAAATCAGCAAAATCCAAAATATGGCTCCAGAGCTGGTAATATCGGGTGTTTTTTTTTATAGAGTGATACAAGTTTAAATCATAATAAAACATAGTAAAATATTTTTTATATCAATGAAACGCTCTTTATTGGATACCAAATTTTATGACATTAATGTTTAAATATGATTTGTGCCATGTGGTCGCCATGGCTGCCACGTAGAAGGCGTAGTCTGGAACACCGATATTCATTAACTAAAAAAAATCTTCCATAAAGTGGAAGGACACAACCTCCCCAGTTGCTGAGAACGGCGATGAATTAATGGATTAGGATCATCTTCAATGCTTTCCTGTACAGCGGCAACAGCTTCTTCAGTCCACATTATCACAGTAACAGTAAATGTGGTCCGAAAACGATCTATTGTTCTTCGATTGTGTACGCCATAAAAAGGAAGAAGTGCACAATGAGTTTGACGAATAAAACAATTGTTTTGATTAAAAATTTCAATAATTTGCACGCGTGACTCTAGTGTAAGTCGATCCATAATGAAATATCAAAGCACACTAAACAAAAAGCAACTATCAGCTGTTAAATGGGTGATCAAATAAAGCAGTGATGCCAACACTCTATAACAAACACCCATTACTTATTTTAGAATTCTTAATAGAAAAGTAAGTGGCTAAAACTCATTTTTTTTGTTTGTTAATTTTTTGTTAATTTTATACTTTAGAAAAAATGCAACTGGTATCAATCAAAAACACCATTCCAGGGCTGGACAATTGAAACTTATTTTGCTATATAACAGCAACTGGCTACAACCATATTTTTTTTAGATACTTAAAATCATTTTCTACTTGAGGAAGAATTAAATATTTCCTCAGAATCAAACAAAATCAAAAAGACAATTCCAGGGTTGGATAATTGAAAATTTTTTTGTTACATAAAAGTAACCAACAAAAACAAATTTTTCCTTTTTCTTTATAAATTGAACATATTTGATAGTTTTGAAAGACAATTTATTGGTATAAGAAAACTGTAAAGCCAAAAGGACCACTCCAGGGCTGGGAAATTTAAAAAAACTTTTTTTGGTATATAAAAGTAACTAAATAAAATTAATTTCTGTTTTTTTTTGTGATAACTAAAACTATTTTATACTTCAGAACGAATTTAATTGGTATTAAAAATCAAAGCAAATCAAAAAGACGATTCCAGGGTTGGACAATTGAAACTTATTTTAGTATATAACAGCAACCGGCTAAAACCTTTTTTAGATACTTAAAATCATTTTATACTTGAGGAAGAATTAAATACATATATTAAGAATATATATTAAGAATCAAACAAAATCAATAATACAATTCCAGGGATGGACAATTGAAAATTTTTTTGTTACATAAAAGTAACCAACAGAAATAAATTTTTCCTTTTTCTTTATAAATTGAAAATATTTGATACTTTTGAAAGAAATTCATTGGTATAAGACAGCAGTAGAGCCAAAAGAACCACTTCAGGGCTGGGAAATTTATACTTGAGGAAGAATTAAATATATTAAGAATATATATTAAGAATCAAACCAAATCAAAAAGACAATTCCAGGTTTGGATAATTAAAACTTTTTTGTTACATAGAACAAATTTTTTCTGTTTCTTTATAAATTAAACATTCAACATTTTTGAAAGATATTCCTTAAAATTAGAAACCAGAAGAAGTAAAAAGAACACTCCAGAGCTGGAAAAGTTAAACTTATTTTTGGTATATAAAAGTAACTACATAAAACTAAGTCCTGCTTTTTATTATTATGATTTTTTTTTATTATGATTATTTTTTATTTTGTTTGTCTGTGAAGCCTATTTTACAGTTCAGAAAGAATTTAATTGGTATTAAAAATCAAATAGAACATTCTGTAAAAATTATATATATTTGATAAAAGAAGATGTAAGAAATTAAGTGATATAAGAAAGCAGTAAACCCAAAATGACCACTCCAGGGATGGAAAATTTAAACTTTTTTTTTTTGGAATATTGAAGTAATTAAATAAGAGAAATGTTTTTCTTTGTTGGTCAAATATATTTTATATTTGATAAAGAAATAAACTACTATTGAATATCAGAAAAATCAAAAAGTTGGTTCCAGGGTTGGACTAAATGTATGTATATACTCCAGACGTACATCAATGAAGGGTATATAAGATTCGCTGCAGCCATATACAACACTTTTACTTATTACTTTCGCTACTATTCAATTGGCTAAATAAACAAAGTTTATTCCCTTTAACTGCAACACTAAGAGTACATTTTTTAGAGTAAAAATTACCTCCCACTTAGAAAACAAGCAATTTTTAAAAATCCAACACAAACTGTATAATTTAAAATAACATTTCTAATTTTTCGATCTCTTTTTTTAAAGTAATAAACTAATTTCCTAAGATTCAGGTCTATATATTTTATATATATAATATAATTTCTGGCTTTTTTGTGTAAAAAATATAACCATAAAAATATTTCGAAAATAGACTTTAACATATTCTATTTCCCAATCTTTTATTTTCAAAAATTTTGTAAAATGGTTAAACTTTTAAGTTTACATCTTTTTGAGTTTCATTTTGGTATTTAGCACCTCCATTAAGCGGAATATTTTTATATAAATTTAATTTGTTTTAAAAATTTTTAGCATAAAATTTAATTTTTATTGAATTTTAATAAATTTTTACTTGTGTGTTTAGTGATGTGCGTTAATTTGTTTTTACAAGCAATCGGAATTAAACTTGTTTTTAAGTTGTTTTTTTTTTTGTTATGGATACAGTAGAATACAAAACAAACTTTTTATTTTAAAGAAGTATTTAAAAAAAATTTATATAGAGAATATTTTAGATTGTACTTGAAAATATTTCAGTAATTAAAATTGTTTTGGTATTATCAAGAAATCGAATAAAAAAAAATAGTAAAAGCCTTATATTAGTAATTTAATACAAAAAGGATCAATATATATTTGGGTGCTGTTGGCTACAAGCCGGAAGTCGTGAGTTCGATTCTGCACTCAGTCAGTTAGAAAAAACTATGCGATTTATGCCGCTTGTGGAATATCGAATTCTAAAGATCGACGAGATATGAAAATAAAACTAAGTTTTCTTCAACACTGTGGGCTACAAAAGCCCTATTGTCAGGTCTTGCTGAGTAACATTTTCGGTTTCAGAATTGCCATTCGAAATGTGGTTCACGAAGTCTCAAAAATGCATTACCATGAAATTTTCAAAATTTTTTTTTTATTATTTATTTATTATTACAGTCGAATCCGCTTTAGCGCAACACGCTTTACTGAAAAAAATCGGATTACTGAAAGCGATACAAATCCCCGCACTGATTTTAAACACATCTAGTCTTATTCACTTCGCTTTAGCGGAACATCGCTTTACTGAAAATATCTTATTACTGAAAACCAAAAGCAAGCCCACAACTACAATTTGTATGAATCCTACTTCGCTTTAGTGAAAAAATAAACAATGACAAATTTATTTATTACAAATCGATTGCATAACTTAAGGCTGAAAAAATTGTGCATGTTTAGCCCGTTACAAAATTAAATAGCAAAATGTATTTGTCCTTTTCACTCTTACATACTTTATTGTACTTTTCTATTATATTGTCAATGCAAGTGGCTAGACATTTTCGAGGAACTCGTGAAAAATTTCAACAACAAAATGAATAATTCTATGAATAATTTTTTTTTAAATAAAATATTTACATTTTTAAAATCGTTTAAACGACATATTGTCTCAATTAAATTAGTGCTTTTTGTTTGTTATGTGGTCCGAAAACGTTTTAGAGAAAATCCGAACTACGTTTTAGAGAAAAATCTGATAACTGAAACAAAATTGGGTTTTGGTTGTTTCCAGTAAAGCGGAGTTGACTGTATACGATCTACGCAGATTGAATTACTAAGTGAAAAATTATTAGTCAGGCTTAAGTTCAAATCTGCGATTTACAAATAATTATTTTTAACAATTTGTCTTGAATTCGTAGGGTGGATAATTAAATTGAGATTGATTTACCTTGGTCTTTGAAATATTTTATTTTTTTTAAGAGTAGGATCAGCTCTTTATACCTTTCCGCAGCTCTTTATACCTTTCCGAATATAACACTGTATGGGTTCCTATTTTAGTTTAAAATTGTCATGTTCTGCTGCGCACGTTAGACTTACTTAACTATCATGTACTTTTTGGAAATTGTCTTATTTATCATGCCTCAACCGCCGTATTCACCGGACTTGGCCTCCGGTGACTTTTTCTTCTTCCAAAAACTGAAAACACCGATGAAAGGAAAGCGTTTTGCTACGATTCAGGAGATAAAAGAAAAATCGAAACAGGAGCTAGTGGCGATACCAAAAAGCGCGTTCCAGAAGTGTTTCAGAAGTGTTTCGAAGATTGAAAAAACGCTGAGGGGGATTACTTTGGACAAGATAGTTATTGATGAATAAATAAATACTTTTTGAAAAAATTGAAAATAACGGTTATTTTTTGATCAGACCTCGTATATCCCTTAAGAAAAATGTTCTCAAACTTTATATTGAAAATGTCTCGTTTCAGAAAATAGCATAGAAAAAATTTAATCAAACCGAGACGCACAATTTTTCGCTAATAAATTTTTGTATTTTATTTTGAGTTTTGAGGAAAGAAGTTCAAACAAGTTTTTTTCATTTTCAATTAGCAGCACACACATCAAACAGCCTCATCAAGTATTTACTTTTTAGGCTGTGGTAGTAACAAAAAGAAAAGGTCTAACACACACAGACTGATGCGAGTTTGACGAAACTTAAAACATTTTTTATTTGTCAACATTTTGATGTATGCACACTGTAACTTTTGAAATGTCAATGTAATTGATATGTGGCCAATGTACTCATATATTTCGGTCATGTTTCGTACAAAATAAAATTGTAAAAACATTTTTTATATAAAGTTTGATGATATGAATTTGATGTGTGGATGTAACTGAAAATTAGCAAAAAATTTGACAAGGCAGTTTGACGTGTGGCCATGGCGCTTAAGAAAACTTCTTAATTTCTCCATAATATCGGGCCATCACTTCTTTTTAGAAGAAAAATTTAAAATGTGGTCATTTAAACTAGCTGCGATTCCTATTTGGCCTTCACTGTTTAGCTTCATTTAATGTATATTAACTAAATTTTATATGGTTATTCAATTTTATAACTTCCCTGTATAAATAAATGAAATGGAATAAAAACAAAACACCAAAATACATTCACTTCATGTAATTTTGTGGATTTTTTTTTTTAAATATTTTTTATAATTTTTTTTTTCAAGACGCTGTTTTTTTTTTGTCATTTAATGGAATATTTTGTGGTTTGGTTTTTTGTTGTCCGTCGGCTGTGTATAAGGAATTTGCAATATTGGCATTTAGTTTTCAACAAGAAACAACAAACAGAAATAAATTTTATTGGAATTTTGTTTTTCTGTCAGACTTTAATTGTATTAAAATGGTTTGTTTTTTTTTAATATTTTATATAAAAAAAAAAGCAGAAAAATATGACGAGAATACGGTACTGCGTTCAAGGGCCTTACAATCTTCTTAAAAAAAGGAAAAAATATACATTCAAACTTACATGTGTGTGTGTGTGTGTGTTTGTATTAACGTTCCATACTTATTTCCGGTGTTTATTAATTAACAAGAATTTTTTATTATTAGTTCGCTTTAATTACAAGCAAAAAAACGAAAAAACAGTTCAAAACCCCCTCTTTAAAACTTTAGTTCTTAATATAATTTGTACAGTTTCAAAACGCAGATATATTTAAAAACGCATTAAAGAGCCACACGTGTTTGTAGGCCTAAAAAAGGCCACTTCTAAGCGAAAAAGATACAGTGAGACGGCGCAAAAGGAAACTATTTACAAGTTTTACAAATATAAATTCAAGCATTCTGTATAAATATTAACTACATGAATTTTAGCTTAAAACAAATATTTGCCCAGTGTGACCTCACCTTAACGTTACATTCAAATATACGAGTATTTTCTTGTTTTAAACAAATAAAGTTTCAAGTTTTTTTTTTACAACTTATATTGTGTCCATTCTACAAAAACTTATAGATCTGTCGTTAGGCAAATGCGTTTTAATTCTTTTTTTTTTTTTTTTTTTTTTGTAAACGGGTCTGTAACAATTTCAAATTTCATTTCAAATTAAAATATATTGGCTGTTTGACTCATAAACTTTGACAAGCCTCTTTGCGAATGTGAACGTTTTAATCTTGTTTGTAAAGAAATCATTTAACACACTTCTCTTATTGTTAACAGAGCGAGCGTAGCACAAACAGTTAAGTAAATGGCTGAAAGTACTTCAATATATTTTGTAATACAAACAACAGCACCACAAAATGGCACAAAACTCAAAGTACAAAATGTAACAAAGAATGAGTCATAAGTATTTGCAGCAGGCTTTAAAGCTTGGCAAATACAAATTTCATAACCTGATGTTTATACGGATTAAAGTGAGGCTTATATGTATGCATGTGTGTGTGTATTAATTTAAATAAAGTCTTTCCTAATTTTAAGGTTTTCGTCACGCTTTTAGAAAAATATTATTATAACACTAAGCGGGCATTTGTCATTTATAGAAAAAAAAATAGTATTTAATAATTTATAATACAAGTACAGGGTGTCCGCCGGGAAGGTATACTATTTTGTTAAATTTTTTATTAAATGATAGAGAATGGATCTTTTATTGAAAAATGTCCGCAATTATGTATGAAATACAATATCAGATAAATGGCCGACTCTATTAGCCTCACAAATGCGATCCCATTTGAGCCCATTTTTCATTACATTCTCACTCATTTCACGCGGTATTTTATTAATTTCGCCACGAATATTTTGTTTGAATTGCTCAAGCGTTTCTGGTTTGTTTGCATAAACTTTGCTTTTCAGATATCCCCAAAAAAAGAAGTCCGGAGTCAAATCAAGCGACCGTGGAGGCCAATCAATATCACCATTTCTTGCAATAATTTGTTGTGGAAAGAGGTCTCGCTGTAATTCCATTATAATCCTGGCTGTATGTGATGTGGCATCGAATATTTTTCCATAATAAATTTGCCACGTGTCTACTTCACGGCTGCCAAATATAAACTGTCAAGACTAATGTTTACCAAAATGGCGGCAAAACAAAGTAGTATATCTTCCCGGCGGACACCCTGTATTCCACCCAATACAGTCAGGATGTCCTTTTACATCAATGATATATTTAATCCAGCGTTTTTTCCAATTTTTTCCTTCAAATAACAGATTGTCTTAAGGCCCTCAAAGTAGGAGTTTGATTCGATTATGACCTCTTCATGCGACACAAATTTTTTATCATCCAGCCATTTCTCCAGGTTTGGAAAAAGCCAATTGTCGTATAGGGGCCAAACCTGCAAAATCTGCATAGTCACTGGTCACTGAACATAATTGGCGGCGACTGACACTACTAATATGTACTAAAAAGCAGAGTAACAGCACCCACCTTCGTCGGCCCTGTAGCAAAAATTAGCCGGCGAAGTAAAAGGTTGAAATAGCTACAAAAAAACTGTCTATCTTCTCATCTTTCCTCATCTGTCCCCTTAATACTATCCCCTCGTTTTCAGTTCTGGCGCAATGCATTGCATATGTAGGGGTCATCCCCTGAGTGCTGGTCCTACTCCTTAAAAAAAAAAAAAATAAGCTGATAGTGTTTACAACCCAATTTATGGATTTTTGTTTTACTGATACGATTGCGTTTTTGGTCGAGTGTCAGCAATTACAGACACGCGTCGCGGACAAAGCTTTTTCTTGTCCAAATATTCACGCAGCATAATGATGTACTCGTTCACTTGAGATGCCTACAGCTGCAGTCACCTCACGTATTTCCATCTTCCGATCGTCCAAAATAATTCCATGTTGGGTGGGTGAACCCGGATTCAGTAAAGCACTTCTTAGCCTTTTAAATTGATGGCGCACAGTTACCACAGTAATTACCGACTCTTTCCCAGATTTCAGTACTGGAGGCAAATTACGGCCCCCGATATCGATCGAAATTTGTATATAACTTGTGTTGAAATTTCGATCGATATTGAATGCGTAAATTGGGCACCTGGTTTTTTTAAGCAAAATATAATGCTTAAGCTATAAATGCTTCTAGGGTATTCAGACATACACCTTAATTGAGCTTATCGCCATTAATGACATTATTCAGCTCAATTAACCCTGTAAAATTTTAATTAAGTAATTGCTCAATTAACACTTAATTGCTATAATATGGAGTAAAATTACAAATGCAGCACTGTTAAAAAGTGTGTTTAGTGAGCAAAACACAACTGAACCAAGTTAGTCGAGACCTAGCACCTAATATGTGGAAAATTTAAAAAAAAACATTAACAAAATATGGCGAGCCATGTTGAAGTTAAATTATTGCTTAATAATTAGATTATTAATTAGAAAATTGAAAAAAGGAAAAAAACGCCCCCAGATTTCAATAAAGTCAATATTGACTCAATTAAAAATCACACCATATTAGACCACAGTAGGCCACCGATTAAAACCTGTCAGAAATGGAATACATTTTTTATATAAGAATTACTATTTTCACGACTGCAAGGCAGGTTGTTGTCCTTGCTGCTATTGTGACTCTAGTCAAATTATATTAATTCCCATTTTCATAGGCCACAGTAAACAGATAAGTGATGCCAATACAATGAAAAATATTAAGTAAATAGGCGTTTAAAGCTTGTCAAGAATACGAAAATTATTGAAAATAAAAAATGCATGAGGTAATAGCCTTTTTAAAAATAAAAATTATTATGTTATTTGTTTTTTTTTCTTGCGATCTCACTTGGCTACGGACTTACGAGATTCAAAACTAATTTTTATTGACTATAACTCTTAGAACTCATAACACATATAAAGGATAAAAAAAAATAAATAAATGATATGAGTATCAAAGTGGTCTAAAATGGAATTCTAGTTATACCAAAATTTTAAAATTGTATTAAACCATTACGAGTGATATGCAACCTCAAAATGTTTATCTGACTTTTCCCGTAAAAGTACTATTATCTTACAAAGTACCAGATACAATAAAACTTAAGCTTTTATATAGAACCTCTCAAGCCTTAATTTATATTTGATAGCCGTTATCGATGAAAAACGTGAAATATGGCACTTTGAAAATGAAATATAGAAAAATTAATTAACTCATATCCACATTTTAAAAATTCACGTTTTTCATCCATAACGGCTATCAACGATATAATAAATTAAAGCTTGGGAGGTTCTATATAAAAGTTTAAGTTTCGTTGCGTCGGTTGCTTTTAAAAATAAAAGCATTTTTACGTGAAAATTCAGAAAATGCAAGTATGTATTAAATATACAATAACAATGAGATGCTATAAACTAATAAATTGTGTAACATTTTGTACTTTAAATAAGATGAATAATATTTTATATATAGACTTCTCATTATCTGTATGTATATAATTTTAAAATTTTATTAGAAAATAGGATCTTGTTAAGTATATTTTTAGATTAAGTTATGTTGTTATTGCCTGCAAGGACATTATAGTCCATTGGCGTAAATAAAATAAAATAAAAAAAAAATAAAATTGATTTGTTCCTAAATTATTTTCGTTATAAAGAGTAGGCGAATTTGAAGTTAGGAAGTAAAAAGGCTTAATAACACACTTTTTTTGTAATGAATTCGGTTTTATTGATATCAACATAAAATAAAAATATGGGAATTTATTATGAAATATGATGCCGGGCAAATGTTTGTGGATTTTGTGAGCCCCTTATGCGACAATTTTGTTTGTTTAGAGAACCGCCTAATTGAAAATGGGTCTCACCACTAAAGATGATTTTTGTTTAACAAATTCATTGTTTTCGTACAAATTTTTAAACGGCCAATTCACAAACGTTCGGCTCTAATTCTTGAAAATTTCTCAACTTTTTTGCTAAATAAATGTCAAAAGCTGAGACCTCAATTCTCGACATTTCATCATTTGACATTACTTCCTAACCTCAAATTTGCCCATCCGTTGACGGTAGATTTAAACAAAGCGATTTTATTTTTATATTTGAATGTGGCACCACTGAAATCAGATGTTTACGTTGTAGCTGCTTTCAAAATAATTAAATTAAATCGGTAATTGTTTTGGATAATTTTATAACGCGGTTATGGGGTTTGTTTGTTTGGAGAACAATTTTTAAAAATTTAAAGAACACTGAACTAGAAGCTCAGGTCTTAAATTTACAAATTTTTAAAAATGTGCCAGTAATTTTTTCAGCGAAATTTTGACCTTTTGACTAGTTTTCTTTTTATGTTAACAATATAGCAAAGTATATTTAATAAAACAACGTAAACTATTCATTCTATACAGCAAAAAAATTTTGTTATCAAAATTCGTTTAAAACTGTTTACGGTGTCAATTAGATTTTAAGCAAAATATTCTTTGTAATTAGTTTACAAATGTCGACACATGAACATTTATTACATGAAACGTTATATTACGGCATAATAGTCAATATCATCTACAGTTAAAAATCATTCATTCTACTTTTAGCCGTTAATGTGCGTTCATAATCATTTTTAGCGTTAAAAACGGTTCTACTTTTTAAAAACCATTAAAGTTTATTTTTTCCATTACATTTCACATTATATGACTTCATTTGTTTATCAGCCCATTTTTATACCCTTCACAAAAAAGTGAAAGGGTATATTTAGGTTTGTCATTCCGTGTGTAATTTCTTCGATATGCACATGGGACCCCATAAAGTATATATATTCTGGATCCTTATGAATAGCGATGACGATTGAGCGATGTCCGTCTGTCCGTCTGTCCGTCCGTCTGTACGTGGTTTTCCCAAGCTCCCAGAAGAGCTAGAGACTTCGTTCTTGGACCGTTGGATTGGAAATGAACTTAAACAGGCTGCTATTGAAATTCAGAAAGATCCGAAGTATGGTTCCAGAGCTGGGAAGCTTACACCTATTTCTCGACGCAAAATTTGTACCAAAAATCAATTATTTTTTTTAATGTTTGTAAATTAAACCTATTTCGTGCTTTAGGGAGCCTCAATGGTCTATTAAAAACTAAAAAAATAAAAAAAAATTTCCAGGGATGGGAAATAAAAAAATTTTTTTTCGGCTTATTCCGTATTTTGTAGTACATGTAGTATCTAAAATTGTTAAAAATTTTAAGTTTTTCTTTAACAAAACCACTTTATACGTCATGAAGATTTGCATTGGCAAAAAAAAATTTTTGTTTTTAAATTCAAAATTTACTTCCAGGGTTGGGAAATTGCATTGTTTTTATAAGTGAAAGTAATGAAACAGGTCTAGCCAAGCCCCCAGAAGAGATAGAGACTTCATTCTTGGACCGTTGGATTGGAAATGAACTTAAATAGAGTGGTGTCAAAATTCAGATAGATCCGAACTATGGTTCCAGAGCTGGGAAGCTTGCACCTATTTCTCGACGCTAAATTTATACCAAAAATAATTTATTTTTTTTAATGTTTGCAAACTAAACCTATTTCGTGCTTTGGGAAGTCTCAATGGTGTATTAAAAACTAAAAATATAAAAAAAAATGTTCAGGGATGGGAAATAAAATTTTTTTTTTCGGCCCATTCCGTATTTTGTAGTACATGTAGTAACTAAAATTGTTAAAAATGTTAAGTTTTTCTTTAACAAAACCTCTTTATACGTCATGAAGATTTGCATTGGCAAAAAGAAAAGAAAATTTTAGATTCAAATTTTGCTTCCAGGGGTGGGAAATTGAATTTTTTTTATACATGCAAGTAATCAAACAGGCAATCGATGTTGTTGTTTTTTGTTTTTTGCCAACTAAAACAGTCGTATAATTTAGGAAGAACAAAATTGGTATAAAAAATTCAAAAATAAAAAATAAACTTTCGAATCCAGGGATGGACAAGTGCAATATTTTATGGTACATGAAAGTTACCAAAATGGTAAAAAATTTGCAATTTTTTGTAAATAAAACTACTTTATACTTCAAGAAGCATTGCACTGATAAAAAAAAACAAACAAAAAAAATTTAAATTTCGTTTCCAGGGTTAGAAAAATTAAATTTTTTTTGGTACATGCAATATTTTGTAGTACATGTAATAACCAAAATGGTTGCAAAATTCGACTTTTTCTTAAACAAAACTACTTTATACCTCATGAAGATTTGCATTGATAAAGAAAATTTTAAAAAATTTAAATTTCGCTTCCAGGGTTAGGAAATTGAAATTTTTTTAAACATAAATGTAACCAAAAAGGCAATTGACGTTGTTTTTTTTGCTAATTAGAGCTGTTTTATAATTCAGGAAGAACAAATTTGGTATTACAATCTTAAAAATCAAAATTTCGACTCCAGGTTTGGACATATGATATATTTTATGGTACGTGAAAGTGACCAAAAAGTTTAAAAATAGTATTTTTTTGTCAACTAAAGCTATGTTACGCCTCACTAAGAATTGCATTGGTAAAAAAATAAAAATTCGCTTCCAGAGTTGGAAAATCGAAATACTTTTCGTACATAATAGTACATACATAAATTAAAAATTTTGTGTTTTTAGTGAATTAAAGCTATTTTATATATCAGAAAAAATTAGATTAGTATTAAAAAATTAAGAATTCGGTTCCAGGGTTAGGAAGTTGACATTTTCTGATTCATAAAATCAGCCATTTTATTTGTTATTTTTGATTTTTATGATGAATTATACATACTATATTTATCAGAAAGAAGTAATCTGGTATTAAAAACCAACAACATTAAAAACCAAAGACGATTCTACGGTTGGACAATTAGAACTTTTTGGGGTACATGAAACGGATTTTTTGTTTTGTTTGTAAATTAAATATATATAATATTTTCGAAAGACGTTCATAGGTATTAGATATAAGAGAAGCCAAAAATTTAGCTTCCTAGCCGAAAAATTTAAACGTTTTCTTAAATATAAAAGTAACCGATAACATTATTTTGATATTTTAATTAAACCTACTTTCTGTTTTGGCAAGAAAGAAAGAAAGAAGAATTACATCTGTGAAGGGTATATAAGATTCGGCACAGCCGAATATAGCGCTTTTACTTGTTTCTTCTCTTTTTTTTCATATAAATTACTTAAATGTCAATGTCGTTTCTTGATTTTCTAACAAAAAATTCTTAACTTTTTTCCACAATAATTTATTGTATTTTTTTCTGTGCCGTGTTTTTTCCGCTGACAAAATACCAGCAACAGCAAAAAAACAGTAATTATACTATTTATTTCAAAAATGTCTCATATTTCACGTTCATTCTTTAAAAAAATAAAATAAATAAATAAATAAAACAAAACGCAACGATAGTGTGTCGCAAACTTTATGTTAATTTTAACTGTAAAGTTAATGAAAAATGTGAAAAAAATTATATGTACAATATAAAGTCGTAATTAAAGACTTGTGCATTCAAATACATAAACAGTATTTATGTGCATGTCAAAATCAAAACGAACACACTGTAATGAAAAAAGAAGTTGATGATAACGAAATGACATGAGCGAACATGTTTGATGTGTTGTAGTAATTTAAGTTATAATTTGAAAATTTTTAGATTTTGTTCAAAGTAACTGCTGAAAAATGCAATAGCGATAAATAACTAAAGGCCTTTTGCATAAAAAAAATATTTTTGATTTATAAAAGGTGTATAAAATAGATTTTTATACAAAAGTTGTTTTATAAATCCTTTATAAAACAGAAATATATTTTATGTATAAGACAGTAAGTTTTTAAATAAACAATTTAATTTCCCTTTGTTCGTTCAGAATAGATTTTTATTTTATGTGATCTTAAAAGTTTTTGTATTCTTTTAAAATGAACACATAGCACAGTTACGTACTTAAAAAAAATTAAATAATTCTGTATGGCAAGATCAAAATAATTTTAGTCGAATATCTCCCAAACTATAAGCGGAAAACAACAAGCACATTGTTCTTTTTTTATATCTCGTATAGAAAAATCTATGTGCAAAAATATTTTTTATCAGATCAAACCCAGCAACTGGGCACAGATTCAATTTGCAAATAAGCTCGAGATAACCCTGTTTGGACTCTCGTGGCTCTGCCCTCTTTGAAGGTATAACTTTAATACTCGAAACTGGGACTCAGCAATACTCTCTTAAGTACTATAAGAAATTTTATTAGAACCTAACAACTCACTTAGAAACTGCCGAATTATTTCCATTCATTAGTTTTTCAAATTACCCCACTGTGCAAAGTTGCTTTCAAGGCGTGTTTTTTTTCTAGAATAATTTCCATTAATTTTGTTATTTCTACATGACATAATATTGATATCTTTTAGTAAAAAGTGTAACAAGTGCTGCATTATTTTCTAGAAAAGAAATCAACATAAGTTTAAATAATTTTTTTAATAAAATAGTACCATCAAGAAAATATCTTATTTACATCAATTTTGAAATCTCCGTTTTCCTTCTCTATTTTTTTAACAAAACTGCAAAATTATTATTGTCGTACGCTTATTTACCCGATTCGGATAATTGCCTTAAAAATTAAATCCGTTTTTCCCTCTATTTTTCGAACAAAAACTGCTAAATGAATTATCGTACGCTTAATTACCCAATTCGGATAATTGCCTTAAAAATTAAATCCGTCTTTAATGGGTTCACAGGACTTATATGTCAAATTGCGTTTTACGGTATTCATAATACGTTTAATTACCCCACGCTGATATAAATATCTCGCTTATTTACATCAATTTTGAAATCTCCGTTTTCCTTCTCTATTTTTTTCAAACAAAACTGCAAAATTATTATTGTCGTATGCTTATTTACCCAATTCGGATAATTGCCTTAAAAATTAAATTCGTTTTTCCCTCTATTTTTCGAAAAAAAAAAAAACTGCAAAATGAATTGTCGTACGCTTAATTACCCAATTCGGATAATTGCCTAAAAAATTAAATCCGTTTTTCCCTCTATTTTTCGAACAAAAACTGCAAAATGAATTGTCGTACGCTTAATTACCCAATTCGGATAATTGCCTTAGAGAGGAAACTACCAAAATCAAATGAGCAGTCGTTTTCATTCTGCTTTTCTTTTACAATTTTCGAATTCAGTTTGCTTATTACATGTGCGCCGGGCCTGATTACGGTTGGCGATTTTGGCCTTCAAATTCGACAGTTTGTAATAGATTAAAGAACAATTCAACTTTTTGTCTTTACACTAATAGGCGATGCGTCTCACTCAAGTATTTAATGTGTTCGTTTAAATGCTTAACTTGCATAATTATATTATATATAATTTATTTGTTTTTTTTTTTTTTTTGAGAGGTAGGTAATTAACCGTTTTATGGAGAACATTTAGAATTTATTTCAGAAAAGTTTGCTTTTTAGTTTCTATTATATAAAAATTTTCAATTTACTCCCTTCTTCTAAAATGAAGGCTAACTTCTTTAACAAAATCTTAAATAAACAAACTTCAATTTCATTACAATAATTTTTCTTCATTTCAAATGGAAATTCAAAAAGCCAACTTGATAAAACTGGGTTGAAATTAAAAATTACACGCTACCTAAAGCAGAATATGCTTAATCAGAAACAATCATTTTGGTTACAGCAAAAACAAATCAACTGAAAAATTAAAGCAAGAAATACATACATTGAATAAAACTTATTCCGTTGAATTCCCTGACTGCCAATGGAAATAAAAAACACTTTATTTGAAAGAGAAACTTTTCTTTAGCCAGTCACTTAAGGAAGCATGAGAAATGAATTACATAGACATAAAACCTATAAACACCTCCCGTATTCTTTTTCTATCGATGTTTATAAATATTAGAATCTGGCCAAATGCTTAAAAGAATGTGCGTGTGCGTGGCAACACAGAAAATCCGAGTTCTCCCAGCAGGTCAAATCTGCCTTTTCCTGTCTTTGTTTAAAAAACTGACCACATTAATTTAAAAACGAAACTCATTTCTAATACAACATTGAAACATGAAATAGAATCTGAAGAGAATAATTCATTGATTAATAATACTTTTGTGATTAGAAAAAACTGAAAAATTTCTTATTGTATTGCTTTACCCGTCTTCAACTTCCACCAATTCAGCTATTGGGTTATTGAAAATAAATGTTTCTCCAGCTAGAACAACTAAAACGACTTAATATACATATTTTTGGCCTGCTTTTAC
The DNA here is from genome assembly GCA_951800035.1 of Linnaemya tessellans. Classification (NCBI taxonomy): domain Eukaryota; kingdom Metazoa; phylum Arthropoda; class Insecta; order Diptera; family Tachinidae; genus Linnaemya; species Linnaemya tessellans. The sequence continues at coordinate 15,359,241 of OX637533.1, read as the reverse complement.
CGGCAAATAAAAGTGAATGCAATCAAAAACTTTCATTAATTTGTTTATCATAATTTTATCGCTTAAACAATATTTTGATTTTACGAAAACTTTTCATTCAACACTATCAGGCAGAGAAAAATCGTAAAATGCTGTTTTTTAAGCTTAAAAAGTAAGAAAAAATTCAAATCATTCAAAACAACACTCGAAAAGAAAAATTTCTTGACAAGCGCTAGTAACGACAAACAAGTGAAAGTTTAAACAATTTTAAACACTAAAAAAAATCTGTACAAAGAAACAGTTTCTTAGTGGCCTTTTATGCTGCAACTGTAACAAGGAACCGTTAACTAACGATTTTTTTTTAAATATTTGGGCATTTTACTTCCACTAATCTGAAGATGCAAGCAACCATCTGTTCGTCAAGTCATTATCATTAACATTTTCATTATTCAAACTTTATTTCTGCTGGTGCTTGAAGAGTTTGTTTTACATACGTGTATGTTTCGCAAGTAACACCCTCGTAAGGTAACATTTTTTTATTTATTTTTATTATTTCCTTTTTTTCTTTATGGAAGATCTTATTACATTTTACTGGCACAAGTAATTCAGATACTCGGTTTAAATTACGAGGCCTGACAAGAAATGAAAGAAATTAGCACCAGTAATAATAAAATTAAAGTTTAAATGACCGACAAACAGGCCCGTCAGTGTTACCGCAGCGGCAATAATATTTGACGCTTTAAAAAATATATAAAGTCCAAGTCGCAGTTTATTCTTTCCAACGCGGCTAAGCAACCGAAAATCGAATGATATTCACCCAAGCTATTGGGCTATAAGTACTGCGGTATTCAATTGAAAATTTTTTTAAGTCAATTAATTATTTTGTTTAATCGGTTATTAATGGATTAATTTTTTATTGACCGATTATTAATCGATTAATATTATTCGATTAATCTTTTATTAACCGATTATTAATCGATTAATTTTGGTTTAATATTTATTAATCGATTAACTGATTAGTCGGTTAGTTATTTTGTTTAATTGGTTATTAATCGGTTAATTTTGGTTTAATCTTTATTAATCTATTAACTGATTAGTCGGTTAATTATTTTTTTAATTGGTTATTAACCGATTAACTTTATATTAATCGATTAAATTCCTTTTAACCGTCATTAACCGATTAATTTTGTATTCGTTTTGTATTAATCGGATGATATTCACAGAAGCTATTGTGATATATGTAAGTACTGAGGTATTCAATTAACAATTTTTCGGTTAATTATTTGGTTTAATAGGTTATTAATCGATTAATTTTTGATCGTTATTAATAGATTAGCTGATTGGTCGGTTAATTATTTTGCTTAATCGATTATTAATTGATTAATTTTTTATTAACCGATTATTAATCGATTAATTTTTTTTAACCGATTATTAATCGATTAATCTTTTATTAAAGGATTATTAATCGCTTAATTTTGGTTTAATCGTTATTAATAGACTAACTGATTGATCGGTCAGTTATTGTTTTTAATCGGTTATTAATACATATCACTCCAGTCAACACAGACTTCCTTGCCATAAAAAACAGATTGAAACACTAAGAGCGAAATTCTCAGTCATTGGTTAATTAACCATAATAGTATTTACGTGAGTTAACCACTAGTTAAACTCTTGCCCTTCGTTAACCAAACACAGGGATTTTGAGCCTAAGTGGAGATAAGCCTTCTTGCAAAAGAAAAGCAAAGGACGTTGCCCTATTTTCCTTATAACAACCAGTTGCGGGCCTATAACTTCTAGCACGCGTGAATGTAAAAACCTTTAAACTACCCTCGTTATTTCCAGAATATTTGCTTGCATGTTTATTATTGTTTTTCTTTTAAAAAATATTGCAGAGCTTCTTTTCAGTGAAGGCTTAAAATTCGTTGGCAAATTTTTTTTGCAAACTTTTTTTTTGTGTGTGTGAATTAAATACGAATACAATGCGCTTGTGTTAATGTGCGATTTTCTTTAAGCTTTAACTTTTACCATGACTTGGCGAATTCGCGCACATTAATAACATGACCTCAGTAAAAATGATTTACTACCGTTTTTGTGTGAACATAATGAAAGTGAATTTTTTAATTCATTTGGGATATGGAAAGAAGAGTTTTTGTATTTTTTTTAATATTTTTTTATTGCTATAAATGACAGTAAGAAGGATTTTAAAAAGATCCTACTACACGTTTTGAAACTTGTATTAATAGCTTGATTTTTTTGAAAAGGGTTTTTGCATGTAGCGCCATTTAATTTCATTAAGCAGCAACAGCAAAAAAAAATATTAATAAAGTTTTAAAATTTACTAATGCACACTAGTGCGGACTCATAGTTATAAAAAGAAACCAGTAAGAGTTTAATTTTCTAATGCATATTTAGCAACAGCCACAGGTCGTAGTAACAGGAAATAACTATTTATTTAAACAATTCACACATAAAACACGTTACTTGTTTTTATTTTATTTTCTTACTGCATTTCTTTCACAACTTTTAAATGGGAAATTAAGGTCGTCTTTTCCGTTCTAAACGTTAAATTCTAATAACGAACGTTGGTTGTTAGTTGCCATATTTGTAACAAAACTGACCAGACCTACAACAATAGAACAAACAAAACCTACATTTGTTAACTTAGTACGAGTATTTTGTTTTTTTCTTTTTAGTTGTTGTTCAAATATTATAAGCAGGGTTCGGATTTGCAACTTAAAATTTATGTTAAGCCCTTTAAAAATTAAACTAGCAAGTAAATATGTGGATAAATATTCTCTTTACCTGGGAAACGTTAACTATAAAATACAAAACAATTTTTTTTCGCATATTCCGCAACTGTTCGTCAACCCCACTCCCTGTGGGTGCTGTTGTAGAACACGAGAAGTAGTAGAACACGAGACTATGAAGCGGGGGTGCTGAGTTCAACCCCGCCCTGAATCATGAATATTATGTTGAACTTTTATAATCAGAATTAGTGCACGATTGTGTAGTTGTTGCCAGACTGTTTCTATGATGAAGGCATAGCACTGGTCAGTGAACATAATTGGCAGCGACTGACACGATCATGTACTAAAACGCAGAGTAACAGCACCCTCATTCGTCGGCCCTGTAGCAAAAAATTAGCCGGCGAAGTAAAAAGGTGGAAATAGCTACAAAAAAATTGTCTATCTTCTCATCTGTCCCCTCAATACTGTCCCCTCGTTTTCAGTTCTGGCGCAATGCATTGCATATGTAGGGTCATCCCCTGAGTGCTGGCCCAATATAAAAAAACCTCACTCCAAGACAATACCAAAAAATTATTTTTTTATGTAAGATGGTATTCGGACATGGAGTTTTAATTGAGTCAATATTCAGTAATTATCTTCTTATATAAAAAGTTGAGTCAATTCAATTAACGTATGACAATTGAAAGTAAAACTTTTTCATGAGGACCTCGAGCTCAAATCAGGCATCTTTTTTTTATTTTTTTGCTTTTTATTTAACTTTCTGATTAACAACACATTTAATGTCAATAAATTAATTTCATATTTTGTTTACAGTTTTTTTTACTTTTTCCACATTTTAGATGCCAAGTCTCGACTAACTTTGTTCAGTGAATTGTGTTTTGCTCACTAAACACACTTTTTAGTAGTGCTGCATTCGTAATTTTACTCCATATTATAGCAATTAAATGTTAATTGAGCAATTACTTAATTAAAATTTTGTATGGTTAATTGAGCTCAATAATGGCATTAATTGTGATAATCTCAATTAAACTGTATGTCTGAACACCACTGTGAAAGGAGAGGATAGTGTTGAGGGACCAGATAAAGAAAAGAAGATATTTTATTCCTCATGTGCCGGCGAATTTTCGGTTCATGACTAAATGCGGAGTCTCAAGCTTCGTGGTCTAAGTGTTAACTACTTCAGCCAACAATACTCTCGATATACTTATTTTTTCGCTGCAAGTAAGTAGAATAATAACCGGATATTTTCAGAGGATACGTAAGGGCACTGCTACACGTTCAATATATATTGAACGCGATCCGGTATCGGGATATTTATTGAACGTGTAGCATGCAGTATTGATGGATCGCGATCCATATCGCAGAATGGCCTAAAATATGAAATTCAGAACGGGGATCGCGGGATAAATATTGAACGTGTAGCATTTTCATGATATTAGATCACGATATGTTAATAAGAATTGAAATACAACAAATAAAATAAAAGACGCAGTGCAAAAAATTTAACAAATAAAAAGTAAAAAAGAAGAAAGAGATACATGGAATATTGGGAATATTAATCGTCAGGGTTGGGGAATTTCGTACTAACCAAAGAGGTAATAACTTGAATATATGAATGTGGGAACTTCTCATATTCAATTTTCGCTAAAAACATTGGTTAAATAGTTGATATTCCTACTAACTAGCACCACTTGAAACAGTGGAAAAATTGAACAAAGAACACTGATGAGATGGCGTAGCGGCCTCGAAATCAGTACTGATCCGTTCTGCTGGTTTGATGATTATTGAAAATATTCTTAATATTCCAATCTTAATATAAAAATTAATAAAATAGAATTTGAACAAATTCATTTATTAATAAAATAATAAAAAATGGTTTGCAGTCTTGCAGATTCGAGCTTAAGCCCGTTGATAAAATTAACAATTTACATAAGAAAGTTCGACTAATAAAAATTCATACATAATTTAAAAGTAAAAAAGTTTATTACATTTGTGTAAAGTTTCTTTTAAAAGGGTAATGGCAGAAGATAGCGAAAGCGGGTGGGTTCTGCCGGTGGAATCGGAATTAACGACCTAAAAAATTATTTTGAAAGACTTCACTTTTAATTTGGAGGCATTGCCGGAGTTGTGGGACTCGTCGGCTAAAGTTTTTTTGGTTTTCTCGCGACATTAACGTAAATACTGAAGCGATAAATATTGAACATGTAGCACACGCTCGTGATCCATCAATCCATTAAAATGGATCGCGATCCAAATATCACAATATATTTTGAACGTGTAGCAGTGCCCTAAGGGCTACAATTTAAATTATTTCATAATTTTTTTTCTTAATTTACTGAAAAGTAAAATTTTTTTCTGCAAAATTAATTTCACTCACAAACTTTAGTAACAAGACAAGAAGTCCCATACTTTTTTCTTATTCATCCTGAAACCTATACCGTTAATTGTGTATTTAAAGTAAATAAAAACTCCACAAAAATATTCCTTTGTTCTCAATATAAATATAAATATTTTATCTAGATATTGCAAGAAATAAGAAAACAAAACAAAAAAAATAAAAGAAAGATCCAGTAAAGCCCCAACTTTTTGGTTTTTTCCATTTTTACAATTCAGTTTTTTTCTGTTACAAAAAACAACTTCCTTTTCTGTATTCCGCCTGCCATTAATTTCTTTGTTAAACTGTATTAAAAAAATTATGTTAAACAAAACAATAACAACTTATAATAAATGGCTTACAAAACCTTTCTGCCATTATTTACGATATAAAACAGCAAATCCACTCAGTTAATAGTGCTGCCATTTAAGTATCATATTTTCTTTAAATAAAATTTAAAAGACAATTATATAGAGAATAAAATACATAACCATTTTAGGAAACCCTAGAAGACTTCTTAACGAAGCGCTGAAGTTAAATTAAACAACAGCAACAATAATTCCACTTCGTTGTTGTTTTTATTCATGAAATCTTGTCAGGAATTAAAAAATATGTAGTTTTATGTATTTAAAAAACGTGATTTCTTTATTATTTCAAGAGTTTCGCTTTTAAATAGTTGGACGGACATGCATGTAGTGGGATGAGTAAAAGAAAAATATTTATCTGTAGCAGATATTTAATTATGAACTAGTTGCAACCCGGTGTGCATGCATAAATATTACCGAGTAATATTATCCAACAAGAACATTATCTGCTACTTTGTTAGCTGCTTTGTTGTGGTATTTTTTTGTGATAATTTAGTTTTGATTCAACTACCCTTTGACTTAAGTTCACAATATTTTCTTCTTTTGAGATATAATAACGTACTTTTTCAAAAAAGTACCTTTTCTAAAAAGTACTTTTTCCAAAGAGTACTTTTGAGGTTAGTACGTTTACTTAAAACAAGCTCTTTACAAAAAAAGGATATTTTGAGAAAGAACAATAGTAAAGTTCAATAAAGTACATTTTCATTACATCAAAGTACCTTTTCTAAAAAGCACTTTTTCCAAAAACGATTATTGAGTTTAGTACATTTCCCTGAAAGTAGCTTTCTAAAAAAAAGTATATTTTGGGAAAGAAGTTTTTCAATAAAATACCTTTTCAATAAAGTACCTTTTTGAAAAGGCACCTTTTCTAAAAGGTACCTTTTCCAAAAAGTACCTTTTCGAAAAAACACTTTTTAGACTAGTATCTTTCCTCAAAAGTATATTTTTAAAAATTTACTATATATTTTGAAACAGAACTTTTTCAATAACACACCTTTTAAATAAAGTACCTTTTTAGAAAAGTACCTTTTCTGAAAACTACTTTAAAAAAATGCTTTCAACTACTTTTCCCAAAAAGTACCTTTACTAAAAAGTACTTTTCCAAAATCTACTTTTGAGTTTAGTACCTTTCCTTAAAAAAGTATATTTCATTAAAAAAAGTATATATTGAAAAAACAAGCTGTTTAATAAAGTACCTTTTTTATTTTTTCAAAAATGTACTGTATCATTTAAAAAAAAATAGCTATTCTAAAAAGTAATTTTTCCAAAAACTACTTTTTAGACTAGTACATTTCCTTAAAAGTAACTTTTTAATAAAAGCGTATTTTGAAAAAAAAAAAAACTTTTTTGATAAAATGTCTTGAAAAAGTACCTTTTTCCAAATACTACTTTTTAGACTAGTACATTTCCTTACAAGTAACTCTTTAATAAAAGCGTATTTTGAAAAAAAAAAACTTTTTTAATAATATGTCTTGAAAAAGTACCTTTTCTCACTACTTTAAAAAAGAAATTTTAAGTACCTTACTCAAAAAATTCTTTTTTAAGTACATTTTTAAAAAGTACTTTTTAAAAAAGTACCTTTTAAAAAAGTACCTTTTGAAAAAGTAACTTTTAAATAAGTACCTTTTAAAAAAGTACCTTTAAAAAAAGTACCTTTTAAAAAAGAACCTTTTAAAAAAGTACCTATTAAAAAAGTACCCTTTAAAAAGTATCTTTTAAAAAAGTATCTTTTAAAAATTACCTTTTAAAAAAGTACCTTTTAAATAGTACCTTTTAAGAAAGTACCTTTTTAATAGTACCTTTTCAAAAAGTACCTTTTTCGAATAGCACCTTGTTAAGTAAATACCTTTTCTTCAAAATACTTTTTTGGAAGAGTACTTTTTCATAAAGTACCGTTCTCAAATAGTACTTTTTTTGCGAAGCTGTTGTATTCCAAAACAACATTTCTAAAACTTATATTTTCAAAAACTGTATTTTCAAAAATTATATTTTCCAAAGTTACATTTTCCAAAAAGTACCCTTTTCAAAAATACCATTTCCCAAAAGCACACTATTCAAAAAGTGGTGTTTCCAAAAAAGTATGCAAGTTGATTTAAGAAATAACCGTACCGAAAAGTATTTTTTCGATAAGTACCAAATTAATTTGCAAAGTTCCCCTTTAATTCCATTCAAAATGTTTGAATTATATGCATTTTCTAGAATTTAAATTTTTTAGCTCCGATTTTCAGCATTTATCCTTTTTCGGTTTTTTTCATTTAAAAATATATACACCCATTTTGCTATTTCAGTTTCATTATTATTTTTACTTGCATGTAGATATGTACTGTATCATAAACAAAAAGTACCAAAACCATTAATGTATTTCCCCATTTTCAGTACGATGCATTTCATAAGTAAGATTCATCACCGGAATACCGGCCCAAGAAAAAAACAAGCATAAGCAATTTTAGGCAAAAATATGCAATTAAGCAAGTAATTGCATATTTAAATAGAATAAGATTTTTCAAGTCGTTACATCCATTTGTCTTTAGAATATTTTTGTTTATACGATATTTTCACTCAGCAAAAATTAAAGATTCTGAAATATTTGCCAAAAGAGCTAAGAACCGAATACAAAGAATTCACTAACTGACAACTTTCCAGCATTGATTAATGTTGCACAATTAGTTCGTTACAAAAACAACACGTTTGCTTGAAAATATGCAGATGCCAGTTTAGAGCAAAGCCAAACCATACGTACATACATGATCAATTCGATCACAACAATGACTCTACAATTAATTTTGTTAACTACGCCTCCTTCAAAACAAATTGGCAAACCAACAAAAATTCATTTGAATTTCATACAAAATCGAAACAAATATAAAAAGAAAAAAAAAGAGAAATCTGTAAGAAAAAAAAAGAATTTGCGCAACATGAAACTATGGAAAAAGAAATCGGTACCCTTCTTAACCTTGCAAAAGGTTTCGTTTTTTTTCCTGCTAAGCAAAAAGGAAGAAAGGGCAATAAGAATGATAAATTGTTAAGCTGAAAATTAGAAACACTGACTACCTGGAAAGGGAAAAATTCTAGCAGATCAAACACTTGCTGAAATAAAAAAAAAACAAACGACTTAGAGAGTAGTTCTGATGTCATATTCCGGCTTAAGAAAAAGATATTAATCAAACTGAAACAAGTTCAAAAGGTTAGAAATTTTCATTTAAATTTCCTTTCAAGAGAAATAATTTTTGTTAAAGGTTTTGAAAAGGCCACCCTGTTTGTTGCAATGACACTATCTTTATTTGATCAATTTCTTTTCTTTGTTATTTAAGCGAACACATAAAATCTTTTTTAAGTGTCATTAATAGATCTTTTGCCTGAGGGGCAGATTTGAGAAATAATTAATGTTGTGAAAGTACCCACTTTGTATAAGAGGGTACGGACACTCTTTTGTTTAAGCAGCCATTCAGGATGTGAAAAAATATAACATTTAGCTTAAAAGAATTTAATTTACATGCCTGATAACACTGAATTACAATTTGTTAAATATATAGAGATTACACTTATTCCATTAAATATTTCCTGAGTTTGTCCGGTTTCATTTGCATTTGTATTGCGTTAATCCTTTTTGTTTGCAACACGTTCTTGCTCTATTTATTCGAAATTATTATTTGTTTCAAAATTAACAAAAAATAGTATTACAACTGTTTTGTTTGTAGATGCACTTCATTACTTTGCATCTATTTCAAATCCGATTTAACTTCATGCCGTGTTTAGCAATTAAATGGAGTTCTTAAGCTATTTTTAGAAATACAGATACTGCAGAGATTAGAGATTAAATTGAAATAGTAAAGAAATGAAACGAACAAGCAAAATAAGTTATAGTCCAAACAAAAAAAAAATTTTTTTTTAAAATGTTAATAAAAATTATTTCTACTCCTGGCGAAGGGCACGTCAAATTTCGGGGCCACTTGTACCAACTTTGCTGGCCACATGTTTTTTTTTTGTTTTTTTGTATTTTTTTTTTTAACTTGGACCTGCCCTCAGGGGATGTCCCCTACATACGCAGTGCGATGAGCCAGAACTAGAAAGGAAAAGACAGATGAAGAAAGATTAGATAGAGAATTTTTTTTAATTCGACGGCTAATTTTTTGCAACAGGGCCGACGATGGACGGTGGTGTTCCTCTGCTCTTTAGTACATGATAATGTCAGTCGCTGCCACTTATGTCCAGGGGCCAGTGGTATGCCTTCATCACTGAAACAGGCCTACAACAACTAACGCAATCATGCACTAATGCTGATCAGAAGGATTCGACACAATATGCATGACTGAGTGCGGAGTCGAACTCTAGACCCTCCATTTCACTTGTTAAGTCGACAGACCCCTCAATTTTCACCTCCAACGCGCCAATTGTGGTTGATTTTTCAACATAAAGTAGTAACTTCATTTGGACATATAGAAAATAACCAAAATGTGTCAATTGAGATCAAAATTGAAAAAAAAAATTCGATCGAAAGTCTTAAAGGTTTTTGCAACGTCTGTCTATTTTGCTACAGAGACAAATTTTCTATACTTTTGCTCTAGTACAGTGATGTCAGCCTCATACACAATTGTGGAAGCAAAACTCACATGTACGCTTACGCTCTTTTATATTGAGAGCGTAAAATATAATTTTTTACTGAAAAACACTCTCATTCAGCGGGAAGTATCGCAAGTCCTGTTTTGAGGCCTCTAAACAGAAATAATATATTTATATAAATATTTATACAATATATATAAGAGGTTTGAAATAAGTTGGAGCCACTGTATGTAGGTACATCTTTTCGAAAATTTCTTAAAGTAGCTTTTAAATTAATTCATAAGTAAGACTTTTTGTAAAAATTGTTTCTCTTGTATATAAACTAACCAAGTGGTGTTCAGCTTAAAAATGGAGAAATATTTTAAAATTAAATATCTGAGCACTTGGCAATTTTCGAAACCCTTTTTTACAACTTATAAAATTAGAAGATATTATTGGTAAATAAAAGGATACTCTTAGAAAAGGCCACTAGTTAGGCCTCGCAACCGCACATTTCTCCCGCTGGGAATGTAAGAGATAAGAGTGATCACACCAACACAATCACATTTGACATCACTGCTCTAGTACTACATTCCTCTCTTAACATATTAGGTTGTTGTCTTTACTAATATTTTGTAAAGTCTTTAGAATTTTATTTCGAGTTTAATGCAATTTTACAATAGCAAATAATAATAATAATAGTAAAATATTCCAAATATTCCACTCTTAATAAAAATAATTTGAATTTAATAAAAAATTCTTTAAAAAATAATTTGCAGATTTGAACTTGAGTCTGAATAACAATTCTTATCTTAATAATACAACAATAACAATGGCAAATAAATATTTATTAAAATTAAAATCTTGAGACGGTCCCTTTCAAGAACTTAACACCTATAATCGATTTATGTTGATCATTACGATCGGTCATGCGGTCTCTTGCAACATATTGAACTAAATATTAAACGATACGAACTTGCGTAAGGAAAAGAAAATAATTTAAATACACAAAATTAATTATTTTTAAATTATAGAGCCTTAATGCAAATATGTTAAGTATGTACATACACACACACATGCTAAAAAATATTTTACAACTTAATGTTAACAAAACTGTAGCTTAAAACAAAACTAAAAGTCTGGGAATTTCTTTGATAATTTAAATTTAAGAAATAGCAAACAATTTCTAGCGGCTCTTTATTTTTCAAAACAGAATTAAAGAAAAAGCAAACAACAAAACAAAATTATAATTATGGTGACCCATTTACCCGTTTAAATATAGCAAAGCAGCCACAGCATCTACTAGAAATATCTGGCGTATACAAAACAAATAGATTATGATGGGAATTTAGTTTTCAACCAATGCAAGCAAGTGATAAAAGAAAATAATAATTAAAATGATTTATGTGAGATTTTATTAAGAAATAAAACTTAAAAACGAAATATTAGTGGCAAAAAAAAACAAAGAAAATCCAAAGTAATTAATATGATTAATAAGTTAATGGATATGACTTTTACAATGTAGGTCTCTTAATTATAATTCTTCCTTTTTTTGCTGTATAATAAAACGATTTATTACTTTTGTTTAAATAAGGATTAGAGCATTTAGTTTTGGTGCGATCATGTAAATATCACAATATATATTTGCCACATCTTTGTTACAAATAAATAAAAATAAAAAATATTTCAGTTAAAATTATACGGTGGCCACTGTTTACGGCCAGACGGCGGAAGAAAGCCCCTGCACAAGTTTAATGTTAGAGATTTATGACCACAACTACAGTCTGTTAGTTGTAGACATAAATCGTCAGAAAACAAGGAATTAAAAAAGTTTTGAAATGAAATCATATTTAATTTCATTCAACGATTCACAGAAATCAATTTCGTTCAAAAACATAATTTATTCAGGGGGCCACTTACGGCATTCAATGCTGATCGTGAGGTGATTTGGCCCCAGCATTTTATTAGTATCGGAAAATGAAAAACGAAGAAATTAGTTACTAACAAATTTAATCATGAGATTAAAAATGACTTCATTCCGAAAAATTGTTTCGAAATCCGTTTTCGAAATTAATTAAATGTTTTGTTTTCTGAAGCACCAAAGTACTGATTAAATCCCGTTTCCGAACGGAATTCAACTCTGTGACATGTCTGATTAATTAATCCGATTCTTGAAATTAAAAATAACTTCATTCCGAAAAATTATCATGATAAGATTAAAAATGATTTCATAGCGAAAAATTTTTTCGTTTTCTGAGAAATCAATGTACGACAGGAATTCCGTTTTTTTAAGGAACCGAAGTACTGAATAAATTTCGTTTCCGAACGGAATTTAACTTTGTGACATGTCTGATTAACTAATCCCCTTCATGAGATTCAAAATGACTACATTCCGAAAAATTTTCATGGTGAGATTAAAAATTATTTCATTCCGAAAATTTTTTTCGTTTTCCAAGAAATCCGTTTTCGAACGGAATAAATTTTTTTGTTTTCTAAGGAACTGAAGTACTAAATAAATTGCGATTCCGAGTGGAATTGAACTCTGTAACATGTATGACTAACTAATCCGGTCCATGAGACTGAAAATGACTTGATTCCGAAAAATTTTTTAGTTTTCGGAGAAATTAATAAACGAATTGAATTCCGTGCCCGAACGGAATTGAGCTCTATGACTGAATGTTTCGTGCGCAAAAGGAATGCAGAATATAAAGACAATATAATCTGTTTAATTAATGCACGCTTAAATAACTCTTACGCTTATTTACCATGAGTTCTTAGTTCTCATTTTTCCCTCCTTTTTTTCAAAGAAAAGATAACGTTTGATTGCTATACGCTTAATTACCCAATTCGAGTAATTGCCTTAAAGATTAAACTTCTTTTCTTCTTCTTGTTTAATTATACACTGTAGTGATCTCGTTTAATTACCTCACATTTAAATAACTTTTATGCTTATTTACAACGATTTTTAAGGATCTGTTTTCACCCCTATATTTTTCCAAAAAAAGTGGGATTTACTTACATACGCTTAATTACCTAATTCGGATAATTGCCGTAAAAATTAAACTTCCAAAATCAAATAACGTTTATGCTTATTAAACGTCCTGTTTCTTCTCTATTTCCCAAAAATGTGCACGATCAATTTTCATACGCTTAATTACCAAATTCGGATAATTACCTTAAAAACTAAACAATTTTAAAATCATTTTGGTTTTGTTTGTCTTGTTTACATTTATATTTTTATACCCTTCACAAAAAAGTGAAAGGGTATATATAGGTTTGTCATTCCGTGTGTAATTTCTTCGATATGCACATGGGACCCCATAAAGTATATATATTCTGGATCCTTATGAATAGCGATGACGATTGAGCGATGTCCGTCTGTCCGTCTGTCCGTCTGTCCGTCTGTCCGTCCGTCTGTACGTGAAATCGGTTTTCCCAAGCTCCCAGAAGAGCTAGAGACTTCGTTCTTGGACCGTTGGATTGGAAATGAACTTAAACAGGCTGCTATTGAAATTCAGAAAGATCCGAAGTATGGTTCCAGAGCTGGGAAGCTTACACCTATTTCTCGACGCAAAATTTTTACCAAAAATCAATTATTTTTTTTAATGTTTGTAAATTAAACCTATTTCGTGCTTTAGGGAGCCTCAATGGTCTATTAAAAACTAAAAAAATAAAAAAAATTTTCCAGGGATGGGAAATAAAAAAATTTTTTTTCGGCTTATTCCGTATTTTGTGGTACATGTAGTATCTAAAATTGTTAAAAATTTTAAGTTTTTCTTTAACAAAACCACTTTATACGTCATGAAGATTTGCATTGGCAAAAAAAAAAATTTGTTTTTAAATTCAAATTTTACTTCCAGGGTTGGGAAATTGCATTGTTTTTATAAGTGAAAGTAATGAAACAGGTCTAGCCAAGCCCCCAGAAGAGATAGAGACTTCATTCTTGGACCGTTGGATTGGAAATGAACTTAAATAGAGTGGTGTTAAAATTCAGATAGATCCGAACTATGGTTCCAGAGCTGGGAAGCTTGCACCTATTTCTCGACGCTAAATTTATACCAAAAATAATTAATTTTTTTTAATGTTTGCAAACTAAACCTATTTCGTGCTTTGGGAAGTCTCAATGGTGTATTAAAAACTAAAAATATAAAAAAAAAATGTTCAGGGATGGGAAATAAAAATTTTTTTTTCGGCCCATTCCGTATTTTGTAGTACATGTAGTAACTAAAATTGTTAAAAATGTTAAGTTTTTCTTTAACAAAACCTCTTTATACGTCATGAAGATTTGCATTGGCAAAAAGAAAAGAAAATTTTAGATTCAAATTTTGCTTCCAGGGGTGGGAAATTGAATTTTTTTTATACATGCAAGTAATCAAACAGGCAATCGATGTTGTTGTTTTTTGTTTTTTGCCAACTAAAACAGTCGTATAATTTAGGAAGAACAAAATTGGTATCAAAAATTCAAAAATAAACAAGTAAAAGCGCTATATTCGGCTGTGCCGAATCTTATATACCCTTCACAGATGTAATTCTTCTTTCTTTCTTTCTTGCCAAAACAGAAAGTAGGTTTAATTAAAATATCAAAATAATGTTATCGGTTACTTTTATATTTAAGAAAACGTTTAAATTTTTCGGCTAGGAAGCTAAATTTTTGGCTTCTCTTATATCTAATACCTATGAACGTCTTTCGAAAATATTATATATATTTAATTTACAAACAAAACAAAAAATCCGTTTCATGTACCCCAAAAAGTTCTAATTGTCCAACCGTAGAATCGTCTTTGGTTTTTAATGTTGTTGGTTTTTAATACCAGATTACTTCTTTCTGATAAATAAAGTATGTATAATTCATCATAAAAATCAAAAATAACAAATAAAATGGCTGATTTTATGAATCAGAAAATTTCAGCTTCCTAACCCTGGAACCGAATTCTTAATTTTTTAATACTAATCTAATTTTTTCTGATATATAAAATAGCTTTAATTCACTAAAAACAGAAAATTTTTAATTTATGTATGTACTATTATGTACGAAAAGTATTTCGATTTTCCAACTCTGGAAGCGAATTTTTATTTTTTTACCAATGCAATTCTTAGTGAGGCGTAACATAGCTTTAGTTGACAAAAAAAATACTATTTTTAAACATTTTGGTCACTTTCACGTACCATAAAATATATCATATGTCCAAACCTGGAGTCGAAATTTTGATTTTTAAGATTTTAATACCAAATTTGTTCTTCCTGAATTATAAAACAGCTCTAGTTAGCAAAAAAAACAACGTCAATTGCCTTTTTGGTTACATTTATGTTTAAAAAAATTTCAATTTCCTAACCCTGGAAGCGAAATTTAAATTTTTTAAAATTTTTTTTATCAATGCAAATCTTCATGAGGTATAAAGTAGTTTTGTTTAAGAAAAAGTCGAATTTTGCAACCATTTTGGTTATTACATGTATTGCATTTACCAAAAAAAATTTAATTTTTCTAACCCTGGAAACGAAATTTAAATTTTTTTTGTTTGTTTTTTTTATCAGTGCAATGCTTCTTGAAGTATAAAGTAGTTTTATTTACAAAAAATTGCAAATTTTTTACCATTTTGGTAACTTTCATGTACCATAAAATATTGCACTTGTCCATCCCTGGATTCGAAATTTTATTTTTATACCCTTCACAAAAAAGTGAAAGGGTATATATAGGTTTGTCATTCCGTGTGTAATTTCTTCGATATGCACATGGGACCCCATAAAGTATATATATTCTGGATCCTTATGAATAGCGATGACGATTGAGCGATGTCCGTCTGTCCGTCTGTCCGTCCGTCTGTACGTGAAATCGGTTTTCCCAAGCTCCCAGAAGAGCTAGAGACTTCGTTCTTGGATCGTTGGATTGGAAATGAACTTAAACAGGCTGCTATTGAAATTCAGAAAGATCCGAAGTATGGTTCCAGAGCTGGGAAGCTTACACCTATTTCTCGACGCAAAATTTTTACCAAAAATCAATTATTTTTTTTAATGTTTGTAAATTAAACCTATTTCGTGCTTTAGGGAGCCTCAATGGTCTATTAAAAACTAAAAAAATAAAAAAAATTTTCCAGGGATGGGAAATAAAAAAAATTTTTTTCGGCTTATTCCGTATTTTGTAGTACATGTAGTATCTAAAATTGTTAAAAATTTTAAGTTTTTCTTTAACAAAACCACTTTATACGTCATGAAGATTTGCATTGGCAAAAAAAAATTTTTGTTTTTAAATTCAAATTTTACTTCCAGGGTTGGGAAATTGCATTGTTTTTATAAGTGAAGGTAATGAAACAGGTCTAGCCAAGCCCCCAGAAGAGATAGAGACTTCGTTCTTGGATCGTTGGATTGGAAATGAACTTAAACAGGCTGCTATTGAAATTCAGATAGATCCGAACTATGGTTCCAGAGCTGGGAAGCTTGCACCTATTTCTCGACGCTAAATTTATACCAAAAATAATTTATTTTTTTTAATGTTTGCAAACTAAACCTATTTCGTGCTTTGGGAAGTCTCAATGGTGTATTAAAAACTAAAAATATAAAAAAAAAATGTTCAGGGATGGGAAATAAAAATTTTTTTTTCGGCCCATTCCGGATTTTGTAGTACATGTAGTATCTAAAATTGTTAAAAATTTTAAGTTTTTCTTTAACAAAACTACTTTATACCTCATGAAGATTTGCATTGATAAAAAAAATTTTAAAAAATTTAAATTTCGCTTCCAGGGTTAGGAAATTGAAATTTTTTTAAACATAAATGTAACCAAAAAGGCAATTGACGTTGTTTTTTTTGCTAATTAGAGCTGTTTTATAATTCAGGAAGAACAAATTTGGTATTAAAATCTTAAAAATCAAAATTTCGACTCCAGGTTTGGACATATGATATATTTTATGGTACGTGAAAGTGACCAAAATGTTTAAAAATAGTATTTTTTTTGTCAACTAAAGCTATGTTACGCCTCACTAAGAATTGCATTGGTAAAAAAATAAAAATTCGCTTCCAGAGTTGGAAAATCGAAATACTTTTCGTACATAATAGTACATACATAAATTAAAAATTTTCTGTTTTTAGTGAATTAAAGCTATTTTATATATCAGAAAAAATTAGATTAGTATTAAAAAATTAAGAATTCGGTTCCAGGGTTAGGAAGTTGACATTTTCTGATTCATAAAATCAGCCATTTTATTTGTTATTTTTGATTTTTATGATGAATTATACATACTTTATTTATCAGAAAGAAGTAATCTGGTATTAAAAACCAACAACATTAAAAACCAAAGACGATTCTACGGTTGGACAATTAGAACTTTTTGGGGTACATGAAACGGATTTTTTGTTTTGTTTGTAAATTAAATATATATAATATTTTCGAAAGACGTTCATAGGTATTAGATATAAGAGAAGCCAAAAATTTAGCTTCCTAGCCGAAAAATTTAAACGTTTTCTTAAATATAAAAGTAACCGATAACATTATTTTGATATTTTAATTAAACCTACTTTCTGTTTTGGCAAGAAAGAAAGAAAGAAGAATTACATCTGTGAAGGGTATATAAGATTCGGCACAGCCGAATATAGCGCTTTTACTTGTTTGAGTTCAGTTGCTCGCCTTGTTTCCTTTTTATGGGTGGTAAGAATTATTTTCAAAATAAAAGTTTTAAGTTCATTTAACATGAGTGTTTTCTTAATTACTTATTATGAATAAACATATTCGTCTAACTATCTCATTGAGGTATTTAAACGTATTCGTGCGAAGGCTTTTCCGCCATATTCACCCAAGGCTATTATCATTTTTGGTGAGGTAAATAACTGTGGAATACTGTGCTTTCTGGGATATCAAATTAGTATTATGGACATGTTTAGATTAATTATGTGGAGAGATCATTTAAACGAATAAGGTTAAATGCCTCGGTGCAGTAATTAGACTAATATGGATGTATAGAAAATAATTTAAAAGAACCAAACAATTTTATTGAATCAACTCATTTGTTTTGAAAATTAAAAAAGAAATACGAGTATTCGTGAAAATTGAGCTCAACAAAAGCATAATTAAACAAGAAAATAAAACGTACGATGCTTTACTTGCATTATTAATGTCAAATACCACTGAGGCAATTAAACGACTAAAATTAACGCGGCTTTTAATTTTCAAGGCAATTATCCGAATCGGGTAATTAAGCGTATGACAATTAAACGAGCATTTTTGGTTGAAAAATAAAAAAGGAAATTTAAAACTCGGGCTAAATAAATAAAAAAAATTATTTAAGCGAGAGGTAATTAAACGAATTATACTGTACACGCCATTTAACTTTACACAAAGCAAATAAAATATTTACAGTTATTGTGTCAATCACATAGGAAGTAATCGTCTTATTTGATCGGTGCTTAAAACCGCTCGTAGATCAGAAACTTGTTGACCACTGTGACATCAACATTTTTACACAAATATTTTTTTATATAATTATTAAGAAGAGTAGTAAAACTTTTTTAATGACGATCTCTGGCGGAAATCTTTGGATTTCGGTATCAATATTACAAAAAAGCTTAAGACAATAGGCCATAAAAATTTTCATTAACATCAAAACATGATCATTTCAATACCTTTTTAAATATTAACGATGGCTTAATTTAATTTTTATTAAAAACCAAAACATCAACACACTGGTTTTAATCAATGAATTGAGAATTTACAAAAAAAAAAATTAAAAATCAGAGGAGAAAAATTAAGCAGCGACATAAAAAGATCATAAAATTTTTATTGAATATACAATTTACAGGCGGTCGGCTTCACATAAAATCTCGGCAGCTTTTTAAAATTACATGTTCTACATAAATAAAAATGTTGGATACTCGTATGTGAGTTTCTATTTATAAACAAGAGTAATAAAATTCCCTAAGAGGCGTTAAACTTAAGCATCTGCCTGAACAAAGAGACTTCAAACAGGCACTTGACACTTTTCTTTTCGAGTGTAAACGAAATGTTTGTTTGCCCAAGGAAAATCAGTTTAAATAATATTCCACATGATTAAAGAAACCGTTAACCGAAATATTAAGGCCAGAAAAAGAAGTTGAATTAATAAAAAAAAAAGTGTTTTAAATTAATAGAAAAAAATAATATTTTTATAAAAAAAGGAATAAAAACATTCTTAACATTTTTAACATAAAGGTTAAGAAGTATATTGTTTATTAACAAGAAAAATTTAAGTATATTTTTGTTTATTTTCTTCAAAAGAAAATAAATGAACAATTTTTATTGTTAAAATAACAGTATGAGAAAAAGAACGCAATGACTTAAAAAATATATATATTTTTTTTCATAGAAATATTTCCATGTCTTCTGATGTTCTAAAAAGACTTTTTTGTCTGGTGTCGAAAGCTGCTCGCACATCCATTAAACTTATGGCATCTTGTCAGCTTGTCTTTCTTGGGATTATTTTTCATGACGTTGAAAAAGGGTTAGAGTGTACAGTTACACTTTTGTCTCTTAGCCAAATTCATTTGAAATGTTGACAGACTGACCCATTTAATTTTTTTTTTGAGTAAAATGTACATGACTTTTACTCAATTTGTAAAGATCATAGATCACGCTGAAGCTTGATCCCGCAAATGAAATAATAAAATCGATTATGTGTTTAATTATAAATGAAATGTATTCATTATTTAACATAAAAGAATATTTTTAAATGTTTTGAAAAAAAAACAAGTAAAAACGTTATATTCGACCGGGTCGAATCTTAAATACCCTCCAAATATTTAGTAAGTGAATTTGAAATGTTTAACTTGGTGGGACAGAGTTCCATTATATAATATCGTACGTCAAAGCCCACTAAAGGGGGCGGGGTTCAAAAATGTACAATATCATGTTTTCCACAGACGAACGTAAGGGCATTGCTAGACCGTCTTAGACTTCATCACAATTCTCTTTGGAGGCTATAAAAACTGTATTTTGGCGGGGTCGCTCTGGCAAGGGCTGTGGGGGAAACATTTCACCTTTGTCATAAAACTCTAAAAATAAATGCTTGGGATAATTATATACAAAATTAAAATTTCTTTTTTTTGATAGGGTCATTTAGAGGGCAAAGGGGGAGAGGGGGTAGGGCAGAAACAGATACACATAAAACTGTAACAATAAATGCTTGGGATGATTATACACAAAATAAAAAAAATGTATATTTATTTTTAATAGGGTCATTTAGTGGGCAAAGGGGGAGGAGGGGGTGGGGCAGCAACAGGCAGTCATAAAACTCTAAAGATAAATGCTTGGGATGATTATATACAAAATTTAAAAAAGAAATTTTTTTTCTTGGTAGGGTCATTTAGAGGGCAAAGGAAGAGGTGGGGGGGGGAGGAGGTAGGGCAGAAATCGGCAGTCATAAAACTCTAAAGATAAATGCTTGGGATGATTATATACAAAATTTAAAATTTTTTTTTTTTTTTGGTAGGGTCATTTAGGGGGCGAAGGGGAAGGAGGGGGTAGGGCAAAAGAGTACCAGGTTTCGTCTCAGCTTCGTCATTAAAGCTTAAAAATGTTATTTTTAAGGAATGTAGGCTTAAGTAAAACAATTTGTTACATTTTTATGCTATTTTTGCCTATAATAACGCCCACTGAAGTGGGCGGGGTCAAAAAATATTTTTATTTTATTTAATGGCTCCAAGTTTAAGGCGTTGGACCGTATTTGACATAAATATATATCATTTGCTTAACAAAATAACCAAAAAACTTTAAAAATTATGTTGTTTTTTCTGGGTTGGTTTAGTTCTTCTTAGGGGAACTTTTTTCCCTCTTGCCCGATTTAGCCCATCTTCGAACTTAACCTGCTCTAAGCTTTAAAATATATTTATGCCAAATTTCAAGAGTCTAGCTCTTTTCGTTTGGACTGAATCGTGATTTCCACAGACGGACGGACGGACGGACATGCTCAGTTCGTCTTAGATTTCATCACTGATCAAGAATATATATAATTTATGGGGTCTGAGATGGATATTTCGATGCGTTACAAACGGAATGACAAAGTGAATATGCCCTCCAAATTCTTTTTTGGAGGGTATAAAAATCTGGAGAAATTCAATTTATGGAATTGTTTGCTTTAAATAAAAATTGTACAATAATGAAGAATCTAAGACATATTTAAATGCTACATGCGAAATTCTCATTTAATTGTAGTGTTATTTTTTTCTATTTTCAAATCTTTTATAAATAAGAAAAATGATTATAACAACTAAGTGTGTTGGCTGAAGTAGTAGAACACGAGACTATGAAGCGGAGGGTCCTGAGTTCAACCCCGCGTTGAGTCGTATGAAATATTGTATTGAATTCTTCTGATCAGCATTATTAGTGCATGATTGCGTTAGTTGTTGCCTGCCTGTTTCAATCATGAAGCTCTTTCACCAAATTTTGGAACAGTTCGGATCTCCGCACCAAACGATAAACATTGTAATTTTGATTTTAAGTGCCGTATATTTTAGAAACCAACAATTGATTCGAAATACCACAAACAATAATACCATAAATGGTAAATTTTCTGCTGTTGCCACTATTGCACAGAATCTAACCAAAGAATTGCTCCACACACAGAGGCTTTAAGATAAAAACGAAACGAAACAAAACAAAACAAACAACTAAATTCATATTTTTGCTGTTAGCCTTCAAATGGCAGAAGAAAATTTCATATATAAATACATTTCGATAACGCAACAACCATGAGTTTTTAGAAAAGAAAATGTTACACGATCATTACACAACATCTAACGAGATAAAACCGTAATGGCCATGATTAGCAGATTTTGTTTTATCTTTAAGAATATAAATATTTTTTTCTTTGTTGTCTAATTGAACTTAAATAATCTTAAAAATTATGATGTAATTTTAAAATGCAGTGGAACAATGATAAAACGAAAAAATTTTTAAGAAGTTTCAAAAAGCAGATAACAAGTAAAGGGTGTTTTTTATAGAGTGTCACCAATGTAAATCATAACAAGTAAAAACGTTATATTCGAGCGGGTCGAATCTTAAATACTCTCCAAATATTTACACCCATATTCATAAAAAAATAAAACGTATTTGAAATCTGTTTTAAAAAAATTTTGTATGAAAATATTTGATTAAAATACATTTCAAACTCATTTTAAATTTTATGAATACCGGGGTTAGTAAGTAAAATTAAAATGTTTATTGTTTGCTTTTATTGACCTTTTCTTATATATGTATTTTAGAATGATTGAGCTCGAGGTCGTTTTTGTAAAAATCGTTATAATTTTTTATTTAAAATAGAAAAATTATAAAGATTTTTACAAAAACGACCTCGAGCTCAATCATTCTAAAATACATATTAAAATGTTTAGCTGGGTGGGACAGAGTTCCTGTAAGACATCTCTGTACCTTATTTTAAATATCTGTTTTGACAGTCATTCCGGGAAGGGACGTGGGGGAGACGTTTCACCTCTGCAAGATTAGAGAACATCACAGCTTCTTATAGGCTTAAGAAATAAAAATTGTTCAATATTTATACCATTTTTGCACATAATATCGTACGTCAACGCCCACTAAAGGGGGCGGGTCCAAAAATACACTATATCATGTTTTCTACAGACGAACGTATGGGCATTGCTAGACCGTCTTAGACTTCATCATTGATCAAAAATAAAGGGTGTTTTTTATGAAGTTTTTTTTTTATACGAATCACTCTGTTGTCTGACAGCTGATTTGACAGTTTAAAGTGACGTCTCTACTCAGTATTGTTTGGCATATCATCATGAACAGGTTAACTCCAGAACAACGCTTCCAAATCGTGCAAATTTATTTTCAAAAACCGTGTTCAATTAAAAATGTTTATCCGCTTTTTTACCGCAAAATTCCCTGCAGTGATGAGGCGCATTTTTGGTTGAATGGATATGTCAACAAGCAAAATTGCCGTATTTGGAGCAAAGATAATCCACACGCCGTTCAAGAATTACCAATGCATCCCGATAAATGTACTCTTTGGTGCGGTCTATGGGCTGGTGGAATCATCGATCCTTATTTCTTTAAAAATGAGAAAGGACGACGCGTTACCGTGAATGGAAATCGATACAGAATCATGATCAATGAATTTTTGGTGGCAAAACTTCAAGATATGGATGTAAACGAAATGTGGTTTCAACAGGATGGTGCCACTTGTCATACTGCGGGCGAAACAATGGACTTATTGCAAGAACATTTCAACGACAACATTATTTCGAGAAATGGACCGGTGAATTGGCCTCCGCGTTCGTGTAATTTGACGCCACTCGATTATTTTTTGTGGGGATACCTGAAATCATTGGTTTACGTGGATAAACCAGCAACGATTGACGCTTTGGAAACCAGTATTCAACGTGTCATTACTGAAATACGCCCTCAAATGCTTGAAAAGGTGGTCGAAAATTGGACCTCCAGAATGACCTTTGTGCAAAATAGTCGTGGTGGCCATATGCCCGAAATTATATTTAAATGTTAAATGACAAGAAACTATCTACCAAATAAAAGTTTTTTTTTTGGCCTTTTCATAATTTGGCATGTGTTTTATTTAAATTTCAAATCAGCCAGCTCTTATAAAAACACCCTTTATATGTGTATACGTACTTCATGGGGTCCAATTCTTTTTGGAGGGTATTAAAACTGAATTTTGTCGGGGTCTCTCTGGAAAGGGCCGTGGGGAAGACATTTCACCGTTGCCATAAAACTTCAAATATAATATAAATGTTCGGAATAATTAAATGTAAAATTTATTAAATTCTTTTTTTTTTATAGGATCATTAAGGGGGGAGGGGCTAGGGCAGAGGTGTACCAGGTTACGTCTTAGCTTGATCATTAAAGCTTAAAAATTTTATTTTTAAGGAATGCAGACTTAAGTAAAATAATTTGTTAAATTTTTACACTATATTTGCATATAATAACGCCTACTAAAGGGGGCGGGGTCCAAAAATTGACTATATCATGTTTTCCACAGATGAACGTATGGGCATTGCTAGATCGTGTTAGACTTCATCACTGTTCAAGAATATATATACTTCATGGGGTCCAATTCTCTTTGGAGGGTATTACGACTGTATTTTGTCGGAGTCTCTCTAATAAGGGCCGTGGGGCAGACATTTCACCTTTGCCATAAGACTCTAAAAATAAATGTTTGGGATAATTAAATGTAAACTTTATATTAGATTTTTTTTATAGGGTCATTTAGGGGGCAAAGGGGGAGAGGGGCTAGGACAGAGGTGTACCAGGTTACGTCTCAGCTTGGTCATTTTTAAGGAATGCAGACTTAAGTAAAACAATTCGTTAGATGTTTACACTATATTTGCATATAATAACGCCCACTAAAGGAGGCGCGGTCAAAAAATTAATTTTTTTAATTTTATGGCTCCCAGTTTAACACGTTGGATCTTCTTTGCCTTATAAATATATCATTTGCTTAACAAAACTTTAAAAATTATGTTATTTTTTAGAGGTTGGTTCAGTTCTTCTTAAGGGGAACTTTTTTCCCTCTGGCCCGATTCAGCCCATTTACGAACTTGACCTGTGCTATCTTTCAAGATATATTTATACCAAATCTCAAGAGTCTGGCTATTTTCGTTTGGACTGAATCGTGATTTCCACAGACGGAGGGACGGACACGCTCAGATCGTCTTAGATTTCATCAGTGATCAAGAATATATGTATATAGTTTATGGGGCCTCAGATGGACATTTCGCTGCGTTACAAAGTGAAATACCATTCAATTCTTTGTTGGAGGTTATAATAAAGCAAAAAAATATCAATGAAACGGGATTTATTGGAAAGAAAATTTTATGAAATTAATGTTTGAATATGATTTCTGCCATGATGTGGCCGCCAAGGCTGTCGCATAGAAGGCGCAATCTGGAATACCAATGTTTAACAACTAAATAAATCGCCCATAAAGTAGAAAGACACATCTCCAGTTGCTGAGAACGACGACGAATTGATTGCTGAGGATCATCTTAAATGACTTCCTGAACAGCGACTACAGCTTCTACATATACGCCATTTATTTACGTCAGTACCAGCCTTACGGCCCTACCTGACGGTGCTCTTAACACCGGGTGAAAAAATAAGTGTTACCAGCACCCCTCTTAGTACCCAAGAACCACACGAAGGTGACCTCGGGTCACCCAGGTGGCAATTTCTAGAACATGATTTGGTAAGTCCCATGATCTAACACCTTGCTTAAAGTGCCGATCCTATCTAGATGATCTTAATTCTATGAGCTACAAAAAGTCTCCCAATAGAATTTTATTTGTTGATTCACAACCATACATAGGTTTTGCTACTATCAGCCGGACCAAAGTCCAACCCAAGGGTTGAAACATCAATCCTTATCTGACAAACCTTCCACCAAGTTGGTTACCACAGCCACCACGTGTACTCCCGAGGGAAACCTCACCAATATCCAGCCGCAGTAAACTACGAGGCTTATACTGGATCCCGTGGTACCAGTTGTAACTACTGGTAAAGTCTCGAAAGTCAAACCAGTGTAGGTTCTATAAACTTTCTATCGACTTCAGTTTCTTTTCTACCCAAACTCAGGTGTCGCTGCACCTGCCAATTCTTACTCAGGCTCGTAGGCGAACCTACTTCTTTTAAATTCTTATATGCACATCCGTTCCACTGTTTTAGAGATTGGGCAGTAACATATAAGTTTTACGGGGCTACCTGCAAAAGTTATGCCTGAAAAACAGAATAACCCCTCGAAAGCCAACCATTATAGGTTTTAACTTTTTGTTGACTTTTGAACTCTTAATTAGTTCGAGGCGTCCTTGAACCTCCTTTCTTATTTTCCTCGGATCTGTGCTGGAGTGAGGTCTGACATCATAGCCAAGCTCCCCAACGGCACCCCCGATGGGCTACAGTTTCTACAGTGATCAGTGATCGCCATTTCACTGAATGCACATTAACAGTAACAGTAAATGTGGTCCGTAAACGATCTGTTGTTCTTCAAATTAGCCGCTCTGAAGGACGATTATGGATGCCATAAAATGGAAGAAGTGCACGATGAGTTTGACGAATAATATTTTGATTAAATTAAATAATTATTTTGATTAAAATTTTCAACAATTTGCATGCGTTGCTCTGCTGTTGTGACACTCTGAAAAAAACACGCTTTATTGATTTGGTAATACGAAATTCAACTCTGAGGTTTTCCAACTCTTGCCATAAAATATGAGAACTAAAAGATTTCACAGAGATTCTGGAAAAATCTCGACAGTTATTAATATTTTCAATTTCTAGAAAGTTATTCCGACTATTTTGCCGATCATGTCGAGGTATTTATGTAGATCCGGCATTTAATTTTTTCGTAATAAAACTATTAAATTTTCTCCCACATGCTTTCAAAAACTTTTGCTGTTTATTGTGCGAACAGTTAAAGTTCATGTGCTTGACTTTCGCTGGTTGTTATTGCCAACTTGTTATTTGACGGAGAACAAACCGCAAGTTGTGAAAGAGTGGAAAAGCCTTGTTTCTTGTCACTTGACACAAAATTTAGTTCATCAATGTCATGATATTGAATTAAGCTTTGGTTTAATTATTTTATGTGATTTTTTTTAGAGAGATTTACATATTTACACAAATAGATTATTTTTGCTTTATAAGTATTTCTTTCTAAATTTCAATACGTCTTTGGTCTCTTTTACATGTCCAAGTTTCTTAAACCTAAATTATTATTGTCTATCTATTTCTAAACGTTTCATTCATGCATCAATCATCCGTTAATACAATAGAAATGAATGAAAGAGTTCGCTTGAATTATATACAAATTTTTTTTTTCAAAAAGTGTCATTTTCTTAAAAAAAAATTTTAAACCACATGCACACACTTGCCGGATTTACATAACAAATTTATAATTATTACACTGAAATTTGATAATAAAACCTGCCACACAAAAAAAAAACAACAAAATCTATTGTTTACAATTATGAGTTATTGTCCACTCACTGCAAGTATGAACGGACACGAACGATCGATCGATCGATTGATCGTACGTTAGTTAAATGAACACCCAGAAGAAAACGACAAAACTAACAGGTACCACAATATAACGGTTGCCATCGTCTGTCTGTGGGTTAGTTAACAAAAAAAAGATACAAAAAAAAATGACAATTAAAACAACTGCAAAACATAATTGACACCTTGCGGCTGGCTGACTGGCTGGCTGACTGGCTGGCTACCTTATACACATAAACACGTGTCACATCAATGGAAATTTAGTTGTAAAAAAAAACACCAGTTAAGAGTTTTCAAATGTTCAAAACTGTACACAAGCAGATTTGTTAGATAAAAAGAGAAATAGAGTTCTAGGAATTAAAACAGTTAATACATACAATACAGGCTGAACTCCAAAACATCAATATGCATTGCAGTGATGCAAAGTCTCATGTGTTTTATTTTTGTAACTAATGTAACTTGGCATCACTGGAAAGTATTTTGATGTTTTGGAATTCACCCACACTCACATATAGATTTATTGAAGACAGTTTTAAGTAAAGGATGATTTTTTAGCAACTTTCTTTTTGGCAACACTGAAGTCAAATAACAGCATACGATATTGATTAATACATTTTAAATACAAATTTCGATGTATTTCAATTTAAATACCATATCGAGTACCGTAACTTGCCTCCTTTTTTTGGCAGCTCAGCTGTTTTAGTGCAACACTGTTTTTTGACAGCTCAGCTGTTTTCGTATGACATGTTACTGTTAAACATGTTCAGTTTGGTCTAGACCATATATCGACTGCGAATCGAACAACGTTTGCAGATTATGGAATTTTATTATCGAAATCCATGTTCGGTTAAGAAACAGCATAGTGCACTTCTTGTGTTCAAAGACGAAACTCATTTCTGGTTGAATAGATACGCGGGCAAGCAAAATTTCCATATTTCCCATGAAAAGCAGGCAGAAGCATTGCAAGATCTGCCCATACATCCCGAAAAGTGCACTGTTTGGCATGGGTTATGGGCCGGTGGTTTCATTTTTCAAAGAAGACAAGAAACTTACTGATTACAAAATTTTTTTGTCCAAAAAAATGGAAGAGCTGTGCTTGGCTGACATTCTATCGACTCAAAAAAAAATATTTCATACATTTCTTTAAATTTTTTGTTTTTTTTTTATCAAATCCAAAAGCTCTTAAAATATTACCTTTAAAAAATTTACAAAAAGAATTTAAACGAGTAAGAACGTTATATTCGACCGTGTCGAGTCTCCAAATATTTAGTAAATAAAAACTCGATTTAACAGGGCCACTCCGGGAAGGGCCGTCGAGGACAGATCTCACTTTTATCGTAAAAACTTAAGAAGTAAATTTTTGGGATTATTAAGTGAAAAAAAATTATAGGGTCATTTAGAGGGGGGTGTAGGGCAGCAAAAGATCATAGAGCATCTTATCTTCGTTGTAAGATTGAAAAATTTAATTTTTAAGATATGTAGTCTTAAGTAATACAATTTCTTAAATATTTACACTATTTTTCAATGTAATATGTTACTTCAACGCCCACTAAAGGGGACTGGGTCCAAAAATGGCTCCAAGTTCAAAGCTTCGGACCTTCTTTGTCATAAAAATATATCATTTGCTTAGCAGGATTACAAATAAACGTTACAAATCATGTTGTTTTTTAAAGATTGGTTTAATTCGTCATAAAGGAACTTTTGACACTGATCCGATTTAGCCCATTTACGAACCTGACCTGTACTATCTTTCTATACGAAATTTCAGGGGTCTGGACTTTTTTCGTTTGGACTGTATCGAGATTTCCATAGACGGAATTAGATTTTATTACTGATTAAGAATATATACTTTATGGGGTCTTACAGGGATATTTCGCTGCGTTACACACGGTATGCCAAAGTGAATATACCATCCAATTCTTTTTTGGAGGATACAAAAACAAACTTGTAGATATTTAAAATATCTTGAAGAAAATCCGAAACTTGGTTGTTAGGAAACCGTAAATTTGGACCGTGACTTAGGGGAAGATTCCTACACAGGCAATGCATAGTGCTGGAACTATGAAAAGGAAGGGGATGAGGAAGACAGTTTTGAGAGAACAGATAGATAAAGATGAGAAGAGAATTTGTTATAAAAACACTGGATATATTGTTATATGCAACCATGTTTAAATGACTGGCAATATTTTTTAAGATATTTAAATTTAAACATAAATTTTTTGCTATAACCATATACATGTTCCTTAAAATTGTTATATTGTTATAAAAAAAAATTAACATGGATTTTCTTTGCCAATACTTTTTGCTTAGCATTATGATATGACGGAAAGCCAAAGAGTATTGTACGGTGTATAGACATACACATTGAGTTTTTCGCAATTAATGCCATTATTTTAATATATTAATTAAGTGATTGCTCAATTAACACTTAAATGCTATAAACAAATGCAGCACTGCTAAAAAGTGTGTTTAGTGATCAAAACGAAACTCACTGAACAAAGTTAGTCGAGACTTAGCACCTAAAATAAGGAAAAGTATAAAACAACATAAGCCATGTTGAAGTTAAATTATTGATATTAAATTTATTATTAGTTAGAAAATTAAAAAAAAATTAAAATACATAAATAAATAAAATCCCATATGAAAAATACTGAATATGAAAAATACTTATTTTTAGTTGTCATACGTTGATTGAATTGACTAAAATTTGTATATGTAAACAGGAAGATAATTTTGTCAATAAAGTGAATATTGACTCAATTAAAAATGCATGTCTGAACATCACGTTTTAAGTTTTTTAAGAATATTTGTTTTATAAAAGAAGCTGCAGCAATATTTGAGGCCAAACTCTCAAACAAACAAAAATTAAAATAAATACCAGCTTTTAATAATTAATTTACGTTTAATAATTCCATATAACTTCCAGCTTTTAAATGATCTTAATAATGTAACTTGCTTTAAAAATTAATATCTTGCATTCAATTTATTTTTATAAATTCAAAATAATTTCTTCAACGTTCTTTTGCTTTTCACTTTTATTCCAACAAAAATAAATCTTAATTATAATCATAATTTGAATAAAATGTCAATAAAATTTTTCAAACTCATTCTCCAAACAACTCACTTTCTTTATGATAATGAACAATAAGTGAAATATTTCTTTTGATTTTGTAGAAACTGAAACTGAACATAAATAGAACAAACGTTTATTAATAAAAAAAATCAAATAAAAATGAATAAACACTAGAGTTTAACAACAAAAATTATTATTTATTATTTAATTGTTATTCATTAAGCATAATGAATTTGACGTACGAGTGTGACTTGAAAAAATATCGAAATACCCGTTGGCGTTGGTGCGTCAGCGATAAATAAAATATAATTACCGTTTATTAAGAAATACAAAAGAAGAAACAGTCAATGGCCGTACAGTTTTTGCTGATATTCAAATTTATGATTCCCACTACTCTATGGCTCATCTTGAACTATTAAAGGCGTTAAAGAAGTGAAAGAAAACCGCTTTATCTCGTAGGTAATTGTTTGTTATACACTCCAAAAAAAAATTGAGGGTATCTTCACTTTGTCGTCCCGTGTGTAACACAGCGAAATATCCCTCTAAGGCCCCATAAAGTATATATATTCTTTATCTGTGATGAAATCTAAAGCGATCTAGCCGTGCACGTCCGTCCGTCTGTGGAAATCACAATACAGTCCAAACGAAAAGAGTCAAACCCTTGAAATTTGCTATAGCTAAATTTTGAAGGATAGCACAGGTCAAGTTGGTAAATGGGCTGAATCGGGCTTGAGGGAAAAAAGTTCCCCCAAGAAAAACTAAACCAACCTCTAAAAAACAATATAATTTTTTAAGTTTTTTTTTTGTAATATATTTTTATGTCAAACAATGTCCCAAGCGTTAAATTTGGAGCCAGAATACCAGAAAAATTTATTTTAGGATCCCGTCCCTTTTAATGAGCCTTGAAGTAACATATTACAAGGAAAAATAGTATAAATATTTAACAAATTGTATTTTTTAAACCTACATTCCTTAAAAATTAAATTTTTAACCTTTTACGGCGAAGCTAACACGTTCTCTGATTTTCCCCTGCCTTATCCACTTTTGCCTCCTAAATGATCCTATGAAAAAAAAATTGTTTTCCTACACTTAATTACCCAAAAAAAATTTACTTTTTAAGTTTTTACGACAAAGGTGAGATGTCTCCCCTACGGCCCTTCCCGGAATGACGCTGCAAATATATAATCTTAAAATTGGGCATAAAGAAACTCTGACTCGGCAGGTTAAACATGTTCAATTCACTTACTAAATATTTGGAGGGTATTTAAGATTCGACCCGGTTGAATATAACGTTCTTGCTGGTTTGAAAATAAAATATACCGTTACGTAATTATCCTATAAAAATTGTTGTAGTCTTAGCCAAAAAAAACAGTACATTTGTCTCTTGTATTTGCTGTAAGATTATATTATTGTTTCCCATCCCTGCTTTAAAACACCATCATACTAAATTAATAAATTCTAAATTCGAGTCAAAAATTAAAAAATTTAGCAATAATAAAATCCTCAAAAATATTTAATTCTCACGATTTTTTCAATATCGACTCGAATCATATTTCGTAGGTGTCTTCAGCTGAAAATTTGCTATTTTCTCACTTAAACTCACATCAGTTGGCTGCTGGCATGGCTTTAAGAAAGATAATTTTATGGTAAAATATTCAGTATTAAATTTATAAAACAACATAATTGCATTGTAAATAAAACACATCTTTATTAGCAAACAGCCAGCCGCCACAGTGAACGAACGTTTGGCGTGAAAGTAACAATTTTTATTAACAAGTTGTAATTTAGAGTATTTAGATTCTTTTTTCTATGCAATTCCAAATAAAAGCTGCGCTAAATAAGAAGCTGCACACTTTAATTATAGTGTTATATGTGTAAGAAAACCATGAGTGTGACCAGCTTAAAAAATATGTGACAGCTAAGGCAGTTTACAAAATTTTTTTAATATAATAAATATAAGAATTTTATAATTGAAAATCATATTTAATTTTTTATATATTTTTGGTGGATTAAAATGGTAGTCCCACGGTCTTATACTCCAAAATAATACAAGGAAAAAATATGCTCATAAGAAACAAAAAGTTATTTAAATACTTGTTATCAAAATGTGGACATGTAAGCAAAATGAATTAATAGCCAATTTGTGCACAAGCGCTTGGACCCGATGACATAACTGAAAACAGTGTCGGATAAAAGCCTGCTGTCGCCCCAGATCCTTTCTGATGCGCCGTGTCTTTATACCCCCCAAAAAAGAGTTGGAGGGTATATTCACTTTGTCATTCCGTTTGTAACGCAGCGAAATATCCATCTGAGGCCCCATAAAGTATATATATATATTCTTGATCAGTGATGAAATCTAAGACGATCTGAGCATGTCCGTCCCGTCTGTGGAAATCACGTTTCAGTCCAAACGTACAAAACCGGACTCTTGAAATTTGGTACAAATATATCTTGAAGAATAGCACAGGTCGAGTTCGTAAATGGGCTAAATCGGACCAGAGGGAAAAAGTTCCCCTAAGAAGAACTAAACCAACCTCTAAAAAACAACATCATTTTTAAAGTTTTTTTGTAATTTTATTAAGCAAATGATAAGTTTTCATCTCAAAGAAGGTCCAACACGTTAAACTTGGAGCCATAAAATCAAAAAAATTCATTTTTAGACCCCGCCCCCTTTAGTGGGCGTTATTATATGCAAATATAGTGTAAACATTTAACAAATTATTTTACTTAAGCCTATATTCCTTAAAAATAACATTTTTAAGCTTTAATGACCTGGTACTCCTCTGCCCTACCCTCTCCTTTGCCCTATCCACCCCCCCCCCTTTTTTGGGCGTTGACGTACGATATTATATGCAAAAATAGTATATATATTGAAAAATCTTAAGCATATAAGAAGCTGAGATGTTCTCTGATCTTAAAGAGGTGAAACGTCTCCCCAACACGGCCCTTCTCGCAATGACTCTGTCAAAATAGAGATTTAATATAGGGTACAGAGATGTCTTAAAGGAACTCTGTCTCACCAAGTTAAACATTTTAAATTTACTTACTAAATATTTGGAGGGTATTTAAGATTCGATCCGGTCGAATATAACGTTTTCACATGTTTGACTTAAAAAAATTCTATTCATTTTGATTCAAAATTTTCATTTAGAAGGTCTGTTCAAAAACTAACGAGAATTTTACATTTTCACAAAATATATTCCCCCCCTATTGTGAATAATAAGGAGAATTTTTGTTCACGTAAAATTTTTGTTCCACTCGAGGGGAAAAATGGTATCGTGGAGTCTCCCGTGAGAAATTATTCCCGCTATCAATTCTCAGTGAATGTAAAAAAGTGCCGAAACTGAAAACAACATGAAAAATCAAAATAATTTGTATTAAAAAATTTACATTTATGTAATAATTTAAGCAAATTTTAAAAAAGTATGGCTAAATATATAAATTGGATACATTTTGGAAGACGAACAAAACAAATTCTTATTATTCTTATTATTCTTAATGTTTACAATTGAAACAACAAGTTTTCCAAAGAAGCAGGCAATTAATTTGTTGCCAAAAATATCAGTTTGTGTCTTATTAACGGATCTTGCCGCTAAAATAAAATTTGCAAACTCTAATATTCGAATAATAATAGAAAATACTTATATTTTCTACTCTATTCCCCACCAAAAACTAAGTGAAAAAATTAAAGGGAAAAGTGAAAAAACTCGCGGGAAAAATATCAGTCGCTATAAGGGGAATTTAATTTTAGCATGAAATCATGCTCGGGGAATTTTTTCATGATTGCAATTTTAGGGAAAAGGGAAATATTTCGAGGGAAAAATTATTCATGATAGAGGTGATTAATTTATTAGTCAATCTTTATTTTGTCCCCTTCAGAGTAGGGGTACTCAGATATAATAATTTTTTAAACTTGAGGTCTTTTTATATGAAAGATTTTTTTCTATATTTTCATGAACGCAAATTTTTATTTTTCAAACCTATTAAATTTATTATTAAGATAAGAATTTTTTATTCAGACTCAAGTTCAAATCTGCAACTTATTTTTGAAATTTTTTTTAAAAATTCTTTTCTTGATAATATTTATATTTCTTCACTCTTTTGGGTGAAATAATTAAATAGAAATCAATAGAAAAATATTAATAGCACAAAAAGTTAGTTTAAAATATTTTGCTTTTATTCCTCAACCTCTAAAAAAAACTGTTACAAAATAAATTGTAAACTATTATTTTACCTCAAACACTTATTTTTTGTTTACTTTTTCAAGGCATTGAAAACAGATCATAGAAAATATTTTCACATATTGAAAGTCGTATGTTATTTGGTTTTTACCTTTAAATTTTGTGTACTAACCTTCGACTTTTTAAAATACTTCCTGGTAAGAAAGAAAAAAAGCAAACTAAAAATTGTTTTGCTTTTTATAAGAAATGTTTTTATTTTTCTATTTAAATTCGGTGTTCTACAAGTACGTTTTGCAACATATAGATTTGAAGTGAAAAGTTTGAAAAAGTTTCTTTGAAAGTAACCTACAAATTAATTTGAATTTAAACATGTTGTTTCTTTGAAATATGATCATTTACTTCCGATATTTACTTCCTATACATGCAAATTCGCTTACATTTCCCCAGAAACCCAGACTCGATTATGCAAGCAGATCACAAAAAAAAATGTTTAACACTTACAATAAACAAATAAACTATAAAATATTAATAATATTGCTCTACTTATTAACACAAATATGTATATAATATATGAGTAAATATTGTACATACTCGCACATACATGTATGTACATACAAGCATGTAGATATCAAATATCTGTAAAAAATATTTGCACAATAAAACAAGTGGAGCAAATGAAATGAAAAAAATGTCATGTATTCGTATAAAAATTACAGCAAATGGTTATTGAAATATTATTTACTAGGAATAATTAACAAAAATATGTTTGTTTTTTGGTTACAACCTCAGAAAATAATAGCAATTTATTTGGCTACATAATTTCCGCCAGAAATATGTGGTTAAGTGGCTAATATGTTGTCATGTGTCAATATAAAAAGAGCCTGTCTGTTAACGCCACGAGGGGTATTTTGAAAAAAAAAGAAATATTAAAATAATTCTATAGTTTTTAAACTGTAGTACAGTACAGGGTCGCAATTTACACTATCCAATTTTATTGCTAACCTTTTTTCTTTGAACTTTCATTGGCGTTCACACAATGCAAGTCATATTAGTAATAATAGGTTATTACTTATCTACGTTCCTCTTTGTAAGGCCTCCATCCAACTAAAGGGTGTTTTTTATGACGTTTTTTTTTATACGAATCACTCTGTTGTCTGACAGCTGTTTTGACAGTTTCAAGTGACGTCTCTACTCAGTATTGTTTGACAAATCATTATGAACAGGTTAACTCCAGAACAACGCTTCCAAATCGTGGAAATTTATTTTCAAAAACAGTGTAAACAATTAAAAATGTTTATCCGCTTTTTTACCGCAAAATTCTCTTCAGTGATGAGGAGCATTTTTGGTTGAATGGATACGTCAACAAGCAAAATTACCGTATTTGGAGCAAAGATAATCCACACGCCGTTCAAGAATTACCAATGCATCCCGATAAATGTACTGTTTGGTGCGGTCTATGGGCTGGTGGAATCATCGGTCCTTATTTCTTTAAAAATGAGGAAGGACGACGCATTACCGTGAATGGAAATCGATACAGAATCATGATCAATGAATTTTTGGTGCCAAAACTTCAAGATATGGATGTAAACGAAATGTGGTTTCAACAGGATGGTGCCACTTGTCATACTGCGGGCGAAACAATGGACTTATTGAAAGAACATTTCAACGACAACATTATTTCGAGAAATGGACCGGTGAATTGGCCTCCGCGTTCGTGTGATTTGACGCCACTCGATTATTTTTTGTGGGGATACCTGAAATGATTGGTTTACGTGGATAAAACAGCAACGATTGACGCTGAACGTGTCATTGCTGAAATACGCCCTCAAATGCTTGAAAAGGTGGTCGGAAATTGGACCTCCAGAATGACCTTTGTGCAAAATAGTCGTGGTGGCCATATGCCCGAAATTATATTTAAATGTTAAATGACAAGAAATTATCTACCAAATAAAAAATTTTTTTTGGCCATTTCATAATTTGGCATGTGTTTTATTTAAATTTCAAATCAGCAAGCTCTTATAAAAACACCCTTTAGATATACTTTGTGGGGTCGCATTAACAGTTTTGTTATACACATTTCAGAGCATTGAAAATCATAGCTGCCCAAAAAAGAGTACCATTCGAAAATACAGCTATAATACTGAAAAATTCCAATTATGGGATTTTAAAAATTTTTTTAGGAATTTCGGGGATGTTTAGTTTTCTCTTTCCAACGCATTGACTACATCATTTTGCAACGAAATAAGAATTTTCAGCAGAATATAT
This sequence comes from Linnaemya tessellans, assembly GCA_951800035.1. Taxonomy (NCBI): domain Eukaryota; kingdom Metazoa; phylum Arthropoda; class Insecta; order Diptera; family Tachinidae; genus Linnaemya; species Linnaemya tessellans. The sequence continues at coordinate 15,322,736 of OX637533.1, read as the reverse complement.
TACGTTAGGTTAGGTTAGAAGGGCCCTCGGAGGCCATAAAAGGCCCATTGTGATGCCCAGAGGACTATACCCTACACAATCTCCTCAAGACGAAGTACTGGTTCCTGAGAACCACCCAGAACTTCGCACAAAGTGCGCCAGGGCAGCCAGCGGTGAGGCAATCCAGATCTCGCAGGAAACTAGAACCTTGATGTCTAAGCCTACGCTCCTGCAGGGCCGGACAGTCACAAAGGAAATGCTGTACTGACTCCTCTTCTTTTTCATCGAAACAGCTCCTGGGGACATCCAAACGCATGTCCAAACATGTCAGAGCGCATGGGGAAATCCCAAACGCTCTGACATGTGCCCAATTGCACAGTGCCCCCCCGTCAAGACCCCCACCAGGAGTGCCAACGACTTTTTCCCAAAACTCAGAACTCCGCTAAGCGAGAGCCATAGAGTTTTAGAGACCCTACAGGAGGTAATGCTTGACCACCTGCCTGTCACCTCCCTCTCTGCCCACTCCTGAATTTGATCCAGTCCTCTCCGGGAAAGCTTTTTCCGAAACGCAACCAAATACTTTTTTTTTGTTGAGTTCTTAAAAAAGTGCCAAGGACTGCTATTTTTCGTCTTATATAATTCTTAAATAATTTATGATTGCGTGACTTGTGTTTTTATTATTATTATTTTTATCTCTTAGTTGTAATAAAAAAACAACAATTATTCAAAATCAAATTGAAAAAATTTAATAAAAGTGCTTTTAAATCACCAAATAGGTGTTTTTAGCGACCAATTTAAAATTTTTGGTTTTGAGCCAATCTGCTAAGTCACTAATGGTTTCAAATCACTTGCTGATTTTGTGACAAAGTTAGAGAACAGTAAAAATATTGCACTTGTGGTTTTAAAAACAAGTGCGACTTCATGTAATTTCCAAGAATTCCGTTATATTTTCCTTATAAAAAATTTAAACAGAAAATCATTAAATTAATATTACTTTTATAATTTTCTCTTTGCAGAATATTTCCTTAAGTTAAGAAAACCTATGGCCACCCTACACTCTAAACGCAACTTTACTTTAATAAAAAATTTAAGTTAAACAACGAACCCGCCTGCTTAAATAATTCGTGCAACAGAAACATTAAAAACACAAAATATTAAATCATTTTCCTCCAATCATTTCTCAGGCAACCTGAGTAATGTTTGGTCTTTTGAATACAACACAAATCTATGGCATACAACAGCATACAGAACATGAAACACATATACAAATAGCCACGCCCTCAACCAATTCACTGGCATCGCATAGTTCCAAACAAACTCATCGCAGAAGTCATTCATCGGCTTCGGATACAGGCAATCGATTTTTTGCCTCTTTAACATCAAAAAGTCCTACAAATTTTATAGAGAAATTTCTTAAAACCGATCTCCTTAGCACCTATGATACCATAAAGAATTATCGCAATTATCCCACAGCCTCGCAAAATAATTCCAACGCCGCCAATAAAAGAAATTCCGATCCTTTGAATTTGGAAAGTGCTGGAAAATTGTCTTCCCTTAATTGCTTGTATGGCAGTTACCGCCATAATTCTGATGGTGAATTCTATGATCGTGTGAAAGTAAACAATCGAAATAACAGCAGCAACGACACTAAAACAGCTGAAATGACTATTAAGTGTTCTAAGAATTTATTAGCTGTTGATCCCGTTGAACAGGAACCGGCCACTTTACAAAATTATCAAAAGATACCAGAAAGTGATCATGACTTGTTAGTGGACTCTTTGGTAGCCTCGAGTGGTGCCAGTTCGGGAGAATTTAATAGCAGCAGTGATGCCACCAATACAACAACTAGCAGCAATAGTATCTCATCGTCATTGTCTTCATCGAATCTCTATAAGAGACTTTCTTTTGGCGGCCGCACTACACAGAATACGAAGCAGCAGAAGATTGGTGACAACAATGTGCAGATGCAGCAACAACGGGAAGGGGTAAGTTGATGAAAATAATTAGAATTTGAGGAATATATTCCAATAATTCTAAAATATTTATTTAGTTAATTAGAAAACATATTAACTGATAGTCTTTTTAATTATTCATTTGAAGGATTTTGATGTCATGTTTAAGCCGTGACACCCACCACTATTTAACACTCTACCACTTTTAGTGTTAAATTTATATAAACATAAAATTTTAAATGAATTTGAATTGTATTTTATTCAATAATTTTCTTACAAAAGTTTTTTTAAATAGATTTCATACACATTTCTTTAATGTATATAAAGGATAATCTTTACTTAACTACAAACCAGGGCTGTGGAGTCGTGAAAAAATAGTTGCGACTCCGACTCCAGCCGCCGAAATTTTTAAAGTACGACTCCGACTCCGACTCCGACTTCAACTCCAATGCTAAATGTATATGGAGTGAAATATTACTTATGAATTTTTTTTTTTATTCTCTTCTACACTTTCATGCGTGTCTGCACACTGAAATTTTTGTAATGAAATTTCACTGTGTGAACCGTGACTTTTCAAAATTGCTTTTACTTGGGAGAGAACGTTAATGCTTTTGTTTGCTTCGGTTTCTTCTCAATCATGGGAAAATAAAAGCACAAGTTTATGAGTGACAAATAGGGTTAATGTTGAAGTTTTTGAAAAAGCAGCAAAATAGTCGTTTTTTTTTTAAACGAAAAGTCTCACATTTTTACGTTTTTATTATTCCAACACACAACAAAAAATCAACAAAATTAATAATTCAAATTAAATAAACTAAATAATAATTCATTAAAAAGATTAAGTCAATTTCTGTAAAAAGGCAAATATTTGAAAATAGAAAATATTTAAAAAAAAAAAAATTGGCAGAATTTTTATTATGAAAAATATTTAAAAAATTCTTTGTCGGAGTCGGAGACGCGACTTTTTTTAGCGACTCCGACTCCGACTCCGGCAAAAACAGTGCAACTCCGACTCTTCGACTCCGACTCCGACTCCGACTCCACAGCCCTGCTACAAACGATAGCAGCCAGTGATCATGCATTTTAATAACACCGTTTCAGCCATCGTCTCTATCTAATACTGTTTTCGCACTAACATGGTTTTAATAAATTCTAGTTTTAAAGTTAAAACAAACTGTTAAGATCTGGGGGTTTACTCTGTAGTGCGATGCGAATGAAAAACTGAATGCATCTGTATGTTATTTGCATTGAAATGTGAAAACAATTCCTGTCGCTTCGCAATACAGAGTAACCCCCTTGATTTTACTATATACAAAATGATTTTGTTAAAACCAACTAAAACCTTGTTATTGCTTGTTTTTGGCTGTGCTAAGTTGAGTGCTGCCAAGTTATACATTGGAAACAGCTGGTATTGTTTATGTAGCCTAAAATATTATAAAAACGTTGTCAAAATGGATGCAGCCACGAGAAGAATTCAAAAATGTCGGAGAAAAAGAAAATTATGCACGGAGATTAAAGAAAATATTTTCATTGATGTGTGGGAGCAGAAAATAGACGAATTGAGTATTTTCTTTTTTTTCCTTAAAAAAAACTTCTGTTGTACAGGTTGTCAATTAAGTGTTGTAAAAATAGAGAACAGCAACAAATTTAAACATTTCTATGAGCGATTTAATTTATTTTGAACAAATTTATTGTACAACCAGTGTGAACCCAGTATCAGCTGTTTATGGTTTTAATGCTAAACCAGGTTTTAACTTTTACGGCCGTTATTACAACTTCATGTTAGTTAAAAGTAGGATTTTGTGTGACGTTTAAAAAGTGTTCTATTGTTACATTTTCACGTAAACCTAAAGTGAACGACAGATTGAAAGCAGTTTCATTCTACCTGCTAGATTTAACTAACATTATCATATTGATAAACTTTTTATTCATCCCTGCAAATCCTACTTTTAACTAACATGAAGTTGTAATAATAGTGTGAAAACACTATAACGTTAGACTGTGAATTGCGGCCTTAGTGTTTCTTTTAAAATACTCCAACAAAGTTATAAATTATTTTGTTTGCTTTATTTATCTTTTCTGTTTCATTAAATAATGAAAAAATTATCATCAATTATTTGTATGGTTTAATGAAATAATAACAGGTGTTAGTTGGCTGGCTGGTTGCTTGTATTCAAAATAGTATTTTTCAAAAAGCCGTTTAATACAAGTATTTTTGTTTTGCCCAAAATGTTTCACTGATGCGAGAGGAGGTCATTAAGGCTTTGGAAAAATATTGCACAATATGTTTTTGGTGTTAATTAATTAAACGGTCATGTCACAGATTTGGATTCCGTACGGAAACGGAAATGATTCGGTATGTTGATTCTTCAGAAAACAAAGAAGGAAATACATTTTTGAAATAAAATTGGTTTTATTAAATTGAATTAAGATTTATAGGCTAATTGTTCGAAATTTGTTTTAAATCTCAGAGAGACATGATAAATATTCGAAGGCACAAAGGAAAGTTAACATCAGTTTTTAGTTATGCAACTTATACAACAGAGCAGAACAGCTGTTTTCGAAAGCCGTAACACTTTCATCATCAGTGCTCATGTGTATTGTGTTTTTCACCACTTATTAGGTGGCTTAGTTGAATGTGATAACAGTTCTTATTTAAACAAATTTTATTAGGAAATAGAATCCGAGAACTGTATCAACCCGTGTTACCGTTTGATTATTTTCTTCATGTCCCATTTTTCTAAATTTTTTGTTACATCATACCTGGTTTTAATTTTACTAGCTGATTCTGTTCATTTTATTAAAAATTATTTTATTCCGAAAAATTATTTCATTGGCCACTTTCTGAAGAACCAAAATTTGGAATCAATTCTGTTCCTGAACGGAATTGAACTCTGTGACATGAATTTCTTTCAACAGAGTTTTCTTTTAGCACGGCTTTTTTAATCGCTCGCTTAAATTTCGAAAGGTCCTCAGAGTGTTGATATTGATTACACAGAAAACATGTTCATGGGCATCTGATGGGCTAAATACATTTTTCCAAATTCAAAACCAGCCTTGAAATGGCAAGTTGAAACTTCACTTTACCAACGAAATTAGACCGAATTTTACTTTCAGCAATTTCTTCAGGCTTAAACCAGGCAATGCCTTACATTAGACAGAAATATGAAAATTAGTTCTATAGAAAGAAGGATAAATTATTCGAGTTAATTTTTCACACCTCGAAAGTCTTTGCGATCACTTGATCAGAATAATCTCACTAAGAAAATATCATTGTTTTTAACCGCAAAGTTTGTAATTAAAACAAACTCCTGCTGAGGTTTTTCCAATTCAATTTGAGGAGTCTGTTAGCTGAAGTTGTAAACACTTACACTACGAAGCCTAAGATTCCGGGTTCGAATCAGAACTAAGTCATGAATATGGTGTAGAGTCTTACTGATCACCATTAGTACGTGGTTGTGTTAATTGCTGTCGACTTGTTTCAATGACGAAGGCTTATCACTGGCATTTTACCAGCAGCAATTGTAATGCTGCACATTATAGCAGCGTAATTCGTCTGTACTGCAGCAAAAAATAAATAAAAATAAAAATTTAAATGGTTACAAAAAATTCTCTATATTCTCATCTTTCTTTGTTTGTCTTCTCAGCACTAGCCCCTGCTTTCAGAGTTCCAGCGCAAAAAATTACATCAGGGGCCAAATTACCGCATTCGATATCGATCGAAATTTCCATACAATTTAAATACATGGCGTAATTTGCCTCCAGTAGGGTTCATATCCTGACTACCGGTTCAAGTAAGAACAGAACTGCTTTGAGGATTGGAAAAACCTCTGGCTGAAGTGTATTATACGTGAGGTTTTTGCGAGGTTGGCCACTCTATCAGGTATTCAAGTAGAATTTGATTGAGGTGTTGTGTCAAAAAGAATGCAATAACGAGCCCAAAGCTCGAATTGAAAAATATTGGGCATTACCACTTTCCAATTCAAAAATAATAATCAATGCAGTTAGAAAATCGCACTAATTCGGCGCCTTATGAAAAACAATAGCAATAATAATTATGAATGTTTTTTGCGTCTTTTTGGTTACAGACCGCTTAAGTTGCTCATGTTTCTCTGCTCAAATCAAATTCTTAAAAAAAAAATAATTCAACTTAAAAAAATCATCACTGCACGTCCTTTACGATATAATTCATAGTGCAATTTTTTCCGCTTTGGGTCCCCCTCCCAAAACGCCAGGGGATGGGAGATTTACTTGGCCGAACCCCAGGGGTCAAATAGCCACCAAAACATAGTGCATATGATAAAAATTGTTAATTTTTTTCAACGGGCTTAAGTTCGAATCTGCATGACTGCAAATGATTTTTTTTTATTATTTTATTAATAAATGAATTTGTTCAAATTCTATTTATTATTTTATATTAAGATTGGAATATTAAGAATATTTTCAATAATCATCAAACCAGATTTCGAGGCCGGTATAGAATTTGAACAAATTCATTTATTAATAAAATAATAAAAAAAAATCATTTGCAGTCATGCAGATTCGAACTTAACCCTCTGTATCATACTGTAGACTGTAGGCAACAAACCGTTGGGGTGCCTCACAATTAATATAGATACATTTGCTTAATATAATCGCTCACTGTAGCCGGTGGTATACAAAGTGATCTAACAAACTTGCACCAAAAAAACCAATTAGTTGGCACTACTTGCCGAAAATTGGCATTTGTTATCTGACCGCTGGTATTTTCGCACAGTCACCATTAGCCGCGATTTCAAAATATAATAATAATAAAGTCTTATCCACGTGTTTTATATGTTATCTTTATAAATTTGAGAGATAGGTGCTTACATTTTATTGTGAAACAGTGTTCTTTATAATTTTTCCATTTGGTTGTGTTTTTTCTGGCAAATAAGGAGTGTTGCAACACACCCTTTTTGTATCATTTTTTCCTTAAATAATAAAAATAAATAAAAATAAAAAAATACGTATATTTTACTTTGTTGTTATCGTCCCCTATACAAAAAATGAGATAAATCGGTGTCCTTGAGTGATAGAGGGTTAAGCCCGTTGAAAGAAATTAACAATTTACATAACAAAGTTCGACTAATAAAAATTCATACATAATTTATAATAAAAATTTTCAAAGACTTATTCGCTTCACCTCGTATCCAACCACTTGCATTAATTGCTGTTTATTAATTTTATATAACTAATTAATTTCCAGAGTTTTATTTAAAGATCATTAAACAGAAGCTGGTAATTTGTAAAATCTGTTTAAAGTTGAATTTAATTTATTAATTCATATTAAAAATACACCAGCTGGAATGTTAGATGGTGCGTTTTATACAAACAAGGAGAGAGTGTTTATAGCGCGTGGGTTGTTTTTAAAAACTGGGAATTTCAAATTGCAGTAAAGCCCTCAGTTGAGGATGTAAAAACAAGTTTAAATTTTAAAAATTATGGATTATTAAGATAAGAATTTTTTTATTCCGACTCAAGTTCAAATCTGCAACCTGCGAATTGTTTTTTTTTTATTATTATTAAATTCAAGTTATTTTATTAAGAGTGGAATATTTAGATGATTCTAAAAATATTCTAAAGGCTGTGGTGTTGTGACACTCTAAAAAAACACGCTATACTAGAAATGGGCTTCATTCGTGTAGATGATCTTTCGCTCGGTACGTTGGCCGAAAAGACCATCAATTTTGATAAAACAATTTTATTATTTGCACATGTTGTTGGATGCCATAGCAGTCAATTTTTAACTTCAACAAAATGGTCGTCATCCACTGCTCAAGTTAGTAAGTCCCTGCTGGAAGACCCTTTTAAATAAACATTATATACGTAACGCTTCGGCAAACTTAATTGCAAAGTTTCCTGCTGTTATAGTTCACACATTTTTCCCTTAAATTCCTTTTAAATAGATATTTTTCCAAACTACCCACTTGTATGTTCCGAGAACAAAACATGCCATAAATAAACCATAAGGGTTTTTAGATAAAGTTTTCCACCAAAAACTACACCAGCAAATGTATGTGTGTGTATGTACTACCTCACGCATATTTGCCTGTAATTTTGTCACCTTAATGTCTGGTTTTACCCCTGCATTCAGCTATTAGCCAACTAGAGTTGCTCAAATAAAATATAAAATTTAAGCAATAAATGCATGGAAAAAATGATTCAATAACTAAATAAAAATACAAGATAAGAATGGGTAGAACTCACATTTATGGAAGCCCCTTCATATTCTTTTTGCAATACCAAAAAAAAAAAAAAAAAAAACAAACATCCAGCCAACTTTTAAGCGAATAACAAACAGTTTGCAATTCAGTTATCAGCAAAACGTCAATGGTAAAAGGTTGACTGACTTTAACAATTCGTAACAAACTTTTATATAAAAATTAACAACAAAAAACATCAACCAGACACACCAAGAAAAAAAAATAGATAACAAACTGTAAAAATTACTTTTGCAATAACAAAATAAACAAGTAAAAACGTTATATTCGACCGGGTCGAATCTTAAATACCCTCCAAATATTTAGTAAGTGAATTTGAAATGTTTAACTTGGTGGGACAGAGTTCCTTTATATAATATCGTACGTCAACGCCTACTAAAGGGGGCGGGGTTCAAATATATACAATATCATGTTTTCCACAGACGAACGTATGGGCATTGTTAGACCGTCTTAGACTTCATCACAATTCTCTTTGGAGGGTATAAAAACTGTATTTTGGCGGGGTCGCTCTGGCAAGGGCTGTGGGGGAAACATTTCACCTTTGTCATAAAACTCTAAAGATAAATGCTTGGGATGATTATATACAAAATTTAAAATAAATATATTTTTTTTGGCAGGGTCATTTAGGGGGCAAAGTAAGAGGGGAAGGGGGGTAGGGCAGAACTTTGTTGTCATAAAACTGTAAAGATAAATGCTTGGGATGATTATATACAAAATTTAAAAAAAAAAAATTTTTTTTTTGGTAGGGTCATTTAGAGGGCGAAGGGGAAGGAGGGGGTAGGGCAGAGTAGTACCAGGTTTCATCTCAGCTTTGTCATTAAAGCTTAAAAGTGTTATTTTTAAGGAATGTAGGCTTAAGTAAAACAATTTGCTACATTTTTATGCTATTTTTGCCTATAATAACTGAAGTGGGCGGGGTCAAAAAATATTTTTATTTTATTTAATGGCTCCAAGTTTAAGGCGTTGGACCGTATTTGACATAAAAATATATCATTTGCTTAACAAAATAACCAAAAAAATTTCAAAATTATGTTGTTTTTTCTGGGTTGGTTTAGTTCTTCTTAGGGGAACTTTTTTCCCTCTTGCCCGATTTAAGTTCTCCGAACTTAACCTGCTCTAAGCTTTAAAATATATTTATACTAAATTTCAAGAGTCTAGCTCTTTTCGTTTGGACTGAATCGTGATTTCCACAGACGGACGGACGGACATGCTCAGTTCGTCTTAGATTTCATCACTGATCAAAATATATATACTTTATGGGGTCTGAGATGGATATTTCGATGCGTTACAAACGGAATGACAAAGTGAATATACCCTCCAAATTCTTTTTTGGAGGGTATAAAAACACAACCATTTAAAAACAATTAAAATTCCTTAATGAAATCTTTTCAATTACTTGTGCTTGTTTTCAGGTAACTGATAACTCCGTTACACTCAATTTATCATCAGCAATTATGTCCGGTGTAAAAGTGGTCGATCTGCAGCGCAGCATTTCATCAACTTCATCCACGGCGGATTTTCTTAGCAAACGAGAGCGCCAAAAAGGCACCATGACACCGCAGCCGGAAAAAACTCCCCTGGCAAATCTACTCTCACCAGCGACCACATCAACGCATAACAACTCACCACCGATCTCTGCAGAAAAAGCTCAAAGACGTCGCCTATTACAAATGCTAACGAGTTACGATCAACAAAATAAATTCCTACAGCGAGAATTGGCCAAAGAAAAACGCCGCCGTACCGAAGAATTGGCCTGTGTGGTAAAATCGTTGCTGTGTTTCGAATCCAAACTAAAGACCGACATGAAATCGGTTAATCAACGTTTGCAAGAAAAGGATGCGGAAATTTGCCGTTTGGTACGACAGAATAGAGCGTTGCGTAAAAATTTGTCGCAACTGCAGAAGGAGGCAAAAGAATGTGTCCAAGATGAGGGTGTCGTTGAGGACGGTGATAATGAAGATGGTGATAAGGATACAAATGATTTACTCGAAGACTGTTTAGTTTTGGAAGCCTTGCAATGCATGAATTGTAGAAAACAATTCTATGACATTGAAGTAACTGAAAACTGCACACAAACAGGAGTGGGAAATGGCTCCCTTAAAGACACAAATGGCAGTAGAAATAATGGTGAGTTTCAAATGTTGTTAAATGTTGTAATTAAACTCTTTTACGTAATGGTTTTTGGCACTACTATCTCGCTTTGTCTCTCTTAGTGTCACCCTCTCTCTCTCTCTCTCCCTTTTCCATTTAATCGATTAGTAAAGGCAGCCAGGCGTGCTATTTTACCACTTTTAGTGCTAGATTTAACTCTTTTTATTCTGATTTAGCACTAAGAATAGCAAATTGAGAAAAATAGGACATCAAGAAAATAATAGAACGGCAACTCCGGTATTAAATTAAAAGTGTGTTACCATCGTTTTCAAACAGTTTATTTTTATAAAACTGTGATCACATTCACCTAAAGCCACCTAAAAAATGGTGACAAACAAAAATACTGCTGATGACCATGTAGCGGCCTTCGAAAACAGCTGTTTTGCTCTGCTGTGTAAGTGAAATAATTAAAAACTGATGTTGGCCTTCCTTTGTGACTTGAAATATTTACCATGTCTTTCTGAATTTAAAATAAATTTTCGAACAATTGGCCTATCAGTCGTAATTGAATTTAATGTGCTAAATGCTGGTTTAGGACTTGAACCGAGTACGAGCTACACCCCACATGACAACAGTAATTCAATGAATTACCATAAACCAGTGATGCTCGTTTCATAGTGCAATTGCTTAAGGCCGAGACACATAGAATCCGTCATACGTTATACGTCGCCTTTTTCAACTGACAGCTGAGTTGAAATACATGCTTTCTTATGTGAGTTGTCACTTGCAGTACTTTTGCGTCAAAGCAAAGTACGAAAGTTGGCCAACTTTTGACGTACGTTGAATACTTTGACAGAAATCGTACAAAATTTTCTTAAAACAGATTTCAAATACGTTTTATTTTTTTATGAATATGGGGTTTTATGTTTAGAAATTTTTACAAAAAAATCAAATACGCAGTTAAAAAACTTAATTTTTTATGCATAAGTTTAAGCCGCTCTTGCAAAAAATGCCTCGCTATTTAAGCCACTAATAACATTTTTTCTTTTTATGTCTTTAAACTGTAAAGCATTTGTGGTAGCATAAGCGAAACCGATTATGGCTTTTAGACTAGGTTTTTCGTTTTTTTGGAAGAATAAATAAAAAAATCTATAAATAATAAATAAAAAAAAATTAATTTCTTTCAGATGATCCCACAACTGAACACGGCTCTTCGAGTGATGATACAGTCTCATCATCGTTTTTCGGAGCCAGACGCAGTGTACGATATACCAGCAAACGAACATCGGGAACGTTTCGTGATTATATGCGCTCTCGGGCCATGAACATTGACGACCCAGCATTGGAGGCCGACATCAATTCCGAAGACTATCCCAGCACCATAAGTCAGGCGGACTCGCGTGCCAGCTATAAAAAATTGAATATCTATTCGAGAACCATGGAACGTATGCATGGCCTAAAGAGCGAAAGTGAACGTGATTCAGAGCACAGCGGTCTAGAGACATCCTCATCAATAACACGTTCAAATTCCAGAGCGAGTACAAAAAGTTCCAAGAGCACCATAAGTACGGCAACTAGCAAGGCCAGTGAGATCAGTCATACCCTGGAAGAGGATGATGGCATATTTTCACCCACACAAGATGAGGACTTTGAGGAGGAAATTGAGGGCAAGACAACGAAGGTGGTTAGGGGACGTACCATGGATGCTTTTTCGGAAGCCTCACCCAAACAAATATATGAAACCTCAACGGATGATTGGTATGCCAGTGCTTCGGATCAAGACGAAATACCGGGCTCGGTAAGTGCCAAAGCATATGGCCAAGGCGCTGTAAATCCTGTGCTCGAGTGTGTCAATCAAATTTTACTACAACAGAGTATGGAAGGTGTAGAAGAAAGATCTCAAACTCCGAAAAATTCTAACGCACTACCCAGACGCAGTTCTTTAAGTGATAGACGCAATCAAAGAAACAACAATAGCACGGCTAGCGATGGTGCAGCGCCTAGTTCTAGAAGTGGCACGCTAACACGCAAACGTGTACACTTTTCCACAAAGAATAGTATGGTGCATGTGCCGCGCAACGATGAAACTGAAGAGGATGAAGACGATAATGGGCCTGAACTCAAAACCACAAATATGATCTCCAGTTATCAGGGCATGACGGCCGCCTATATAACACATTCGCCAGCTGTGGATGGCAGCGGACAAATCGAACGTCTGGAAACTTTTAACTATGAAAGTATTTATTCTAACGAGTATGAGCCAATCGGTTCAGAGTTAAACTCTTCAAATTTATATGTGGACATGGATGCCACCAATAAATCGGTTAACTCTGCTGTAGAGATTACAAATAAAACTACTAAACTGCCACCAGCCTTGCCGCCAAAGCCAGCAAATTTATTAAAATTTAAAAAATCATTGCAACAGCTCGACGAATCACCGGATGAGTTAATGGAGAGCCATAACACGGAGGTGCTGGTGGAACCCGATTATTGTTCTATATCCGAGGTTAATGTGGGCATTACCAGTGTACAAATAAGAGCTGACATACACAGAGTTCCTGTGTCAGAGCAGGACATGGAATCCGTGATAGAACATGAAAACGATTTAGATTCAGCCACTGTTGTATCGGAGGCTGCCTCACAAAAGACTGAAGAAATTGAAGAGATTTTCGCTGATATACCAAAGTTACCAAATGTGGCAGCCATTATAGCTCCTAAATCTTCATTAAAGCAAAATGATTATCTAATAATGACACCCAAATCGGACCCAAACAAATTGGCTATTATGGGCCTGACGCCTAGCGCCACTAGTTCGCCTAATAGTACTTTAAAAATGCACACAAACATCTCCAATAAATCAGATAGAAACTCTTTGAAATTGAACTTAAATCCCATTAATGGTATTCTTACGAATTCGTTAAAATCTCCCAAATTGGAATCGGGTGTTTTGAAACCCCAGCTAAGCTCGGCCAATTACCAGCAGCAGTACAAACGTAAACACATGCCAAATATTCTGCAAGAAATCAATAAAAGATTAAGTCTGCCCAGCACGCCCATCACGGCCACAATGGCCAAGTCTTCTGTGTATGGCAAATCTACAAATGAAAATGAATCTCTTACCGGTCTACCGCTGCAGGCTGAATTCGATTGGTATAATTTAGATGCCGAATATGGGAAAAATTCACAATCTGATTTGCCGAAAGTAAATGAAAATCTCAATATTGTTATGCCCACTTTGCTGGCCGATATTAAAGAAGATGGTGAAAGTTTACTCACCACCGCTGATGAATACAATTTGGATGAGGAGTATAGCAATGAAATTGAACAGGAACATGATAGTGATGACAGTAAATCTACAAAACTTTACATTGAATCAGAGAATTTAAGTGAAACTATTTATACTTCCAGCAACAATAAGGCCAAGAAAATGAAAAATAATTTAGCAAATTTTGAGAAGTTTATTGAAAATACTTCATTGACTAGCAAACCACTGCCGACCAAGCGAAAAATTTACTTTGCTGGACCATTTGTGTGATACGAGAGGAAGGGGGGGAAGGTTTATTGTTGAAGAAATGAATTTAAATTAATTTAAATAAGTAAAAAAAAAATACATTTAATAGTATTTTTGTATTCATTTCAAATCTTTAATAATTATTATTTTTCCTAATTTTGCTATAATTTTAAAACTGTTTAACAAATAAACATATAACTTTCTAGTATTTCTGACATTTATGAGAATAATGTCAAAAATAAATAATTTTTATTTTTAGTTGTAAAATATTAAGATTTGTAAACTATTGTATTTAAAACTAAGAAAATTTTAGAAAAATTATATAAAATTGTATCAATAAAACAAGCATATTAACATTTCAAACAATTAATGCTTTAACGGCATTTAGAATCATTTAAATAAAGCAGCAGACAAAGCACGCCCTGTTAGCAAAGCAACAAACCAAATTGTAATAGATGTCAGCTTTCAACTCACCCCAGCAAATTAATTCCACAAGGGCACACATGTAATTCGCCGCAACTATTTCCCTACTCCATGTAGAGAAAAGGAAACAGCCGAAATGGTTTGTCTGCTTGCTTAGTTAAACTGGTTCAGGGCACAGATATGAAAAATAAATACCTCTAGTTGCGGCACATGAGGAAAAGTAAAGCCAAACACAACGCAATTTCTGTTGCATATTTTAGTGGTTTTCGAACATTTAATTCCCCAGAAATAGATGAGGATAGGAAATAAGAACAGATTTAGGGAATATACAAAGAGAACGGTAAATATAGCAACAACTTAAATTCAAAACGTTCGTTCATTATTTTTGGTTAAGCATTTGACAGAATTTCATTGATACCGATATAAAATTTAGCAGCACAATTTAACGGAAACTTCCCTATTGCAAAAGTCCCCCGAAAAGGAAACCCTAATAACGACTATCGATCAGTTCTTACAATAAATTAATTTTTATTTCTTTTTCATATCATATTATAATTTAGCATACCAAAAAAAAAAATTATACAACATTTCCAACATAAAAATAAATGTATAAAAGGAATGTCATAATGTCTTACGCTTCCACTTGATCTAGGAAAACTTTTAATGTGTTTTTCATGTATTCGCTTGCCAAAGTTTTTTCACTTAAAGTTTCCTTTAAAGCATACTGACAAGCTTTCATGTTATAGGAAGAATTAAATTTCAATTCGCTACGCATAAGACCCAATTGTATGAGTAAATAATTTAATATGCGACGTTCTTGTTTCGTTTTGACAGCATAATCAATGCATTCTTTAAACAAAGACATGGCCAATTCTAAAGCTGCTGTAGACGATTGTGATAAATGGCCACATTTCAGAGCGGTGAAAATAAGTAAAAGTATATAATTATCGTCAGAGAATTGCTGAAAAAGAAAAGTATAGTTTTGCAAAAAGTTCTTCATTAAATGATTTCGTTTTTACCTCCATTATATTTTTAAAAGCTTGCAATTTATCAGTTTCTGTCAAAGATTCGAACATTTGCAGAGTACAGGGACTTTGATTAAGACAGAAACTTTCAGCAGTGGCAACCGTATTGGTGGCGGTAGTATCAAATGATACACTTTTACTTGATACAAAAGAGTCATTGGCATTAAGCATCTGGCAAATGAGAAAATAGTTTAATATTATAATTTTTGCCAGCTTCATTCCTCACCTTTGTTGTAAAAGCCTGTGTAGTTGTATAGGCCGTTTCTTCAGCAGCATTTTCACCATAGTCATCTTCTTCTGCCTCCTCTGTGGTATCGTTATGATGTTCATCATATATTTCCTCTTCTTCATCGACATCCTCATCAACAGTATCGTCGTCGTCATCTTCATCATCTCCTTCGTCGTCATCCTCTTCATCTGTTTGATCCTCATCCATGTCTAACAAAGCATCAGGATTGGCAGTACACTGCATAGTTTCTTTTATGCGTTCACGTCCTTCAAAGCCAAACTATTTTATTTTTATTTTTGTTTTTGTTATTATAAAAATTTCATAAACTGTATCGCTTTTGATTAACTTCATTAAATTCTATAGAACTCACTTGATTACCATCTAAATTAACTTTTTTCAGATTGGGTTTATTTTGTAGTGCAGTCACTAAAACAATACCACCATCGGGTCCAATTTCATTGTAACCCAAATCTACAATCTCCAAATCACGATGATTTTCCTCTAAAGCTTCAGCGAAATGATAGGCACCATTCGTTTTAAGCAAGCAGTCACCGAAATTTATTTCACGTAAGCTGAGTTTAAAACACACACACGTACACACATGAATGAATTATTTTTATAAAGGATTTAAACGAATTTCAAGAGGATTTAGTTAGTAACAAGATGAAATTAAAGCACACGAAACCATGATACAAATGCAGTCTAAGAATTTTTAACGGAAAATATGTAATTTCAAAAGAATTCAGATACAAAAACAAAGCGTATGAGCGAGATGTGAGAAATACTATACCCTTTGCCTATCAAAAAGTTACTAAAAACTTTAATTGGCATAAATAAATTTTTATAATTAATTTTTAATAATTTATGTAAGAATATAAAAGGAACCAATTTGAAAGAATTCCGTTTCATATCACAAAAATTAATTCTTAATCAATTACTCATATCGAAAGTTTTATTATTTCAAAGTCAGCCGCGCCACTCTCATTTAAAATATTAATTCCCAACCACTTTTTCTTAAATGAAAAATGTCTTTCCTTGAGAATGTCGCTCCCTACAGGTCTTCAGCACATATGTACATATATATTTTTTAAATCTCTTAAATGAAATAGTTTCCATTAATATGTAAATGTATGTTCTAATTCTTTGAACAAAAAATTAAACTTTTTTATGTAAGAAAAAATTTGTTTTCTAATTTCTTCGATATTTTTATTATATATACATACATACATATATGCTCCAATATTTTGAGTAAAAGTGCACACAAAACCAAAAACAAATTTGTTTTTCCAATATTTCGTTGCCAATAATGGGTAACTTTTCAGAGATATACTTTATCTTAAATAATTTTTGCTTTTTGTTTGTTATGTGGTCAAGTATGTCTATATGCCTGCATTTTATTGGTTCTTACACCAAATCATCAGTAGACTTTAACCTAATTCCAAAATAACAAAACCTCTCAGCTTATACATAAACTCCCCAAAATGAATTGAGAATTACACAAGCAAAACCATAGGATTTGAAATTCATGAAAACACAACAAACAAATTTTATTTGATATAAATCTATTTTCTTTTTCCAGCTTCATACAATTAGTCTGCCGGTGGCATTTAATTTAAATTGAGACAATAGCTCGAATACACGATTTTAAAAACGTTAAATAATTTTTCATAAACATTAATTTAGAAAATAAATTTACATATTCACATATCCATGAAGAAGTTACCGATTAACAAAATATTGGAAAAAAAAATTGTTATATTTCAATATTTCGTCACTCTGACTTCGTGACTTCTTCAGGAATTATAATTAATTTCCTGAAGAAGTCACACAAAGGAGTGACGAAATATTCAAAATTCTTAGGGGTTTTTTATATAAAAAAAGAGCATATTTTTGCTAAAAAAATATTAGAATATATGCATATAACAAAAAGATTGAATAAATGAGAGCAACATTTTCCATCAATAATTATTTAATTTACTTTTAAGATATGTTCGATTTATTAATCTAACAAAAACATAATGTAATGACTTCTATCTTTAATTCTACAAATCTTTGAAAAAATAAAGTGAAGGGTGTAAAACACCTATTTAGTGAAATAGTCTTGTTAGTAAAATAATAAACTGGTGCAACTTTGAATATACAGAAAAATATGAATGTTAAGCAAGAAATAATAAAAAGCAAGGTCTTAATAAAAAAAAGCAATAAAAGTGCTTTGTGCATATTTTGTTAAAAGTATTTTTAAAGTTCAAGTTCTATTAGTTGGTGAATTAATTTCTCCGTTTGTATAACGAAAAACCCTGTGCTAAACAACCAGCTGCTATAAGGGAAGGAAAGCAGCTTAATTAATTAGCTCAAAGTTTTTTATTATACATATGGACATTAAAATATAAAGCTTTACCCCTTTTTTTTAAAAAAATTAAACGTATTTGAAATCTGTTTTAAGAAAATTTTTTATGAAAAAATTTTATTAAAATACATTTCAAATTCATTTTAAATTTTATGAATACCGGGGTTAGAATATAAAAACAATTTTCTTTACTCTCTTATAAATATATTTCTAAAAGGTCACAGCCTGTTATTTGAAAACAGTTTTAAGTTGTGTAACCGTAACGGCTAATTGAGAAAAAGAGGATTGAAAAGTATTTCTAATACTACAAGTAAAAAGCATTTATATTACTAAGTAATAAAGAAAATTATAACTCGTACTTCAAACAATTTTATACACTATTAATTCCAATACAAATTTGAAAAAAAAGACTTGCTTTCGCAGTTAACAAAAGCAATAAAGGACATAAAATACATGAAATGTAGGTTATTATAGAAGGGAGACAGAATTTAGGACATATTTAATTATATATTTAAAATGGTGCATTTTCTACTCACTGTGGCATATATGATAAGACATCTGCTACATGGGCTGCACCCTTACTTGTCAACGTATTATCATTCAAGTTCAATACTTTCAAATTGGGATTCTTTCTAAATCCATCAGCCAACGCAGCTATACCTTCATGATATATAGAATTCTGTGGCATAACAATTTCTTCTAGAGTCTGGAGAGTTGAAATCATTTGAGCAATAGCCTTCGCGCCTTCATTCTCCAAACGATTACGGCCCGCTATAAAAATTCTTAATTTAAGTGGTGTGCCGGCAGCTGTACTGTTGCAATGGCAATCGATAATAGCCTTTGATAGCATACGACTGCCATAGATACCTAAGCCACAGTTGTTCATGTGTAACTCTTGTAGGCTATAGCAGACGGGCGAACGCAAGAGATCCTCCAGACCTACCATGCCATGGGGACCAATAGCATTATCACTCAAATCAATTACGGTTAATTGTGCACCTGCAGTTTTCATACCATTACCCAAAAGTTGTAGGACTTGGGGTATTTCGGTCTTCAAACGAGTGGTAAACATATTTTTCCATAAAGCTTTACGAAGTTCTGGATGTTTTTCCAGAGCTATACCAATGGCAGCGGCAGCATCTACGCCCAAGGTATTGCCGTCTAGTTTTAAATAGTGCACCACCTCTTGAGTGTTAAGGGCTTGCACAACATCTTCAACTGCAAGCCAAACAAAATATGTAACCTTTAATTACATTAAATAAAATAATTTACACCAACCGTCTGCTGCTGTGTCCCATTTTAAACCTTTGTCGGAAAACGTAATGCCTTCTTCCGTTAATTCGTTAACCAATTCGATAAAACTAAAATTGGCGGACATCTTGCGATAATTTCTTTAATAAACACTAATTTGCTTCGTAATTAAATTTGCAATTATTTTTGCAATTTTCTGCTGCACATAAATACTATAACCTCAAAATTAGTGGCCGCTTTTTTTGGTTTATTTCATGCACAGCTGCCGTTAGCCGGCATTCTAAAGCACTCACTAAAGATGGTTAGCATAAGTTTCGTATATCATCCCCTGTTTTGTTTTGCTTACAATGTCACCTAATCAGCCGCTGTTTTGTTTGTTAAAAAATTCTTATTTGACATTCTAATTCATAAGTAAATATTCTTACAAAAAATTGTGTATTTTGCTCACGTATTATGTTATTTAAATGGATATTTTAACTTATTAGAATAAAACTATAAATAAAATTGTGACCAACAACTATGCATAAACAAGGAAATTGTCTAACCATTGAATAATTATAAAAAAAACATGTGCAAACTTAAACACAAATTTATGAATATTTTGTAGAAACTACAAAAGAAGTTGAAGAGAAATTCCACACAAATTCTTTAGCGTTTGTCTATACATGACTCAATGTATAACAAAATCGGCCGTAAAATGTTGTTGACCAAGAAGCACTGGATATTTCTAATGGGAGTATTGTGTCTAATGGTTTGCATAGGCTATTGGCTCTTGGGTGCCGAAGTGAAAATTGATGGTGAGTGATACTATTTATTTTAAAAAGATCATTTAAATGGTTTATTTACCTTTGTTACTTTGCAGGCATTAAACCATTAACAAAATTTAATGTACAACCTTCCTCAAATGTTGGTGATACCTCAGACCATATATCTCGTTTAGATAATTTCGATTATGGCGAGCAATTAGTTGTGCTGTATAATCGTGTACCGAAGACGGGCTCAACAAGTTTTGTTAATATCGCTTACGATTTGTGTAAAAAGAATCGTTTTCATGTTTTGCATATCAATATAACAGCGAATAATCATGTATTATCGTTGCCCAATCAGGTAACATCTTGAATTTTAAAAAAATTTTGTTTCTTCTATTATAATGAAGGACACACTCACTTGCAGATCTCTTTCGTACGAAATGTCACCAAGTGGCATGAAATGAAACCGGCCCTTTATCACGGTCATTTGGCGTTTTTGGATTTTTCAAAGTAAGAATAGGATTTATTACGGAATCATGATAAATATTTGTTAATAGGATTTAGAACTTTCGTAATTAATTCATGCTTCAAAACTCGAAAAATTTTATTTGTTTTCGTTTATGAGGTTAATTTTTCGAAAAAGTTTCCAAATCATTGTACATTTAAATATTTTGTCATTTATTTTTATTATGTTACTAATTTTATTTATTTATTTTTATTATTTATTAGTCTTTAAACTTTTTATTTCCGGAAGATGTTAACAAGCTGTTAACGAAATATTGAATAAAAATTAAACGAGATATAATTTTATAAAAAGCGACCACTAAAAACTTATATATGCCTATACTGCGCTTTCTTATCGGAAACTCTTTAAACTTTCGAGAGTCTTAAACTTAAAATAATCGAGCTCAACTGCAATAGCAGTTGTACATTTACTTATAATAATTAATATTATTAATCTTATTGTTGTTAATTTTAGATTCCAAATTGCCCATAAACCAATTTATATTAATATAGTTCGTAAGCCATTGGATAGACTTGTTTCCTATTATTATTTCTTACGTTATGGTGACAATTATCGTCCAAATTTAATACGCAAAAAGGCGGGAAATAAAATTGTAAGTATTTTCTTTTTCACTTCATACATATAAGTATATAATATATAAAAAAAAATTCTTCATATAATAGACATTCGATGAATGTGTTGAATTAGAGCAACCAGACTGTGATCCCAAAAATATGTGGCTACAAATACCTTTCTTTTGTGGCCATGCCGCCGAATGCTGGGAACCGGCCAGTCAATGGGCATTGGAAAAAGCCAAACAGAATTTAGTTAATGAATATTTTTTGGTGGGTGTTACAGAACAAATGGAAGACTTTGTTGATCTATTGGAAAAGTCTCTGCCAAGGTAAGATTGCAATTGATTTATATTTGATATCATTGATTTTTTAACAAACACTTTTTACGTTCCAGAATGTTTCAAGGTTTTACTGAATACTACAGACATTCAAATAAATCCCATTTGAGGCATACCACTTATAAAAAATTGCCCAGTGAAGAAACCGTAGCCAAAATAATGAAATCTAAAGTCTGGCAAATGGAAACTGAGCTGTATAATTTTGCTTTGAATCAATTTGAGTTTAATAAACGTAGACTAGTGCAGCCTGATAGGAAACAGATACAAAAGTTTATGTATGAAAAGATTAAACCAAAATAAATGTGTATTTATAATGTTTAAAGTTCCCTCTATATAAAAAAAAACTGTGGCAGCTAAAAAAATACAAGTAAAATCTGTGTAAATAATATTGTTTTCCTAAAGAAAAAATGTACTTAATTTAGTTTTATTTTTTTACAAATTTATTTTAAATTTAATTAGCTTAAAACAACATCCCCATAACCCTTCTTTATCTTCAAACACATATTTGCCTTATTTTGTTATAGAAAAAACCGATTATAAAAAAAATATTGAATTTGTTTCATGAACATCAAGTGACAGTATTTTGTTTAGTAATAAATTATTAGCTAAAGCAATATTTATTAAGCAATTTAAACTGCAATTATGAATTCAATTGTAAAGTAAAACCATAGCAAATTATAGCATATCATTAATAATAAAACTAACCCAACAAGATTCCTTAATTTCTTTTTATTTTATACATTTGAAATTGTTTTTATTTTATATATAACATACACTTATAGTATATAATAAATGACATCTTAGTTAAGTTTTTTTTAATATCTACAAGGTAAAGCAAATCTTACAATTAACATTTTATACCTATGGACAATACTAAAGAAAAAAATATATATATACATATATAATTAAATGTAACTTGATAAAAAAAATGATAAAACTATTTAAAAAATATCCCCATAAATATTTTAGTTAAATATCAAAGAATTTATAAAACTAAAGAACAACACTATTAGAGAAAATTTAAAATGAAAAAGACAAATACAAGTAATAAACTGTATTAATATAATATCTTAAATAAAACATACAATCTAAAAAAAATTAATAATGAGTTTTTGGATTAGAATTTAAGTTAGGTTAGGTTAGGTTGAAAAGAGGGGCATAAGCAGGGGCTAGAATTTACACTTTGAAAACTATAAAAAAAGGAACATGAGTTTTTGCATTAGAACATTGCTGTTCATAAAATCTATTTAGATGGAATGACGTAGATTTAATAAACAAAAATTTTAAAATATAAGTTTAAAACCACACATACACCAATTTTTAGTAAAAATTCGCAGTATTTCTGATAGGCGAATTATTGCTCGTTGTGAGATAATTAATAAACATTCAATCACTTCAAAGAAGTGATTTTTTCAAGCTTCTCTACAATTGTATCAAAATTTTTACTTGTATCAGAAATTTTACGAATTCTACTAAGTTTTTTCCTTCTTCTGTAAAGTAACAAAAAAAAAAAATAACGAGTTAGGCCTTTTTTATATTAAGCTATCGATATATTTCTTTTTGTCACCAGTTCACTGTGTAATTTAATTCGAAAGGAAAAGCGTAAAATTTTTATTTCATGTCTTCAATTTCAAACGATTTTTTTTTCATATAAAAAATTAATTTTTTCATTCATAACTTAATATTTTTTAATCTACAACAAATTAAAAAAACAACTTTTTTGTTTTCATAAGAACTTTCCATTGAAAGAATGTTAAGCTTGAATATAATTTTGTATTATTTTTTTACAAGTCAACTCCATAAATGAAACTATTAAAGGGTGTCCCAAAATTAACGCAAGATCTGAATTAACATTTTAATTATAACTAATCAAATTGTGTTGCCAAACAGCCTCTCTCAAGCCTTAAAGGCGATAAATAAATTGTAAAGAATTAATGGATTTTATAAATGAATTAAAAATACAAAAATTAATAGAAAATACAATTTTCAAGCTACGATCACATCTATCAAATATTTTATGAAATAAGCGTAACCAATAATTTATGATTTAATGTTTTGCAATTTTAGAAAAGTATTTTTTATTATGATACAAATTTTTATTCCGACTCAAGTCCAAATCTGCAAATAATTTTTTTAATAATTTTTATTAAATTTTATTTCTATTAAGAGTAGAATATTTTTATAATCAGTGATATTTGGCAAATATTTTTAAAATTAATGTTAAAAAAAGCAATAAGCAATCAGTATTACCTTTTATCTTTTCATTTAAAAAAAATGTTTATCGAAAAATAGTAGTTAAGCTTATTTCGTTAAATATTTGCTAAATGTGAATGTAGCTTTAGTCCTTTTATATGAAAAAATTTGAAATATTTATATTTCTTCAATATTTCGCCACTCCTTAAGGTGCTTCTGCAGGAAAATATTAAAAAATATTTGAAATATTTTAACATTTTTTATTTTAAAAAAAAATCAGTGAGTGTTCGAACTCACGGGCGATGTGTTAACACCTTTTTGTTACACGGTACCTGTTCGATTTCTATGAACACAGACCCACAAACCCGGAGGTAGAGTTAATATAAAGTATTTTTTATTTATTTTATATTAAACCCACAAAAAACAAAGAGAATGCAAAGCAACAGACAAATGTACACACATACACATATTGTTATGTTTGTACATAAGCTACATACGTTGCTGTCTTGCTATCTCATTTTTATATATGTACGTATAACCACGTCACTATTCTCTTTGCTATGCATAAAACAAAACCGAAGATCAACATAAAACACTTTTTTAATATTACTCCAAATTAATACTCCGAATTAAAACACTTAAATCTCCGCTCGCCGATATCGGATCGCCTTAATTTTTGGCCTAAACTCTTCGTCGAAACCCGCACTAGCGTTTTAATCCAAAAATTAATAAAATCGGCTATGAATTTCCGGAGAAAATCGCGTGGGAAAATTATATGAAAATCGCCCAATAATCACTTTCAATACCGACTGCCAAGCAACGAACAAACAAACGATGATTTACTCTTACATCTTACACCTTACACTTGCGTATGTATTGAAACTGATAGTTTACTGCCCTAGAGGCGCTCGTATAGATGTTAACACATCAAAATACCTCAAGCTTAAAGAATTATTACTGAAATAATTTTTGAACATTCAAGAATAAATAGAATTCAATAGTTACAGTAATAGTTAGTTGCAAGGTATATAAATACAAGGTAGTGCCACTTGCTTTTATTGAATTTTAATAAGGATTTTTGAAGTTTATTTTTCTACATCATATTGAATATGACGTTGCCACATTATAAAAAAAAATTTTGTTTATTTGGAAATTTTTAAATAAAATCTGTAATACATATATATATGTATATACATATATATATATATATATATATATATATATATATATATATATATATATATATATATGTATATATATACATATATGTATTTTAAATGAAATTTATTTGTTGGTGGTCAAGCAATGTCTCTATGCATTTCATTGGTGCTTTACCAAATCATCAGTAGACTTTTTCCATTTGTCTAGCAATTTCGTTAATTAAATTGTATATACTAAACTTCATTCCTTGATCTCTACCTTATTTAAATTTCAAGGTGTCCAGTTCAGCAATTTCCAAAATAATGGACTCTTTAGTACCAAGCCACATTTTCATGAGATCGCGGACAAAGCACCATTATAATATATTATACCATGGTATTTAACTATTATTTTATCCCCTCTCTTTTAACATATTTCATTGTATTACCTCATTTTAAATTTAAACATACTGAACGTACAACATTGATAGAATATCGCGCTCAAAATCTCATTGTGAATCGTTTTTGCATATTGACCGAGAGAAAAATTTCATTTTGAGGTTTTGAACATAAACATTTTGCAATATTTTGCTAAAATAATTTAATAAAAGCTATATAAAATGTAAAGAATATAGAAAACTACGAAAAATCCCAGTTTCTATGCATTTCCACAAGAAATAAAGTCATTGTGTTGCTTTGCATTGACGCAAAAATATTGAAACCATTACATTGATCAATAAGACAATATAACAAAATCACGATAAGATTTTTATAATAAATTAATTGGCAAACGGATTTTAATTATTGTTAATTATGACATCGATGCAATTAAAAATTTTAACAACTCAAATGAAAAAAAAAACGGGTAACTTAAAATGATATGGTAACTTAATTTTTATGGGAATGTCAGAATCCTTAAAATTGTCAGAAAATTATTTTAAATTTAATAGCTCACAGTGGCAGTACCTTGTTTTATTATACCATGGTTAGTTGTATAAATAGAATTACATTGTTATTTTTTATTAAATCATAAAGTAAAAAGCATAGGGTTATTTATGGCGGCATATGATCTTAACTGCTTTGCATGCGCAGACGAAATTTCCCCAATCATTTTGAATAAATGTGGCATGTTGGCATAGACCTGTGATATCAAATAACCCCATAAAAATAAATCTAATTAATCACATAATATGGGGGGCAAATTCTGATCACCGGAACGACCTGAAAATGTCGCATGCAGTAATTGAATTGTTTTGTATGAAATTTTCTAACTGCGACGCTAAGGTTCATGATGTTTGACGCCTTGTTCTTTTTCATTAACCAGAAACGTTAGCCTATGCCCGAAACTGTCAGATGTCGAATTGCTTTTTTAGGGTTGCCATTACTTTACTGTACAAATGGCGGCAAATCGAACTCTTGTATTAATTTTGATACACTCTTTACAAAAGCAAAGAAGACTGAACTTTGCGATATGAATAATTTCTGCATTTTTAATATTTTGTATAAAATAAACAAATGCAAAAGCAAAATATGAAATATCATATATGCAAAAATTCCTCGAATGCCAGTTTGAAAAATTGATCGTGGCGAAAAGACTGCAGCAGAATGTGCTCAAGAAAATGCCTCAAGTGGAAACTAAAATGTATACAACGAAAAATAAAGTTCATATTCACGTTGTTGGGTCTGAGGAGAAGGCGAAGAAATATTTTTCAACCCCAAAAAACGTACTAAAATTATATATGATATAGTTTTTTTTGCATTTAAGTTTGTAACTTAAATGAGTACTCGTTTGTAGACACAATAAATAAATGTAAATTAATTAACTAAATGTTTATTAAATGGTTTTTTGGTTTCTTCTTTTATTTATGTATGTATTTAATTTTTTACGTTGTGTTAAATATACGTGTTATGGACAAGTGGGGGAGGGGTATGATCTCCTGAACTTTGAGTTTTGAACGTTTTACTCAAAAGAGTTTGATCGCAGTTTTTTGTCTAAAACGATTGCATGAACGAGTTCAAGCCTATTTTAGATATGGGTGATATGGTTGCTTACACGGTATTTATGGCATGAAATATTTGCTTATGCTATAGGGTATCCCTTAATCGGGCAACCGAATGAATACCCTATGAATCATCCTGATCCTGTAGCAACGTACTTAGTTAACCACGAAAAATTTCAAATCTATACTGAGACACAAAACTCTCGAAAGAGAGTAAACGATCAGGTTGCACTTAAAAACTAATTGCCAACGAGGGTTGATATTGACTGACTTAGAGCTGCTTTGCTACTGACGAATACGAATATATGTATATGTATGATTTAGTGATATGCCGAGTGTAAATTTTTGATATTCGCGAATACGAATATCTGAAACAATACGAATAATCTAAAATTTAAAGACCTTTAATAGAGATTCGATTAACGTTAGTAAAATAATGTTTGAAAAATTTCGTATAAAAAGAACTTCATAATTTGTATATTCTCCAAAAATGAATTGGAGGGTATAATCTCTATCATTCCGTGTGTAACCCGTCGAAATATCCGTCTAAGATCCCATAAAGTATATACATTCTTGATCAGTGATGGAATCTAAAACGATCTAGCCATGTCCGTCCGTCAGTGGAATTAACGATAAAGTCCAAACGAAAAGAGCCAAACCCTTGAAATTTGTTATAATTAAATTTTGAAGGGTAGCACAGGTCAAGTTCGTAAATGAGCTGAATCGGGCTAGAGGGGCAAAAGTTCCCCTAAGAAGTACTAAACTGACCTCTAAAAAACAACATAATTTTTAAAGTTTTTTTTATAATTTTGTTAAGCAAATGGTATATTTTTATGCCAAAGAAGATCCAACGCGTTAAACTTGAAACCATAAAATCAAACAAATTTATTTTCGGACCCCGTCCCCTTCAGTGGGCGTTGACGTACGATATTATATAAAGGAACCAAGTTGAACATTTTAAATTTACTTACTAAATATTTAGAGGGTATTTAAGATTCGACCTGGTCGAACAAACGTTTTTAGTTGTTTTGTAATAATTTAATATTATTTATTCTTTGTAATGAAATAAATCAACTTCTTTACTTTTTTGCCACTTATTTAAAATTTCTTTTATGCTTTAAGCATTTATTATTATTTTTGTTTATAAAATAATCGAAATATATTCGCTTAAACGGCGAATATTCAAAAATGGTCGAATATTTGCACATCACTATTATGTTTATATATGTAACGTATGTTCACGAACTCGAATAGACATTTTCGCTCATCACTAGAATGTACATATATAAAAACCTTAAAAAACCTTCTGGTAACACTCTTATTTTCCTCTGCAAAAAAAAAATCGTTGTAAGCAGCTGTTGCAACTTCCAGAGTGCATTCTGGCTGCACAGTTGAAACTCCATTTGTTTTGTTCCCATATACAGAGAGAAACAACAACATTGCAAATTGTCAAAATGCATCATATGCTCAATTAAAAAGCAAGAGTATTGAAAAGCAAGAGTGGTTGAAAGCAAGAGTATTACAGAGTCATTCATTGTATTTGCTCTTTGTTATAAAAACCGAGAGTGAATGTTGTACTTTAATGAAAAACACAAATTTTTGCATATCACGTTCTACCTATTTGCACCTTTATTATTTATCAATTACTTTTCAGTTTATATTTACAATCCTTGACTTATACAACAGAACTGACAAGGCAAGGGCTTAGTTGTTTATAATAAAATATAAAGTATTTAAATACAATAAAAACTCTTTAGTAGACCATAATCAATTTAACAGTATAGTAAGTTTACTAAAAATTCCTTAAGAATAAAATATTATTATGAAATTTGTTTGGAAAAATACACGTGCAGATGTACTCGTGTGTATGTATGAATGTGTATGTAGCATATATTGATTTACAGTGGTGTTCAAAAAGTGTCTCAATTTGTGTGTCTCTGTAGGGGAAGAGTGTAATATGTTTACATATCGTTGTACATAAGTCATATAATTGCAAATTGTTTGTTAAATCTTATTTTTTATACTATTACAATAAATTTTTGTGACGAGGTGCATTTATGTAATATATAGTGAAATCATTAAGATCGTAATTTCGGGAAAATGCGAGCGTCTTTCTACATGAGACCAACGAATCGATCCAATAATATTTCCTGTAATATTCTTTTGTAAAACTATAAAATGTGTTCATTCCCAAAAATTGCACCAAAAATCAAATCAAAAACAAGATTTCGGCAAAATAAACATACACAAAATGTCAAAATTTATCGTATAAATTATCAATTTTAATTGAACCAAAATTCGATGTTAAAAAATAATTATTTGTAATAAAATACATATGTATATAAACATTTTATAAAATTCAATAATCTTCAAATAAAATAAACAAATTTAATGAATAACAAGTAAAAGTGCTATATTTGGCTGTGCCGAATCTCATATACCGTTCACCAACGAACGTCTGGATTACAAACATGTATTTACATCCTGGAATCATCATTCTTTCTGATTTTTAATACTAATTTATTTCTTTTTAAAATATAAAATGTGCTAATTGCAATTACTTTTATTTATTCACTTTAATGCTACAAAATAAGTTTAAATTTTCCAGCTCTGAAGCTGTCCTTTTGACTTTTCTGATTTCTAGTACTAATAGAATTCTATTAAATATTAACCCCGGTATTCATAAAAAAATAAAACGTATTTAAAATCTGTTTTAAGAAAATTTTGCATGAAAAAAATTGATTAAAATACAATACAAACTCATTTTAAGTTTTATGAATACCAGGGTTAATATGTAAAGAAAAAATTTTATTTAAGTTTGTTACTTTTATGTGCCATAAAAAATTCAATTGTCCAACTCTGGGTTCGTATTTTTTATATTTTTTATTTTTAATATCTACCAATTTATTTTTTTCTGAATTATAAAATAGCTTTAATTAACAAAAAGAACAAATAAAAACTTGTTTTACTTAGTTACTTTTATATACCAAAAATAAGTTGAAATTTTCCAGCTCTGGAAGTGTATTTTGGATTTTGCTATTTTGCAATAGCAATCTATTTAGCATTATTTACAATATATCAATCCAAGACCGAAATCTCTAACCTTTTACGATTTCACGTAGTATAGGCAGGCGAACATGGCTTATTCGACTTCCCTCTTCGCAAAGATCCAGAATTTATGGACTCACATATTAATATTGTGAAAATGACACATGGAATGACTAGCCTCTACATAATCATTAACATTTTTGGTGATAGGTATAATAAATCTTAATATGAATGAGTTTGTTGTTTACCGAACAAATTTAAATTGCGTCTTAGCTATTTTTTAAATTACGAATTTAGAAAAAATATTTACATTGACCATTTCTACAGTCAAGCATATTTTAAACTATAAATGCTTTCTCAATATCGGTGCACGGTAACATAGTTAAATATGTACCACAAAACAACAACAAGCATTTAAAATGTATTACTAACAAGTATTAAAATTTAAAATCATTAAAAATTATTATTAAGAAGTTTATGTAACTATACATATAAAATAAATATATATCTTTTTTGCCATCACTGTATTGCATGGCATCATAATCATTAGCTGCATAAATTAGCAATTTCTTTTTAAATGTAGTGTAATACTCACAAGTCGCTGATACAATTCTGACGTTAAAACGAAATAAGTATTTACGTTACGAATAATAAATTCAAATTTAAATACTATGACTGAATATAAAATTAGATATTGATGGCTTTTATTAATATGTCGGATATTTATTGTATGAAAGAGAAAATATATATGTATGTATGTAAATAATATTTACAATTTCCTATGAAATATTAATTACATTGAAAACCTATTCAATCATTTTTCAGTCAAGCTGGCGATACGTTTGCGATTTATGCCTACAATTTTTTATGGTCTCAAAATTTATTACTTATATATTATGAAAACAAATGGAAAAAAATTGTTTTTCTCTCGTGTTTCATAACATCTAGGAACACATTTTTTAAAAAATCTGCCAAGAAGTTCAGGTTTTACAAACCGTCTTAACAAATTGACTATCAACTTGATATCAATTGCGCCTTCAAGTTTTTTTTACTTTGAAGTAAACAGCCGTTGTAAATAAACTTTCTTATTTCTTTCTAAAATAATTATAATTATTTTTTTTACGGTGGCATCTTGAAATGAAAATTAGCTATCAAATTGATTTTGCCTACATCATTCCAAAAAAATTATAATTTTTTTTTATAAACAGTACCTGGCATGTGCTTGCAAGCAAAATCTTGAATATGTAAATACATGTATATGATTACTCCTTATAAAAAAAAATTATATAGCTATATTTATTTTATTAATAAGTAAAGAATTTTGTTTCTACCGATTTTTAAATTATTTTAAATTGTCACCAAACCATCCGACATTTTAAAGACTTCATTTCCCTTTAGGAACCGCATTCATGCCATATTTCGAATGATTTAACCTTGGAATCCTGAACAGAAATAATTTCATAAAAATAACAATAGTATGTGTAAAAATTATTTCATTTAATTCATTTCTTTCATTTATTTTAATTTGATTTTTAAGTTCAATATTTCGTCACTCCTTTTTGTGACTTCTTCAGGATATTAGTTATTTTAATTAAATAATTAATTTCCTGAAGAATAATTAAATAATTAATTTCCTGAAGAAGTCACACAAGGGAGTGACGAAATATTGAAATTAAAAATCAAATTAAAATAAAGAGACCTTAAGCTTAAAAATATCAGAATACAATAATAGTTAAAAAGAGGTCAAGAAACCAGAAGAATTTAAAAATGATATCATTCTGAAAAAATCTTTGCTTTTCCATGCGCCAACAGAAATCCATTTCCGAACGGAAACAATAAAACGCTCGTAGCATGACTTCAAATTTTTCAGTCGTATTCCGTAACTCGCTAAAACTAAAGCGCGATCGCTAACAATCTAATATATATTTTTGACCTAAATACTAATAAAAAATTTGCAAATTTTTTTGGGCTTATTTTGTACAAATATTATTTGTTTGCTAGCAAATAAAAAACAAGTAAAAACTTTATATTTGACCGAGTCGAATCTTAAATACCCTCCAAATATTTAGGAAACAAATTTAAAATGTTTAACTTGAAGGGACAGAGTTCCTTTAAGACATCTCTGTACCCAATTTTAAATCTATATTTTGACAGAGTCATTCCAGGAAGGGCCGTGGGGAGACGTTTCAGTTCTGCAAGATTAGAGAACATCTCAGCTTCTTATAGGCTCAAGGCAGATTTACCAGGTACTCTTACTAGTACAACAATGAAACAACACCAAAAACCACACGTATTTTGTTGGTAGAAAATGTAGAGCTAATGTCAAAATCAAGGAAGAAGAAGCATCATTAACAAGGAAGATTTAAGAAAAAAAAAACATTTTATGTGGCTTGTATATAAACTTTTGACAGTAGCTCAACAAATTTCAATATACAGCTGCGGTACTGAGAGTACCTGGTAAATCTGCCTTGTATAGGCTTAAGGAATAAAAATTGTTCAATATTTACACAATTTTTGCATATAATATCGTACGTCAAAAATAGACTATATCATGTTTTCCACAGACGAACATATGGGCATTGCTAGATAGTCTTAGAGTTAATCACTGATCAAGAATATATATACTTTATGGGGTCCAATTCTTTTTGGAGGGTATTAAAACTGTTTTTTGGCGGGGTCGCTCTGGCAAGGGCATAGGGGGAGACATTTCATCTTTGCCATAAAACTCTAAACATCATTATTTGGGATAATTAAGTGTCAAATTTATTTAAAAAAAAATTTTTTTTTTCTTTTGATAGGGTCATTAAGGGGGCAAAGGAGGAGGAGGGGGTAGGACAGAGGAGTACCAGGTTACGCTCAGCTTCGTCATTAGAGCGTAAAAATGTTATTTTTAAGGAAGGTAGGCTTAAGTAAAAAATTTTTTTTATTTTTACACTATTTTTGGGGGCGGGGTCCAAAAATTATTTTTTTTGTATTTTATTGCTCCAAGTTTAACGCGTTGGACATTCTTTGACATAAAAAAATATATCATTTGCTTAACAAAATTACAAAAAATACTTTAAAAATTGTGTTGTTTTTTAGAGGTTGGTTTAGTTCTTCTTAGAGGAACTTTTTTCCTTCTGGCCCGACTCAGCCCCATTTATGAACTTGACCTGTGCTCTGCTTCAAGATATATTTATACCAAATTTCAAGAGGCCGGCTCTTTTCGTTTAGGCTAAATCGTGATTCCCACAGACGAACGGACGGACGGACATGACCAGATCGTCTTAGATTTCATCACTGAACAAGAGTATATATACTTTATGGGGTCTTAGAGGGATATTTTGCTGCGTTACAAACGGAATGACAAAATGAATATACCCTTCAATTCTTTTTAGGAGGGTATAATAAGCACACAAAAATATGCAAGAGTTTCTTACAACTATTTAGGCTAAAAATCCTTTTAAGATTTATATCAATGGACTTTTAGCTTTAACGAGTTACGGAATATGGCTGCTGGCTGACTCAAACACAATAATATTGTTTAAGCCGATAGCTAATAGTTGCTAGTGCTTAATAAAAAATTTTACACAAAACTAACACATTTTTTTTTTACACAAAACTGACCTCAGTGCTTAATAATTAACGAAATAAATCATAATATTATTCTTATATTTATGGTATAAAATTATTTTAAAAAGCCGATTAAAAAAATACATATATAAATTTATTTTATGACACATTTAACAAATTTGACTGGAAACAACAAATAAATTACTGTTTCCTATTAAAGACATGTGTCTGGCTTTTTGTAAAAACTTCTTAAAGTTCCTTATAATAAATACTTATTTTTTAATGCTTTAAAATGAAATTAAAGTTAATTTTATGTGCGGTTTTTAGGTCTTAAAAGTTATTTAAACAAAGAAATATTTAATTACTTCTGCGAACAGCAAGCACAGTGGCACAAAAGTCTTTTTCGTTTTTGTTTCTGTGGTCAAGGTTAATGGAAATGAATTTTAATACTTATGACGCTTTTAATTAACCCTAAAGATATAATAGGGGTGGAGGAATAAAAAGGCTCATTTGACGAAAACAAAAAATAAACTTGTGAAATTGGTGAATTTTTCTTAAGTCGGGATTTTTTTTATTTAAAACGATTCTCTGTTATTTCATATAAAATTATTTTACGGTAAGACTGATTTAGGCTACATGACTTCTTCAGTATCCTCTTACTCACTTAGAGCTTTTCGAATAAATTAAAAAATGTACTTAAGTATAAAATTCAAACCAAAAAAGTTTGACTTAGGTATGATGGAACAAAAAATTCAGAAAAATGGGACATGAAGAAAAATAATCAAACGGTAACACGGGTATTATAACAATAACATGTTAACATCAGGTTGATACAGTTCTCGTATCCTTTTTCACAATAAAATTTGTGTAAATAGGAACTGTTATCACATTCAACAAAGCCACCTAATAAGTGGTGACAAACACAATACACATGAGCACTGATGATGAAAGGGTTGCGTCTTTCGAAAACAGCTGTTCTGCTCTGCTGTGTAAGTTGAATAAAACTGATGTTGACTTTCCTTTGTGCCTAGGAATATTTATCATGTCTTTCTGAGATTTAAATTAAAATTTCGAACAATTAGCCTATAGAATCTTAATTCAATTTAATATTGCAATATAAAATGTTCGTTAAAATTCTTACTACATAAAAAATTTCAGTTTGTTAATTTTGCCCTCATAAAGTCTACTTTACCGCTTATTTATCATAAGTTTTAAATCTCCCCGATTACTATTGGGGATATATATGCGATAAAGCAGGAATATTAGAAATATTTTTAATCCTTACAGACAGCCTAATTTATAAAAAGAAAATAATTAATAAAAGGCTTACAAAAAAAAAAAATTAAGAAAATTTGTCCCATTAACCAGTTATAAATCAAAATTTTTTTTTTATAAATTAGGCCTAAAAAGTTGAATTCCATTCAAAATTATTTGGATGCACATGTACTCGTATGTATGTACTTATGTTGCACTCATTAGTGTAGCCTTGTGTAATCACATCTGTGATTGCAATCAAGTTTTCAATTGGACATCCATCTATCTACCTGCCTCTGATTTATTTCATTAAGAATCAAGATTTTCTTTTTGTAATTACAATTATTTTGTAAGACAGAACAAAAAAAAAAGTTTTAAGCAGTTGTTAGAAAAAAAAGAAGAATAACTTGTTTTGATCATTATTCGAAAAATAAATTGAAATTTACAAGTACATAAATGCATTAACTGCAAATAAAGAGATAAATATGAGAGCAGAAGAGAAAGAAAAGAGAGAAAAGTTGATTACAAATAATTTCAGAGGAAGTGGTTTTCAAAAGACGTACTTATTTTGTTTAGGTAAATAAATGCCAAAGAATTTGTTTCCTTTTACTCTTTTGAGCTTTTTTCATTTTTATACCCTCCAAAAAAAGAATTGAAGATCATATTTACTTTGTCATTTCGTGTGTAATGCAGCGAAATATCCATCTGAGACCACAAAAAGTATATATATTCCTGATCAGTGATGAAATTCTAAGATGATCTTGTCATGTCCGTCCGCCCGTCTGTGTAAATCACGATTCAGTCCTAACGATAAGAGCCAGACTCTTGAAATTTGTTATAAATATATCTTGAAGGATAGCACAGGTCCGCTTCGTAAATGGGCTGAATCGAGCCAGAGGAAAAAAAGTTCCCCTAAGAAGAACTAAACCAACCTCTAAAAAAAACAACATAATTTTTAAAGTATTTGTTGTAACTTTGTTAAGCAAATGATATATTTTTGTATGTATGTCAAAGAAGGTCAACGCCTTAAATTTGGAGCCATAAAATCAAAATACTTAATTTTTGGATCCCGCCCCCTTTAGTGGGCGTTATTATATGCAAAAATAGTGTAAACATTTAACAAATTATTCTACTTAAGCCGAAATTCCTGAAAAATAACATTTTTAAACTGTAATGGCAAAGCTGAGACGTAACCTGGTACTCCTCTGCCCTACCCCCTCCTCCCTCTTTGGCCCCTAAATGATCCTATAAAAAATATAAAGAAATAAATAAATAAAAATAAATTTTACATTTAATTATCCCAAAAATTTATATTTAGAGTTTTATGAAAAAGGTGTAGTGTCTCCCCCACTGCCCCTGCCAGAGAGACCCCGACAAAATACAGCTTTATACCCTCCAAAAAGAATTGGACCCCATAAAGTACGTATACACATATATTTTTGATTAATGATGAAGTCTAAGACGATCTAGCAATCTCTATACGTTTGGCTGTGGAAAACATGATACAGTCTATCTTTGGACCCCGCCCCCTTTAGTGGGCGTTGATGTACGATATTATGTGCAAAAATAGTGTAAATATTGAACAATTTGTATTCCTTAAGAAGCTGAGATGTTCTCTGATGTTGCGGAGGTGAAACGTCTCCCCCACGCCCCTTCCCGGAACGACTCTGTCAAAATACAGACTTAAAATTGGGTACAGAGATGTCTTAATGGTATTCTGTCCCACCAAGATAAACATTTTGAATTTATTTAATTTTTTAAACTTTTTTTAAATTTAGTTACTAAATATTTGGAGGGTATTTAAGATTCGACCCGGTCGAATACAACGTTTTTACTTTTTTTTTCATTTGTTAGAAGTCTGTTTCAATGACGAAGGAACAACTGTGATCGCTGGACATTACCGCCAGTGATTAACACTATGGTGAAGCTTTCTCTCCCTCTCTTTCTCTGACTCTCTTCCCATTTTTATGTATTTGTTTATATCCTTACAGCCATACCTAAATACGGGCGGAAAACGGAACGTTTTTTCCGCTGAGCTTTAACGCTGAAATGCCATACCTAAACAAAAGCGGCAGCGTTATGTAAAAAAACAATAAAAACAGGGTTATCAAACAAACAAATTAGCCAACCCTGATTATTTTAACAGCTGAACAGACGACATTTGTGATTTTGTTACTGAAATTTTGTACAAATTACAAACGTGCACACATACATATGTATGTATGTATATAATCATATTGTAAATATTTTCTTACCACCATTTTCTAATACGAAGTGCACAAATTTTTTCTTTTATTATATATTTCACTTTTGTAAATCTTTGCTCTTTTTCTCTGGTTACAATTCTCTTCTTTTGCAACCAACTTCATTAGAAAACGTTCTGTCAAAATCGGATATTCCAATAGCAAAGCGTTGCCGCCGCGATATTTCGGTATGCTCCATACAAAATGTATGGACATGAGAACTTTTGACAGCTAAAAAACGCTTGCCGTCCGTATTTAGGGATGGTAGTTAGTGTCTATCATTGTATAAAAAAAATATTTAAAATTTTTAAAGAAAAAATATAAAACAAATATAAGATTTCTTAAAGAAGTTAACCAAAGGTTAACGAAATATATAAAAGTGTATACAATAAATACATAAGGCCTAATTCATAAAAAATATTTCATGCTTATAACCGTCTTATTTGACAATTATCCCATAGAAATATGTCAAATAACGATGTTATAAGCATGAAATATTTTTTATGAATTAGGCCTATAATATATAGATCTAAAGCTCAAAAAAATAGTTTAACTACTTAAAAATAAGGTGAGAATATTAGAAAAACAAAAAACAGCAAATTTATATTATTAGAATGATTCAACGTTTAACCCTCTAACGATGGAATATCCTAATGAAGAGAAACCCATACCGTTAACTTTAAACTGTTATTTAAAACCCTATTTCCTAGTAGTGAACACATACAAAGA
This sequence comes from Linnaemya tessellans, assembly GCA_951800035.1. Classification (NCBI taxonomy): domain Eukaryota; kingdom Metazoa; phylum Arthropoda; class Insecta; order Diptera; family Tachinidae; genus Linnaemya; species Linnaemya tessellans. The sequence goes on along the minus strand of OX637533.1, from coordinate 15,285,364 downwards.
AACACTATGTAAAACTTGCACTTATTTAGCATTGAAATTTCATAAAATAATTTGCTCCAGCTGATCTCATCATAAAAGTTGCAAATTTTTGCTTTTATAGAACTGTTTACAGCCAACCTTGCTAGTATTCGCACATTGAACACTGAACCCTTTTAACCCAGAAAACTAAACAATTGCTCTCTATGTCAATATTGAAACTTGCCTCGCGTAATTGTCCGTTAGTAATGCCGCTTTTAACTCAAACACGCCAAAAAGGTCATTGTCTCAGCAGCAACTAGTAGTAACTACTAACTACTCTATACATACTCTTCACTTTAACTCTAGCTTAAAGTTCTCTTACACAATACAACAAAGAAAAAAATACGAATAAATCTGACTGACAACTCTCTTAGTTAATATTTATTGATCTTTGATCCATCAAAAATCTGACCGTATAAAATATGAATGCTGTTGTTTAGTTTTATTGCGGTAGAACTCAAACTTCACACATACATAAATATTTAAATAGTCGTAAATACACATACACACATGTATGTTTTTGTAAATAAAATTTAATAAAATCTGTGCGGTTTTTGAATTATTTGAACAGTTTCATCTCTACTTTGACGCTTTAAGCACACGATCTTGAGCGTGTTAAGAGTTCGAATTGGATTTTCGTATCATTTGCATTTTTAATTTAAATTGTGATCGTTTTTAAACACGGGTTTTAAACGGCTTTACAATTCCCTGACAATCGTTCGCGTTTAAATAATTGTGTTTATTTTCAAAAATTTTAGCCTATTTAACGTGTTAAAAAGATATTGTATGAATGAGCGTTTCAAAGATTTATCAATTCATCAATCATTAATATAACAACCAATTATCACAAATCATATGAAAAAAATTAATATTAATCATTTGTCGAATTGTGTTGCATTCAGATATAAAAAAACATCTGCGATAAATTTGTCCAATTATGAAATAAAAAAATAATAATGTTTTAAAATTTAATAAATAAATATTATTAAAATTTTTAAAAATATTTATTAGTGGAGAATTAAATTATCTATCAAGTTAATTTGCTTCATTTGTATTAAAACTATTAGTGTATCCTTACAAATTAATAAAATATAATGAGATATTTTCTATACAAAAAGTTTTTAAAATTAGACAACAATAATTCTATACGGGAAATATTCTTTAAAAAAATATTCTTTTAATATCAATTTTATAATTGTTTAATAAATAGTTTTCTTTGTTTCATTACAAATGATTGGACTCTATAGATAAACTGCTCTGTGCCACAGTTAAACAGATTTTACGTTAACAGAAGAACAAACAACTTGTACGATTTTGTTAAAAAAATATATTTTAATAATACATTTTATTTGAGGAAATACTGTATTTAGACTTGCACCTTAATTGAATCAATTAAGTCCTAATTGGCTGATTGACTTTGTTGTTCACACATATTCATTTAGTTTAGTCAATCATAATTTGATAACTGCAAATGTCTTAATAATTTTTTTTGTAAAAGTTTATACTATTTCACAACCATCATTCCACCACAGTGACTTCCTGTTTGAATTTAGTGCTTCCTGCACAGTGTTGCCATATATATTTTTTCAAATCTCTTTAAAATAGGATTTAGAAATCTTGAATTTTTAATGAAAATATGTAATTACCACTAATGACATCAGTTGTAAATATGCTGGTTTGAAAACACATAAAAATGCTATTAATCGAATTTCTAAAAAATCATATTAAATAAAAAATTATATAAATACAATAAAAATAGATATTCAACTAAAACAGTGTAACGTAACATTTTCATATCGTTATTAAAATGTTTTTTTTTTTCTAGTTTAAATATCTTTCATCTTTTCGGCTTCCTAAAAAACTTTGAAAATTATATAAATCTTCATATAAGGCAACAGTGCTCCTAAATATATTTCGGAAATAAATGAATTATTTAATATGCGTTTTTGTGTCAAAATTTTAAAATTTTATTAAATTTCAATTCTAGCTGAAATTTTTTTTACTTTTTTCATTTAATTTTATTATCGCGCAGAATTTTTGTTCTCACAAGGGTTTAATATAAAAAACAATTAAATACTAATTATTAAGTAAGGAAAATTGTGATCAATTAGGCATTTAATTGTGTAACATTCCTAATTGCTAAAATGAGGTGCATGTCTGAACATGCTATTAAGTTGTTTTTTTTTTTTTTGAGAAACGGCCTTAAGTTTACAATCAAATAATGAATACTCATTTGTTTGTGCAAAAATGAACAAATTTCATTGCTTGATTGCTGATTTTCGACCTTTAGATTTTTAATTATCTGTTTTATTCACAACCTTTAAGTGATATTTTTATAAAAGAAATTTTCTCCAATATTCCGATATCCTAGTGGATATCTTCTTCAGAGCAATAATTTAAATTAAAATTAATTTAATAAAAAAAGTAATCTAAAGCTTGTTAATAAAACGGATAATTAATTTTCGTTATTAAAAAAATATTTAATCATGAAAGTGTATTTTATTACTCTGGCTCAAGTTCAAATCTGCGAATTTTTTTATTTGTAAATTAGCGGATTTGAACTTGGCACTGAAAAATAACTCTGAGCGTAAACAAATTAACAACATCAGCTTTATTTGTTGTTCTGTTTGCATATTAAAAAATAACAACAACAACAAATAATAATAATAACTCAAAAGTTATTCTATGTTGTAAACGATTTTCCGTCATCCCACGTCAAATTTGGTTTGCAAACAGCCGGTTTCTGTGTTTTATTTTTCTTCATATATATTTTTAATGGACAACAAAATTGAACAAGTTAGACATTTAAATGTCAAATGTTGGTTATGGGAATCGTTACGATTTTAATAAAATCTTAAGCATAAACATATTTTGATTTATGTACAATGTAAAATGACCTGGTGATCGGCTCTGTAGTTATTCAATATATTTGAATGATATCATTTGTTCTAGCAAGAGCCATAGAATGTCTGTTGTTATAAAGAAATACCTGGAGTGTGGGGTGACAAAAAGAGTTTAAAATTCTTTGAAACCAATTAATGAAGGTTCATCCGTTTATGAAACATGTTTGAGACTATGTTTTTTAATAAAATTTGGACCGCGTATAAACTGCAAAGGGCAGAACCTGTTTCACTCAGTTTGAAAAAACACGAAATTATGTAGAAGGATAAATAGACTATATTTTTTAAAACAATGAATTGTATTGGGGCACGTCCGTGAGCGGTGCAATTTATCACTTTAGAAATCAACTAACCGATTGGAATAATTCCGCTTATTCTGTAACTACTTGTCTACGTCACGCCCAGACAATATCAAAAATAGGGCATTTACATTCTGAATCCGGATAACAATTGATCACTGCTGACTGCCTCTGACTATTCTCTAAGGTCTAGAAAATAATACGGATATGTTAAAAGTAATTAAACACCGAAAAAAAAAGTATGCAGAAATCTTAGTTTCGATATTGTCTTGACGTGACATTGATAAATAGTTACAAAATAAGGGCGAATATCAGAACTCCATGAACTTAATTTCCTGATATTAATTTGTGCGATTTACAGAAAACTTATTACGGGTATTACTTGTTTTATAAAATCGTTTGATTTCAAATTGAAAAAATTTTTTCACAAAACAAAATTTTCATTAAATACTTTACATAACTAATTCTAATTTATTTTAAATATGCATGTATAACTAGGGAAATTAAATATCTAAAACAAAGATCATTTTTAAAGCAGATTATTTCATATCAAAAGAAAAGTTTTACTATCGCATGACTTCTAATTGAATAGTACTGACTTTAATTGTTATTTTCAGCCGCTCTAATATTAAACAAATTACATAAACAATAGGATATTTATTAAAATTGTTTTGTATATTTTTTACAAATACGATAGTAATTATAAATTTAATGAAAAAATATTACAACTGGAATTTTCCACCAGCAAAATATTTGTAACAATTATGGAGAGGTAAACAATTTTTAATTTTTCATATTTTCAGTTGACGTCAATTGTCGTCCGAAAAGAGTCATTAGGCTGCACAACATAAATTTTTTTAAGAAATAGTCTTTCTACACAAGTGTTTCTAGTTGGAACGGCCTACATATGTGGCAGCGCATAGAGAAAGGGACCTAAGGGTAAAAAAAAATAAATTTTTACTTTTTTTTTGATGTGGACAACATCTGAGCATCGAATGACACCGATCCCATGCCCCAAAAGTGTTCTCTCCCAGAGATATGCGCGTTTTATGATGGTGATGGTACACCAAAGATACACGTATTTAAATCTTTAAAATGGCTCTCCTGAACAAAACCGGTTTTTACCCTTAGGTGCCTTTCTATTTTGCGCGTCACATATAGGGAACGGTGAAAAATATTTCCTGAATATGAAACGGAACCGATGCCTTAGGCCATAAGTTAAGGAAATTTATAGATATTTCATCTTCAAGATAGTAATTCCAATTAATATAGCACATCTTTGGCTATTGAAATTCAGATTAATCTACTGAAATATTTGTGCTTATAAAGTGAAACCCTAGAGTTTGTATTACACCCACTTTTTTGTTTCCCGGGAAATAAAATAAAAGGGAATTAAAGAAAGGAAAGAAAGAATCGTACCAAAACCATTAGCAAAATAAATTTATTAATATTTTATTTTAAATTCTGATTATTATAAAACTCTTTCACAAGAGAAACAGTTTCTAAAAAAACTAAATAAAAAAAATTTACATTTAAAACACTTAAGTTATTAAATTACATTAAAAACCAAAAAAAAAATTAAAATCGTTATTTCGTAAAATTTAGTCGCGATAAGAAATAAAATTTCGTAATATTTGTCTAAAAATTGTCATATCTATCAGTCCTGAAATAATGATTTTTATATGAAAATTATATTTTACTTTTAATAAATACGGCTGCAAGTAATTGAGCTTCGAAATGCAGCAAACAGCCCAGCATAATTTTTGGTTGCGGTTGTTCATTTACATGAATAATTTAACAACTCAAAACGCTTAAGAAATAAACAAATAAATTTTTATGTACTAGTATTTATAAGTCATTTTAATCATTAAATAATTTTATGTCGTTATTTTTCAAAATTTCCGATGTTGAAATAAATATTCCGCCAAAGTTATCATGTTTTTTTTTTTTTTTTTTTTTTTTTTTTGTAAACAAATTTTTAGTTTACTGTGAATGACTAATGAAAAGTTATAGTTACACTGTCGATGATATGATCAGAACCACTTAAGAGTTTTGTTGTTAGCAAGCAACATTTCGTTTTTAATTTCTTATACTAAGGGACAGGACCACAAAAGGGTACAGAATACAAAAAAAAACAAGAACGTTATGTTCTACCAGGTCGAATTTTAAATACCCTCCATATATTCAATAAATAAAAATTCTATTTTTGTTGTTTTATATCAACGCGCCCAAAAGCAAGCGGAGATAAATTCAAAATGTTTAACCTCCTGAGTTCCTTTAAGACATTTCGGTGCCCAATTTTAACACTCTATTTTGAGAGGGTCACTCCGGGAAAGTCCGTGGGAAAGACACCTCACCTTTGTCGTAAGAACTTAAAAAGTAAATTTTTAGGGCAAGAGAAGATCAGAGAACAGCTTACCTTCGCGGTAAGAGCTTAAACATTTACCCCCTTATTCATAAAAATTATGAGAGTCTAATAACAGCGTAATAAAACAAAATTTCATATGAAATTTGTTCTATTACACTCTTATAAGCCTCTCATAACTTTTATGAATAAAGGGGTTAATTTTTAAGGAATGGAGGCCTACAATTTGTTTTTTCCATGCAATATGTTACTTAACGCCCATTTTCTGGCTTCAAGTTTAACACTTTGGAACTTCTTTCACATAAAGATATATGATTGGCATAACAAAATTATAAAAAAAAACTTTAAAAATTATGTTTGTTTTTTTAGAAGTTGTTTCAGTTCTTTTTAGGAGAACTTTTTTTCCTTCTGTCCCGATTCAGCCAATTTATGCTTTTTTCGTGTGGACTGTATCGTAATTTCTACAGACGGACGGACGTGGCTAGATCGTTTATATATATATAAAATATTTTTTATGAATAAAACTTTCTTCTCCAAAACCATACAAACATAAAAACGATATTTCCATTCAAATGATTAGAAAAAATTAATTAATTTTATATAAAAACTTATTATTTTCTGGGTAATTTATTCCCTCTTAAGGTCATATTTATAAAACTTAATTAAAATGGATAATTGTAATTTATTTGAGATATTGTCTCAATTAATTTATTGAATATATTTATGGAAATACTATAATAAATAAACTGGATTAATAATGAATAAAATTTGTTGTTGTTGTGTTGATATTTGTAATAGCAATGAAAAAATGCATTGGTATTAAAAGTCAGAAAAGCCAAAAAGACATCTACAGAGCTGGAATATTAATTTTTTTGTTTTTTTTTTGGAATATTAACTAAATAAAATAAAAATTTTTTTTTGGTAATCAAACATGTTTTGTATTTTAGAAAGAAATCAAATAGTATTGAAAATCAGAAAGATAAAAAATATGGTTACAGGGTTGGCATGAACTTCATACCAACCCTGTAACCATATTTTCATGCCATGAAGTAAATACATACGTACGACGGTGCAGGGTATATAAGATCCCGCACTGCCGAATATAGCACTTTTATTTGTTTTTGTGTCTCTGTAGAAAGATATCATTAAAATACAAATACATACATGATTGTTCTGTCTTGGGAAATAAAATAAATTGAATATGGCTTTGAAAATCAGAAACTTAATTGGTTCTAATCATGTGATTGCGAGTGTAAATAGAATAACCATCATACATATGTATATGTGCATGTACATATGTACATACAACCACCAAAATTGTGTACTGAAACAAATTTTACATACATATTTTGAAATTTAATAAAAAAATCTCACACGCAACTGCAATTCGTTTAATTTGTTTTATCTGTGAGAAATGTAATCCGACTTCGTCATCATTGTATTGTAGTTTTGCCCTAACGATGCGCCGTTTTGTTTTCTGACATGCACAAGTACATTCAGTACAAAATTTATTTGTGCCTAATTATTTATTAATCTCTTCTATAAAATCCTACGTAAATAAAACTTGTTTTTTTTTTGTAAGGAAAGTCCGTCACATTTCATAAAAATGCTTAATATACCTGTTATATTGATTTCATTTACATAATTCCATTTAATTTATAGAAATTTTAATTCGTACAAGATTAAACGCTGGATATCAAGATATTGCATAGAAAATATTACATTTTGCCAACTCACTTTTTCTTTATTATAATATAATTAATTTGAATTTGAATTGTATTGAAAAGAAATATTACAAAATAATTGCACTGGTTTATTGCATACCCATCATTTTATGTTAATACGTGTATATAATCAATTTCTTATTTTTTTAAATTAAAAACAGAATAATATTAAATAATTAAATAACAATTAAACATAAACAACAACAAAACAACAACAAAAATTTGGTTATAACAATAGAAAATATTTGATTGGCCTAAACACGAACCTCAAAATTGATCAGTAAACAGAACATAATAAATACACACAGAACAAAATGAGTAAGTAAGAAACTAAATAGTATCTATCCTATTTTATTATTTGCTAATTTTATATTTCGCTAAGATCGCACGGTAAGCAAAATTCGATCACTTGAGATTTGTGCTTAAAATTAATACTTATTGCACTTGTGCATGCGTGTGCATGTCTTTCCTCAATTTTAAGAAAATTTCTTAGCTTATTTCCTTTTATTTGTTACACAATAAATTTTAAGAGCACAGCAAACAGCGTTGGTTCTCTTTCCAACAAGAAAAAAAGTGTTACAGAAGCCTTTGAAAATTTAAAAAAGGGGGCGTCAGTAAGAATGCACTTTTTCATTTTAAAATAAAAACGCGTATTTCTACTTAAAAATTTTTATTGGGCTGTAACGAAGACATGTTCCCATTTTTTTTTTTTTGTAAAATTTGTTTGATTAACAAATCCAGCACACTTGGGTCCTAGTAGATTCCTTTGTGTTGCCCGAAAACATCACAAACACCCACGGTCCTTGACGGGAATCGAACCCACGACCTCTGTACCAATAGGCTAGCATTGTTCCCAATCAGCCACAGCGACACCCTGTTCCCATTACGTATGGCATAAAATATCCCCTCCTCAGCTCATTACGAATTTCATAAAATTCTGTGACATTTTCACAGAGATGTGTGTTTATCACACCTTTCGATCTCGTATTTAAGCTCAGAAATTGATGAGGATTTTCTGGGCCCCAAATTCCTCCATTTTGTGTATTCACGGAGGAATTCAGATTAAAGTGCACTACATCGGAGAAAATTACCCTTTCGAAAAATTGCCTTTGACTTATCTTAACGAATTATCAGCGCTCTCCATGGTTTGCTGTTTTCCTTCGCAAAGCGCTCGCTCCATTTTTAATAATCGGAAGAAACAAATATAAACAGCTGCCAAATTTCAGAGTTACCACTAACAAAAAAATCGGCACTAACTATTATAAAATTGTGTATATAAACAAAAATAAATTTAAATTGCTCTTTTTAAAACTTTTATGATATTCTGCACATATACATAAAAAACCCTTTCAAACCATATCTATTTCATCAATATTGGTGAACGTTAAGATAATTAAAAGTGTACCACAAAAAATGTGTTCTTGTTTATATATATAAAATTTCACATTCAAAACCAAAAGCTAAGAATTCATATTCATATGGCTTTCTCCGGTGATTGTAGCAGTAGTTTTTGATAACTGCAACACGTTTTAGTGCAGTCGTTGAGAGAACATCTTAATCACCGACACTCAAGGCGAATTCATACCAGGTGGCCTTAGTTCAGAAATTGGTGATCAGTAGAGTTGTGCCAAATCGTTCGTTCAAGTGACCGGTCATTTTCGTTCATTCTTTAAGAAAGAACTCGTTCGTTCATTTCGTTCGTTCGCTCTTTTTATGAAATACGAAATGAAAACAAAGAAACATATGATTCGGTCAATAAAAAGGAAAATAATCAAAACAAACAACACCAAATGCAAAAAAAAAAATTAATATGTGATAATTTTTATAAAATAAAAGTATTTAATTGCATGTAAACAAAAATAGAATGTGAGAAAGTTTAAAAAGTTTTTAAGATTTCTTATTTCGATGGTGTGCAGTTCGGGACATACATATTTAAAGAAATCCGTGGCCAATAAATAAAAAAAGTGAAATGAGCGAACCCAAGTGAATTGAACTTGTTATCAGTACTGCTGAGCCAAAACGGCTCAGTAAAGTAACCGGCTCACTTCGTTCAGTGTACTGATTCGTTCAAATTGACCCGTTCGTTCACGAACGACACAGCTCTAGTGATCAGCTGTTACCAAGGCAAAATTATAGAACTGTCAAAGTGTTCTTCTGATTTTTCGTTTTTGTGCGCGGCCATTGATTTTTCCAAAGCATTTCATTTGACAGTTCAATAAATTTTACACAGAGTTGCATAAGTGAGTTCACCTTGTATGAATTCGCCTTGACGGCGCTATTATATTGAAAGTACAGCCAGCTATTATGTTGTAGTTGCTTTGATAACATTTGAATCTAATAGTACGTTTCCACTATGAGCAAATTAAGTTGATTTAAGGAAATTATTTCGAAGTGTTTCCATTATGTTGTAAGTAATTTTGTTTTCGAATTTTCGAAATCAATTTGACATTTGTATTGTTTATTTGTTTTTTTTAACATAAGAAAAAAGCAAGAATGTTGTTCAATGTTAACTAGAAATGGTAAAATTAAAAGAAATGCTATAAAAATGCAAAATAAAATTGAGTTTTTCGTAAATTATATTCAAGACATAAAATCGGCGTCATTTTATTCGTATTTAAATGTCACTTTTCCAGATTTGTAACTCACCAATAATGGATGCCCCAAGGTGGCATTTGTAAGAATAACAGCCGCGCAGTGTTGCACAGACAAATTTCGACTTAATTTGAAATAAATTAAGTTATTGAAGATAATTTGGTCATATGAAAAATGTATAGGAAATCATGTCACAAATTACTTAATTTGGGTAAATGAAATGAATTGGCCGAAATCACGTAGTGATGCAATTTAATTCATTGTACCAGCTTTTTACTGCAAAGATGTTTTTTTTACTATATATATTTTATAGGTCTAATTCATAAAATATATTTCATGCTTATAACCTTCTTATTTGACCATATTTGTATAGAAATATGTCAAATAACGATGTTAAAAACATGAAATATTGTTTATGAACTACACCTAATGTATGTACAACAATGTGCTGGTAGAAACATGAGTATGTTGCATCGTGTGTAGAACTGTTTCCTGCTTTGGCTCTTAAAATATTCATCAATTATGATGAAATATATATATTTTGAAAGATATTTTTGTGTAGATATGCACAATTTTTTAAAATTTAGCATAAAAGTGATAAAAGGAAAAACAAAATCGTTTTATTTCGATACACAGTTACAAAAGCATATAAACATTGAAAGATCACTGGATAATTTATTTCTCTTATAAAGTGCAATAAAGGGGTATATGAAAAGGAATTTTTTAATTTTCCTCAATTTCATTAGCGTTAACCTGCAGAAAGAATATCGTATATATAATAATGTATAATAACGATTTATTGTAAATGCCGAGGGGGATCCTCGTGCGATCCTAGTGACCTGAAATGCACTGAGTTTTTGCAAACTAGCTTAAATGCTTTATTGTTTTATGCTTGAAGACATAAAATAAAATTGCTTGCAAAAACGGAAATTATTAATTGGACTTCTTCGCAAGTTACATTCGTAAGTGGTACTCCAAATGTTTTGAACTTCTTAAATAATAATAAAAAATAATCGATTTAAACTCTAAGTCCCAGTAAACTTATTTGACTGACGGCTAATTATCCCCGATTCTTAAGAGAACAAATAATTTTAAACATCAAGGAAAATTTCTAGTTTCTACAGGACAACAGAAATCGTAAACAATATCAGAAATTCCTTTAATAGTCCAGATGGCCATTAAAAAAACTAAACAATTTATTTAATAATGAATGGCAACAGTTCAAAGCATGATTATTAGTTGTTTGAACAGATCGCAATCATAATTGTTAGAGTACAGTTGATTCTGCAAGCTCATGTAACACGTGTTTAATATTAAATAAATTAAAATTTATTAATAAATTCTCAGTACCTGGAAAATCTATTCAATGAAACGATTGTATATGTAAAAAATAATTGTTAATAATTAATGACTAAACATATGAGTTATTTATTTTTTATAAAAACTTATTTTATTAATTATTTCAGAGAATAGAAAAATGTATTAATTGTTTTCAAATTGCTAATATAATTGTTCACAATTCAAGTTTAGGTCATGCTGAGATCAATTTTAAAACAAGAAATTGCTTTGAGTCTTGACTTTAAATTATTTTAGGTTTGATCGAAGTAATATAATAGTGCCAATGATTAATCGAATATTAGCTGCAATTCAATATAATAGACTAAAGCTACGTTTGCTTTTATCACATATTTGACTAAAGAAGCGTAACCACTAATTTTTGACAAAATCTTCTTTGATATTGCGTGTGTGTGGACGAGATATGAAACAATAAAAGACAATACTGTTTTTGAATTAAATTATTTTTTAACAAATAGACACATTCTTATTTTGAAAATATTTTCCTCAAATTATAAAAATTATTGACTACATTTATTTCGTTAGATATTTCATAGATATGAACGTGGCTTAAGATTCGTAACGTGTTATATTATTAATAAAAGAAAATCAATATCATTTTAATTATTCAACTTGCACAGCAGAACTGCTGTTTTCGCAAACCGCTACACTTCCATAATCAATAATGAATTTTATTTTGTATATCACCCTTTATTAGGTGTTCAGTAAAATGTGATAAAAAAATTTTATTTATACCAATTTATCAGGAAATAGCATACGAGAACTGTATCAATAGTAAACTAAATTCTTGTGGTGCCATTTTGTTCCATTTTACTTAACTCAAACATTTTCTATTTGATTTTTATACTCAAGTATATGGGAATTTTTATTAAGTTCTTAACAAGTTGCTCAAAATTGTGATACATTCTAAAATTTTAAACACTAGTACTTAAAACTCTACACATTTTAAAAAATATATTTCTACTTATTACCATAGATATTTTCTTTTAGCTGTCATTTCTTGTGTAATTATCTTAATTTTATTGAATTATTTAATAATTTTTATTTTCTAATTACTTCCACAGAGTACCCTACTATGATTACCGAAATCGAGGAAGTGCCTTCCATTGTGGTAGGTGACTACAAATTGCAATTCGATTTGGGCGAACCCAGTGAACATGCCAAAGAAGTTGCTGCACGTGAATTGCGAGAAACTCCGGAAAATATCAAAAATGGCACAGAAGAGCTCAAGAAGTTATTAGATGGTAAGTAAGTGCGCTATATGCCATACCCAGATGGGAAAATCATTAACCTTACAAAGTCTTTACGCAACGAATTTGAAACTTAATTTAAGCTGCAAAAAATAAGCAAGTCAATGAACATTATTATTTTGTTTAAAACAAAACAAACGCAAAATGATTTGCTTGTTTGCAAAAAAACACCCAGAGTAAACAACGGGAATCGAACCCACATTATTAGAATGACAGGCTGGCATCTCTTATACGTTATTGCATCTGGCAGCACAAATTCTACTGACAACAACTTCACATGTATTCCATGACAGAGTAGAATATATTTTATTTTCCTTAAACTCTTTGTAGATCTGTAAAGTTGTGGTGTTACCCACACATCATTTCTTGTGTAATAGATGATACTTGGCGTTTTTGTAAAGGATTTTGTATTAAGGGTCTGAATTTAGTTGTATTTCTGTGAATTTCCAAAGAGGAGATATAACGGTGGCATGTATAGATTGTTCTATTGTAATTCGAATACCATTTAGCTGATCTATAGACAAATTTTTTATAGCAAACCCACTCTGAGTTTGACGAAAATCTGGTTCGAATTCTGTTAAAACTATTTGTTTAAAAACTTTTTATAATCTTCACCAAAAGTGGCTAAAGGGTATACATAGACTTGTCATTTCGTGTGTAATATTCACAATATTAGTAATGTGACCCCTAAAGTACAAGTATATATTCTAGGTCCTTATGAATAGGGAAATTCGAATAAGCGATGTTCGTCTGTCTGTACATAAAATCGAGTCTACCCTAGAAAAACTAGAGATTTCTGTCTTGTATTGATGTGTTGGAAATAGTACTAAATGGATTGCTATTGAAAATCAGTAAAATTCAAAATACAGTTCCAGAGCTGGAAAATTTAAACTTATTTTTGTTATATAAAACTACTAGTTACAAATTAATTTTTAGTTTTTTTTATGAATTAAACGTATTTTATAATTCAGGAGAATTAAATTGTTATAAAAAAGCAAACAAAATCAAAAAGGGATTCCAGGGTTGGACAACTGAAACTTTATTTTGGTACATAAAAGTAACCAACTAAAATACAATTTTTATTTTACTTTATATACAGTGAAACTTCTATATAACGAATTCCAAGGGAATATGAAAATACTTCCTTATAGCCATTGCTTCGCTATAAATATAGTCAGCAAAGCCTTGATATAACGAAATATGAAGAAATACGAAAAAAATTCGTTATAACTACAGTTTTCTTTATTAAATTTTTCATTATTCAATTTCATGAGATAAATAAAAAGAAAACATGTTGCTATAATTTTATTCTTACTTATTTGTATAGAGGCTTTTGTACGAGTACTGCGTTGTATAGACGCTTTTTTACGAGTACTTCGTTGTATACATTTAGACTTCGCTGTTTTATAACGGAACTTTACCATTTAGGATTTATTCTGATTTCGTTATACTGAGGTATTTGAAGGAATATTTCGTTATAGAGAGGCTTTTTTGCTCAGAATTTGTTGGTTATAGCTGTATTTTTATAGTGTATTTTTGAATGAAAAACTTCGCAATAAAGAGGTTATCTCAAGGGACTCAATAAAACATACGTTATATTAAGTTTTTCGTTATAACGTAGTTCGTTATATCGAAGTTTAACTGTATTTAACTGTTTCATTCACAAAAAATATGTTTGTGTTATAAAGGGTTTATAAAACAACTTTTGCATGAAAATCTGTTTTATAAATCAAAAATATATTTTAAGTTGAAACTTTTTTAATACATAAAAGTAACCGGCTAAAGTACAATTTTTATTTTTATTTACAATATATTAACAGCCTTATTCATAAATAAATATTTCTGTTTTATAAAGGGTTTATAAAACAAGTTTTGTATGGTAATCTATATAATAAACATTTTATAAATCAAAAATATATTTTAAGAATAAGGCCTTAAAAATATTTGAGGTTTTTGCAAGAAATTCATTGGCATTAGACACCAGAAAGCCAAAAAGACAGTTTCAGAGCTGGAAAATTATTATTATTTTTTTAATAGTAAAGTAACCACCATTGTGACGTCTAATTGGCGCTTAAATTAAAGTTTCCCTTTCACTTTTAATTTTGTTGGACTGTATTGATCTTCAAGTGATATTTAAACTTTGGATCTTCATAATACAGTTTATCACTTTGTTAACTTTTCTATAATTCTAAACAGGAAATTAAATGAAAAGTCTTTTTATATATTTTTCACTCAAACCAAAATGATTTAGTGATGCAAAATGCTAAGAGCCCTTTTACTCTTACAAAGTTTGGTTACGTTCACTTTATGTTAAAAAGCAACCCAATGCAAATATGCAACTTTGAGGGAACATCAAAATCTATATTGCACCCCCTTCTCTTTTCCCTTCTCTCCCACAATTTTAAGATTTTGCAAACGAAGCTTTGTGAGTGCAAAAGGGCTCTAATTATCTACCTGATTTTTATATAGCGTAACGATTTTTTTCCAAGAATTGAGTGATTAAAAAGCAAATTTGCATTTATCAAATAGTTTATTATTTTTATTATTGTTTAACTTGTAGGTATTTTAAATAGGTTACTAATTCACATTGACTGTAATTGTTTTTTAAACTATTTGTAATTACTATAGATTGGAAAATTGTTTAAGGTCGAAAAGCAATAGCAGCATTCACAATATGAATCATAATAATCGTATTATTACGGTTGTCGCATTCATATTGTACTGTTAAACGTCAGACAAGTGTTGCCACATGATATCGATTTCATTGCGTTTACGATAAACATAAGATTATATACTGCAGATGTATGTATGTATATCAAGGTCGTATCTTATCAAAATATGTAAATTTTTTTAGTACAGATCTGATGGTAGAATTATTTCAACTATTGCTGGTGTAGCTCATGACAATCACCTAATAATCTGCCATGTCATAGCACTATACTCAGCCAGAGGTCTGGCATGACAGGTTAAAATAGTCTACTCTCTCATTCTAATAAATATTTGAGTGATAAACTTCCACTATGAAACTATTGTTGTTAACTTAACCGCCTACGAATGAATGGTCCTATTGTTAACATTATAAAAATAATTATTCGCTAGTAGAATTGGAAACATATACATATAATTATTTTTTCTGTAGTGAAAACATTTAAGCGGCCCATCCATTATACAATATTATTGTATATGTTATTTGCCATACTATTTCCATTTTGGCCTCTATTATTCAATAAGTGGCGCAATAGTTTCAAATAAAATATGGCACAACTTTCTTACAATAAAAAGTAAACATAACCTATAAGCAAAACAAAAACAATATTGTACAACGTTGCCAACACGTTTCACAGTATATTGCACTTCTTTTGGTTTGCACAATAAAAATCAAAAGTCTTTTGATTTCTGCCAATATATTGTGCCACCTTTGAATATGATATACACATTGGAGATATGAGATCAGGTGTGGGAATGTTAGATTAAAATCGTTTGAATATGTGTTAACAACAAATTACAACAATAGGTTAAATAACTTAATAAAGAAATATAAATAGAATTAAATTTTTGAATCAAAAGTCTTAAATTTTATATTGATAAATAACTAAACAAAATACCCAACAAAACAAAATAAAATATTAAAAATAAATTAATTAGTAAAATTAGTTGAAAGAGAAACGCAAAAATACCTAGACTAAATTTAACAAACAAAATTTACCGTAATTAGATAAACAAATTACACCAAGCAACAGAAAAACAACATGATTGATATTTTTATTTTATTTTTTTTTTTTGTCTTCTAAATACAATAAAAATTTCAAATTCTGATCCCGGCACTCAGAGGAATATGTATACTTAATCACCCCTATCGTGAATAACAAGGGGAATTTTTGTTCACATGAAATTTTTATTCCATTCGAAGGGAAAAATGGTATCGTGAATCTCCCGTGAGAAATTATTCCGGCTATCAGTTCTCAGTGAATGCAAAAAGAGAGAAGAAGCCGAAAACAACATGAAAAATCAAAGAGTTTATGTTGAAAAATTGAAGTTTATGCAGTAATTTAAAAATATTTAAAAAAAAGCATGGCGAAATATTTAGTAGTCAAATAATTTTGATACATTTTGAAAACCAGACAAATCAAATTAAAAATATTCACAATCTTTAGAATTGGAGCAACAAATTTTACAAAGGCGCAGGCAATTGAATTGTTGCAAAAAATATAAGCTTGTATCTTATTAACGGGTCTTGCCACTAAAATAAAATTTGCAAACTCTAATATTCGAATTATAACAGAAAATACTTACATTTTCTACTCTATTCCCCACCAAAAACTAAGTGAATAAATTGAAGGGAAAAGTGAAAAAACTCGCGGGAAAAAGAATCATTCACGATCAGGGGAATTTAATTTTAGAGTAAAATCATTCACAGGGAATTTTTTCATGATTGCAATTTTAGAGAAAAGGGAAAAATTATTCATGATAGGGCTGCATGTGTACTGCTCTGGGAACTATAGAGAGCAGAGAACAGATGGAGAAATAGAAAAGAGAACAAAATTTGTTATAGTAATTTTATATATTATTACGACTATTTTACTTTTCAGGGGAATTTTTAGCGATGAAGAAGGGTGCTGTAATAGGCATTTTCCAACTCTGGAACCATCTTTTTAATTTTTGTGATTTTCAATACTAATTTATTACTTTGTAAATTAAAATATATTACCCAAGAAAAAAGTTATACTTCTTTAGTTACTTTAATATTAAAAAAATTGTATTTTCCAGCTCTGGTACCGTCTTTTTGGTTTTTTTGATTTCTAATAGCAGATAATTTCTTTTAAGAGCAGCAAAAATGTTTAATGTATAGAAAATGAGCAAAAAAATGTTGTGGTTTTTCCAACCCTGGAACCGTCTTTTTGATTTTTCGTGCCAATCTAATTCTTCCTAAAGTATTATTTTAATTAACATAAACACTAAAATTTGTTTTTTTAGTTACTTTCATATAAGCTTAAATTTTCCAGCTCTGGGACCATAATTTGTAAATTACTAATTTTTAATACTAATCTATTTACGACTATTTCCAATACATCAATCCAATACCGAACTCTAGTTATTTTGTGGCTAAGGAAAACCAATTTCACCGACAGACACACGGACATCGCTTAATTGACTCCCTTATTCAGAAGGATCCAGAATATATACATATATGTATACAGTTTATGGGTTCGCATATTAATATTGTGGAAATTACACAAGGAGTGGCAAACCTTTTATCAAAAATTAGAAATTTTTTTCTATTAAAATCAATAGATAAAATTTACATTTAATGCTGATTGTATATATTTTAAAGAAGCTACTCCAATGAATGCCTCATAACTTGAGAACACCTGGTCTTGTTTGATTAAAATATTTCTTTAAAAAATTGACCAAGATCAATGGAGCCCCTTTGAAAGTTAATAGCAATAATAAAAAAATATTGCAAAATTTTTACTACTATTTTTGGACACAAAAATATATATGCGTACATTTACTTTTGTTGCATGGTGTTATTAGTGTAAACGATTCTGCTTTCACACAGCAAAATGGTTTAATTTTAATTTCATTCAGTTTCTAGCGGCCAAAAACTCAATTTTAAAAATGTTAATACGCATTTTTGTTGTTGTTGTTGTTCTTTGTTCAACAACCTTGAACTTAATTTTATTTTTCAGTTCTTTGGCTTGAAATAATTTAAAAACTTGTTGATATTATTTTTTTTAAACGATGATTACGAAATAAATTATAAGAAAAGGTTGGAATTTCTAAAAATTTACATATAACGTAACGTTTTCGCTAAATAACAATCTGTATTAGGTGTTGGTAATTGCTTCCGCCGTTCATATATAGATGGCTTTTATGAAGAAAGTGGGCGAATTATTAGTACATACGAGTATTTGGAAGATTTTCAATAAACTTTGTTTTATGTCAATAAAATGTCATGGGAACTTTAGTGGTTTTATAATATTAAAAACATAATAAAAAAAGTATTAAAATATATGTATATAAACGGCATAGAGTTATTCTTACCCCCAATAATTTTTGCAATTTTCAAGTAATAAAATTTTTAAGTAAGTTTTAAATTTTCCATTAAATACTGTATTTAAACAGGCTTGAATGATAGCATTAAAATGTTATTAAGAACATTAAAATAAGATTTTAGCATCATTATCATATTGAAGGTTTGTGTCTGCTGTATAGTTTTTACTAGCAACTTTTACACTTTGAATGGAATTATTAAAACAATTGCTAAAGTCACTAAAAAGGCCATTATTATAAGCTGATATTAAAAACACGTTCGCAAAATTCGCAATCAAAAGATTATGATGTGAAAACTTTTAACCCAAGTACTACATTGAAAAATTATTAAATCTTAAGTTATTTAAAAAAAACGAACACGAAATTAAAATCTGCTTAATTATAGCCGTAATAAGATAGGTATTTATTTATTTTTTTTTGTCGCATCATTTTCTAGTAATTAGCACGTAAAAGTAAATAATAAAACTAGATAATTCTTTTTTTAAATTTATATTAAAAACAAACTTAAGTTAATCTTTTTATTATATTTAAATAACCTTAGCAAAGACTTGAGGAAAACATTTGTTTTCAATAATTGTGTGAAATAAATTTATGTATGTACGAGTATATACATATTTAATTGCTAAGTTAGTGAGGACATGAACGAGCATGTACTTGAGAATAGGGTTATAACTGACTGTTAGCAGTGATAACGGATAAACACATGATTAGTCGAACCTTAGAACAAACATCCGCGCGAGTTACTTAGCTGCTGCACGGACGACTCAATGCTAGCGATAGAACAGGCCCAAGTTCCTTTACAAAATATTAGGGCTACAGATGTCAGCACTATTCTGAACACCCAAATGCCAATTAGGATAAGCAGTGCCTAGCGCAGGAAACTTTAGGAACATTTTGGATTTCAAGAACAAGAAATTGTTTTGTTTGGACAAAAGCCAAACATGATAGTTGTTTTTATACTCATTTTTAAAATTATTTTATTCGATTAAATTAAACATATTTTAATCGATTAAAAAATATATCAAAAATGTTAGATTTTTCAATCACTCTTTAATAAATATTTAAAAATCTTTGCATTTAAATAATATGATTATTTTAATCGAATAAATTACTCGATGAAATTCTAAAAGGAAAATACTGCCTTTTTAAGACCCAACTATACATGTTTCATTTTGGAAAGAATTTTATTCGTTTATATTACAAAATATTTTTTAACCATTAAATTTAATATACAATTTTTTTTACTTTCTGCTTTAAAAATATTACATTTTAGTATATTTTTCGATTATTTCAATCGTTTAAATTATTCCTTACATGTTATTCGATTAAATTCTCAAAGCATAAATTTTGCATAGCTTATTTTGACAGTTTAAAATTAATTTATTCGATTAACGTAAATAAGATATATTAATCGATTGATAATCGATGATGCCTAAAATATTGCACTTTTTATTTATTATTAATATTATAGATCATTTTCGATTTGAAAACATTTTATGTATAGGTATCATTCGATTAAATTCCCAAATTAAGAAGTAACCGCTATAACTTATTTTGATAATACTATATTATTCGGTTGAAAATAATGTATTATTCGATTATAATATTATATTATTCGATTAAATTAAGGGGAATCCTTAAATCGATTAAACTTTGAGGCCTGAAGTATCAGACTTTTTAATTATTTGCTACAACTTATTTTGATAATACTATATTATTCGATTAATAATACTATATTATTCGATTATAATACTATATTATTCGATTAAATTAAGCAAAATCATTTAATCGATTAAAGTTTGGGGCTTAAAGTATCAGATATTTTAATTATCCGCAATAACTTATTTTGGTAATACTATACTATTCGATTAATAGTATTATATCATTCGATTATTTTGTTCGATTAAGGCCTAAAGTATCAGATTTTTGAATTATTCTAGATTTTTAAATCGTTTAAATTATTCTTTACATATTATTCGATTAAACTCGCCAAGCAAAAATTATTAATTTAAGAATCAAGAGCTATAAATATGCATCGCTCATTTTGATATTACTGCTTAAAATTATTTTAATCGATTAAATTAAAGAATATATTTTAATCGATTAAACTTTTTTAACAAAAATTTAAAAAAATTGTTCGCCTAAATTCACAAAAGAATAACTATCTTATTGAAAATCAAGAGCTATAAGTTGTTATCACGTTTCATAATTATGTTATTCGGTTATGTTGTTTAATTTAATCGAATAAAAATACTTTTCGTCTAAACGATTTCGTTGCATAAATTTCAAATTTTTCAATTATTCCTTAAATTTATGAAATATGTTTACCTTATGATTCTTTTAATCGCTTAAATTATTTGTTGTACGCAAAACTAAAATTAGCGATTTTTATAATCGAAATCCTATTCTTAAGGAATCAAATAAGAAATAGAAAAAAAACTACAAGTTAGTTTTTTTTTTCAAAAAAGAAATAGAAAATGAAATGCCGCCATATTATTTTTGACTTCTTTTCAATTGCATGAATATCAATTTATGTTAGAATTATAATTGTACTAAAAATAATTAATCGCATGGTTAAGATTCGATTGAAAAAGTAGAACACAATTTTGTATGAAAATGATCAACAATTAAAATACAATGTTGTATGATTATACGATGAAACAACGTTAATGGCATTTAGTGAATGGAACAATTTTTTTTTTCTCATTGGCCTAAAGTACAATAACCAATTTTCCCATCCCTGGTATTGTGAAATATTGAGCCTTTATTTATATATTTTATTACGAAAATATAATTGCAGTTTTTTACATATTTTTTTGGTTTTATTAAAACTAGATTTTATGGTTAAATGTTTAAGATGTGGTATGAACAAAAAAAATCTTAATTCTTAAAACTGAAAGTTGTTTTGTGTATTGCAATTTAAGTTGAAACCATAAATTTATTTCAACGTTACAATTTAACTGCAGCTTTTTATTCTTTTAATATCATGTTTTTTCCATTAACGAAAATGTTGTTCTTTACGTTTTAAGTAAAACGTGCTTTAAGTAAAAACATGTGTACACAAGCATGTTACTGCCTAATAAATATATACATATTTATGCTCAATTAAAGAATTTAATGAATTCGTATTATAAAAACTAAAAAAAAATTAATTGCTCAATGCCAAACTTTAAATTAAAAATAAATTAAAAACTATGGTAAAAAGTTTGCAATTAATTTATTTTATCAAAGGGCATTATACTCGGTTACTTTTTTATATCCATCATCTTCATTTGCTTTTATGCTATAAAAACAATAATAAATTATTGTTTAATGTTGGTAATAAAAAGAACTAACTGCCTGTTTAATGATTTAAGAAAAACATATTTTTTATTTAAATTTGTTTTTGTTTTAAATATTTTTTGAGTGAATAATTTTCTGGTATAATTTTCAAATCAAATATATTATAATCTCATTAATATTGACGTCACTGAAATTTCATTACATATTCAAAATACTTTCTTTAATTCTCGGATAAATTAATTATTATTTTCCACTCTTAGAAGACAGACAACAACAATAATATTATCCGAAATACGACTTCCAAGATGTTATTTTTATTAATATTTAAAATAAAAGCAATATTTTAGAAGTTGTTTTTGTGCTCCAGGCAGTTACAAGTCTTTTAAGATTAATTACTTGTATTTATAATATTAATATATTTGTCACATCTGATATATAACATATTTATGTATTTTTTATTGCTCATATAACAAAAATAAAAATAAAGTTAATAAAAACAAGTCGTAAATGAACGAGTTTAGCAATGGAATTTTTATTTTTGGCGTAATAAAGTCAGTTTTATTTCGCAATATTTAATTATATCTGATTTGACTAGATTTCACACGCACATGTAAACACATACACCACAACATACACGTAGTTTCTTATAATGATCTGATTGTTTAACGTTGAAAATTGCCTGACTACCCAGCAAATTTAATACGAGATTCTAGGTACGCTTTAAACTGCTAGAGTACGCAGTATTATCAATCGATTATTCGATTTATTTTAAACATCGAATAACTTTAATTTAAGAAGCTCGGCTTCTGGCAAAGCATTTAATAAACATCCAATTAAAGGGATTTATTCAATATAAATAACAGCACAAAGTTTTAATTATTTATTAAAAAATGAATTACCCAGGAAACATCTATTCCATCATCTTATGTAATTGGAAACCTTCATTCCATGACTTTGTTTGATTTTTTCAATATTATTTTTTGCTGAACATTTTTTCAAATCATTTGCTTATTTGTACAAAAAATAGTTTGCAAAGTAAATTTGCAAATCGTGTATAGGTGCACAGATGCCGACAGGTGACGGAGACCATCACCCCTATCGTGAATAACAAGGAGAATTTTTGTTCACTTGAAAATTTTATTCCACACGAAGGGAAAAATGGTATTGTGAATCTCCCGTAAGATATTATTCCCGCTATCAGCTCATAGTGAATGCAAAAAAATAGAATAAGCCGAAAACATAATGAAAAATCAAGGAATTTGTGTTGAAAAATTTAAGTTTATGCAATAATTTAAAAAGTATGACTAAATATTTAATAGTCAAATAATTTTGATACATTTTGAAAACCAGAAAAAACAAATTAAAAATATTCTTAATCTTTAGAATTGGAGCAACAAGTTTTACAAAACGCAGGCAATTGATTTGCTGCAAAAAATATAAGTTTGTATCTTATTAGCGGATCTTGCCACTAAAATAAAATGCAAACTCTAATATTCGAATTATAATAGAAAATACTTACATTTTCAACTCTATTTCCCACCAAAAACTAAGTGAATAAATTAAAGGGAAAACTGAAAAAACTTGCGGGAAAAAAATCATTCACGATCAGGGGAATTTCATTTTAGCGTGGAATCATTCACGGGGAATTTTTTCATGATTGCAATTTTAGGGAAAAGGGAAAAATTTTTTATGATAGGGGTGCATATGTCGGCGATGTTGTTAACTAGTATTTTATCCGTTATTATAACTGACTGTAAACGACGTATGCCTTTACAAAATAAGTAGCAGCTACGTATAATTCTTCAGAAGCACCGTATATCTATACAGTTATCTGAGGTGTTGAAATTAACTAGCGCGAATGACAGGCAAAACTCTCGAAAAGAAAGTAAACGATCAGTGGTCTGGCTGCACTTAAAAAATAATTGCCAACGAGGCTTGATGTTGATTGGCTCAGAGCTGTTTTGAAACATCCACTTGGTTATATTTCCCCAAAAATTATGTGAATTGCAGAAAAAGAAAAAATTTTCATATTAAATTGAATTAAGATTCCATAGGCTAATTGTTCGAAATTTTAATTTAAATCTCAGAAAGACATGATAAATATTCCAAGGCACAAAGGCAAGTCAACATCAGTTTTTTGTTATTCAACTTACACAGCAGAGCAGAACAGCTGTTTTCGAAAGACGCAACCCTTTCATCATCAGTGCTCATGTGTATTGTGTTTGTCACCACTTATTAGGTGGCTTAGTTGAACGTGATAACAGTTCCTATTTACACAAATTTTATTGTGAAAAAGGATACGAGAACTGTATCAACCTGATGTTAACATGTTATTGTTATAATACCCGTGTTACCGTTTGATTATTTTTCTTCATGTCCCATTTTTCTGAATTTTTTGTTCCATCATACCTAAATCAAACTTTTTTGGTTTGAATTTTATACTTAAGTACATGTGAACGTTTTCCAATTTTATTATTGAAGAATTTTCATTCTTCATTTTAAAACCACATGTGATTTGAAGTTCATCACTATTTGGTTATATTTTCAGTTGTTGTTTTTATACCCTCCAAAAAGAACGCAGCGAAATATTCCTCTAAAAGCCTCTGAAGTATGTAAACACTATATACCCTTGACAAGTGATGAAATCTAAGACGTTCTAGCCACGTCCGTCCGTCTGTGGAAATCACAATACAGTCCAAACGAACAGAGCCAGATCCTTGCAATTTGGATAGATAGATAAATTTTGAAGGAAAGCATAGGTCAAATTCGCAAATGGGCTAAATCGGTTCAGAGGGAAAAAAGTTCCCCTAAGAAGAACTAAATCAACCTCTAGAAAAACAAAATAATTAAAATTTTTGTTTTAATTTTGTTAAGCTAATGATATATTTTTATGTCAAAGAAGGTCCAAAGCATTAAACTTGTAGTCAGAAAATCTGAAAAATCTATTTTTGAGCCCCGCCCCCTTTTAGTGGACTTTGAAGTAACATATTACATGGAAAAATAGTGTAAATATTTAACGAATTGTATTTTTTAAAATTACATTCTTTAAAAATTAAATTTTTAAGCTTTCGTGACGCATCTGAGATGTTCTCTAATCCTCCCCTGCCCTATCCCTTTACACACCATTGCCTCCTAAATAACCCTATAAAAAAAGTTTTGTTTACAATTAATTACACCAAAAATTTACTTTATAAGTTTTTACGACGAAGGTGAGTTGTCTTCCTGCTTGTTTTTTTAATTGTGTTATATTTTATTTTAAAAATTGCTAGATGTATTAAAAACATTAAACCCAATATTAAATTAGAAAAATATGATATATTTTTAATGTCAGTTGTTTATATATAAAACGTTTAAAAAAAATTACTAAAAAAGTCAGGTGTGACTAAAAAATGTATTTTTAATAATTAAATTAGTACACTTCCATGCGTTTAAAATTGCACTTTTTTTATAATGCATCATTTTTTTGTGGCAGTGTAGCACCGACAACAGAATTTTGATACAAGGCTTTAATGAAATTAGCAATTAGAGCCACAACAATATAAAATAAATTTTCACGGTAGAGCCATTAGAGTCAATAATTGCTTCATGGATTTCGAACGATCGAATTTGGATCTTCCTCAAGCACATCTGCTTCGTGTGCTATAAAATTATACCACTCAGTGAATATATCTAGGTTTGACTTTCCGTGTTTAATTTGCACAATAATAATATGTGATTGCATAAAGTGTATGTATTCTAGGTTCTTATGAATAGGTAAGTCGAATAACCTATGGCCGGTTGTCTGTACGTGAAATCGAAGCCCCTAAAACAAACCTAGAGACTTTGGTTTTGGATTGATGTATTGAAAATAGTCCTAAACAGATTGCTATTGAAAATTAACAAAATCCAAAATAAAGCGGCCAGAGCTGGCAAATTTTGATATATTTTTGGTATATAAAACAATTTAGCTAAAAACAATTTTTGTTTTTTTTTTTAATTAAACGCATTTTATAATTCAAGAAAAATTAAATTGTTATTAAAAATTAAACAAAATCAAAAAGAGAATTCCAGAGATGGACAATTGAAACTTTTTTGGTACATAAAAGTAACCAACTAAAAGCAAATTTTTCTTTTTCTTTCTATGTGTATTCAATATATTCTATGTTTTCGAAAGAAATTCATTGTTATTAGAAAGCAGAAAAGCCAAGGTTGGAAAATTTAATACTTTTTTGGAATATTAAAGCACCTAAATAATGGTAGGAACACAACTGGGACGAGCGACGAATTTCGTTCAGTACGACGAATTCGTTAGTAAAAATTCGCTCTGTAAATTCGTCGTATGAAACACAATAACGACGAATGAATTAAAATAATAAACAAATATATTGTAAATTTTTTTAAAAATCTTTGTAATCCTCTGATGCCTGATTGTTCACATTCAATAATTGTCCCGGTGGTGTCCATTTTTTCCAGAACAAATTATTTTCTAAAAAAAATTGTTTCTGTAAATAAATTGTTCTTTTCATTTTACAGCTGATGAAGTGACCATATGAAAAAGTAGGAAATAGGAAGAAACACTATATTATAAAAAGTGTTCAAAATTAATAAAAAGTTCTCCGAATAATAAAATTTTTGTGAATTGGTGAAATCAATTTGGTGAAAGCATCAAGTAGTGAACTATGTTTTTCCACAAGAAACCAGTTTGAGTATAAGAAACCTGGTCACCTGATAATGTTTTGTTCGTCGTTCGCTGACGAAACAATTAGAAATAAATCTATTTCGACCAACACCACGATTGTGTGCATTTTCATATACACTGATGTCGAGGCGAATTCATACCAGGTGGCCTTAGTTCAGAAATTGGTGATCAGCTGTTACCAAGGCAAAATTATCGAACTGTCAAAGTGTTCTTCTGGTTTTTCGTTTTTGTGTGCGGCCATTGTTTTTTCCAAAGCATTTCATTTGACAGTTCAATAAATTTTACACAGAGGTGCATGAATTCGCCTTGCACCAATGTGTTTTATTTTTGGCGACGAATATTCGCGACCAACAATTCGTCGCAGTTGTGTTCCTAGCACAAAACTAAACTAATTTTTTTCGTTTGCAATCAAATATAGAAAATTAGAAAGAAATCAATTAGTATTGAAAATCAGAAAAATAAAAAAAAATGGTTCCAGGGTTGGTATGAAAATATGTATGTGAAAGGCATATAAGATTCGGCACAGCCGAATGAATATATTTTGGATTTATATTTATTAAATAAAATCGAATTTCTAATACAACAGGACATAATATCTTATAATTTAAATTATTACACCCCCCCCTACAAGAAATTGCTTATAGAAACTAACGCATACAAAACTTATTAACTAATACAATTATATGTAAAATGGTTTCCTGACAATATTTACGTCAGTACTGACGGTTCTTAAGTCAGATCTGAGGATATTTCCATCATCACCTGCTGTACTCTCTCGTACTTCAGATAAATTTGCGTACTAGTTCACGAACTTCATAAGTATGAGGGAGAAACAAAATCACACTCACACGAACGTATTCAACGTTTTTTAAAATTGATCTTAATAAAATTATAGAAATTTCTGGGTATGTACCCATCAGCAATAACCATCACATGATGCATCAAATGACCGCCGTTATTCTTGTAGGTCCCATATTTACAAAAAATAAAATGTATTTAAAGTCTGTTTTAAAAAAATTTAGTATGACAAATTTTGAATAAAATACATTTTAAACTCATTTTAAATTTTATGAATATGGAGATTAGGTTGAGTTGAAAGGAAATAATCACGTGTCAAAATTAAGAATATGTACCAATAACAGACGAATAATAAAAGGAATAATAATAAATTAAATATTGACCTCTTTTTATTTATTTTATTATATTTATTAAGCTTGAGGTATTTTTATAAAATTATTATTATTAATTATTGTTAGCGAAATATTGAATTTTGTTAAATACAATTTTTAATAATTTTATAAAAAAGGCCTCGAGATTAATAAATTAAATTAAAGTAAAACTCATAATCATATTTATTGTTATTAACTATTTATTTTTATTATTTTTTAAATATTTTCTTAGCTGAAACTGACTTGAAATGCCCCCGAGATGATTTATTTCTGTTAAGATTCTTAAGAGTTTGCAAATTCTACCCCGAAAGCGCTTTAAAATTGGTGAGATTTTTTATATATACAATACCACATTTACAAGGTTTAATTAATATTATTTTTGATTTTTTTTTTTATTCAGATTAAAAACTATTATTCATTCAAAACCAAACATGCCGATATTTACAAAGATTTATTGCCAAGCAATGAGAAAAATGTATTCGATCACAATGTCATTATAATATTTCCCAATCGAGATCAACTGGGTAGAAGAGTAGCAGTCTTAGAGTTGGGAAGTAAGTGTGAAGAGTATTAATATCGAGAGAGAAAAAAAATATTTAACAAAAAAATTTATTTGCTTAACAGAGAACTGGAAACACAAGAAAGTCAGCTTGGATGAGGTATTCAAGGGAGCCGTTCTATGTTTGGAAGTTGCCATGTGCGAGCCAGAGACCCAAATTAATGGCGTCGTAGTCATCTTCGATATGGATGGCTTAAGTTTACAACAAACTTGGCAATTTACACCGGCCTTTGCTAAACGTATTGTCGACTGGTTGCAAGATTGCGTGCCGCTACGCATTAAGGCCATACACATTGTTAATCAACCAAAAATCTTTAATGTGGTATTTTCACTGTTCAAGCCTTTCTTAAGAGAGAAACTGCGCAGCCGGATTATTTTCCATGGTACTGATCGTGAATCTTTGTTTAAATACATGTCACCCGAATGTTTACCCGCTTGCTATGGCGGTACACGTAAAGAGCCCCGTATCGATGGTGCGGAATGGTACAAGCTATTGATGATGTGTGAAAATGAGTACAAAGCCATCAATTCGTATGGCTATAATAAGTAGTAAAGACAAATGATTACAAATGATCATTTGTAAAAATCTCATCCATTCTATTGCCACTTTTTTCGCAAATAATATTCTAAGTTTTATCACGTCCTCATTATATGTAGCAAATTTGGTTTTAAGGACTTTCAATTCCTTTTTTATAATTATTTATTTTATAATACCTGAGTAGTTATTTGTATATGCTTCATCATCGGGGAAAGATTTATGCAAAATGGTCACCCTGTTCATAATTTGCAAACGATTTAGACGAAATGAGTTTTTGCCATTCAAAACCGGGTAAATTAATTATGAATAACTAACAGATTTTCAGATCTCTTATCGTATAGAACAGTTTGATATTGGAAATCGAAATGAAAGCTGATGCCTAAATTTCCGAACTGCGGAATAAATATATTTACGTTTTGAACCGAATATTTTCCCTATTATTGTAGTTGTATTCCTGGGGGCTGTTCACATATTGCGTAGTATCATTTCCGCCACTTTCCTTGACTTAACAGTCTTCCATTATAACAAATCCCTATGCCTTTCCTTCTCACCATATCCCTAAATGGGTTATGTAACATATGAATTGCGTCGCACTGAAATATACTTACACACATATCGTCACTCAAAATCTGCAAGACCGTAACTAAGAAAAAAAATCCGATTTTTTTTTATTATGCTGTATTTTCATTAATTTATATCATAATCAATCAAAAAGTATATATTGAATTTTTGCCAGTTACGGCATTTTGGAGTTTAGCTGACGATATGTACATCTGTAAATAATTTATTAAAAAAATTTTACTGCCTTATTCATAAAAAATATTTCTCCTTTATAAAGAGTTTATAAAACAAATTTTCTAGGCAGATCTGTTTTATAAACCTTTTATAAATCAAAAATGTTTTTTTTTTATGAATAAGGCATTTATTTAACAAGAGGCTAACAAAACAAATTTTTGTATGATAATTTGTCCTATTAACCTGTTATAAATTGGTACAAAATTTTTAAATTAGGCCTTAAGCATTTTATGAATCTAACTTTTTTTTTTATAAATTAGGCTGTAAAACTCAAAATATAATAGGTCTTAAAATTTAATTTATTAAAAAAAAATTTGATTTACAACAAGTTAATAGGACAAACTTTTATAGAAAAATTCGTTTTATAAGCCTTTTATTAATAATTTTTAGTATACTAGTAGCCTTATTCATAAAAAGATATGTTTTGATTTATAAAAGGTTTATAAAACCGATTTACATACAAAATTTGTTTTATAAACTTTTTATTAAACAGAAATATTTTTTCCCCCTTATTCATAAAAATTATGATAGTCTAATAACAGCGTAATAAAACAAAATTTCATATGAAATTTGCTCTATTACACTCTTATAAGACTCTCATAATTTTTATAAATAAATGTTGATTTCATAGAAAAATTTCTTTTATAAGCCTCTTATTAATTAAATTCTTTTTATAAATTAGGCTGCTAATTTGTTAAAATATTATCTGATTTACAACAGGTTAATACCACAAGTTTTGATATAAAAATTTGTTTTATAGCCTCTTAGTAATAATAATTTTTTTATAAATTAGTCTGCTAATTTAATAAAATAAAATATTTTCTGATTTATAAAAGGTCAATAGCACAAATTTTCATATAAGAATTTGTTTTATAAGGTTCTTATTAACCAATTTCTTTTTTTATAAATTGGGCTGTTATGTAAAAAAAATCTGATTTATAACAGGTTAATAAGGCAACTTTTCATAGAAACATTTGTAGAGGCTTATAACTATAAATTATTATAAAATTTTTATAAACAAATTTTGGTTTATAGCTGGTTAATAGGACAAATTTTCAAACAAAAATTTGGTTTGCAAAATTTTGCATTAAATGAGAAAAAAAATTACAAAAAGATATTTAGTAAATCGAAAGAAATACAGGTAAAATCGAATATCATGCCAAATTTAATATTAAAAATAAAATGAAGAACGGGGAAAACTAAATCTTAACCTCAAAAAATACACAAAAATAACACATTCTCTACCAAGATTTTGAAAAATGTATTTCTTGATGAAGAATATTCAAATAAGACTCAGGATAGCAGATTATGTAAATTTGTTTATACATCTACACATACATGCATAATGACTTTCTGCGCTCTCTCATTTGGACTGTTCAGACATTCTTGCCCATTTTTGATTTTTAAACACTAAGAATGATTTATCCCTTTTATATTAATTTGTATGGACTTTTAAGTTAAATTGAGTTTTAAAATTTTTTATTTTATGATTTTAGTTTTTACTTATAAGTATTTATTTATACTTTTGACAGTTAGTTTAAGCTAGCAATTAGAGCTTCGCAACTGCGAACTACTTCACTACCAAAATTTTGAGAGCACGATCGAAATAAGAAACAGAAATGAGAGAGCGAAACAGGAATTTAAGTGTCCGTAGAAGTAGATTATTAATTTGAATATAGCATTTTAGAAAACATAAAACTTTTGGGGGCTGTAAATATCATTTAAGATCAGGGATTATGTTTCATTATTTTTTAAGATATATATTTATAAGGGGTTTTATTTTAAGCAGAATATAATTTTTATATCGTATAAAGCTAATTTATATGCTAATAAATTTAAATAATATTATGAAAAATAAAAAACTAAATAATAAAAACAAACAATAAATGAAAAAAACAAAACAAAATTGCATTTATATTTTAATCAAGTGTATTCTGTAAACCATGTGGAATAAAATTTTTTAGCAATTGCAATTATCATTGTTGTTCTAAATAATAATTTGTAACATCAAAGACTTGGCAATTCCGAAAATTTTCATTCCGCATGGTATACGGAACAGGACGAAATTTTTATTTTTATCAATTACACTACATTTTAATGGTCAGCAGTACAAAGGATTAAAAAAAAATATTCCCCCTTATGCTAGGAACACAACTGCGACCAAATATAAAACACATTGGTGTATATGAAAATGCACACAATCGTCGCGTTAGGCGAAATT
Organism: Linnaemya tessellans; assembly: GCA_951800035.1. Lineage (NCBI taxonomy): Eukaryota > Metazoa > Arthropoda > Insecta > Diptera > Tachinidae > Linnaemya > Linnaemya tessellans. The sequence continues at coordinate 15,253,564 of OX637533.1, read as the reverse complement.
CGTTATACTCAGCGAAAGTTGAAATATATTTGTTTCTAATTGTTTCGTCAGCGAGCGACGAACAAATCAATATGAGGTGCCCAGGTTTCATATACTGAAACTGGTTGTTTTTGTGGGAAAACATAATTCACTACTGTATTGTTGCATCTAGCACGAAAATTTTCAGTATATACTAAAAATGCATTCACCAATTCACAAAAATGTATCATTCGGATGACTTTTTATTAATTTTGAACACTTTTTATAATATATTCTTTCTTCCTATATCCTACTTTTTCATATGGTCACCCATGAGCTGTTAAATGAAAAGAATAATTTATTTACAGAAAAAATTTTAAGAAAATAATTACAAAAAGGAATTTGTTCTGGAAAAAAATGGACACCACCGGGGTAATTATTGAATGTTTAAAGAATCTGGCATCAGAGGATCATAAAGATTTTTAACAAAATTTAAAATTTTTTTGTTCATTATTTTAATTTATTCGTCGTTATTGTGTTTCATACAACGAATTTATAGAGCGAATTTTTACGAACGAATTCGTCGTTCGTCCCAGTTGTGTTCCTACCATTATTCTGTAACTATTTGTCAACGTCACGTCAAGATAATATCTAAACTAAGACATACTCTTTTCTTCGGCTCTTAATTAATTTCAACATACTTTCATTATTTTCTAGGCCTTAGTGGATAATCAGAGGCTATTGGTAGTACATATTCAATTGTTGCCCTATTTTTGATATTGTCTTGACGCGACTATGACAAATAGTTACAGAATAAGGGAGATTTTTAATCATGATAAATCTATATTTAAAAAAATAAATATAAAATATGATGAAGAGCGATTTATACAAGAAAACGAGTTGAAAGTGATAAAACTTTGATGTCTGTGCTATAGTCTTTTTTTAATAATTTTCAAATTTGATTTCAATAGTTTTTTTCACAGTTATATTGTTTCGCTAATTTATTACATCGAAAATAGGACACCTACAAACTTCTTGTGGACAACAATTAACTACTTCTGAGAGCTTCTGACTACTCTCTTTGGCGGTGAATATGGCAAGAGGTTGCAATAAATTAATAATTGTTGAAAATAATGAGTACAGAAATGTTCTAATTTTGATACTGTCTCGACGTGACGTTGACAAACAGTTACAGAATAAGGGGGATTATCTTCTGGTAGGTTTTCAGTCAGTAATTTAGGACTAGCTTAAAACTAGTTGTAACTATCAGACGGAATTCATCAACTTTTTTCAAAAAAAAATTCTTGTAAACGATCGATTTCCATCACATATCTGCATACGTATTTTCCATTTTATTTTGTTTTATTTTTTGTTTTAATTAATTTAATCATTTAAATTAAAATCATATTGGATATTGTAATACAATAGAAATGTTAGAGTTTTCAACGATTCTCATTACAGAAAAAAAATTTAATACGATCACAATTCTTCGGTAAACTGTTCATTATGATTAATGCCAAAAACTATATCCTTGCCTTTTGTATAAGCCCATGCCATTCGCTTCGAGGTCCAATGAATACCAATTTCACCCTTTGCATCAATCGTTATGGCGCCACCAGTGCCAGCTAAACGTTGTGTCATCTCTTTACAGGCCTCTTCGGTTGCCTGTTGTGCCGTCTTATTTTCATAACGTATTTTTGCAAGTATCTTCTGAGCTAAATTAAAACGCATAATAGTTTCTCCGTGGCCAGTAGTCGACACTCCGCCCATACAATTATCAGCATATGTACCACAGCCCAAAAGCGGTGTATCACCAATACGACCTGGTACTTTGCCTGTAATACCACCCGTGGAAGTGGCAACTGCTATATTACCTTTACTATCTATGGCTACAGCTCCCACAGTACCGGGTTCACCGGGAGCATCCAATTCTGTTCTTGCATAAGTGGTATCTACACCTTGACGTTGCAGCTCTTTAAATTCATTTAACGCTGCAATAGCACCTTTTGTAACCAGAGAACCAGCTGGAATATATAAAAGAAATATTTTAATTATTATTATTATTTTTTGTTATTTATAAATTTTCTTTCTACCTTCCAGTTGCTTAAAACCTTGTGCCACAGCAAATTTCTGGGCAGCAGCTCCTCCCAAAAACGTATGCTTAGTTTTCTCCATTACACGTCTAGCCACAGATATGGGATATAAAATATCATGCAAAAGTGTTACACAGCCCGCTTTCAAATCTTTACCTTCCATAATACTGGCCTCCACTTCAGCATTGCCTTCTAGATTCAAACAGGCGCCATAGCCAGCATTAAAATTTTCATCTTCCTCCATTTTACGTACGGCCGCTTCTACTGCATCTAAAGCACTCACTTCACCGCCATCGGAAGGCCATAAGTGTTCCTTGGCCGCTCGTATGGCCAGTTTCATGCCAGTTAATTTACCATTCACCCTGGCATCTGTTATATCTCCCGCTCCGCCGTGTATTAATAAAATTGCTTCCATTCTGTTTGGCAAAAGTGAACAAAACTGTTTAAATATTTTCGTATTTTGTTGCGTGGTTTTGTTGGATCAGCTGGTATAAAATGTCTTGAAAAAAATTCTTTTACAACTGGTTTATTCCAAGGCACATGCAATAGGAGGGCTCAATAAAAATAATATTGATCGCTTTAATAATTTAAAAAGTATGGAACATATTTGTAAGATTTTCCAAACCAGTTCTTAGGCTGCTCCTTTTCTGCGTTAGGAATTTAAAAAAAATTTTTTATTACATAATTTAATATATTTTCAACCAAAATAATATTATTAGTTTACATACCAATTTTAGTCCACACAAAGACACTCACTCACCCTAATCTTACCACAATTCTTGTGTTTAGTGTTATTCATTACTTATCAACTTTCTTATCAATCATTCATTTTATTTTCATTTTTATATGCATATAATGTAGGCTATATGAATATAGAGTTTTTACATACAAAGATTATGTACTAAGCGAAAAAAGCCTTAACCGGCATTTCAGCAAGTTCGTTATTATAAATTGAAAATCTAGTTTTGAAAACGGCAATCAAAATTTAGAAATTGTTTTTGTTGTAATTGTTTATATTGCAGAATAAGTCTTATATCTGAAATAATTTTGGAATTCGAATAATATCGATTAAAGAAGATGTTTTTCAAAAAATTGGCTTGAGATTACAAAAAAGCGGGTCTGAGTACACATATGCCACTAACCGCAAATTGTGGCCGAGGAAGCCCTCTATATTGCACAATAATTTAAAAAAAAAATTGGCTTGAGGGGATTAGTGGTCATAATTTGGCCATTAAAAAAATGGGGATGGGTACACATATGCCACTACACACAAATGATGTCCCAGGGATTCCTTTATATTGCAGAAAAAGTCTTATGTCTTAAATAATTTTGGAATTCGAATAAGTATGAATTTAAAAATAATAATTGTTTAAAAAAATTGGCTTCAGAAAAAAACAAGTAAACGTGCTATATTCGGCTGTGCCGAATATTAAATACCCTACACAGATGTAATTCATCTTTCTCTCTTTCTTGCTAAAACAGAAAGTAGGTTTAATTAAAACAAACAAAATGATACATATTATTAGTTACTTTTATAAAAAATCAAAATTTTTAACAATTTTGGTTACCAAAAAAACTCATTTTTCCAACCCTGGAAGCGAAATTTTATTTGCTTTTTTTTTTGTTTTTTTAACAGTACAACTCTTCTGGAGGTATAAAGTAGTTTTATTTAAGAAAAATTAAAAATTGTTCACCATTTTGGTTACTTTCATGTACTACAAAATATTGCACTTGTCCAACCCTGAACTTTTGATTTTTTTTTTAATTTTTGATACCAATTTTGTTTTTCCTACATTATAAAATAGGTTTAGTTAGCAGCAAAAAAAACAAATCAACGTCAGTTGCCTTTTTGGTTACTTTTAAGTATAAAAAATATTTTCAATATCGCACCCCTGGAAGCGAAATTTAAATTTAAAAGAATTTTTTTTTACCGATGCAAATCTACATGATGTTTAAAGCAGTTTTATTTAAGAACAACTTAAAATTTTAAGCCAGTTTAGTTACAAAATACTGAATGGGCCAAAAAAAAAACTTTTTATTTCCCATCCCTGGAAAAAAAATTAATTTTTTTAGTTTTTCATGGATCATTGAGGCTTCCCAAAGCATGAAATAGGTTTAATTTACAAACAACCAAAAAAATAATTGGTTTTTGCTAGTCCAGAAATAGGTGTAAGCTTCCCAGCTCTGCAACCGTAATTCGGATTTTTCTGAATTTCAATACCACTCTATTTAAGTTCATTTAAAATCCATCAGTCCAGCAATGAAGTCTGTAGCTCTTCTGGGGGTTGGAAAACCCCCCAGATGGTCACACCATATTGAGACAAAACCAAATGAATAATGTCAAGTGTAAAGCTCAAATATTTTAATGAAGATTAAAGACAATTTTTTCTTTCTTATGTGGATTTACAAAAAGAAAATATTATAAATTCTGCTGAAATGTTATTAAATTTTAGGAGAAAAAGTTCGCTGTACATAACCTTAAAAAATAAATAATAGATGAAAGAGTAGTTGTCAGACCTTTCGATGCCAAATTAATACTTTCTTGTAAAAATTATATTGTTTTGGTTAAAAAAATTGTCTAACGGCATTTTATTTTCTAGAAAATATATAAAGTTTTGTTAATTGTTTTCTAAAATGTTGCAGTTGGACGAAGTTTAACAACAGAAATTAATATTTCATAGGAATGGTAAATTAATTTCTAATTAATTGTCTATATCGAAATAATGTTATATATTGTTCTATTTTTTTCAGCCTTTGATTATTTTATTTTAATTTATATTGAGCTTGAGGCTTATTTTTATAAAAATTATTTATTTTATATTTAGTTCAATATTTCGATATCCTCTGGATATCTTCTTCAGGATAAAATTATTTATAATAATTTAACAATAACAAAATTTTTTTATAAATTATATAAACTTAAATATTTTTGTTGTTTTTTGTTTTTATATAAAAAATTGAAAATGAATGAAAAATTTTTTCATACATATTAAAAAAAAAAAAAAAAAAACAACAAAAATATTTAAGTTTATATAATTTATAAAAAAATTTTGTTATTGTTAAATTATTATAAATAATTTTATCCTGAAGAAGATATCCAGAGGATATCGAAATATTGAACTAAATATAAAATAAATAATTTTTATAAAAATAAGCCTCAAGCTCAATATAAATTAAAATGAAATAATGTTATATTGCAATTTTTCATAAAAGAGTGTAAGAAATGTTGAATTTTTTTCTAGAAAAGAAAACAACAAAAAAGTATTAGTTCTCAATCATATCCGAATTTGGACTGAAAGCGAGCGTTTGAAAAGGCTTTTGTAAAAAAGTTTGAAGTAAATTAAAGAATTTATTGATGAACAAATAATGAAATGCTTAACATTTTAGAAATAAAAAATTATTCTCAAATAATTTTTTTTAAATGCTGAAATTAAAATGTCATTTTTCGTCACTGTATGGACACATAAAAAGCTTAAAAGCTATTGATTGCTTTAACCTTTTCAAACTTTAAAAAATGTGTCCACCTCTTTTCTTCAGAAGTACTCGTATATGAATGTTAAAATTTCTTTAAACGAAGAATACCCGTCTATTTCACAATGTCGTATAAATTCTTTCTGTTGTACAAATATATTGGAAACAAAAACATAATTTTATAAATTGTTTTTGATTCAAATGTTTTTATCTGAAAGAAAGAATTCTTTCGATATTGAGAAATAGGCGGAAAATATTAGATGCTTTGTTCCATGAAATTATATGTAGTTCTTAAATACAATTTCGGTTTCTTTATTAATAATTATTAAATACTCTTAAAATGAAATCTAAATACATATTATTTGTTGTTATAATTTCTTAGGTATCATTAAAAAAATTCTAAACATTTTACAAAATGTAAACAATTTTAGTTGTAGAGTTCTTTTTTCTTTTTTCAAAATAGTGTTAATGCTTGAAATGAGATTGTAGTGTGGGGTAATTAGTTTTTAAATATGCTTTAGTTATGTGACATAAATACTCAAGTTTTACTAATTATAAAAAGCTGCCTGTGAAACTAAAAATTATTTTTAGCAAATTAGCTATAAAATGACTAATATTATTTTATATAATATTGCTAAAACAAATTATATATAATTATTGTAAATTATGAATTTAAAATGTCATATATTAAAAAAATAAATAGAGTATTACGGTAACTTTTTAAAAAGTTGCATAACATGAATGTATAGAAAACATTAGCAATATTTTGCTGAAAGAATTTTATTTTATAAATAATAGAATTAAAACAAAAAATACATACAATTTAAAAATTTGTGCAACAATTTTATAATCATGGCGGAATGTTTTTACAATCATTCTTCTTCTAAAAAGCACATAACCCAGCAAAACTTTTGTGGTGTATTATTGAATCACTTATATGCAAAAGCATTTAATAACAAGTAATTTTTTAATAAGTTTCCTGAACCTAATGCAGTATTATTTGCCATGAAAACTTAATATCTGGCTGCCTTGAAATATTTTACAAAAAATTTTGGTGCAGCATATTAAAAAATTTGCTGGGCTTTTTGCACATTTTTATTGAATTAAAAATCGAAAGAAATATTTTCCATACAAATGTTGCAGTGGAGAATGTTTTAGTTTTTTTTTTTTGTTAGTTAAAAGAAGGCACAATAAATTATTGTCTAACAAGCTAAATAATTTGATTTTAAAAAACTTGTGGCTTAAAAAAACTTAACCTAAAATATTTGGTGCATTTTCATCTTAAATAAGCTTAAATATATTAAAATGATTTTATAACTGGGATATATAAAAACAAGATTCTTTTCATAATGCGTTAATTATTTAATGCAAAAAAAAAGAAATTGGAATGATGAATAAATGTGTTAATTATTTTTTTACACAAGGAATGTCTCAGTAATGTTAAGTGATAATATTGGTTTTGTGTAATATAAAAATCTTTTCACAAGTTAGTGAATTGAAAAAAAAATTAACAAAATTGTGTACATCATCTTTATAAATAAAAAAAAAACAATCAAACAAAATCAAAAAAAGTGACGAGTGGACAAAATCTAATCTATGAAAAAATTTTCCAAATTTTGTACATCATCTTTACAAATAAAAAAAAAACAATCAAACAAAAGTGACGAGTGGACAAAATCTAATCTATGAAAAAATTTTCCAAATCTGTCTCTGAATAACGGAATTCTGGAGAAAATAACAATCACCCTTATTCTGTTTGGCGTTTAACGACTTTATATACGGCAAATTGTAATAACTTAAAGACTAAAAGCAAAAATTTGCTTTAATCTATTACAAAATATCGAATTTCGAATATGCGAAAAACCACAAACACAATAACGGTGAATAATAAATCCAAAACATACAAAATAGCTCCTAAATTTCTGCCTTTTTTGTTTTGAAACAAAGAAACAGAAAAAAAAAACAATTTAAATAATTATTTTTGCAAATTACAACCAATTGTGTTCAAGAATTTTAGAATCTTGTTTTTTAAACTACATTCTTTCTTGCTCTAAAACTAAGTTACTCCCCCCCAAAAGCTGTCTTTATGAAGACGTTCGTCTTGTTACACTCCCTTAATGGAACCACATGTCTGACATACAAATACTAATACGAATTTTTTTTTTTTTTGTTGAACTTTTTTCAACTTAAAGTTGATAGTGTGTCTGTTGTGGTTTCGTTGCACGTTTACCAAATCGTCTGGGTGATGGCGTATGCATAGATTCATCTTCCGACTCTAAATTTCCACTAACAGTTGATGAGGCTGAACTGCCACCACCACCCGTACAACAGAAACGATTTTGTGCTAAACGTATTGTTTTGGTCAAATCGATGGTATCATTTTGTTTAAGTTCAATTTCCGCTATACGTTCCATATGTTTCCATTGGCGTACGGCCAAGATAAAAGCATCGTTAACATTTGTAGCGGTCTTTGATGAAGTTTCGATGTGACTGCGTACCTTAAAGGTATCACACCATTCTTTAAGTTCATCTGTGGCCACCTGACGGCATTGGTGAGCTAAATCGTTCTTTTTTTTTTTTTTTTTTTTTTTTTTGACAGGCGAAATATGGAATTCTTTTACAACTATCATCTACATTATTTTATAAAAAGATTTACTTACCTTATTTCCCACCACTATAAAAGGGAATTTATCAGCTTTGACATCGGCGTAATGTAGGAATTCTTCGCGCCACTGTTTAAGGCCACGAAAGCTGTCATAATCATCGATGGCATAACATAGTAAACAAACGTCGGAGCCTCTATAAAAGGGAGTTCGTAAAGCTCGAAAGCGTTCCTGACCAGCTGTGTCCCAAATCTAAAGTAACAAATTTACAAAATTTTATTATATATGTATATAAATTTATTCATAGTTTGTGTTACTACAGTAAGAAAATTGCTTTAAATTTTTATAGAAATAAATTAAAATTTTTTTAAATTTGTAACTTTTTTTCTATTAAATAATAGCCCTCATATTCATAACATTTAAAATGTATTTTTATTCAAAAATCTTCCTACAAAAATTTCTTAAATTAGAATTTATGGGTTTTTCGAAATTGGCATTTTCATCACATCTGGCAGCTTTAAGGTTTTTTATAACCTCCAAAAAAAATTGGAGGGTATATTTACTTTGTCATTCCGTTTGCAACGCAGCGAAATATCCATCTGAGACCCCATAAACTATATATATTCTTGATCAGTGATGAAATCTAAAACGATCTGAGCATGTCCGTCCGTCCATCCGTCTGTGGAAATCACGATTCAGTCCAAACGAAAAGAGCCAGACTCTTGAAATGTGGCATAAATATATCTTGACGGATAGCGCAGGTCAAGTTCGTAAATGGGCTAAATCGGGCAAGAGGGAAAAAAGTTCCCCTAAGAAGTACTAAACCGACCTCTAAAAAACAACATAATTTTTAAAGTTTTTTTTTTGTAATCTTGTCAAGCAAATTATATATTTTTATATCGAAGAAGGTTCAACGCGTTAAACTTGGTGCCATAACATCCAAAAAATCAATTTTTGGACACCGCCTCGTTATTATTTGCAAAAATTTAACAAATTGTTTAACTTAAGCCTAGTTCTGGGTGGTTCTCAGGAACCAGTAGTTCGTCTTGAGGAGATTGTGTAGGGTATAGTCCTCAGGGCATCACAATGGGCCTTTTATGGCCTCCGATTGTTTTTCTCGCTTACTGCGGGCAGCCTTTCTAACCTAACCTAAGCCTACATTCCTTAAAAATAAAATTTTTAAGCTTTAATGACGAAGCTGAGACGTAACCTGGTACCCCCTCCCCCTGCCCTACCTCCTTCTCCCCCTTCACCCTATAATGACCCTGTAAAAAAAAAAATAAACAAATGAAAATAAATATTACACTTAAGTATCCCAAACAATTGTTTTTAGAGTTTTATGGCAAAAGTGAAATGTCTCCCCCACGGCCCTTGCCAGAGAGACCCCGACAAAATACAGTTTTAATGCCATCCAAAAAGAATGAAACCCCCTTAAAGTATACATATTCTTGATCAGTGATGAAGTCTAAGACGGTCTAGCAATGCCCATACGTTTGTCTGTGGAAAACATGATATAGTCTATTTTTGGACCCCGCCCCCTTTTAGTGGGCGTTGACGCACGACATTATATGCAAAAATGGTGTAAATATTCAACAATTTTTATTCCTTAAGTCTATAAGAAGCTGTGATGTTCACTGATCTTGCAGAGGTGGAACGTTTCCCTCACGGGCCTTTCCAGAATGACTCTATCAAAATAGAGATTTAAAATTGGGTACAGAGATGTCTTAAAGGAACTTAAATTCCCACCAAGTTAAACATTTTAGATTTACTTACTAACCCCCATATTCATAAAGAAATAAAACGTATTTGAAATTTGTTTTAAGAAAATTTTTTATGAACAAATTTTATTAAAATACATTTCAAACCCATTTTAAATTTTATGAATACCAGGGTAAATATTTGCAGGGTACCTAAGATTCGACCCGGTCGAATATAACTTGATTACTAGTTTTTTTTAACAATTTCATTCTTCTTGAAGTATAAAATAGGATTAATTAGCAATAAAACAAAATTTAGCTTTACTTAGTTAGGTTAGGTTGAAAAGAGGGACATAAGCATCTCAATCCGTCCTGGATTACAGTTAGGCCTCATAGGCCTGTTGTGCGCTCTATAATAAGGAGTTCCCATTTTACTGTAGGGAGCCTCCACCGATACCATGGAAACCTCCGAGTTTGATTTTTTTTTTTTTTTAGGAGTAGGACCAGCACTCAGGGGATGACCCCTATATATGCAATGCATTGCGCCGGAACTGAAAACGAGGGGATAGTATTGAGGAGACAGATTAGGAAAGATGAGAAGATAGACAGTTTTTTTTTGTAGCTATTTCAACCTTCTACTTCGCCGGTTAATTTTTGCTACAGGGCCGACGAAGGTGGGTGCTGTTACTCTGCTTTTTAGTACATGATATTGTCAGTCGCTGCCAATTATGTTCAGTGACCAGTGACTATGCCTTCATCATTGAAACAGGCTGGCAACAACTAACACAACCACGCACTAATGCTGATCAGAAGAATTCAACACAATATTTCATGACTCAGAGCGGGCTCGAACTCACGACCCTCCGTTTCATAGTCTCGTGTTCTACTACTTCAGCCAACAGCACCCACATTACGTCAAGAACCTAGTTTCTTCAATGTACTTCCCTAAGTCTCTCCAATTAGAGCCCCTAAGAAATTCCAACTCCTGTATAATCTTCTGATTAAATATTTGTCTTCTGACTTGGCCAAAAGCTGGACAGTAGCACAACTAGTGCTCCAGTGTATCGTCCTCTTTCTGGCAGGCCCTGCATATTATATCGCCAACGATACCCATTCGTGCCAGGTGATTCCTTAACTCTGTATGTCCTGTTATTAAATAAACCAATCTCCATAGTGCTGGCCTACTCAATGTTAGGACCTCCTTTGTCCTACTACCATCTGGGTCCCCCTTAGAATTTTAGTCACCCTACCTAGTTATATGTTCAACCACCATCCCTAATTATACTTTATTATTATATTTGAAATGTATATCTGTATAAATATTTTTAATTATATTTTCATTGAAATTACTATTAATATTTTTATGTCAATATTTTTTCAATTAACATTAAGATTTCAATCAAGAAAGATATTTTATATTTGTTAAAAAAACATATTAAAAAAATAATTTTAAATAAATAATAAAAAAATAAATACTTATATATTAGTATACAAACATATACAATATATATTAATATATTGAAGATTGTCTTAAGGACAATTAATTACCTGCGGTAGAGTGCTGCCAATCCCTTGTATGCAATTCTACAGGGTGGCTCAGAAAGACTGAAGTGATGTGAATTCCTTATAACTTTTTTATTATAATTTTTTTGTTTCTTTAATTTTCAGTATTTTGTAAAGAAGACTTGGACAATTTATAATGGAGCAATACACAACTGAACAACGTGCCCAAATCGTTGAAATTTACTTTGCAAATCAACGGTCCATTGTGTTGACTCAGCGTGCATAACGTCGTTTCGAGTAGAAGCAATTTAAATTGGCCTCCGCGTTCCCCGGATTTAACCGCTCCAGACTGTTTCCTTTGGGGTTATTTAAAAGGGAAAGTTTATGTTAATAAGCCTAGGACTATTGAGGAATTAAAAACCAATATTCGAGACGAAATTAACAATATAAGACCGGAAGTTTTGCGAAAGGTCATGGAAAATGTGTTGGAAAGAGCACATTTGTGCGAAGCAGAAAATGGCCACCACTTGCGGGATATCATTTTTAATAACTAATCTAAAAATATTTCCTATAAATTTACTGTATTTAAAAAAACAAAAAATTAAAAAGATATGTCTTAAATAAAAAGTTATAAGGAATTCACACCACTTCGGTCTTTCTGAGCCACCCTGTATAGCCCATCTTTACTTAGTTACTTTTATATCCAAAACTGAGTTTAAATTTTCCAGCTCTGGAACCGTATTTTGGATTTTGTTCATTTTCAATAGCAATTTGTTTAGGATTATTTTTTAATTTAAACACATTCACTTGCTATTCACGAAATACCTGTCACGGCATTTGCTCATCTCTAGTTTATGTATACATTCATTTCAAAAGGCTAAACCAGAAGTATACGTGGATGCCTGTAACCCACAAGCACTCAAATAGGATCTCTGAGATCCAGAGCTCAGATTTACTCGCGAGTGAAAAATACTCGCGAAAAAGAGTACTCGAAGATTACGAGTGTTACAAAAAGTTTACTCTCCACTCGTTTGTTTTAGGTGGGAGTACTCGCGAGCACTCCTTTTTAAAAGGTAAGAGTGGGAGTAAAAATCTTCGAAATAGAGTGAGAGTTTACTCTTAAGAGTAAAAACGAGTGGAAAAATAGAAACTGTGTGTCTTTGCTGACTTGTGTGTGCTTGTGCTTTTTGTGTACTAATTCAGTCTTTCCATACAGTGCGCGTGTGCGGAGCAATTAGTTGGTTTTATAAAAAAAGTTTTATTATATTTTTAAAAGTTTACTTATATTTTCTATATTATAATGAACAATAAAGACATAAATAATACTATACTTGCTACTACACACACACACACGCACACACAAATCAGCAAAAACAAACAGTTTCTATTTTTCCACTGTATGAGAAAGACTGAAAGAGTACTCGGCAAGAGTATAATCTGCTCGATTTCGAGCGTATTTCACTCGCACTCGAAATCGAGCAAAGCATATGCGTCCTTATTTGAGTGGCATAGAAAAATAGAGTACACTCGATATATTTTTTTCACTCGCAGGAGTACTCCCGCTCGAATTCGACCGAGTTTCACTCTCTACTCGAATTCGAGCGAAGATTTCGGAGCTCTGCTGAGATCCCGTTTTGAAACCAGAAGTAAGTTTACAATATTTATTTGTTAAATATCACAAATAATTCATGAAAATAAATTCTTGAACTTTTGTTTTTTTTTTTTGCATTCAGTTAAACTACTTCTCATATCAATTTAAAATCTGCAACACTCTAATACTGTATTAAAGCTTAATTTGGCAAAACTGGAAGTAGATTGTACAAAAAACTGCTAAAAAAATCCTAAATTTAAAAATATACCAAAAAAATATATATTTTAACTTCCTTAAAATACTAAATAAATAAAGCCATAAAATAAATAGTTGTTAGCAAATAAATAAGTACCGCATTGCTGTTTAGCACAAATAATGTTGTTATTTAAACGTCTCTTTTGTTAATTGCAATATTTGTTTTCATTCTGTATCTAGCTAAATAGAATGACTTGATTAAATTTGTATTATAATTGCAAATACTTACAGAGACACATATTTATACAGACCTCACGGTTTGTATTAATGTGTCATTAATCGGATGTGTCGCTTTTTATTTGCGATAATAATTTACATTTGTCAATCGAAATTGGCTGGATAGGTTGTGAATTTAAGTTACCATTTGATTTGTTATTGTCTGTGCACAACACACAATAAAACTAATAGGTGTTAAAAATATGACAATAAACATACACGTATAATTGTTTATTTCTATACACATTAGGGTCTCTTAAATAACTACAAATTATGTTATCTTTCAGTTGTGAGATATATTGAAAATTTAAAAGTTTTTATCTCGAAATGAAAGCAAAATGGTGCCAATTGTTAGGGCATTTCGGGCGGTAATAAATAGAGAACAAGACAAATTTTTCTTTTACTCTATTTAAAAGCGTTATTTTATGTAACGCACATATTTTTAATTAGTTCTTTTTAACTTAAAAATTTTCTATGAAAAACTTATCAATGACATGCTTTTTAAGCCTGAACATATTTTCAAAAGTCTAAGAAAAATGTTATGCTTTTCTTTTTTTCCCGCTGCAGAGCCTGTCAAAACACATAGAAATCATTAAAGATTTTATATATTTTCTTCATATTTATTATGACATAAGTTTGAAAACAACATACTCAACAAGTAAAAACGTTATATTCGACCGGGTCGAATCTTAAATACCCTCCAAATATTTAGTAAGTAAATTTAAAATGTTTAACTTGGTGGAACAGAGTTCCTTTAAGACATCTCTGTACCCAATTTTAAATCTCTATTTTGAGAGAGTCATTCCGGGAAGGGCCGCGGAAGATACGTTTCACCTCTGCAAGATCAGAGAACATCTCCGCTTCTTATACGCTTAAGGCATAAAAATTGTTAAAATTTTACACTAATTTTGCATATAATATTGTACGTCAACGCCCACTAAAGGGGGCGGAGCCCAAAAATAGACTATATCATGTTTTCCACAGACGATCGTATGGGCATTGCTAGACCGTCTCAGACTTCATCACTGATCAAGAATATATGTATATACTTTATGGGGTCCAATTCTTTTTGGAGGGTACTAAAACTGTATTTTGTCGAGGTCGCTTTGGCAAGGGCTGTGGGAGGAGACATTTCACCTTTGTCATAAAACTCTAAACATAAATGTTTGGTTAAATTAAAAACAAAATTTAAAAAAAAAATTTTTATAGGGTCATTTAGGGGGCAAAGGATGAGTAGGGGGTAGGGCAGGGTAGTGCCAGGTTACGTCTCAGCTTCGTCGTTAAAGCTTAAAAATGTTATTTTTAAAGAATGTAGGCTTAAATAATACAGTTTGTTGAATTTTTACACTATTTTTGCATATAATAACGACCACTAAAGGGGGCGGGGTCCAAAAATTATTTTTTTTTTCATTCAGAAAAATGGGACATGAAGAAAAATAATCAAACGGTAACACGGGTATTATAACAATAACATGTTAACATCAGGTTGAGACAGTTCTCGTATTCTTTTTCACAATAAAATTTGTGTAAATAGGAACTGTTATCACATTCAACTAAGCCACCTAATAAGTGGTGACAAACACAATACACATGAGCACTGATGATGAAAGGGTTGCGTCTTTCGAAAACAGCTGTTCTGCTCTGCTGTGTAAGTTGAATAAAACTGATGTTGACTTTCCTTTGTGCCTTGGAATATTTATCATGTCTTTCTGAGATTTAAAAACAAATTTCGAACAATTAGCCTATGAATCTTAATTCAATTTAATATTTTTTTTTTCTTTTATGGCTCAAAGTTTAACGCGTTGAACCTTTTTTGACATAAATATATATCATTTGCTTAACAAAATTACAAAAAAACTTTAAAAATTATGTTGTTTCTTAGAGGTTGGTTTAGATCTTCTTAGAGGAACTTTTTTCCCTCTTTCCCGATTTAGCCCATCTCCGAACTTAACCTGCTCTAAGCTTCAAAATATATTTATACCAAATTTCAAGAGTCTGGCTCTTTTCGTTTGGACTGAATCGTGATTTCCACAGACGGACGGACATGCTCAGATCGTCTTAGATTTCATCACTTCATCAAGAATATATATATAATTTATGGTGTCTCAGATGGATATTTCGCTGCGTTACAAACGGAATGACAAAGTGAATATAACCTCCATATTCTTTTTTGGAGGTTATAAAAATAAATCTGTTCTTTCCGTCTCCTTGTATTTGACGGACTGACACTGCCAACTTAAAAATTTAATAATAGGTGAAAACAAAAATATGAAAACCATTTTTAAAGAGCCACCTTAATAATAAGTTATAAGCACGTACACATATACATATATTCATATAGATATGCATACATATGTAAATATATACTAATTATATCTGTTAAACATACAATAATAAAAAAAATCCAGATCTATAGATAAAACAATGTCTACGAGAGATATTTCAGGCAAAATATTCACCTTTTTTTTGTTATATGTGACTAATTAAATAAATATCTATGTTAAGTTTTGGCATCAGCAGATAATATTTTCTAAATTTATCAGAAAAACTGCAAATACTTAGTTGTATTTAACATACATATACATAAATATGTAATTTAATTGTCAACGAAAGTTTTTATTTACATTATTTTGAAATAAAAATTCTTACAAGTAGATCAAGTACATGTGAGGAATAAATATAAACGATCCAGCAATGCTCGTAATATAAATAAGTTTGCCATTCTCACAGATATACTTGGTCATTATTCTGTGGCAAAAAGGAATAAATAAAAGGTTTGTAGCCTTATATGATTTATTTCTTAAGTAACCTTTTTTTCTTGCGAATGCTTAAGCAAAATGTTGCTTGTAAGTCGTCTTAAGTACTTGTGATTCGTATTGTCACAAATGTAATCATAAATAAAATCCTTATAATATATAAAATTGTATTATAGAAATGGACGGATCTGTGAAATTTTGTTTGCAGAAAAATAAAATAATTTGCCTGAATTTTATATAAAGAATTACAGTAGTCTTCCGATTTAACCAGGGCTGTGGAGTCGTGAAAAAATAGTTGCGACTCCGACTCCAGCCGCCGAAATTTTTAAAGTACGACTCCGACTCCAACTCCGACTCCGACTGAATGCAATGCTTTATCAATACATAATTCTAACGAAAGAGAGTATTTACACGATAGAGAATATATGCAAACAGTAATTGCATTCAGTGTTGCCATAATTTGAAATTGTAAAGTTGCTAAATTTTTTAGATTTTAGTCTGGGTTTACATAGTGAAATATTTCTTATGAATTTTTTTTTTATTCTCTTCTACACTTTCATCCGTGTCTGCACACTGAAATTTTTGTAATGAAATTTCACTGTGTGAACCGTGACTTTTCAAAATTGCTTTTACTTGGGAGAGAACGTTAATGCTTTTGTTTGCTTCGGTTTCTTCTCAATCATGGGAATATAAAAGCACAAGTTTATGAGTGACAAATAGGGTTAATGTTGAAGTTTTTGAAAAAGGAGCAAAATAGTAGTTTTTTTTTAAACGAAAAGTCCCACATTTTTACGTTTATATTATTCCAACACACAACAAAAAATCAACAAAATTAATAATTCAAATTAAATAAACTAAATAATAATTCATTAAAAAGATTAAGTCAATTTCTGTAAAAAGGCAAATATTTGAAAATAGAAAATATTTAAAAAAAAAAAAATTCGCAGAATTTTTATTATGAAAAATATTTAAAAAATTCTTTGTCGGAGTCGGAGTCGCGACTTTTTTTAGCGACTCCAACTCCGACTCCGACTCCGGCAAAAACAGTGCAACTCCGACTCTTCGACTCCGACTCCGACTCCACAGCCCTGGATTTAACGAACTTAATTGTTGTCAGGCCTGTTCGTTAAAGTGAATTGTTCGTTATATCCAGTACTAAATTAAAAACAAAAGCGTCCTCTATTGTATTCAAAACTCCAAGTATATTTTTAATATATTATTCATATTTTATTAAATAAAAAGTAAACAAAACAAAACCTTCAAAGGAAGAAAACTAACGGTACATTTTTATTTACATTCTTTCTCAGTTATGTTTTAGTAGCAATTAGGTTTTTTATTTAATTTTACATATGTTCGTTATACCGCGTACAAAATAAAATTTTTGTTCGTGATATAAATTTTTGTTCGTGATCCCCACAAGGAGTATTTAAGTATTCAATTTTTTATATCGTCATGACGTTAACGTCAACAAATAGTTACAGAATAAGGGGGAATATCTGCAGAATTTGTTAAAGAAATTATTGTAGAAAATCTTTATATAAGCATGATTATACTAAAAAAAATTTTTTAACATACGCCACCAACGACGCCGGATGTAAAATCAAAATATTTAGATTTTTAGCATTATTGACGATTGGAAAATAC
The DNA here is from genome assembly GCA_951800035.1 of Linnaemya tessellans. Taxonomy (NCBI): domain Eukaryota; kingdom Metazoa; phylum Arthropoda; class Insecta; order Diptera; family Tachinidae; genus Linnaemya; species Linnaemya tessellans. The sequence goes on along the minus strand of OX637533.1, from coordinate 15,235,777 downwards.
CCGCATTTTGCTTTTACTCTTCCAGCAAGTAAAGAGTTCTACTTATGAAACACTGTAATTTGATAGAATACAAAGCAATTGACGTTTTGTCTATCAGTCGATATGTAAATGATCGTTTAGAATATATTTAGCAGAATCTGTACTTTCATATAGGAAATTGTGTACATTTTGTATACAGAGAACTTGACAAGATCTTTAAATTTTAGTAGAAAATATATTTGACAAAATCTCTCATTTATTATTGATATAAAAAATAAGAAAATATTACAAATACACAAATTTTTATAGGCATTTTAACAGACTCGGTATTTTTTTTTTACAGAGTGTAGACATTTACAGAATCCATCCAACTTTTTATTTTAAAAAATTTACAGATGAAGAGTTTTTTCTATTCTCGCGTTTAGTTAGAAAATAATCATGTCTATTTATTTTTAAATACATTTTACAAAATTCATTCAAATTATATGAGTTAACATTCAGAAACTATAAAAAAAAGTTAAAAAATAAACTAATAACAGAATCCGGCACATTATGATATAGAAAAATATTAAGCGAACTTATAAAATTCTTATAGAAATAATTTACAGAATATGTACATAATTTTTAAAGAAGAGATTTATACAACCTTTAGGACATTTTTAAAATCTGTAATTTTTTTTATAAAATTTATTATGGAATTATTGAAATAAAATTTACATTCATATTTATTATCGAAAATATTAAAAATGATTATTTAATTCTTCCATATTTTGAAAATAAAGTTTTTGGGTATCGAAGTAACTGATTGGTACTTATATTAGCCTATTACTAGGGATGTCGTGGGATCGATTCCCACCAAAGACTATCAAAGAAGGAGCCTACTAAGAGCCAATTCGTTGGATTTGTTATCAAAATTATGACAGCCTGTTAGCAAGCTGAGCTTCCTAATTTAAATTTATATTGAATTTTTAGTTTTTATATAGGAAATATAGTTATATACATTATGTCTTATTCATAAAAAAATATTTCTGTTCTATAAAGGGTTTATAAAAAGAATTTTGTATCGAATTTTATTTTATTCGCATTTTATAAATCAAAAATATTTTTTATGAATAAGAACTATATTTTGTATGTACAATATGTAGAGCTATTTTTTAACAATATTTAATAGAAATTATTTATATAAATTCACAATTATTAATAAAGGAATAATATGTATTTGAAATCTATTCTAAGAAAATTTTGTATGAAAAATGTTTAACCAAATACATTTTTATTCATTTTAAGTTTTAAAGTCCTACTGCCTTATTCAAAAAAAAATATGTTTGTTTTATAAAGGGTTTATAAAACAAATTTTGTATGGAAATCTGTTCTATAAACTCTTTGTAAAGCAAAATTATTTTTTATGAATTAGGCCTCTAGTTTATAAAGGCCTTATTCATGAAAATTATTTTTAATTTATAAAAGAGATTTCAATACAAAATTTATTTTATAAACCCTTCATAACATAGAAACAGTTTTTATGAAAAGCCCAGTAAAATTTGTTGTTTTATAACAGCTTAATAAAAAAATTGCTTACAAAAATGTATTTTATTAGTCTCTTATAAATCAATTTTTCATAAATTAGGACATATATATTTCAGAAAAATTTTAATAAAATTTTGTAGAATTTATCAATTTATAAAAAAAAATAACTAAAAATGTTTTAATTATTTAAGGAGCATAAACTTGTTTTTTTTATAGAAAATACGGAAAAAATTGGTTAAATGTTGTAAAAAAAATTAGCAGACATACAATTTAGCCTTATTTTTAAACAATCTTAAAAGATTACAAAACTATAGTTACACAAAACAAAATTTAAAGTTCATCATTGTTTGAATTTACCTACCTGTAATGTATATTTCTCACCATCCACTTCAATATCTTTGTTCATGAACTCCACACCAATTGTATGGAAATTATTTTCATCATAACGATTAGAAACAAAACGATTCATAAGGCATGATTTTCCAACACCACCATCGCCCAGAATAACAACTTTTAATAAAGTCGATTTGTTTGGAGGACGCATATTGGTCATTTTGGTTACTTTGTGATTGATAATCGGCGGTCACTCGAAAAAGCCAAAACAATTCAATTAAACTTTAAAAAGCCAAGGCCAGATTTCACAAAAGCACAAGATATTTATATTAGTCTTGAACTCCCTAATTAAACAATGGAAAAGTATGTACATATGAATAAGAATAGTTTTAAAAGAATCTGTTAAATATTTACCTTATCTTGATCGTAACTTAATTAATAAATTCTAAGTAGGTAGCGAATTTGGTTTCTAAGTACAACTTGCAGTTGTATTATTCTCGTTATCTAAGTATATTTTCACTTTTGAGCTGTATTTAGATTTTTTTAATAACCTTTTATTAACTTTTAATTGAAATATCTTTTGGCTGGCAGATTTACTATTTGTTTATTTGCTGTGTTTGATTTTAGTATTATTCTTAGACCTCTTCGTCTTTATTTGAATTAACAAAAATTTACTATTTGGTGCTTCAAATTAACTATTTGTTGATTTTTTTCAATATATTTTTTAATGCGATGTAGGAATAACAACAACAAAACTTAATTTGCTAGTAACCACAGTACTTAATTATTTAACGTTGTTTGTTGTTCTAATACACTTTTCAAAGTGAATTACTTTTTATTAATACATCAGCTGTTTTGTACACTTCGTTTTAGCCAACAATTTTTGGTGGCTTCGTTTTGTGCGTTAGTTTCTTCAGTGTGACCATAGTATACGAATATTCCTACACCCATTGGCAATTATTTCCTAATTTTATAACTACCCGTCCACACGAGCAATAAGTTTGGCAATTATTGCCGTGGCAACCGTCAAATTTGATTGCCGACGCAAGATATTAACGTGTGGACCACATGAATATATGTTAGAACACATATTCGGCAACGAATGTCATAATACATTGCCGAGCAATAATCTTTTAACACATGCTGTCAAATTGAATTGTCATTTGATTGAAATATTTGTCTTATAAGAAAACAACACTGTTTATAATGTTTTAAGATTTGTACGTGTTCGCTACCAAGATATACAAGCAAGAACATTGTCAATTGACGTCGCGTTTCTGCCGGCGTTATTCGTCAAGACACGAAATGTTGCTCGTGTGGTCTCAGTGTAATGTTTATAATTTACAATTAATATTTTCTTAAAAGCATTCAATTTTAATTTTAAAAACTTTCCAGCTTTTAATGAAGTTGCATATTACATTCCCAAATTGTTTGTTAAGGCAATTGTTATAGATATCTTACAGGTTTAATACATTTTATTCAAATGTGAATAATATTCAGTAATTAATAATAAATTAAATAGCAATTAATAAAATATTGGACGATTTTTAAATATTAAATTATATGATTGTTATACGTTAATTATATATTTACAGAATTATTATATCATTAAATTATATAATATTCTGTAAATGATAATAAAATATATATAGTAATTAATGTAATTATATGCTTCCAAGTGTAAATCTACAGAATAAATATATATTATATGAAAATATATAATGTTTAATAATAATTTTTAAACGATATTTGTACAAATAGTCCCATGTGTTCATGTGAATTATATAGGTGCAAAAAAGGCCACATCTGCCCCATTACTATTCCAGTCCATCTCTGTTGCTCCCATCTGTGTTCATCTCCATAGAGATGCCATATCAATGAACTTTTGAACTCTAACGGTCTGCGCATAACAACTGACAGAATGATTTGGTTACACGAACCTATATTTCGCTGATTTGTATTCAATAGTATGATTTTAAAATTCGAGGTATTTGAATGCTATAAAAACGTTTCACATATCATACCCACGCAATGATATCATCGTTAAAAGCGCAAAAGCTGCTTGTGACATCAAAACGGCAAAATCTGATGTGCATTTTATTAGCGCAAACAATTGTTCCTCATTCTGTGACATGTACGTCAAAATGAATGTATAAATTTCTAATTCATCCAAACCCTCTGAAAGAAAAATACAACACCATAGTATATAACTTAAATAAATGAACTGAACGTAGATAAAATAAAATCACTATGGCTGACATATTTCATGTTGAAATTGTTTTAACCATATAACTTCAGGCTCTCTCTTTACTGAAATTTTTTTGCAAATTTGGGAAAAAATCAGCAGGAATAATATTATAAATTTTGTGTTAAACAACAAATTCCCAAATATATAAAATAGATATTTACAGGAGTTTGACGCACCAATCCGATACCGTAGTTGATATAGAATATTTGAGCTTTTCTGTACTCTTTTGACAAAATAACTATATACGATATGTATGCATATATTCCGATGAACAAGAATATATAAAAATATTTGCATGATTTTTCACAGAATATAAATAAGAAAGGTAATTCGGACCGTTTGACCTTGACAGCCCATCTGGCGAAATATATAAGTTATATATATCGAATTAGTAACTTAGAATATATGTCGTTTTCTCTTGGCCATTTATCCCAGATTTATTATGCAGCTAACAATCCCATCACTGAAACCCACACCTTTCCAATAATAACTCTTAATAAATGCTAGACAAGAATTTAATTTCTAAACTCTCTTAAAATATAACACACTAAGAGCTCTTTTAGTTAGACCCAGTAAGTTGTTGAAATTAGTTTGATTTTGGACGTCGTTATTAGTGGTTGTGTGGTAACGGTAAAACGGTGGTTGGATCTTTTATTGTGTTACGTTTAACAATTATGTGTTTGTGTGCGTGTGTTAAAGCAATAAGAAAAACCTGAAAGAGAGCGGTTTAAAATATTAATACAATTTATGAGCATACATACATAAGCACTATGTATGTAGGTAGTTTAAGTTGCCTGCAAAGAATTTAAAAAAGTAAAATATATTTATTGAAATTAATTATGAAACAAATAAATTTTTTAACATAAAATAAAGAAAAAGGCTGAAAATATTTACCCATGTGTGTACATACATAAGTTCAGTTGTAAAATTATTTTTACATGTACCTATACAAAATCTTTATACAGTTTTTAATAAGTATGTAAAGGTCATTTAATGTAGAAGAAGGATGGAGCAAAAAGTAATAAAGATACATACCCACAACTAAAGTGTAAATGAAAAAGATAAATTAATATAAAAAGAAATAAAAGTGTGGGTAGAATAGGTATGCAAACAAATTTTTAAAAAGTGGTTTTAAGTACATATATACATACCTATGTATGTACATACTTATATATAAAGGAATTTTTTGATAATAAAAATTTTTAAGGATTCGGTGCTGATTTTTTTTGCAAAAAGAGGTAAAGTTCTGTACAGATTTATATATGTACAATTTTTATAAATGCTTATTTTAATAAAAAAAGATATCGAAAGGAAAAAATTGAAGGTTATTTTAACATGTTTACTCTTTGTTTTTCATACTTCTATTAATATTAAATTAATACTCCCTCTCATTCTTTTTATTCTATAAGAGTTTGTTTTGATTTTTTTAATGTAAACAAAAAAGCAAGTGTACTGCAAAAACTGTTTCAGCTTTTTAAAGCCTATTTTTTAAAGAAAGATAGAGACAGCTATATGTATGTGTAGTATTTGATAAGAGATTTACCAGCTAGTATTTTTTAAGTCTGCCACCTTTATATTTTTAAGAGTACATCTTTAAGTTTTTTGTGTAGTTTTAGAAAAAATCACTCACAATATCTTCAGTCTTTTGTTTAGTTTTGTTGCTTTTCATTCTATTAGTGACTTGTGAGCACTTGGTGTTGCCACATTTGATAAATTATTGGACGAATGAATTTATTAGAAAATGTTTGATAATTTTGTGACAAACAAAATTAAAAAGTTACATATTGATGATGATTATTATACATCGGTATATTAATTTAAAATAACAGAGAGAATAAGACATGATTTAAAGCAAAGTGTGAACGTTATAGATCTGAGCTGCGCTTTGACAATTAAATCTAATATAGTAAGACCACACCATTACATATATATATATATATATATATATATATATATATATGTATATACATATATATATATATATATATATATGTATATATATATTTATATATATATATATATATATATATATATATAATTTCAATTAGGTAGTCGAACTATATTTAATACTGATGGCTGGAACGAATTTTACATAAACACTATTTTTTTGGTATATTAGTAAAACATATTGGTGGGCTGGAAATGTTTAATTTAGGGATGAAATACGACCGAAATATGCAGATATTTTCATAGTATAATATATACTATATAAAAACTCATTTATCCGATAACATAGATAAGAACACAGGGGCTAACTATTCAAATACAAATTTCGATCGCTACGAATGTCGTAATTTGACGCCATAATTAGAAGCATAATTTTATGAAATACATTCTAGGTACTACATGTATGAAAAGTTCTTTTAGTTTCTTTTTCATATGTATGTATGATTTTTTTATTCCGCAGATTTCGCTTAAAACGAATTTTACTGGAAAATAAAAAAATATGTGCACTTCTTAATTATTATTATATCGTGATATTTTTAAGCTTAAGGTCTCTTTATTTTAATTTAATTTTTAATTTCAATATTTGGTCCTTTGTGTGACTTCTTCAGGAAATTAATTATTTTATTTAATTTCCTGAAGAAGTCACACAAAGGAGTGACGAAATATTGAAATTAAAAATTAAATTAAAATAAGGAGACTTTAAGCTTAAAAAGATCAGAATATAATAAAATATGTCCACTTTTAATGTTAAAAGTATGTCTGTAATAAAAGCCAGAATTCGTCCATAAACTTCTGGCAACGCTGCCAATTAGAGTGCAATTATTTTTGCTGCCTATTTTCTTTTTAATGTTGTTGTTGTTACTTTTTGTTTGTTTCCTTGTAGTAATTTTATTTGAATGTCAATAAACTCTTATGTTTGTTGTGCTCTGTATTGTTGTTGCTGGCGTTGATGATATTGTTCGGCTTGCTGTGTGTCTGTTCTTCTTTCATTTGCTTGTTCTGCTTTTTTCGGTATGAAAAGATAACGTTTTACTAAAAGAATCTCATGACGCAGCAGCATCGAGAGCAGCAGCAGCGCCAGCAGTAGCAACAACATTGATGATGCTGACTGAGAATGAGTTGTATTTGGTAGTAAATGAAATTTTGTTAAAAGAAACTATAAAAATCTTAATAATCAATAGATTTGATTTCTATTTTGGTTAACTTTTTCGTTGAAGAGACGTATGTAAAATTTATAGACACATGAATGTAGATACATATGTATGTATGTACATAAGTAAATATGTATGTAGGTAAATGATACCTATTTACATACCAATTAGATTACTTACGAAGTACTACGTATTTTGTTGGGAAAATTGGGCCTTTTTGCAATAACAATTTGATTGCAATTATTAAAATGAGTATAAATAAGAAAACAAATTTATGACATTTGTGGCGAATATTTCCAAAATCTCCAAAAAGCTTTTGACTTGTTTCTAATGTTGCATGCCACTATGATTATTGCGAACTCTTTTCATAAACAACTACCTAAATGTTGCTAGTCCTATGGAGTTCGTTATAACCGAATTTTACTGTACATATTATGAAAACCATGCTACTTCCAAAAAAAATTTGTAGACACATTTTTTTCTTCACCTGCGAAAGAACATGCATGAGCGGAAAAACATATGGGATCCCTGTATATAAGTAAAACAATGTTGCCTACATTCAACAAATTAAAGTTATAAAAAATCGTATGAAAAAATCAATATTGCTCAAAAATGCTCGCTCATTCGAACGGAATACCTACTAGGCTTAAGGTCTAATTTATAAAAAAAAAATTGTTATGTGAATAAAATGCTTATTTGGCAATTTTTGTAATATGTTAAATAACAAGGTTATAAGCATAATATTTTTTATGATACAGAACTGATTTTTTATGAGTAAAGCCTGGTAGTCTGTTCAAAATTTCGTGTGGAATTATGTCAAAATACATGTATAAAAATTTTGAGTGGAAAATTCATGAAAAAATTTGGCAATAGTAGTACTGTTGTTTCTCGTGGAAAAACATATGAAATATGTCTGGCAACATTTTAACAAAGCTGTGCATTTCATACGGAATTTTGACAGCTTTTCATAAATACATAAAATATATTATTAAAAAACAAACTTAGACAACACATTTTAAATGTCATATTTTCCAAGTGAAATACCTAATTAATGTTAAGCCTAGTACTCTGTTTACAATTTCATGTGAAATTCTGACAGAACCCATACAAAAAATATTCATTCGAAATATTTGTGGAAAAATGTTGTTAAACTAGTACCTACTCTGTTTTAATTACGAAAAACATGTGAAATAATATAAATGTTATTTTTCTCGTACGATAATTTTTTGACACTAAAAATTTTCTCATTGAAAATGGAAAACATAATTTTAATTAGGCTTAAGAGCTTTAATGTTTGACTAATTTATATTTATGTTTATCAACATGTTGCAAAACTTACCGAATGTCTATACGTTACATCCCACAATCAAATCAGCAAATAAAACGCCGTTTATTATTTTATTTATTTTTCTTAAGTTTAATGTACTTGACCTACAAAATCAAGGGACTTCTTTTAATATATAAGCAAAAAATAATAATTTTGTTTAACAACACATAAAAAAGAATTTTTATATAATGAATTTTTGGGCTTCTTCTGTTAATGATGATACCACCAATCCAGCGTTTCAGTTAATGATGAAAAGTAAAGTTTAGGAGAAAAAAAAGGAAGAGAAGATAAAAAAGTTATTTTGGCAGCTTAAGAAACACTTAAATTATGATAATGAAGAAAATTGCGGTTAACTAAAATTTCTGGTTTTCAAGCAACGTGTTTATTAAAATACGTGTAGGTATCATTTTATTTCTTATAAATATTTCATATTATGCTTAGTTTTGTAGCAGAGTATTTAATGATAAGTTTTTGGCTAAATATGTGGCCCCAAATTTAAGCACAAGAAAAAAAAATTAAAATAATAATAAAATAAAAGAAAGAAGGTAAACAAATAAGAAATATATTTTTAAAGCTATATTTTATTTTTCAGGCTAATTTATATCTTGTACATACATATGTATATATGTATGTACATATGTATAGGTATCTGTCTTTGAACAAATCCACACCATGTTCTATAAATAATTCTTTGTGGCATAAAAATATAATTTACGAGGACAATACACAAGTTCACTGATTACAAGTCTCCCTAAAAATTGTTCACAAACTATGAATTGTTTGAGTCAATAAATTTTTTCAGTAATAAACAACATGATCATGATATATTTAGTTCTTTAACTTTACTAAAATTTAGATACAAAATTGTTAAACTAAAGTCATTTATACGATAACAGTGCTAATAAATAAATTAAATAAAATACATATTGGAGTACAATGCATTAAAAATATTCACGACAGCAGGCTATTGACTACACAACTACAGAAATAGAATACCAGGCTATCTTGTATAATAAAGTTGTACCGGCGGTATTTTTGTAGTACACTTTTAAGCATTTTATAGTCCTCCGATATTGATGGAATATATATAATTTGAAAAGTATTTTTATCTAGATATGCACTATATAAATATATATTTTTAAATTTTTAGCATTAAAGTGTTAAAAGAAGGTTTTAAATCTGGCTTAAAACTAACAGTCCATGGCCACTCTCTAAGGCTATTAGAAACTGTTAATTGCTGAAGAAAAGGAGCACAGAAGTGCCCCGTTTTTGATATTATCTTGATTGAAATGATATTAACAAAAAGTTAATAATATTTATTTTTTTTAAATACAAAAATTGTGTTCCATAATGCATTTAACTCATGTCTACTGAAATAAAAAAGTGAATATTATTTAATAGTATAAAAACAATATGCTTGAATTTTGTAGCATTAATCCAGAAATATTTTACATAATTTTTTTATATATAGAATTCAGTTCGCATGATATATTCAACTCAGGGTATCATGATAAAGGGAGAATTTATTCCAAGGTTATATTAACTCTTCCACTTGTAATATTTCATTTATTGAAAATATTTGCAAAATAAAATAAATAAATAAAATTACTTGTAATAAGAGCATAAACAAAAAGCTGTTGCAATTATCAAATTGATAAGTCAAATGAAACGCATACACGTACACTTACGGGTATACTAAAAGATAATGACTGACTCTATTTAAGTCTACTGAATTGTTTTTAATACAAAAAAAAAAATATTATCGTTAAGTTGAACCGTATCTTTTTTTTTTAATTTTTGTAAACTATACAAAGCCAAACAAACATAAAAAAGTTAATTACAATAAGTAGCAGCACTTGAAATTATACAACAAACTAGTTTAGCACAAGTCATATTCTAACAGCAGCTACCTACCGACCATATCTAACAAACCACTCTTTGGACTCTGTTTTTTTTTTTTTGTACTTTTAAGTTTGCTTGCCTTTCGCTGCACTGTTTCAAACACTAGATTTTATGATACATATAAGTTCTCTTAGAAAACACGTTTGCTTTTTGTTTGCAGTCTGTGATTTCTTAAATACTTTTGCCATACAGCTTCTGTTGTTTGAGACAAAAAAAAAAAGCAAATGTAGCAAATTGGAAAAAAACGTTGCAGAAAGGAAAAAACCTTTCATGGTCTTAATGTGGCCATGTTTGAAGACTGGAAAACAGAAAAGCCTAAAGAGGTAAAAACAACAAAAAGCACAGGAGATACAAAACTATAAAATAAAAATAAAAAGTTCATATTCCAATGATTAGTCATCAGAAGAATATTGATACGAGTTTTCAAAAAAAAAAAAAAAAAAAAATTTGACAAAGATACAGCAACATAAGCGGGAACAAAGCAAAAAAAAACTCTTTGTATTTAGAGAAATTTTTAAGCAACTTATTTTTTATACCAATCTTCTTTTATTTTTATATAAAAAAAAGTTGGCAACATTGAGCAAATTATAACGGTTTTTAAGAAGCAAAAGCTATACTTATATGTATGGTGAAAATAGAATTTATTTTATTTAATAAACATTAAGCAACATGTTGCTTAGTGCAAGAAAGTGTGTTGATATACTGTATATACGAGAATTATAGCGATTTATTAAGCCACAAAGATAACTTCAAATTTGAAATTAATATTTATTAAAAAATGTATGCATTTTTATTAGTCGAACTTTCTTATGTAAATTGTTAATTTTATCAACGGGCTTAAGTTCGAATCTGCAAGACTGCAAACCATTTTTTATTATTTTATTAATAAATGAATTTGTTCAAATTCTATTTTTACTTGCAAAAGTGGAAAAATTGAACAAAGAACGCTGATGAGATGGCGTAGCGGCCTCGAAATCAGTACTGATCCGTTCTGCTGGTTTGATGATTATTGAAAAATATTCTTAATATTCCAATCTTAATATAAATTAATAAAAATAGAATTTGAACAAATTCATTTATTAATAAAATAATAAAAAATGGTTTGCAGTCTTGCAGATTCGAACTTAAGCCCGTTGATAAAATTAACAATTTATTTATTAAAAAACTAAACCTAACCACTTACTGAAATGTTAAGTAATAATATATTTATTTATATATGAAATTATTTCATTTGTGTAGATTCTTGTATAATAAAAAAATACCTAGAGCACTTTTGTGGTACACTTTTAAGCATTTTATCATCCTCCGATATTAATCAAACATATATCATTTAAAAGGTATTTTTGCCCAGATATGCACCATATAAATTTTTTTTAAGAAGTTTTAAAATTAAAATTTATATTTATATTTATTAAAAAACTAAAGCTAAAAAAATATGTTGTTTAAATGTTAAGCAATAAGATATGTATTTATATATGAAATTTTTTCTGTGTCAATCCTAGTATTCAATTGTAGCTCGTATCATGTATATGGCCTGCTATACTCCAACCTTACAGCCTAGTGTACTCCCTACAAGATTTCCCATGAAGGAAACACAATTTTATGTGAAATAATTACTACAAAATATTTGTGTTGCTTATGGAATCTTTTCTGGCAACACTTTTTTCTAATTATGTAATAAGCCCAGTATTCTGTTTAAAATTTCATGTGAAATCCTGACAGAACCCATATAAAAAAATATTCAATCGAAATATTTGTGGAAAAATGTTGCTAAACTAGTACTCTGTTTTAATTATGAAAAATATGTGAAATAATATGAATGTGATTTATTTCGTACGATAATTTTTTGAAACTAAAAATTTTCTCATTGAAAATGGAAAACATAATTTCAGTTAAAAGCCTAGTACTCTGTTTAAAATTTCATATGAAATTCTGACAGAACCCATACAAAAAATATTCAATCGAAATATTTGTGGAAAAATGTTGCTAGACTAGTACTCTGTTTTAATTATGAAAAACATGTGAAATAACATGAATGTTATTTATTTCGAACGAAAAAAAAAAATTTCTCATTGAAAATGGAAAACATAATTTCAATTAAAAAGGAAAAAAACTGAAACTGAAATAAGTCATGTTGCGCAACATATTCCACAAATTCAAACAGAGTACTAGGCTAAAAAGGAAAAAAACTGAATCTGAAATAACTGATGTTGCGCAACATTTTCCACAAATTTAAACAGAGTACTAGGCTTTATAGTGAAAATCAGTGTTCCTCCACGTTTTTGTGTAAATTATTTCGTACGAAATATGGCCAAACTTCATACACAAAATTTTTGGTACGAAATATTTTCAAAATAATGTTGCGAAACTGGTGATTTGTTGTTATAGTGAAAAACATGCAGATTTAAAATAGCAGCCAGGGGTGATTGCCCGGTGGTTAACCCAAAAAAGAATTTGTTAAGCCAAAAAAAAAAAAAAAATTGTATTGAAATAGAACTAAATTTAATATTTTGAAATTTGAAATCTTTTCGAAATGATGTTGCACAACTAGTATTCTATTGCTATAGTGAAAAACGTGCCAATTTAAAATATGAAGTTTTCATTCTTATTTTTAAAATTAAAAAAAAATATAATAATAAATAAGCACCGAAAAGTGGACAGCACCTCATAAATAAATGAATACATCAAATTAAAATACCCTATAAAGACCAATAAAATCCATGAAAAACCTCGCTGGGGTGGGTATTTTTTTCATTTTTTTAACACTGATGGCAGCATGCTTAACCAAGAAAAATGTTTCCTGCAACAATTGTTTTTAATTGCAAAAGATCATGTGCAGCTTTTTTTCGCACGAAAATATATGGGGTCTATGTGTATAACTAAAACAGTGTTGCTTACATTCAAGCAATAAAAGCGGTCAAATATAAAAAATCGCAAGATGAACTAAAACAGCAGCTACATGAAAAATGTTGAGCAACATTAACAATTTCAATGCAAAAAATTTTGCATTCAACTAATGCAGTCCATTCAGCGATTTTTTTATATTTGATCGCTTTAATTATTGAATGTCTGCAACATTGTTGCGGCACACATATTCAGAGTAAGTATATCGTAGTTGTTAAAAAAATGTTGCCAATAAATATTTCATTGCCAAACGAAATCTACAGTGCACTGGCCCAGCAACATTATTTCATAAATATTTTGCCCAAGTGTTTCATAGGCAGGTTTCTTTGCATTTCGCTGGAAATGTCGAACCGTGTCGCAGGCTTTAAAAGAAAATAATTTTTAAAATAATTGCATAACCTTTTGTATGACAATTTAAAATTTTAATTTTTATTTAATTTTTTGTAGTCGAATGTACGTTAAAAACTGGATAGGAAAAATTTTCTAGCAACATGTTGCTGTTAGTCAGCTTATGGCATCAGTAACGGGATATTGTTTATTTTAACTTTAAACTAGTTTCTAGTTTAATTTATGTATTTTAATCTTCTCAAGATATACACACTCATTTATATGTATAATACTGATTTGACAGCATGTTGCAAAAGAAATAAAATGCTGAAATGGAAAAAGCTTTTCCCCATTTTTACATTAATTAAATCAATTATATTTTGCACTTAATTTTAATGCATTATTTTCTTATATTAATTTTTTCATTATTATTATTATCACAATGACTCACTAACCTTTGTGCACAATTTGTTGATCATGTTTTTCTTTTACTTTGTCAAAATTTTAAATACAATGATAATAAATTTCAAATGTAAATTCAATGCAAAAGTGTAAAACTATTTTAATTTATTTTTATATTTTTGCTGCTGCAGTTGTAAATGCTTATGTATTTCCTCATTGTTTCTTTCATAAGGATCCAGTGCATAAAATGAACTAAATTACAATCATGCACAGCACAATTAAAACCCACAACAATCTCGCAAAAAAAAAAAATCATGACTTTCAAAATAAAATTTTGTGTGTTGCATTTAAATTGTAATGAATAATAATGTTGCCTGACACTAAAATCATGCCAAAGCAGCAACAAAAGCAAGCGGAATAAAATTGCAGGCGAAACAAACAATTCTTTTTTTCTGTTTTTTTAACCTTATTTTTAACTTGAATATGAATGTGTTGTTTGAAAATGTTGTTTCGTGCAATTCGTTGTGATTCTTTTTTTCATTTTGTAGCTCATAGCACGCATTTGTGTAAGTGAACTGAACTGAACTGCACTGATATGTAATAATATGAAGAAGAAACTACAGAAACTGGCTGACTGGTTGGCAAAGTGTAATATTTTTTTTTTGGCTCCCAAGAAAAAACGATCAACAGAACTTTATGTAGTTGTTGGCTTGTAATGTATATAATGCATTTGTTGTTGCCATTGCTGAATAACTGTTATTTCACTGTTGTCGTCGTTGTTGTGGTTGTTATTGTAGCTTGTGTTTTAGGTTAGTTTCCTCTTTTTCCGCTACTTTTTTTTAGTCTGTGCACAACACTTCGTCACACTTACCAAAAAGAGTATTAAAACTGGTTTAAGACACTTTTTTACTGTTTTTTTTATTATATTTGAGATTAATGATGTTGCAAAATAAAAAGCAACATGTTGCAAATATGTATGTTGTAAATAGTTAAAGCGGAAATCTGAAATATGGATGAACAAATCAAAAACTAGTTTTTGATAAAAAATATAATAAATATGCAAACACGAATATAATATGCAAGTGTCATTTACCACAATCTTTTGTATTTAAATATTGTTTTTAATTACACATACAGGCTCTCAATCGAAATCATCAGCATATTTCAATTTATTTTCAAAAATAGCAATAGTTAGCTTATGCGCAAACTTTCAAAAACCAAATGAGAATTACGTAAGAAAAATCATAGTGGGCTTTGAAAATTGAAAAGAACACAATAAAAAAATTTTATTCCATATTTATCTATTTTATTAAACAAAAAATGTGTAATAGAATACTTGAAACGATAACACTTATTCCGTAACTATTTGTCAATGTCACGTCAAGACAATATCAAGAATAGGACACTTCTATACTCTTTTTCTTCAGCTACTTCTAATAGCCACTTCTATATTAAAAGTCTTGAAGAGTATTCACAGCCTGTCAAAAGCAGTTAATTTTTGTCCACAAAGACACTTAGTGCTATTTTTGATATTGTCTTAATGCGACGTTGACAAATAATTACGGAATAAAGGCTGTTACTGTGTTCAACATTTCGGGCGTAATGCTGTCAAACTACATATAAAAGTGTTTCGTATAAAATACGGGCGAAATAATCTTTCGTATGACGAAAACATGTAAAATGAATCTGGCAGCATGTTGCTTTTTTTTTCAAGGAAAAAGTATTTCTTCCGCACAAAGAAATATGGGATCTGTGTATACACCTAAAACAATGTTGCATACATTCAGGCAATAGAAGCAATCAAATATAAAAACTCACAAGATGGGCTACACTGTATAAGTGTTGCCATACAGACGATCACACACGATACAAAAAACTATCAAGATATGAAATACAGAATTCTGATATCCATCAAAATCATTTTCATAAATTCTAGGATGGCAGTACCTTCATGATTATATATTTCTTCCTTTGGGCTTTGTTTAAATATCGATGAGATTTCCTTCATCTCCGGTCAAATTTGGTTTGTAAACAGATCGACTACACGCTATTCTTATTTACCTGAACACACGAGTTTGAATAATGAATAGATTTCGCAGCATAAAACACGACAATATTTTCATGGTTAAGACTTCTCTTCTTTCATATCGATCTTCCTCAAGATTAATTCAGGAGCATCGCAGTTTTCTCTTCTATCCCCTATTGACCTATTACTTTTTATCCGCTTTATAATAAGCTTTTTTGATATACCGTCAAACTTATCTATTCTTTCGGGGATGATAGCGGACTAACAGACCAAACTTGGCGGAGATTGAGGTGAAAAGGCACAGATAAAATGAGAAACTTAACAGTCTCATAACAATCTCTGAATGGGTACTCGCGAATAGAGTGAATTTTTACCCAGGTAATGCATTAAACACATTCATGGCAGCAGACTACCGACTTCGTGACTACAGAAATAGAATACATGTCTTTATATGCGAATGATTATTTTCACGGCTACACGGCAGGTTGTTGTTCTGTTGTTTCTGTAGTCACGGAGTCGGTAGTCTGCTGTCGTGAGTGTGTTTAATGCATAAGATGCTGTGTTGCCTGATCATGCATATGCGTTTGGTCGATGGTGTTGCCCCGTATTTATTAGTGGTATGCTCATGTTTTTGGGGAATTGCACGCTCTTTATGTTCTTGGCCTAAAAATACATACTTCACTCCATCTGATCTTCTGACTAATTATACCACCTACATCCGACCGATATTAGAATACAACTCGCATATACGATTCGGTGTTTCAAAGTCTATTTCGAAGTCTAGCTCGAGTGCATACAGAAAAGAGCGAAGAAGATGATCGGTGATAATCTGATAGGCAACGCTATTGACTCACTAGAGCATCACTGTAGCTTCTACAATTAAATGAGCTGCAGTGATGTTAGGAAAGTTATGGCCGACAACTGATCTTCGCTTAGGGCGCACCCATTTGTGGTGAGCCGCACCACATATTACAGAAAAAACTTTTCCTTTAGCCGTAGAGCTGCTGGCCTTTTTTGCTAGAGCCCTATCATCTAACTTTATAATCCCCCGATTGTGTAAGGCGTTGATGTTTACGCCTCAGGGCCCAAATTACCGAATTCGATCGAAATTCAATACAATTTAAACACAAATTTCGATTGATATCGAATGCCGTAATTTGCCTCCAGGTGTTTTTCGTATTACATTAAAGAAAACTGATTGTGTGTTTCTTTAGTCTTTTACAAAAAAATGCCTTCATCGTTAACGCCAACGCCTTACATAATAAGCCTGAATAATTATTTATTATTTAGTTATTAAATAAATAAATAATTCTTTAGCCGGACATTTATTATAAGTCACACTCAACTTGGGGAAGATCAAAATTAATGTATGCAAGCACCGTCACCTTTATTCTCTCTCCCAAAATTAATTTCCCTAGTTCCGCCACAACACATCACGTATGTAGGAATTATCCCTTGGGTGCTGGTCCAGGATAAAAAAAGAGAGTAAGTGCCAAAAACTGGAGGAATTATGAAATCTAGAACAAGGAAAGAAATTATGCCAACGAATTGACGTCGATAGTCAACGTTAGGACAAATTCCATGTGCTGCCACAGTGAAAAACAAATTTGCTGCCAGCAACATGTTGCTAATAAAAATGGTAACTGTAAGTAGTAAATTAAATGCCTTTAAGAATAAAAATGGCAAACAATTACGTTTTTGCATATTTTATTCAACGATTTGGTCATTTTCATCGTATATTCAAGTTGTAGCTTCATTGCAATATAAATTTTTGCTAAAAAAATTTTTTTTTCGTTAAATTTATAATTATTCGCTGTATTGTTTTGCTTGTTCGTACTTGATTTCAAAAAATTCTTTTCTTTATTCAATTAACAATGACATTGACTTTTTTCATTTTAATTTTATTACTAAACTGCTGCCCCTTGTGTAAAACAGCCAGCAGTATAAAGAAAGCTATTATAAAGAGCAACAACAACAACAACAGCAAGCAATATATTCGTACTTTATAATGATGTCAATGTCATTGCACTACTTTTATAGAAAATACACATAAAAACAATGCAAAATGTGTTATATGTATGTGTGTGTGTATTTGCATGCAAAAACAACAACGATAAAAGGCCAACAATCTCTTGATCATCAACAGTATCAGAAAAAAGCAATAATAACAACAACATCGGCACAGAAATAAAAACATTAAAATTATGTTGTTATTGGATACACATATTGATTCAAATATACACACACATGCACTTTCCATATTACACACACAGACATAAAGTGGATCTTGAATAAATGGCCCTTTTTTATATGCGAAAGGCAGTCTGCTGCATATACGTGTACATCCATATGAAACTCTGGTTTTATCTTTAAGTGTACATTGGAATGGTCTCACAGCCAGCTAGTGTTCGGCTTTTCTCTGCTACTTTCGAATTAAAGCGACGCTCTTAAGCAGGCTTACTTTCCGACAGTTGTGAGCACAACAATTTCAAAATGTGTCTGCCCATGTACGGCAAACAGTTATTAGTTTCTTTTAGGATTGAGCCTTGGCTTAATAAACTTGGCTATTTTTATTAATATTCTGACTTTTTTCAAAATTTTGGTGCCACCCTAATGTTTATACATAGATGTATTTCATGCCTTAATTTTTCAGGTCTATAGTTTTCCGAAGACCACAACTAAAGCTGTAGTATTTTAAAATGTAAAAGAACATAAAATAGAAACTGAAGAAGAAAAGAATAAGGAAAGGCCAGTGATAAACAAACATCATAAGTTATTAACAAGATATTGGCTGACCTCGCGCACAGTTGAACAAAAGCAATGAAATTTTACTGTATTTATTAATTTTAGTAGATGCTATAAAGTTTATTTTTATAAAACTTTTAAAGACAAGCCCCCTTATTCTGTAACTATTTGTCAATGTCACCTCAAGACAATATCAATAATAACACACTTCTCTACTACTTTTTTCAGCAACTGACAATTTTTAACAACCTCTTGCTATATTCAAAAATGTATAGAGTAGACACAGAATGTCAGATCCTGATATTGTCTTCACGTGACGTTGAAAATTACGAGTAGTTACGGAATAGGGGGAATAACGAATTATAATTTCTTAGTAAAGTGTTATGTGTGTGAAGATAAATTAATATTTATATTAGCGAAGACACAAACCGAAAGTTGTACCAAACCTATTCTGCAGTTAACGGAGGTTTGTCCAACCACTTAACATTAGGAGTAAAATTTGATTAAGATAATTTGCAAGCCAAAATCTAGGAACTGGAGCCACTTCTGTCCAAACTAGTGAGTAGAAATTGTGGCCCGAG
Source organism: Linnaemya tessellans (assembly GCA_951800035.1). NCBI lineage: Eukaryota > Metazoa > Arthropoda > Insecta > Diptera > Tachinidae > Linnaemya > Linnaemya tessellans. Next base: position 15,216,378 of record OX637533.1, on the reverse strand, counting down.
AAATACTTAATAAATATAAATATATACTTAAGGGATGTACTGAAAATATGAAATACTGCAAAAACATTTTTCCATAATGACCACTAACCCTTTCAAGACAATTTTTTTTAATTGATATTATTCGGATTCCAAGATTATTTTAGATACGAGACTTTTTCTGCAATATAAGAGCTCCCTGGGCCACCATTTTTACACAGGGCATATGTGCACCCATACCCATTTTTCCATAATGGCCACTGATCCTCTCAAGCCAATTTTTTAACAAATTTTTAACTTCGTATTCCAAAATTATTTCAGATATAAGACCTTTTCTGCAATATAAAGGGCTCCCTGGGCCATTATTTGTATATAGTGGCATATGTGTACTTATCACAATTTTTCCATAATGACGACTAGTCCTCTCAAGTAAATTTTTTGAAATTTTTTTTAAACTGATATTATTCGGATTCCAAAATTATTTCATATATAAAACTTTTTCTGTAATATAAAGGGCTTCCTGTGCTACCGTTTGAGGCCACATGTGTACCCATCCCCTTTTTTTATAATGACCAGTAATCGTCGACCACTAATCCTCTTAAGCCAATTTTTTTTAATTTTTTGTTTTTTAAAATTGATATTATTCGAACTCCAAAATACCTATGTAAGACTTTTTCTGCAATATAAAGGGCTCCCTGGGCCACCCTTTGTACATAGTAACATAGGTATGTATGTGTACCCATCCCGATTTTTCTATGATGACCACTAGTGTGTCCCAAAAAAAATTGGCCAATAGCAGTTTCTATAGGGTTGAAGAAGCGACCTACATGTTTTATAATCTGAAACAGAAATTAAAAAATATCTACCTATACATACCTATAACCGAAAACGTCATTTATAACCCCCCTGGTTACTTATGGTTTACCCTGTATGTACATAATATTGTATATAAAGGAGATCCACAGACGTATCATTAAATTAATTTAAATAATTCAATTTGCCATGCCAACATAATAAATAAGTGCACTCCTATAACGCTAGAAATCGAACTAAACAGCAACACTGAATCACATCCAGAAAGATCCCGTTTTATCAAAATACATTAAAAATAAATTAAAACCAAGCAAATCAACACACACACACTTACGCTGTACGAATACCGAATGTGAGAGCATCTTTTTCTGGCAGAACGAACGTGTGTATTTCTGTTGTTGTTTTCTTTTATACGAGTAGTATTCACGCTATTTTTCGGGCAAGGTCATTTAAACGAGACAAAGTCAATAACCGCTAATAACCTCTTCTTATTGTATTTCTTTGCTTCTTCATTTACCATTCTTTAGTTTTTAACTTGATAGTATATGTGTGTGCGTGTGTGTGTTTGTTTATGTTGGCTTTCTTACTATTTCTTGTGTGTTATTTAAAAAATAATAGTTCTTGTAGGTAGTTCTTGTTGTTTGAGAAAAGTGTTTTGGCCCAAAATGTATCTTGTCTTGGTTGGTGAAACCATTTGTAAATGTAAGGGATGGGAAATTCAATGCTATTGTAAATTTTAGGAGAGTACCTAGGTACATATTCTTAATTAGTGACTTATGAAAAGATCAACTGCCGATTTCAAAATGTCGGCAGAGTTCTTTCTTTCGTATAATAATACATTTGAAACAAAAACAATTTATAAAATTTGGTTTTTTGTTTTAAATACATATGTACATATATTCGTACGAAAGAAATAATTCATTCGGCATTGTGAAATAGGCAGCAAGTTTCAAGAATTGTATGTTAAGTTGGTATCCCTGAACTAGGGATGATAAATTTAGTACAATTGTAGTTTTTTGCAATACAATTCGCTCTCTAAAATTAATGCAGTACTTCAATCAAGGCGAATTCATACCAGGTGGCCTTAGTTCAGAAATTGGTGATCAGCTGTTACCAAGGCAAAATTATTGAACTGTCAAAGTGTTCTTCTGGTTTTTCGTTTTTGTGTGCGGCCATTGTTTTTTCCAAAGCATTTCATTTGACAGTTCAATAAATTTTACACAGAGTTGCATAAGTGAGTTCACCTTGTATGAATTCGCCTTGAATTGTATGTTAAGTTGGTATCCTTGAACCAGGGGTGATAAATTTAGTACAATTGTAGTTTTTTGCTATACAATTCGCTCTCTAAAATTACTGCAGTACTTCAATCAAGGCGAATTCATACCAGGTGGCCTTAGTTCAGAAATTGGTGATCAGCTGTTACCAAGGCAAAATTATTGAACTGTCAAAGTGTTCTTCTGGTTTTTCGTTTTTGTTTGGGGCCATTGTTTTTTCCAAAGCATTTCATTTGACAGTTCAATAAATTTTACACAGAGTTGCATAAGTGAGTTCACCTTGTATGAATTCGCCTTGACTTCAATAGTATTTTTAGTACCTAGAATAGATATTAAAATATTTTAAACTTCCTCTATGTGTTGCCTATGGATGTGCGCCTCTCTTTAAACATTTCACACTATTGAATGAAGTACTGGGTTAGTAAATATAAAAACTATAAATGAATTTTAAGGTTATTTCAAATCAGTTAAATATTTAATTAAGAATCGTAAAAATATTTTTTATACATGATTGTCTTTGAACAGGAACTTCCGAACTTTAATAGTTGATAACGGCCATTTTTTTGCGCCTACATCTGTCAAATTAGTTGTCAATTATTCAGTTCTCTTTGCAAAACTCCCATTGAAGGATATAACATTTAACAAAAAGTTCAAATAATAAAATTATTTTCTAAAAATTTAGGATTTGCTCGAGCAACTTACCGATCGTTTCGCTCCTACACGGAGGATTATTCACAATGTGGTCAATAAATTTGAGTGCACTGGTTGGAAACATCCGTAAGGCGATGAATCCCAATATCTGTTGAAAACATCACAGCTAAATAGTCTTTGGTACAGATCGCAGCTCAACATAATTTTCATTTAAAAATGATCTTCAGCGATGAGGCCCATTTCTGGAGGAATAAATGGTTACCTGATCGGACATAATTATCGAATTTGGAACGTCCAATGCATCTCGAAAAAGTAACTGTTTGGTGTGGATTTTAGAATGGCGGCGTCATGGGTCTATATATCTTTGAAAACGGATGAGTGCTTTGGAAAGATGATTAACAACTCCTTTTGGCCTGAATTGGTTGATCTGGTCATTAACGACATCTGGTCTCAACATTACGGCGCTAAGTGTCACATTGGATATTCTGCAGAAGCCATTTGAAGACATGATCATCTCACGTGGAGGTGATGTGAACTGGCCACCGATATCGAAGGATTTGAAAGGGTTAGACTTTACCTTGTGAGATTTTCTTACGTCGCAGGTGTACGCTACAAACCACTACGGTCCTCTAAGCCAACATAACCCATGCAATCGGTCAAATTCTGGCTGATTTATGGCGCCAGAGTCATGGAAAATAGAACATCTTGCAAATGACAAAAAAAAACTTTCGAATGAATAAAAAATGTCTAGGATATGATTTTATTTAAATTTGAAGCTTAGGAATCAATTAATGAAACACCCTTTACATATAAAGAGAAAGAAAAACTGGATACGGCTTCCAATCGGGTAATATTTAGTAGAGACATGCACCAGTCTCCAACGACAAAAAGTGTTGGTTTAAGCTTTAAATAGTATTGCCCTGCGTTATTCGTGCCCCCTAATCCACAGCGCACGATAAGGATATTTGCGGTAAAAATATTGGCTATATTATTAAAAAACCGTTAATACAGTTCTCGTATGCAATTTCCTAATAAAAGTTTTATAAATAAAACCTGTTATTATATTCGAAGTGGAGAAAAACAAAAATTCACAGGAGTACAGATCAAGGCGAATTCATACCAGGTGGCCTTAGTTCAGAAATTGGTGATCAGCTGTTACCAAGGCGAAATTATTGAACTGTTTTTGTGTGCGGCCATTGTTTTTTCCAAAGCATTTCATTTGACAGTTCAATAAATTTTACACAGAGTTGCATAAATGAGTTCACCTTGTATGAATTCGCCTTAGTACAGATGATGAAAGTGTAGCGGCTTTCGAAAACATGTGTTCTGTTCTGCTGTATAAGTTGGGTAGTTGAAACTGATTTTTTACTTCTCCGTGCGCCTTGGAAAATTTTTTTTGTATCTGAATTTAAAACAAATTTTCGAACAACTAGCCTAACAATCTTAATTGTAGAGAAAATCGTTTATAAAAGAAAATCTAATACATTCTAAAATTTTTTGCAAATCTGTATAGCATCCATCTAAGTATCTAATTGCTTTAGAATCTGTACCTACAAATCTATTATTCCAAAATATATCTATCCGTCTATGTACATCTAAATACATGAGTAACTAAGTATGTATGTATAAATATGTAACTAAAGATTTCTATTTAAAAAAAAAACGAGTAATAGTCTTCATCCATATTAAATTTAAGTAAAATGTTTTTTATCTCGCGAACATCGTTATAAATAAATGATCAATGATTTTACATTCTCTACAGTTCGTTGAAGCTGGCTGCTGTCTGTTGGCTGCTGCCGCTAATGTCGCTACAAATTTTTGTTGTGGTTTTCTACAGCGACTCCTTTAATGTACAGAATAAATACAATCAATATTCTTGATCTTTCATGCTAAACTTGAGAACTTGAAACGTTGATTTTTCGTTCATACTTCTGCGCTGTTTTTCACAAGAAATGTAGCGAAGCAAAAGAAATCAATTTCAAGGATTTATGTCTTTATTTTATTTTTTTTGCTTTTGCTTTGAGATGTCTTCTATATAAGATTCTTTGATCGGAATATAATAAAAGACTTGAGAAAAAAAAGAACTATGTTAAGAGCAAAAATCTAAAAAAAAAAAATTATTATTATTTAAAGATTCTTTAGAAGACGGAGCACAAGTTGTTTTATGTTGTGTTTTAGAAATAGTTTCAAGGTTATTTGCTAATGAACTTTTTATATAAAACTTATTTTTAATTCTTGTTTGTTTTTTTATTTTTCAATTAAATTTTATTGAAAACATGAGTCAGCGTTTAATTGAAAGTCGATTAGTAAAATATATGAAATAAATAGTTTAATAAATCGTTTTTGTCATAGTTTTTAATATTTATTTTTTTCATACCCTACATACAAAATAGATTTTTTAAAATATGTAGTAATAAGATCGAGTCGAATCTTAAATACCCTTCAAATATTTAGTAAATAAATTAAAAATGTTTAACCTGTTGGTTCAGGGTTCCTTTAAGACATTTCTGTGCCCAATTTTTAAATTCTATTTTGACAGGATCACTCCGGGAAGGACCGATGGGGGAGAGTCATATCCTCCTTATCGTAAAAACTTAAAAAGTAATTTTTTGGGATAATTCAGTGTAGAAAAAAAATTTTTTTTTGATAGGGTCGTTTAGGTGGAAAAGGTAGGTTTAATATCTTACCGTTGTCGTTAAAGCTTAATTTAATTTTTAAAGAATGTGGGCTTAGGACATGTTAAATATTTATACTTCAGATTTTTTAAAATATGTAATATGTTATTTCAGCGCCCCTAAAGGGGCGGGGTCCAAGAATTTATTCTTCTGATTTTCTGGCTTTAAGTTCAACACTTTGGACCTTCTTTGAAATCAAGATATATCATTTGCTTAACAAAGTTACGCCCACTAAAGGGGCGGGGTTTATAAAATGGATTTTTCTGATTGTCTGGCTCAAAGTTCAACGCTTTTAACCTTCTTTGAGATAAAAATATATCATATGCTTAACAAAGTTACGCCCACTAAGTCCCGGTTTACACTAAGCAATTTTTATTGCAGCAATTCTTGATATTTAGTGAGAAAGAGCGAGAAAAGAATACAAATGGTATATATTCCTATTTCAGGACTCTCACACAAAATAAGAATTGCGGCAACAAAAGTTGCCTAGTGTAAACCGGGACTAAAGCGTGATTAGTTCAGAAAATTGATTTTTCTGTTTGTCTGGCTCGAAGTTTAACGCTTTGACGTAAAAATATATCATTTGCTTAACAAAGTTACGCCCACTAAAGGGGGCGGGGCTCAGAAAATCAATTTTTCTGATTGTATGGCTCCAAGTTCAACGCTTTGAACCTTCTTTGACATAAAAATATATCATTTGCTTAACAAAATTACAAAATAAAATGTTTAAATTATATTGTTTTTTAGATGTTGGTTTAATTCTACTTGGGGGAACTTTTTTTCTTCTGACCCGATTCAGCCCCATTTACGAACTCTTAACGTGTGCAATCCTTCTAAATTTATCCATACCAAATTTTAAGGGTCTGGCTCTTTTTATTTGGATTGTATCAGGGTTTCTACAGACGAACGGACTGACGAATATGGCTAGATCGTCTTAGATTCCATTACTGATCAAAAATATATATATTTTATAAGGTCTTAGAGAAATATTTCGCTGCGTTACACACGGACTAACAAAGTGAATATACCCTCCAATCTTTTTTTTTTTTGGGGTATAAACAATTAAAACAAAAGTTGTGAAAAATATTTTTTTTATTTTATTATTGTTGTTAAAACAAATAAACGAAAGTGGGGGCTATTTTACAATTTTCACAACTAGTGGAATTATTTTGAACTACAAACCCTTGATTTAAAATTTAAATACATATTTCTTTAGCAATATAATAGCAGCAACATGTTGTTAAAATAAATAAATGAAAGTGTGGGCAATTTTCATAAAGATTTTTACAATATTCACACTAGTGAAATTATTTCGAACTATAAAACATAGATTTAATTACATATTTCTTTAGCAACATAAAACTACAAACACAAATTTCTTTTGCAACATAAAACCACAAATACATATTTCTTTTGTCAATCAACGACAATTCAATGTTATTTTAATTTTCAACTAAAATAACAGGTGCAGTCTTGGAAACATGCATTCAATTATTAAAATAAGCTTACAATTTCCAAGCAACATGTTGCTACAATTTATAGGCTTTGTTATGTTGTTAGCCAGAAACAAAATCTGAAAACTAATAATCTTGGGTAAATAGTCCATAAATATATTAGAAATATCCTGCAACAATAGCATTGAAATTATCTTGGAATTGTTAGCAACATGTTGCTAAAATAAAAGAACTAACATATTGCTTTGTAGCTTTTCTGCAGAAGAGTTCAATCAAATTTATTGCATTATATTTTTAACTTAAACTAATTCTTGTGGCAATATTTAAAATAGATTATATTGCATTAAATATTTCTTTTTCAACATATTGCCAGCAACATTAAGAGATGTTGCAGTCCTTGAAATCTTGTTATAACCATTTTCATAAGTATTCCATTTAAAATTTCATTGCAATTTTTAGCACTAAGTATGCAATTGTTGGAATTTCAGGCCTAATATCTTAGCAACATGTTGCTAAACTCTTTATTTATAAGTTAATGCTGCAATTCCCTGCAGATTTATGACAAATATTGAGTAACATTGATATCTTCATATACATATACAATAAATGTAAGTTTACAGTTTGCTTTTGATGTTGTCACATTTGCCACAACACACAATCACAAGTGTGTGGTGAAAACAAGTTGTAGCCAACACTAAGCAATCGAGCATGCAAAAAAGCAGGTTGTAAACCCATTTAATAATTCGTATACCCTTTGAAAAGTTTGCAGCATAAATGCTCAACAACATTTTGCAAGAGATGTTGGTGGAGGCATATAAATAAATGGAAATGCAACCAACTGCAACGTTAATAAAATAATCACCCGCTAAACGGTCAAACGTCTCTTTCGCCAACAAACTTCTTCTCAACTCTGGCTTAAATCATACACAGAGTTCGAGTTTAAATCGCGCATGCGTAACATTTCTTTCATTTTTAGTTTTCCGCCAGTGCGCATGCGTTTACATTCTCACATTGCAAACAGCCAGTAACTATAATTTTTTTTTTTGCAGTTTAGACACACGAACGGACCAAGAGACGCAGATCATTATGGCAAGACCGAGCAACTTTATAAAGCCAACAAGCCAACCAGTCTTGTCTTGTTAAGTAAAAGAAAAAACTGGTTAAAAAAAATGTATATTGCAATGGGTGTTTTTTTGGCTGCTCTCAGTTGTATTCCATTTGGCCACTTTGCTTGTAGGTTGCTGCTGCTGCCGTTGTTGTTGTTATTGTTGCTTTGAGTTGCTGTTATTTTAAATTGTAGTTTATTATTTCGCTTCTGCTGTGCATTTTTTCTTTTCAAATGGTACTTATACTCGTATATAGTTATATATCTTGCCACATACTACAGGCGCGTACATTCGCTAACAATCTGTAAAAAGCCTTTATTGCAGTTAGCGCTGGAAGTTGCAGCCCGCAGTGTTGTTGGGTACCACAATGTATTGCAATCCGTTTATTTTCTACGTATTTCATAAATTTCAAATTGTTGCGTGTCTTTAATTAAGCAAAAACTTCATTAAAATTGCTGCAACTTAAAAAAAGTTGTTTTGGGACAAGGTTATTTTGGTTGGCTTTTTTGTTTGTTTTCAGCTTGCAATTCAGGCAGTTTTTTCTTATGGCTTTTGCTCAAAAACTTATTTAATTTTTTAATGCGTTAATTAATTTAGAATTATATAAAAAAATTTTTATTGTAAAGAGAAATTCGTTTTTTTTTTGCTAAACTGCCAGTACGAACGTGTATTATTAAAATGCTGAAGGTCACAGTAAATTGTACAAATTGAAAACAAAACTGACCTTAAAAACTAAAATGAAAAACTTTCTGCCTGTGAAAAAAATGATTTAAAAAAACACAATTAAGTGCTAGAAAAATATAAATAAATGTGCCCAAAAAGATTTCATATCAGCAGGCTACAATTGTTGAATAATTCATCAATATGTTGTTGTACATTAAATTTTACTGCAACATTTTTCTAATTCAATATGAATTTCCATAGAAGTTTAACTTTCAGACTGATATCTTTTCTTTCTCGCCTTTTGTGTTTCATAAATCGTAGTCTATTCAAATGTTCGAAAATTGTTGAGCAACATTGCAAATGTTTATATTCGATCGCATTTTTTGCCTGAGTGTATGCAACATTGTTTCAGCTATAAACACAGAGCCCATATGTTCTTTTTTGCGATAGATGTACCACGGATATTCTTTCGCAGTTGACATATGAAATGTTGCCAGAAATTTTTTTTTGCAAGAACATGTTGCCAAGCTCATTTCGTATGCTTTTTGGCTTTTAGAACAGAATACTACTTTTGCAACATTATTTCTCCAGCATTTCACGAATTTTTGAACAAAGTACCAGCCTTATGCAATAAAAAATTTTATTGCATAAAATTTTTCTGTATACATTTTTTATAATTTGTTATTTCTTTTTTTACAAGTAAAAAAATACTGTCTTTGAGAAGTCAGAAGGAAATATTCTGAAGAAGTGTTGCAAGAACTTTATTTTAGATACACAAATGTTGCAAGGAAATTGTAGTGGAAAGTAGAGCTAAAAAACCATTATTAATTACAGTTTTTGGAACAACATGAATGTCCTAAACAAGTTTCCCCCCCAACATTTTTTTTAATAAAATTTCTCATGATTTTGTTTTAGACCTTTTTTTATAGAATTTAAAATTTTTTATATAAAATTTGTCATAATTTTGTTTTAAAACTTTTTTATAAAATTTTAAATTTTTTATATAAAATTTGGCATAATTTTTTTTTTGTAAATTTGGGAAAATAATCAGCACGAATAAAATTATAAAATTTTGTTTAAAACAACAAATACCCAAATATGTAAAATTAATTACATATATATATTTTTTTAAAACTTTTTTATATAATTTTAAATTTTTTTCATATTTTGATTGGTTTGTTAATTTTTTATTATTGCGATTTTTTTAAGAAAATATAAAATATATATTTGCCTGAAGAGGCCACCCTAAGAATTGAGGAAATATTAAAAAAATGTTAAAAAAAAAAATAATTAAAATTTTTTTATATAAAAGATTTATGAATTATGAGCCAGAATTAAATATTCTGAAGAAGTGTTGCAAGAACTTTTTTTTGAATACACAAATGTTGCAAGGAAATTGTAGAAGGAAAGTGGGGCTAAAAACTACTATTAATAACAGTTTTTGGAACAACCCGAATGTTCTCAACAATTCCAGCCACATCCCCCAAAATTTTTTATATAAAATTTGTTATGATTTTGTTTTTGTTTTAAAACGTTTTTATGGAATTTAAAATTTTTTTATTTAAAATTTGTGATAATTTTGTTTGTGTTTTAAAACTTTTTTATGAAATTTTAAATTTTATGACAATTTTTTTTTATATATATTTTGATTGGTTTGTTAATTTTTTATTAGTGCGGTTTTTTTAAGAAAATATAAAATATATATTAGCCTAGTACTCTGTTTAAAATTTCATGTCAAATTCTGACAAAACCCATAAAAAAATATGTTCAACCGAAATATTTGGGGGAAAATGTTCCTAAACTAGTACTCTGTTTTAATTATGAAAACCATGTGAAATGTTTCTAGCAACATTTTTTCAAAAGTGTGAAATGATATGAATGTTATTTATTTCGTACGAAAATTTTTTGAAACTAAAAATTTTCTGAAACTAAAAATTTTCTCATTGAAAATGGAAAACATAATTTCAATTAAAAAAGAAAAAACTGAAACTGAAATAGCTGATGTTGCACAACATTTTCCACAAATTCAAACAAAGTACTAGCTTTAAAAAATGGGAACATATTTAAAAATATAAATAATTTAACATTTTTTATATAAAAAAATTATTACTAATATAAAATGCTGTCAAATATGCCGTTTGTAAACATTAAAAAACTTTTATTAATTAAACCTTATACATGTATATTGACTTTCTTCAACATGTTGATAAGATTCCATATCGCAGCAATTTTCTGCTATCAGGCATGAATCTGAAAATTACATGGCTTTATATCACATGTGACTTTAAAATCAATACTAGTTGTGCTGATAGAGCAGTACCACAAATCGATTTTAAAATCACGTGATTTAAAGATAAGTGATTCTATGTAAACAAAATTTCCAAGCAATTGTAACACATTTTTCCACATTATTACTATGCAACATGTTGCTAAAAGACCTAATCTGATTATTTTATTAATTCAACCTTTATTATGTCTCTTTTCAGATGTTCCAATAGATGAAAAGCATTCGAGTTTAATTTCTACAAAAAAACAAACAAATTTATATAAAATTAATGCTTCCAACCTACGAACAAGTAGAAGTAAGTCTATTAATTTTTATAAAAATATTTTAAAATATTTTCATTTCTTTTAAACATAACACTCCAGAGATGTAAAAGCAAATTAAACACCAAGGAAATGCGAAATGAATCTCGAAGTATGTTTTGTTTTCAAGATAAAAGTTTCTAGCAAATTTTGTTTTTCAACTGCGGAAGAACATGAACAGTAATTCTTTCCTCAGAAAAGATATGGAATCGAGTCTTAACAATGTTGCATGCAATCAAAGAAGAAAAGCCATCAAATGTAAAAAATCGCTAGATGGGCTACATTGTCTATATCTCACAATTTTCGTATATAAAATTAATTTTGTTACAAAATTTTCACACATTTAAACAGAGTACTAACCAGTACTATAAATTCTTTCAAATTATTTTGCCTAAAGCCTAGTACTCTTTTTACATATGAAAAAACTGTTGGTCAACATTTTGCCATGAAGTCAGTGTAGACCATGCCGCGATTTCTTACAAAGGTTGGGCAAATTTGAGGTTAGGAAGTAAATTGGCTGTCAAATAATGAAATGTCAAAAATTGAGCTGCCATCCTTTCACATTTATTTAGTAAAAGGTTGGGAAATTTTAACCATGGAACGGTACACTTTTAAACAGAGAAATTTTAATTGTGAACATTTACTTTTTGATAAACAGAACGAAGACAAACGCATTTTTTCAAACAAAATCATCTTTAGTGATGAGGACAGGACCATTTTCAACTAGGCGATTATGTATATAAACAAAATTGTTGCATATGGAGCTCACAAACTCTACAAACAGTAATCGAAAAAACCATTACATATAAAGAAAGTGACCTTATGATGCGTTTTGTGGTTAGGCAGCATCATCGGCCCGTATTGTTTCTAAAATGAATAGGGAAACACCATCATTGTGAATTCTTTGCGCTAAACGATTTTTTGTGACCACAATTGGCTAATGTTGACATCGGTGACCTTTAGTTTTAGCAAGATGGCTCCACAAGTCCCTTAACCGGAGAAACAATTCAGTTACTGCATAAAGAATATCCCTGTGGTATAATTTCTCGATTTGGCGATATCAATTGGCCGCCTCGTTCTTGTGACTTAACGCCGCTGGATTATTTTCTCTGTGGCTATTTGAAACATCGGGCTTATGTAAATAAACCACAAACAACTGATGCTCTGAAAGTTCGAATTCGGAGCTGTATTGACGATATATGCGAAAGTTTGTTGCAAAATGTGGTTAAAAATTTTGTGAAAAGACCGGACGTTTGCCGATGTGCTAGTGGTAGACATTTGCCCGACATTATATTCCATTATTAATTACCATATTTCTGCTTTACAGTGATGTCAATAAAACTGAATTTTTCAGAAAAAGTGTGTTTTCAATTTACTTCCTAACCTCAAATTTACCCATCTTTACCTTTATTAGAAATCGCGGGATGGGGTACACTGGCTGCATGTCAAAATGTTGGCATGAAACATTAATGTTGCCAAAAAGTTTTCTCATATGTAAAAAGAGTACTAGACTTTAGATAAAATAATTTGAAAGAAAATAAAATACATTTTATGTGAATTGTGGGTGCAACTCGTTGTCAGAAACAACTTGTTGCCAGAAATTGCTTAAGCACTGATTAAAATTATGTGTACATGGACATACATTTTATTAAATAATTTTTATTTAATATTTTATAACATTCATACTTTTTTTTCAATAAAATATCACTGACATTAAACACTTTAACAAAATCTCACTAGCCAGTGGCACAAGAAAAAGAAAAAAAAAAGCGTTGCAAAATGCTAAAAGCAAAACAGGAAGACCTTGACTCGAATACCAAAAATAACAATCGCAACAACAACAAAAAACCTACAATAAAATATATTAAAGCACAGACAAAACCGTAAGCATGAGGGTATGTAAAATTCAAGATAAAAAAAACATATTTAAATAATAAATGAAACTAAACTTTATGACAAAAAAAAAAAAACTTTATCTTAATCAAGAAACAGTAGGCAAATATTGCAACCACTGATACTTTACCACACCCGCTTTATGCAGCAAAAAAGAGACTTAATATCTTGTTATACATACAGGCTTTTATTTTTTCAAGTGTCAATAATCTAACAACGTGATAAAACGGGCCTCAAGTGACACTAAATAACAAACGAAATCGTACATGGAGGAGAGACAAAAGCCAAGGTTTAAAGCAGGCAACAGTTTAAAAATTTATTTAAAAAAAATATTATAAAAAAAATCTTAAAAAGCTAAAAAAAATCCAGAACAACAGCTGAAATAAATTTAATTATTTTTTTTTTAAATTTAGCACCGAAATAAAATTCTTAACCAAATGCTGGAACTCCCTAGTTCTATGGCCTGTTTCTTGCCTCATATTGTTGCGGCACATGCATATTTATTTTCAACTTTAAACTTATCTCACTTGTGTATGTTTTTTCCACCATTTTGCTGCTGCCACTTCTTGTTGGCTATGTTGCATTATGTTGCAACAACTCCTCTCTTTGCCAATAGAAACAAGAAATCTATTATACAAGTTGTCTATATACGAGTACATGCAGATATATTTTTTTTCCTGCCTGTTGGTTTTTATTTAATATTTTCTTAATTCTATTAAGAGGAGACACATTTCAAATGTACACATATTTATTTCTTTTTTGCTTTAGCATTTCAAGTGTGTGGAACATGTCAGTTAAGTGTGTGAGTATGCGAAGCTAAAATGTGGAAACTTGATTTGACCGTAATGGACGCACCTGTTGAAATACATGTTTTTTCTTGTGTGCAGAAATACAAGAAAGAACAAAAAAACAAAAAAAAAAATGCCAACAACTACAACTTGAATAAAGGAAAAATATATATATCTAATAATATTGTATGAGTGCAAGTTTTATCAAACTTCTATAAAAGTGTTTAAAAAAAAAACTTTGTGAAATTTTTTTTTTTTTGCCATACAGTAGGTGGGACATGAAATAGTGACACATACATAATCGGACTCGGACATGGACATGGACATGGACGTATGATAAAGTCAATAAAATTCCATAAAGTTTATGTCATAAAACCATTTGGCAAATTTAAGGTGAACAATTTATATATTTTAACACAACAACAAATACGACTTTTTTTATAAGTCAGAGTTGAAAATTCACGTTAAAAGCAAAGTGATCAATTTTTTTAGCTTATTTTTAAATAAACTCAATTATGCTGGCAAAATGTATATAAAAAATATGAAAAATAATATAAGAGAGGGAAAATTGTCTATGGCACTATGGATAGTTATTTTTTATGACTGCCGGTGCCATTATTTTGCAATCGATTGATATTTAATAAAAATCGATATATTTTATTAAAAATAAAATTTTTTTTAATCAATGCTGTAAAGCATTTTTGCAATGTTGGCTCGCCAAATCCTTAAATTTACTTAAAAATATTCAGGCTCGAGAATTACAATATGGGCAAATTTGAGGTTAGGAAGTAAATTGCCTGTCAAATAATGAAATGTCAATAATTAAGCTGTCATCCTTTGGCATTTATTTAATAAAGAGTTGGAAAATTTTAAACATGGAACGCTGCACTCTTTAACAAAGAAATTTTAATTGTGAAAATTTACTTATTGATAAACAGAACGCAAACGCATTCAAAATCATTTTTAGTGATGAGGACAGGGCCATTTTCAATTAGGCGATTATGTAAATAAACAAAATTGCTGCATATGGGCCTCACAAAATCCACAAATAGGCCTCGAAAAACATTTACATCCAAAGAAAGTGACCGTATGGTAGGGTTTGTGGTCAGGCGACATCACCAGGCCGTATTTTTTCAAAAATGAGCAAAGAAACACCGTCATTGTGAATTCTTTACTCTACCAATCCATAATAAACGATTTTTTGTGGCCATAATTAGCTAATGTTGACATCACTAACATTTTGATTTCAGCAAGATGGCGCGACGAGTCATATAGCAATTCAGTTAAGCTGGATTCACCCAAAGTATATCAATATCAAGTAGTCGCAAGAGTACAAAAACCACCGTACATTTTGTTTGTGTAAAATTAATATCTTATGTCAGAAATTTTCTTATATTTTATTTTGTTTTGTTCACAATTATTTCCAAAAATTTAAATACTTTTCGCATAGAACTTTTTTAAAACAATTTCTTTTTGTTACTTTTCTTAAACAATACACTTTTTCACAAAAATATTTTCTACAACAATTCTTTTTTGCTACTTTTGTTGAATTAATAATGTTTTTCACAATTTTACAAAATTATTTTTTCAACGAATAAACAAATATGGCTCGCTACAAAAGTAAACAAAATTTGACGTACGTTCATGTAAAACCTGAAAAAAATTTTAGTCAGCTGGGCTCTTGCATATACTTGATATAGATATACTTTGGATTCACCCATTGTTTCCGAACAAAATTTTTGTCCGGACAAAATTTTTTTGTACGTAGTTTGACATCTCTCTTCTTGAGAGAGAGAGAGAGAGAGAGAGAGAGAGAGAGAGAGAGAGAGAGAAACTATTTTTTACGAACAACTTTCAGCTTGAATTGGTTTAATTTTATATTTTGTCCGGACAAAATTCAACTGAGCTGCCAATGGGTTAAATTTTTTCACACAAAGCTGAGGTGTCATTTTGTGTTTGATATATTAAATTGTGTATGAGATTAAAAATATAAATTATAAGAAATAATATTAGCTATTTGTTTTGTTTTTGTATATATATATATATATATATATATATATATATATATATATATATATATACTTTGCTAAGAACAATGCTTTATGCAATTTAATGACCATAAGGAACAGCAATTTCCTTTTTTCATCCATTATTATTATCACAAACTCTTCAAAAATAATTTAAAATATGTAACATCCAAAATATCAAGAAAACAAAGCAAAACATAAAAAATCGCTGCAGTACTACCATTTTGCAAAACTCATTTTTTATATGTATGGCAACTTTGTTTTTCCGAACAAATTTTTCTCAATGAATGAATCGTGCTGCAGAAACCTTTTAGTAAAGAAAATTTTGTCCGGACAAAAATGCTGTTCGGAAAATATGGGTGAATCCGCATTTATTGCATGAGAAATTTTCCGATCGTGTAATTTCTCGATTTGGCGATGACAATCGTCCGCATCATTCTTCTAATTTAACGCCGCTGGATTATTTTCTCTGTGGCAAACCACAAGCAATTGGCGTCATGAAAGATGCAATTCGGCGAAACTTTGTTGCAAATTGAAGTTAAAAATTTTCATGACTCAGCGCGGAATTGAACTCAGGATCCTTCGCTTTATAGTCTCGTGTTCTACTACTTCAGCCAACAGCACGTATGTACGTTTGATTGGTCAAATGTCAACAAAGTGTGTTCAATAAGTACTTTCGTTGTAAAAGCTTGTTCATTTAGTATTTTTCTTTTCACTGAACACAATTCTGACAGTGTTGCATTATAAATTTTACTCATTATTAAAACACGTATCTCTTAATTGCCAATAAGTTAATTGTAATTTTTATATGAAAATTTACTCTCAATAATGGTCTTAATTGTTATATGTAATTTGTAATAAAAAAAATTATTTCCGCAAATAAACATTTCAATTTTTAACATAATTTTCTTTTAAATTAATATATTTAGTCTATAATATTTCGAATTCATTTTATTCCTTTCAATTAAGACGTCTTCTCAAAGAACATGGTTAATTATTCATATAATCATCAGATAATATGTTTGCAATATTATTCCATAAATTTTAATCACGATTCCTGTCGTGATAATCTCTTTATGGCCTCACTTGTGCTGGTACAATTACAACGGAATCGAGTAAAACTAACGATATATCGATGATATCAAAGTTTTCTGCTTCTCATATTTATTAAATTTATTGCATTTATTTGGACTTAAATTGCAAAATAAAACATTTTTTAAGGAAACAAAAAACAAAGAGGGCCAATTCAAAAGATTCGGTATTGATGGAAATTTGTATAGCAATTGTATGGAAACTTCGATCGATATCGAATGCCTCATTTAAAGGATGGGCAAATTTGAGGTTAGGAAGTAAATTTTCTTGAATACACATTTCTTTCTAACAAATTAACTTTTATTGATATCAATTTAAAGTAGAAATATGGGAATTAACAATGGAATATGATGTCGAGCAAATATCTACCTCTAGCACAATGGCAGACGTCTCCTCTTTTCACAAAGGTTTTATATTTATGATAAAATTTTCAAAAAAAAAGTAATCAAACGGTAACACGGGTATTAAAACAATAACATGTTAACATCAGGTTGATACAGTTCTCGGATTCTTTTTCACAATAAAATTTGTGTAAATAGGAAATGTTATCACATTCAACTAAGCCACCTAATAAGTGGTGACAAACACATTAAACATGAGCACTGATGATGAAGGTGTTGCGGTTTTCGAAAACAGCTGTTCTGCTCTGCTGTGTAAGTTGAATAAAACTGATGTTGACTTTCCTTTGTGCCTTGGAATATTTATCATGTCTTTCTGAGATTTAAAAACAAATTTCGAACAATTAGCCTATGAATCTTAATTCAATTTAATATAGCAATATAAATGTTCGTGAAAATACTTACTACATGTAAACAATAATTTTTTTTCAGTTGTCAAATGCTAATTGTCATAACCATATTGAGTATGTATGAACACCAAAAAGATATTAGTCCTGTTCAAATTCTTGAGCAAATGCTCTTGCATCATAGCATTTACAAAATTTTTGTACTCTACACCAACAAAATACAGTGAAAATGCTCTCAAATACTCTCAATTTGCAAATGCAATAATACTAAAGGGTGTTTTTTATGAAGTTTTTTTTCGAATCACTCTGTTGTCTGACAGCTGTTTTGACAGTTTAAAGTGACGTCTCTACTCAGTATTTTTTGGCAAATCATCATAAACAGGTTAACTCCAGAACTACTCCAAATCGTGGAAATTTATTTTCAAAAACCGTGTTCAATTAAAAATGTTTATAGAGCACTTCGTGAATTTTATGGTGCACATAATCGTCCGTCTGAGACCACCATAAAGAACGTAATTACCAAATTTCCGTATTTGGAGCAAAGATAATCCACATGCCGTTCAAGAATTACCAATGCATCCCGATAAATGTACTGTTTGGTGCGGTCTATGGGCTGGTGGAATCATCGGTCCTTATTTCTTTAAAAATGAGGAAGGACGACGCGTTACCGTGAATGGCAATCGATACAGAATCATGATCAATGAATTTTTGGTGCCAAAACTTCAAGATATGGATGGAAACGAAATGTGGTTTCAACAGGATGGTGCCACTTGTCATACTGCGGGCGAAACAATGGACTTATTGAGAGAACATTTCAACGACAACATTATTTCGAGAAATTTACCGCTGAATTGGCCTCCGCGTTCATGTGATTTGACGCCCCTCGATTATTTTCTGTGGGAATACCTGAAATCATTGGTTTACGTGGATAAACCAGCAACGATTGACGCTTTGGAAACCAGAATTCAACGTGTCATTGCTGAAATACGCCCTCAAATGCTTGAAAACGTATTCGAAAATTGGACCTCCAGAATGACCTTTGTACAAAATAGCCGTGGTGGCCATATGCCCGAAATTATATTTAAATGTTAAATGACAAGAAATTATCTACCAAATAAAAAATTTTGTTTGGCCATTTCATAATTTGGCATGTGTTTTATTTAAATTTCAAATCAGCAAGCTCTTATAAAAACACCCTTTAGAACATTTACTCCAGACTTTGAATAGGGCTATTGTCAATTAACTGAATATTGTTTCAATTAAAAACACATATATGAACACAATATAATGATGATCAGAAGAATTTAAAACAATATTTCATGACTCAGCGCAGGGTTGAACTCAGGACCCTCCACTTCATAGTCTTGTGTTCTACTACTTTAGCCAACAGCACCCTCTTCAACCCACATGTTAAGAATTCTCATCAGTTTATTTCAATTTAACATATCAATTTCTCCAGTGTATTTCAAAACGAGGGGTTTAACCTTCAATTAGTCAAACAATAGCACCCAATATCGATTAAGACAAAGTTCAACCACTTTTCTTTCAAAAACTCAAACAAAACCCACAATTTTGCGTGAGGGGGGCTCCAGCATCTGTTTTCGTTTACAACTCTCTTTCAAAGGATGGCAAAGTCTGTTAATATTCTTACTTTTCATACACTTGTTGTTAAGTTCAATGTTGTGTGTGTTCAAGGGGTGTAAATGTTTTTCACTCTTGCCTTTTTGTTTCCTTTTTTTGCTTTTTTTTTGCAGAACATTTGAAATTATTGTTGGCTGGATTTATTCTATCTGCCCATGTACAAAAATATTGATTATTTTCCAACTTCTCGTGTTAATATTTCAAAACTTGGGACAAAAAAAAGTTATTTAAAAAGAAAGGAAATAATAACCCCTCTTCAGTGTCAATAACTTTCAGGTATATTGATTGATACATTGTTGTATATTTTCTTGTTGTTCATTATTCTGTATGTATTCTGTTCACTATGACATTGACATTAATAGAAATAGAAAGCAAAGTCAGAAAAAAAACGATTTTTAACGCTGAATATTCTTTAGAGCTGAAATGAACTTCTATGCACCATTTTGCCGTTTAAATTCTGTTCACTTTTTATGGCAACATTCCATAGAGTAGTTGAAAAAATTTTATTCAGAATTGAAAGTTTTATTTACATCTAGTTTTAAAATTTTTTTAGGCGGTTAAGTTAAAAAAATGGTTGCATATGGCGTTCCCAAAATCCACGGAAAAATCATTACATCCAAAGAAAGTGACTTTATGGTGCCGCTTAAGATCAGGTGGCATCATCGGCCCTTATTTTTTCGAAATTGAGTTACCAAACGCCGTCATCGTGAATTCTCTGGCTCTACCATGATACACGATTTTTTGTGGCCTCAATTCGCTAATGTTGGCATTAGTGACCCTTGATTTCAGCCACACAACCGGCCAAACAATTTAGTTATTGCATGAGAAATTTCCCCGTCGCGTGATTTCCCGGTCTACTTCTAGTGATTTGACGGCACTGGATTATTTTTTTCGGGGTTCATTCAAAAGACCGGATTTAGGTGAACAAACTACAAACAACTGACGCTGTGAACGATTCAACTCGGCGCTGCATTGACGACATAGGCGAAATTTTGTTGCGAAATGTTGTTCAAAATTTTGTGAAAAGAGCAAACGTCTGTGCCGATTTGAACATTTACCCTACATTATATTCAATTACATATTCCCCCTTTTTCTGTAACTGTTTGTCAATGTCACGTCGACACAATATCAAAAATAGGGCAGTCACATTCAGATTGTGGGTAACTAATGATTAATCCTGACATTCTCTGAAGATTCTCTAAGACATGGAAAATAATAGGTGGCTGTTAAAAGTAATCAAATGCTGAGGAAAACGATTATGCAGGTGTCTCAATTTTGATACTGTCTTGACGTCACGTTGACAAATTGTTATAGAATAAGGAGGATTAATTCCCATATTTCTACTTTAAATAAGTATCAATGAAACTGAATTTGTCGTGTATTGAATTTTTAGTGTGTTTTTAAGCCACATTTTCTTCCTAACCTCAAATTTGACCACCCTATACAAACAGCGTTGCCATATGTACAGTTTTATCGGCATTTTACAGTTTTATAAATATTGATCTGTTTTGGAGTTTTATTAAATTTGCTTTCTTGAAATTAAATAAATTATTTTTCAAACTTTTATATCAGATATTTATTTGGCTTTTAATATCATTACTTTGTGAGTTAAAGATTACAACTGCTTGCAACATGTTGCAATATTATAAAACATGAGACTTCTCTTGCCGCATATAGAGTTCTTGGATATTTTTTAAATATAAATAAGTATATGAACCGGCTACAGTATAAATTCTATTAATTATAGTCAATTTAGAACGCCGAGTTCAATACTCCACTTTAAGCACATGAATCATGTTCAATCATGTTATATGTGTATGAATACTTTTCTATATGCAGTGAATACGGTTTGGCATAAACAGACAACTACGATTAATGTCATTTTATTACGAAAAAAAGTTCCCGCCAAAGTTTAAAAATATTTTTAAATACACAATTTTTAAATAAAAAAAAATTACGTAACAAATTTTAAATACAACTGATTTATTTAATATAATATTTTTTTTAAATACATATATATATTTTTCCGTTGAATTATGTTAAAACCATAAATATTTAACAGTTATGCCGCCCATTTGAAGCCAACCTGTCATGTTAGTTTGTTAAAAAATGTTTGTGTATAATTTTTTGCACTCTAGGGTTTGAACAAACAACATTTATTTTTGCTACAAATTGAACATGAATTTGTCTTGGCGCATATTTTTCTACGAGTATTTATACGTTTATGTAATTTTTTAAATTTATTTATTTTTTTTCTATTCTGCTAGTGTTTTGCATAAATAGTTTTGAGTATGACAAATGATTTTCTAATGTGAATTTCGTGCTACGATCGTGTCTTGTAGTTAATATGTTTCTTTTTTTTCCTAACCACTTGCAAATAAATAATATGCATTTCAAAGTTCATTTTATTATGTCAATAAGCAATAGTATGTAAGATTTTCTTACACAAAATTGCCACTTGTCGAACATATTCGTACGTACGAACAACTACAATGTTTTATTTTTTTTTATATATATTTTTATTTTATTTTTTATAAAACTGCAACAGGAAATGTAAGTTTAATACAACTTGTTTATACGTACACTCAGTCACCTAAGTGGACGGACGGACGGCTGGTTGGTTGGACAGACATAAGCAGACAAAGTTATGTGTTGCACTATACAAAATATGTAATCGTACAAGTAAAAATCGCATGGTTAAAACTAATTGAAAATCAAGCTTAAGAAATAAATAATAAAAATTAAAAATACAATAAAAAAAAATTAAACTCAAGTATTTGTTAAATTGAACTACAAGCTTAGAATATAAGCAGAGTGCTGGTTAGACAGCAAGACGAATGCATAGACAGACAGACGGGCTGATAAACAAACGACCGACCACATAGCTTGCCTAGAGTATTTATAAATGCTTTAAAAAGAATTTTGATTTTTTTTCTTTAATAAAGCAGCAATTTAAATGCAAATAATTGCAAAAGAAAGAACAAACTGCTTACATAAAGACACACCTTTTGCAAGCGAATAGTTGCAAGTAAATTAAAAATTCTTTTAAAGAATACAGGTTTGAGTTACAGACAATTTCTATAGATTTTTTGCTGCAAACATCATCTTTGCCACAGAATAATTACTAAAAATTGAATACGAGAGTAGTTATCTTTCAGGGATGGTTTGATTAGTACTGTTTTAAAATTAAGTGCTTTCACCTATCGATTACACTGCGTAACAAGACAAATCTCTTACGACTGGAAATTGCAAAGAAAGTGTGCTGTAAATTGCAATTACAAAATTTTGGACGACCTCAAATTTTTAACTGAACTGATGCACTTTTATTAAACTAAAAATTCAAAATAATATAATAGGTTGCGTGTAAAGATAAATTTAAATTTATATTAGCGAAGACGCAAACCGAAAGTTGCACCAAACCTAGTCTGCCGTTAACAGAGCTCTGTTAACCACTTAACATATGAAGTAACATTTGATTAAAATCATTTGGAAGCCAAAATCTAGGACTTGGAGCCAGTTCTGCCCGAACTAGTGAATAGAAATTATGGCCCATACTTAAGGGATGTACTGAAAATATAAAATATTGTAAAAACATTCATTTGAAAAAAAAATTAATTTTTTCCTGGACAGGTATTCGATCATTGTGGGAAAATGGGGATGGGTACACATATGCCACTGTACACAAATGGTGTCCCAGGGAGCCCTTTCTATTGCAGAAAAAGTCGTATATGTGAAATAATTTTAGAATTCGAATAATATCAATTTAAAAAATAATTTTGAAAAAAAATGTCTTGAAAGGACTAGTGGTCATTGTGGAAAAATAGGCATGGGTACACAAATGCCACTATACACAAATGGTGGCTCAGGGAGTCCTTTATACAGCACAAAAAGTCTTATATCTGAAATAATTTTGAAACTCGAATAATATCAATTTAAAAAAAAATTTTTCGAAAAATTGGCTTGAGAGGATTAGTGGAAATTATGGGAAAATGGGGATGGGTGCACATCCCAAAATTGCTTTATTCATTGGCAGTTCTTGCAATGCTTGTTCTTCACACCAAATACGGCATTTAACCAGAAATGACCATCGTCCGTAAAATGGAAGAAATGCAGGCTGCACTTTCGTAAACGAGCATAAATTTTGATACTAAAATTCATTCATCTGCAAGCGTTGTTCGTTTGCTTGGCTGAATTATGGACCAAACTGAACATGTTTAACAGTAACATGTTACACGAGAACAGATGAGCTACTAAAAACAGTGTTGCCAAGAAGAAAATTAGTAAAAATATAGGCATAAACTTTTACAAACAGTGATTTTTTTCACGTGAAAATAGTCTTGCTAAATTTTTAGTTAACAAAAAAAATGTATATACCTATGGCCACGTTGTCCATTACCAGGTCTTCTGTACGCGCCGCCGTTGATCAAACTAAAGCGGTGCTATTCATATTTGCATACATACAAAGTTACAGATGCACATAAAATTATTCCAGGTATTAGAAAAAGTAGATATTTAAAGTTGAGAAACTTTTAAACTAATAACTTCACTTCTTTCCCAATCTTGTTTGCATTTTACATGTTTGTTCTTCTATTAGTTTTCAAACACTCTTCTCCTAATGCAACACAGCCAGCCAGCCACACGCGGAACAACGAAATTAATAAATTGGTAAATGACAACAAGAAAAAGCCTGAGGGAATTTGTAGCGCTGTTACCTGCATCCACTGCTGCTGCTTTCGCTACTGCTAAAACGAATTTCAAAGGAAAAGAAGTGGTAAAATTAATGTCGTATATTCTTAAACTAGTTTCACCACTTGTTTTATACTTTTTTTTATTGTTTTTATTTTATACATGATTTCCAATACCAATACGACGTACATACATATTTACTTGTTTTAACACCTTTTTATGTAAAATTATTATGACGCATCGTTAAAGAGACTTTCGAGTTAAAGAAATAAAATTAAAAGAGTATTAAATTTTGAAAGAGTTTTATGAGCAAATTTTTGAGAATGTTCAAGATACTCTTAAAAATCGTTGAATTGGATTCACTGACGACAAACTTTTTGCGATTGTACTTTTTTGTGATATCATTGATTCTAAAAAAACAGTCGAATTCCCTCAACACATAATGCTATCTAGCAAATAAATTTACATCAACAAAAATGGAAATTAAAAAAAATTTGATTTGGTATGTAAACAAAACTGTTAAAGTGCAACACTTCGTAGCCATGTGTTATTTCTTAATTTTTATGTATAAATTAATATATAATTATGTTCCTTTATGAAAAAGACTTAAAGTTGGTACTCTCCAGGCTAAAAAAGTACTTCTAAATAAATGTTTAATAGTGAAATGAAAATCACATATGCCATCACTGTTACAGCATATTCCATCTCTGCTATCAAAAGCATTTAATGGGAGCACTATTCTTAAAAGCTCTTAAAATAAAATAACTCTCTTCTAGCCTTTTGGAATAAACCGATTTTAATGAGTTTTCTTTTCTTCTCCAATAAAATGTGTATTAAACACATACATCACAGATATTTGGTGTACTTCTTTTTTGGTATGATTTTGTTTGGGTTCGTCATAATATCTTAATAAGAAGAAGATTAATAAGAATAAACGTCTTTCTTGTTCATACAATAATATTTATTTTCTTTATCTGGCATTACAACACAATTTTCCTCCCTTATTGCGTTTGCTTGGCTCTCATTCACTCCCTCAAAAACATCATCTACTTGTTTTTGTTCTTATTGTACATCAATTTAAAATTGTAGGGAGCCGAGTCCACTGGACGTCGTTTATTTTTGTTTTTCATGTTCGTGGGTACATCTGATACAATGCTGTATATGAGTGTGTGTGTGTGTGTATGTATGACTGAATGTTTTTGTTTCCTTAGCAAGGTCGTTTGCGTACACAAATTCAACATTACTTGAAGGTCGTCCTTTTTGTGTCTGACTGATGATGATATTATTATTGTTGTTGTTGTTGTTGCTGATATACTAATGTCTTTCTTGGTTCTTCTCAATTCTTATAAGCAGAGTAAAAGAGACACAATAAGAAACAACAACTGCACTATGACGACGTTTTCGTTGATTGTTGATAATAATGATGGTGGTGTTTGCGATGGTGGTGCTGTTTTTAAAGTGTTTGTATTGTTTATTTTTTTTTATATTAGTGTTTATTAATTAAATAAATATGTAGGTATTTAGCTAGGTATGTGTTTAATAAATTTTGTAAAATTATTAGTTATCTGTATGCAAGTATGTATGTAGGTATGTATGCTTGCTTATGCATGTGTATATGGATGTGCATACACATCTCTTGTTCTTATTATTTTGAAGTGTTGTAGGATTTGTTTTCTTGCTTTCAATTCAAGTCTTGTTGTTTTCTTTAATTCCCTATTGTTTGCTAGATTCTTTTGACATTATAGGTACCTATACACACATACTATATGTGTGCACAGATTGGTACATATTATATACATATATTGTGCACACGTGAACATCTTATTGTTGTTGTTATTAGGATTTTTAATAGCTAAACACTCTTTATACCTATTGAATGCAGCTGGTTTTCAACTCAATTTCTGCTATCGTAAAAAAATTTGTTTTTGATCAAATTTTATGCAAAAAAAATTGAATTAAGTGTTTAAAAGCATTTGACATGTTGAGAGTGGCACATGGTGATTGTAGTCTGAGTCAGAAAAAAATGTTTAATAGAAAAAGTTTTCAAAGAAAACGGCCGCCACAGCACATCAGCAACCGATGACAATGTGTTGAAAGTGAAGAAAATTTGTTATAGAAAATCGCTGAATTACCTACTTAGTTTTTATTAGAGAAGTTTCTGCAGATGTCGAAATATCGGCTAGCTTTTTTCACTGAAATTTCGACTCATAAAGCGTTTGTTACTAAAAAAGAATCGCTGCATGACGGCTAAAAACAACACCGTAATCGTGTCTTTGCAGTCGTATTCAACAGATGGGAAATTATCACTTTCGATACCGATCGAAATGTCAAGATATTTTAAATATGTATGAATTTCGATCGATATCGAGTGCTATAATTTCCTCCATATTTGGCCCTTGAGACTTTTTTGCAACGACTGAAGATATACCTAACAACCGAATAGGTAGCTGAGAAAGCTCAAAGATTTATCAAAAATACACAAAAACATCATAAATATGTACAAAAAAAAGAAATAAATCAAGAAGAAACAATATTAAAATAGAACTTAGTTTGTTTGTTTTTTTTTGGTTATTTTAAAAATTTTCGTTCTTATCTTAAAAATTTAAACTACATACTTTGAAAGAAAAAGAATCATTACTGTTTTATAAAGAAAAAATAATAGTTTTTCAAATAATAAATACTATACCTTTAAAAAGGCTCAATTCATGAAAAATATTTTATGTTTATTATCAATTTATTTGACATATTTTGTAGAGTAATTTGTCAAATAAGATTCAAAATAATTTTTATGAACTACCTAGTCCTTAATAAAATAAAAATGATTCCTTTTTTATATTTATGTGTGTGAAGATATATTTAAATATATATTAGCGGAGACGCAAACCGAAAGCTGTACTAAACAAATTCTGCAGTTAACACAACTCTGTTAACCACTTAACATTTGAAGTAAAATTTGATTAAGTTCATTTGGCAACCAAAATCTAGGAACTGAAGCCAATACTGCCCGAACTAGTGAATAAAAATTATGGTCCAAAATATACTTAATAAATACATATATACTTAAGGGATGTACTGAAATCTTCACACACATTTTATATTTTATGCTTAATAAAATATAAAATGTCTATGTTTTAATATATTTTTTTTTGTTCAGTGTACATGTTAGAACTGGTGCAATTGTAAATCAGCTGTTTGCAATATTTAACTGGGTGGCAACACAACACTTAGCACAGGCATTAACATGGTTGCATTTAATAAAATCCATTTAAAATTAATTCAAAAATGGTTTAATAGCTACATTTCGTATGGTAAAAACCATGCCAGTGTGAAAATTATTAAAATTTTTTTTAAATTATTGCCAAGTACGAGTCCATACATATTTTTTAATCAGTTTTATTTGATAGAAAATCTCCCCGAAGATTCTGTTTATAATTTATGCAAATAATAAAAGAAAGTCAATTGATAAATCTAGGGACTGGTTTGAAACAAAAAGCAACAACAAATGTAAACAAACTTTATTCAAATATCTAGTTACTTTGCAACATATGTACATTACGATACGAGCTATTTCATATACATATTTACGTATTCATTAGTGCCTATAAGTAGCTACATTCCGACTACTGCGTGTGCGTGTGTTTGTAACTCTGTCGTAAAAAATAATTCAAGCCCGTCCCTGCTATATATGGTTATATAAAATAGTATGCCAGCAAAGCCGCTACTAACATGCCAAAATAATTCAATAAATATAAAAGAAAAAATGTCAACGACCCAAAAAACAAATTAAAAAAACAGCCAACCAACTGAAAAGTAAAAAAAAAAATATACATATAAAAATTTCTATACGAAAATAAATTTATTATACAAAAAAAAAAAAAGGAAAGAACAGTTGGAAAAATAGCATAATAATGAATTAAAATACAAATAAATTAAAGGTACAATAACCTTAACCGAATTTCGTATGAAAAATGAACACATGAATACCCGTACATACGAATAAATTGTATGCATGCATATTACCTATACGGTATTATAAAGTTAGGGTGAGCCGAACATAGAAATCGAATAAATATCCATTTGTTTTGTTTGGCATTTTAAGGGATTTAGATGCAAAGAATGAAAAATTGCTCAATATTTTTTTTGCTTATTTAAACATTATTTTCAATTATGAAGCTAAGATTTATTTTTTCAGACTCAAATTGAAATCTGCAAGTGTGCAAATATATTTTCTAATAGGAATGTAAATTTTATTTGTCAAACTTATTAATGAGACAAGAATTCCTTTGTTAGACTCAAGTTCAAATCTGCAGTCCTTAAATTTTTTGATGACTTAATATTAAACTCAAGTTGTTTTTATTAAGAGTGGAATATTGTTATCTTTTAAATCATCAAACTAGCACAACGGATGCTACGATATCTCATCAGCGTTCTTTGTTCAACTTTTTCTTTTTCCATGGTGGTACTTGTTATTAGGAATATCAGCTATTTAAGTATTGTTTTTAATGAAATAGAATATGAGAATTTCTTATATTCATTTTTAAGTTAAGTCGCTTTTGGTTTGCACAAAATTCTCCAACCCTGACAATTATTATATCATATATGCAAGTTTTCTCTTTGCTTTTTCATAAAAAAAGAAATATTTTGCTGACTTGGTTCCCGTGAGTATTTAGTGAGGAAGAGCGAGAAAGAAACACAAATGGTATGTATTCCTACTTCAGCACTCTCACACAAAATAAGAATCCCTGCAACAAAAGTTGCATAGTGTAAACCGTAACTTGCACATTTGAATTTGAGACGGAATGAAAATTGTTAGCCTAATAATTAAATTAATAAGTTGGAATAATAAAATATACAATCATGGAAAATTATAATTTTAAAATCCTTTTGTATTACGTTTTCAGTAATTGGGTAAAAAAAAAATTAATTTTTAATTCAGTTGTGAGTTTAAAATCAAAAAGTCATTTGTTTTGTGTTGTGAAGAACCTGCGTTTTTTTTTACCACGAATGTAAAAAAAATCTGGCTACACTATTTTTTACTTATATTTCGTTTTTTTTTTGTTGTATGAAAATAAACAGCTGAGAATTCTAAAGTAAACAAATGTAACACAGCCAACAAATAAAAACAGTACATTTTTCAATTGGACATTTTCTATTTAACTTAATGAAACTTATGTTTGTAAGATAACAATTTAAAATATATTAAATTTTATCTATATAATTTTATTCCTAGTATTTGACACTCAGTTATAAACTGTTTACTCAAGGTACGTTCATTCACACTTATCAAATATTTGCCCCGAAAAGCGTAACCACTAAATACTAATGAAAAATATTTGTATTCAGATACGTGTTTATTAATTAAAACAGTTTCATACAAAACTAGTAGACAGTATCCAATATTATTGGAAACTATTTAACTCAGTAAATACTTTTCTGAATTAAAAAGATTTTTATTAGTATTTAGTGGTTACGCTTTTATGTAAAATATTTGATAAGTGTGAACGTACCTTTAGATGTCATTTTATTTGGTGCCCTGCGAATTGAAAAATATTGTTTATAACGATTTCCAGCTCAACAATTTTGTGAATTCAAATAGATTGTAATCGTTTTTTTTTTTGAAAAAATAAATTTCAACACATGACTGATTCGAATTATGCAACTCCAATCAATACAGCCAATTGTTATTTATTACACAAATTAATTACCATCTAAAAATGTTATAATCGTGATCAGGAGCCTAGAATATGTAATAAAATATAGGGGCAAAAATAACCGCAGGCGATAGCGATCGAATTTTTAATACAATTTAAGTGGAAATTTCGATCGATATCGAATGCCGTAATTTGACCCCAGAATTACCTTTCCTCTAATCGAATATTAATCGATTAAATGATGCAAGTGCTTTCATATTTATGACTCTATTCTTTTTCTATTAAGCATTCCTTTAAAAATAAAAATTTAATTCCGTAGTGGGTAATGAAATAATTTTCAAGTTTTCTCTTTGCTTTTTCATAAAAAAAAATATTTTGCAGACCTGCAGATTTGAACTTGAGACAGAATAAAAATTCCTAGCCTAATAATTAAATTAATAAGTTAGAATAATAAAATATACAATCATGGAAAATTATATTTTTAAAATCCATTTGCATTAGTTTAAGTAATTGGGTATAAAAGAAAATAAATTTTTAATTCAGTTGTGAGTTTAAAATCGCAAATTTCATATATTTATAATTTGAAGAACCTTTTTTAACCACGAATGTTAGAAAAATCTGGCTACACTATTTTTTTATTTTATGTAATTTTTTTTTGTATGAGAATAAAAAAAGCTGTGCACTCTAAAATCGCCTATTTTAAAATAAACAAACGCAACACAGCGAACAAATAAAAACCGTACATCTTTCAATAGGAAATTTTTAATTTCATTTAATCAAAATTATGTTTGTGAGATAACAATTTAAAATATATTAAATTTTATCCATATAATATTCACTCCTATTGTGTTTGGCGTTTTACGCCTGCAAATTCGACAAATTGTAATAGCTTAAAGGCAAAAAGCTAAAATTTTCTTTAATCTGTTACAAAATGGCGAATCTGAAGGCGAAAAACGCCAAACACGATAAGGGTGATTATTTTTAGTATTTGACACTCAGTTATAAAAAGTTCACCTAGACACCATTTCATTCGTTGCTACATCAGAATAAAATTATTTTGCAAAATTTAAAAAAAAAATACAAAATGTATAGCATTTTTATTAAGTCTGATGCTTGTCTGTTTTTATAGACTTGTGCGATCCGTGGCTTTACTTATTTTGCTTTACAATTTTTGTATAGAACTTTTATAAAAAAAAATTTTTATGAAACTGGAAAACCCTACAAAAACAAAATAAAACTTCTGTAATTAGAGTCTATTATTAAAAAACAGACGACATAATTAATTTCACATGACGACAGCGATCAGCAGAAATAAAAATAAAAATATTGCAATTATAGAAAAAATTCATATTTAAGCCGATATTTTTTTCTTCTTAATTTTACATATTCAGCTCTTATCTACTCATGTGTGTATGCACGTACATAAAACTAGCACAGCACGTGTTTGAATTTGTCTACGAATATAAATTTTTTGTTTGTTTTGTTTTTAAGAAATGAGTAAAAAAAATTTTATGCGTAACATTCTGTCTACGACTTTTTGTCTACTTTCCAATTGTTGTCGTTGTTTAAAGGTCATTTTATAAAATTAACATAAGCCCGAGCTTATCTATATATATGAGAGTATGTATACAAAACGTATTTAATTATTTATGTGTTTTTTTTTCATTCTGTAATACCGCTATTATGTACTATTGAATTTACAACGAGGAAGTGTATCATTTAAGATATTGAGAAAAAATCGATTAAGAAATAATTCTCAGAACGATCGTTTTGTCTATCAGGGAGAAGAGAAAATCCTAATCAATTTGAATTTTTAACTTACACAGCTAATCTGCTGTTTTCGCGAACCGCTACACATGCGGATCATCAGTAATCATACGTATTTTGATTATGATTTTACTGCCTGTTCGCCGATGTCGAAATCTATGGTTCGATCGAATAACTAACATTTAAAACAGGCAGTTAATCTAAAGTCCGTCCTCTTGTTGCCACTGTCTCATTTTGAAGATTGTGGAAATCCAATTTATCGGCACAATCCCCCTGATTGTGTAAGGCGTTCGCGTTTACACCTCAGACGTTCTTCGTAATAGATTAAAGAAAACTATTTCTGTGTTTCTTTAATCTTTTACAAAAAGCGTCTTCGACGTAAACGCCAACATCTTACACAATCAGGCTGATTAATTCTTCGACATCATGAAATAAGCAGTAAATGAAATTTAAATTTAACTTAAATTATTTTTGTAACTAAACCAATTACATATGTGATTAAATTAATATGCAGTTTTGCTGTTATTCAATAAAAATGAATTCCCCATATTTCTGATATCTAAATAATTCAAGACTTTTACCATCTTGTTGTCCTTTCAGAAATTTCTACAATATGATCCTACATCAACGACATCTATCCAATTTTTATAAGAAATACTTGCGCAACAATAATAATTATAACTGAAAGACTTTAAAGCTCTACCAAATAGGAAAAATAATAAAAACAACACAATTCAGAGGGCGTGTATCGCCCTCTTATAAAAGACTACAAGAGACTTAAAACAGAAGCATCAACTGCAAAGACTCTTCACAATTCTAATTTCATCACAACAACAAAAAAAAGAAAAACAAAAAAAAAGCATGTCTAGCATTAAAACCGAAAATGTGACAGGAGGAGCAGCAATCACTACAACAACAACAACAGGAGGAGGAACTTCCTTTCAATTACCCATAAATATGAGCAATACAGCTGGTCCGGGCGGAGGGGGAATGGCAGGGAGCATTAGTAGCGCTATAAGTACAACAGCTGGTACCACCACCACTTCCAGGCATAATGTTTCCGTAACGAATATTAAATGTGAAGTGGATGACGGTGGTAACTCGTCGTCATCAACGAACGGCAATGTGGTGTCGGTGGGCTACTATAACGGATCCAGAGTGATAAGTGGGCCAAGTGTAATAACTGCTGGTCATGGTATACGAATACCGGTGACCAAAGCAGAGGACTCGGACTCCGAAACGGAATTGACAAATATTGAGAATTTAAAAGTTAACCGTCGAGTGGCCAGCTCGTCTTCCAGTAGCACAAACAATCACCATAACGGTCCTCGGCCCATGTCTTGGGAGGGAGAATTGTCCGAGAGCGAAGATACTCGAGAGGCTGAATTAATGGATACGGATACAACGATGAGCAATGGCGGTATGCAGGAGCCCTCAAATGCTGTGGCCGTTATAAAAAGTGAAGCCACTACGACCACACCGTCTACGCCAGTGGGACGGGGTCCTGTAATCAAAACCGATAGCGAGCAATTAATGTTAGATGTCCATCATGCGGTTGCGGGTAGTGGAATTTATCATCCCAAATTAAAGTTGGCACCCACCCAAAGTGATCCCATCAATTTGAAATATGAACCACCCGATCATACCGTTTTAGTGAATTCGCCTTTGATGGCCCGCCAAAAGTCTACCACAGCTTTGCCTCATTTACCTGCCAATCCCAGTCCCGATTCTGCCATACATTCCGTTTACACGCACAGTTCGCCTTCTCAGTCGCCATTGACATCACGACATGCACCCTACACCCCTTCGCTATCGCGCAATAACAGTGATGCTTCTCATAGCTCTTGCTATTCCTACTCATCGGAATTTAGTCCCACCCATTCACCCATACAAGGCAGACATCCAGCAGCTCACGGTGTCTATGGCAGTTTTAATGGTGCCACCGCCAATAGCCTACAACATTCCGCTTTGCTCTACCGGCCCATGATGGGTTCAGTGCAAACTGCACCCTCAGCCAAATTGGATGCAACACCATCAGCGGGAGAAGCGCAAAATCTATCTATGGACGCCTCTTCATCATCTTCAAGCTTCAATATGACTAGCGATTCTTCCGGCCTACCGGCCTCCCCAGCCGCTGGCATATCCCGCCAGCAGTTAATAAATTCTCCCTGTCCCATTTGCGGCGATAAAATATCTGGTTTCCATTATGGCATCTTTTCATGTGAGTCCTGTAAAGGCTTCTTCAAGCGTACCGTCCAAAATCGTAAGAATTATGTTTGCGTACGGGGTGGACCCTGTGCGGTCAGCATTACTACCCGTAAGAAATGTCCGGCCTGTAGATTTGATAAATGTCTGCAGAAGGGTATGAAACTGGAAGCAATAAGAGAAGATCGCACTCGTGGGGGTCGTTCGACTTATCAGTGTTCTTATACTCTGCCCAATTCCATAATGAGTCCATTGCTCTCGCCCGAGCAACAGCAGCAACAGCAGAATTCGGCACATAATTTAATAGCCAGTCAGCAACATTCACAATTACAGCACCAGCTGCAGCAGCGTTTAAATTCCACCCTGCATTCAACGCATCTATCAAATGGTTACGGTTCAACAAATACCAATCCAACAACAACAACTACAATTAAAACCGAACAAACTGATCCTTATATCAAGAATCTAACGGCCGCTCATTCACCTTCACTGAATGGCTTAACTACATCCACGTCACGTTCACATTCGCATACGCATCCTTCAAATATGTCTACTAACACTTCCTCCGCCACCGCCAATTCACTGCATCACAACAGTATTCCCCAACTTCTACAGGAAATTATGGATGTTGAACATCTTTGGCAATACACCGATGCCGAACTGGCACGACTTAATCAACCCCTGATTACTTCCTCCAGTTCGGCTTCACTTAATTCCAATTCAACCGATTCTTCAGCAGCTGCCAATCAAGTGACCAATCCACTGCTGGCCAGTGCTGGTCTCTCCTCTAGCACTAATCCCGATTTGATAGCACACCTTTGCAAGGTGGCCGATCATCGCCTGTACAAGATTGTCAAATGGTGCAAGAGTTTGCCGCTATTCAAGAACATATCGGTAAGTGAATTTTTGTAGTAATATGCGCCATTTCTTAGTCAGGTAGCACCTTGATGATCACTAAGAAAAACTTTAGCCTGCATATTTTCAAATAATAGAAGTATTACTTTTTTTTCGTCTGTAATCTTGTTAAACATTTATTTATTTGGAAAAAAAATTGCTCAATTTTTTTGAAAGTGAAATCTTGGAGCATCTAGAATTGTTTGCAGTATAAACTTGCCTTTGTGCCTTGGAATATTTATCAAGTCTTTCTGAGATTTAAATTAAAATTTCGAACAATTAGCCTATAGAATCTTAATTCAAATTTAATATAGCAATATAAAATGTTCGTTAAAATTCTTACTACATACAAATTTAAGCTATGGCTTGAGCTACCCAATAATAAAAATTGGAAAAAACGTTCACATGTACTTAAGTATAAAATTCAAACCAAAAAAGTTTGACTTAGGTATGATGGAACAAAAAATTCAGAAAAATGGGACATGAAGAAAAATAATCAAACGGTAACACGGGTATTATAACAATAACATGTTAACATCAGGTTGATACAGTTCCCGTATTCTTTTTCACAATAAAATTTGTGTAAATAGGAACTGTTATCACATTCAACTAAGCCACCTAATAAGTGGTGACAAACACAATACACATGAGCACTGATGATGAAAGGGTTGCGTCTTTCGAAAACAGCTGTTCTGCTCTGCTGTGTAAGTTGAATAAAACTGATGTTGACTTGCCTTTGTGCCTTGGAATATTTATCATGTCTTTCTGAGATTTAAATTAAAATTTCGAACAATTAGCCTATAGAATCTTAATTCAAATTTAATAAAACAAATTTTTATTTTAAACTTTTGAAAAATAAAAATAAATGCTATGGAAAGACTTGTATAAGCTTAGAAGTCATACAAAATATTTTATGAATCGAAATATGGGATCTCCCCCCGCAACTCTCGTTTTGTTTAAGTAAAAGAATTATGAAATAATTAACTTAAGACATCGCGGTAAAATGTCGGAAAATGGTTTCCTATAATTATAGGAATAATTAAAAAAAAATTTACAGTAGATAATTAATGTATATTCTGGACCACTTTCTATCTACAGTTACTAATTACCAAAACTTGTCAATATTAAGAAAGAAAATTAACGAAAGATTTTTACAATAACTTAAAAACACCCCAATAATTAAAAAAAAATACATTTTAGAAAAACATCAAATGTAATAAGGGTAGCGCTGCTGCTCTAATTTATTTTCGTATACACAACTCACACTCTCTAGTTCTCTTTAGGCTATGCCAAAAATAAAAATATGATAACTCATTGCAATTTTGCTTCTTCTCCAGATCGACGATCAGATTTGCCTACTCATCAATTCTTGGTGTGAACTTTTACTCTTCTCCTGTTGCTATCGTTCCATCGATACACCGGGAGAAATTAAAATGTCACTGGGTAAAACAATGACACTGCCACAAGCGAAACTTACTGGTTTTCAGGTAAGATCACACAACAATAAAAAAATGATATAAAACATTTTTTATAATATTTTAGCCCTGCATTGAAAGAATGCTGAATCTGACAGACCATTTAAGACGTTTACGTGTTGATCGTTACGAATATGTTGCTATGAAAGTTATTGTACTGCTGCAATCAGGTATGCTTTTCCTTTAATGAGTTTTCTTTGTCGATTCCTAGACACTAATTATATATTTCGAAATTTACATGCAGATACTTCGGAATTGCAAGAACCCGTCAAAGTTAGGGAATGTCAAGAGAAGGCATTGCAAAGTTTACAGGCCTACACACTGGCCCACTATCCAGATTGTCCTTCCAAATTCGGTGAACTGCTGCTGCGTATACCCGATTTACAGAGAACGTGTCAGGTAAATTATGATTTTACTCTAAGATAAATTAATATTTTACTCGTACATAAATGCAAATGCAGTGTTGCCACCTAATAAAGTACGTCTGGTAGCATGATAATGCAGGCATGTAGACCATAGACGATTTGTTTTTTCACCATAACCTTATTTACAATTGGCCAACAAACTCGACATTCATTTATATAAAATATATTTTTATAAAAATTTCTGTCTATTTTACAATGCCGAATGAATTATTTTTTTCGTACATATAGTATATTTGAAACAAAAACAAAATTTTATAAATTGTTTTTGTTTCAAATCTATTTATACGAAAGAAGGAATTCTATCGACATTGTGAAATCTCCAGTTTATAAAGTTGAAAAAAATTGCCTGAAAAAGTTAAATTTATGAAAAAGCAAAAATTCCAAACTTTTCTGAATTTTTGGAATATAAAATATGTTTTCAAAAAAAAGAGTCTATAACGCATTTTTTGAAAATATGTAAGCCGTAAAAATAATTGTTTAAATTATCTTCGAATGCCACAAAAGAAGCTAATAAGGAAGTGAATAAGCTGAACTTGTGATCCAAAAGTAGTTCAAATCTGTATAATTTCGAATGATTTTCTTAAAAAATAACTTCTCATTTCTTTTACCGGGATATTCTATAGAGATTACGAAGGTGATCATTCTATTGGTCAAAATAATATAAATATCTAGTGCCGTTGAGAAGGCTACAGATCTTGCAATGTCCTAGAATATTAGGTTAGGTTAGGTTGAAGAGAGGGTCATAAGCTATCCCAATCCGTTCAGGATTACACTTAGGCCTCATAGGCCTGTTGTGCGCTCTAGAATATTATTATTCATCCCCGATGTACTTGATTACTAAAGAAACAAAATTACTCTTACTTTAAAATTCCAAAAAAATTTAATTTTCCAGCTCTGACTTTTCTGATTTCTAATACTAATGAATTTCTTTCAAAAATATCCAATATGTTTATTATAGAATGGAAAAGACAAAAATTTGTTTTAGTTGGTTACTTTTATAAGCAAAAAAATAAATAAATAAAAATTGATTTCCAACCCTGGAAAAATTTTTTTAATTTTGTTTGCTTTTTAATACCAATTTAATATTTTCTGAAACATAAAATAGGTGTTATTGAGAAAAAAACTTTATTTAAATTAAAATTTACTTTTAGTTACTTTTATATAACAAAAATAAGTTTAAATTTTCCAGCTCTGCAACGATATTTCCATTTTCATGACTTTCCAAAGCAATATATTTAGGACTACTTGCAATATCTCAAGCCTAGACTGAAGTCTCACGCTTTTCTGGGGCTTTCGAAAACTGATTTCACCTACTGACAGACCAATATCGCTTATTCGACTTCCCTATTCATAAGGAATCGGGATATATAATCATACATATGTATATATTTATGGGGTCGCATGTTAATATTAAAATTTTTGGTGAAGGCTATGAAAATCCCAAGTAACAAAATTCCAAATTAAGTATTTAAATAACTGGACGGTATACCGTATTCTGGCTTCCCAAACATTTTCACATAAATTTTTAGACATTCGAACTAGTGCTCGAAATATGAAAATAGTAAATGTTTCATTATGCAAAAAAGTGAAATATAATTGAACAGCCTTTTTTTCTGTATTTTCGAATATAAAAAATTAAAAAAATAAATTATTATTTTATATATTTGACTTACATATTTTCTTGTTGTAAAATTAGCTGTCAGAATACAATCGACAAGGTAACTAGTGTGAGAACTTCTCGCATCGAAAAAACTGTTGTCATTCTGTAAAACACAGGATAAGTCAGACTATATTTTTTATTTTTTTTTGTATTTTTAGTACATTTATATAATGCTAAATATATTATTCTATGGATCACTCTACAATAATTAGCATGACAATCATAATTATTAATTTTTTTTCGATGTGAAAAGTTACAGAAACGAGGCACAGTTTATAAATAGTGAAATTCTGAGGAAAGAAACCCAAAGAAATACAAACCTTTTACTTTCTTCAAACTTATTTCTGATTTTATATTTTTAATAAAAACCAATTAATATATTAGGACCGTACTCAGTTCGTAAATATTATTTTAATTGTTTTTAACACTATATTCGCTCTCTATTTTCCAGTTGGGCAAAGAAATGCTGTCTATTAAATCCCGTGATGGTGGTGACTTTAATTTATTAATGGAGCTTTTAAGAGGAGAACATTGACAAATGCCTTCAATAATATTTTTAAGAATAACAATAACAACAATCATTAAACTTATCATTTAAAAATGATATTTCAATTCACTCTCTCTCTCTCTTATTCTGTCTCCCTGTTATTCTCTCTACAACAAAAACATGATAATTATGTTTTCTTATTAATTAAAAAATATAAATTTGTTTAGTATTTTTTTTTTAGTTAACCTTTTATTAAATTTAAGCTTAAAAAATTATTTTTATCTCCATAAAATTAACTAAATATATGAAAAAAAAAGTAAGTTTAATATTAAAAACTAATTATAATATAAAGAAAATGTGCCTAAAAAACAAGAACTTAAAAGAAACTGATTTAATACTATTGCAACACAATTTTTAAATCTTAAAAAAAACTTAAGAAAAACAATTTTGAAGACATTTTTGCCAAATTTTTTAATAAAAAAAAATTTTAATTGAAAAAAAAATTAAAAAACAAATTTTGTATAGAAAATATAATAATAAAAAAACCTCGAAGAGACTTGATTTTTTTATAAATAAAATAACAAAAATAATTACTAATTTACAACTAAATTAAGTGGTTAATACTCCATTTTTGCTAATTATAATTAGTTTTATATAAATTATCTCAATTCACTCAAATGAAAAAAAGAAATGTTTTCTTACAAAAAAAGTCTACAAAAAAACATTAAATATCTACAACAATCATTATTATTATTATAATATAAAACAAAAGTAATACATTTTTAAGAAAAAAAGTTTTAGTTTTATATTTTTATATAAAATTTGCTTAATAAGCATAAAATTAAAAAAAAAAAAAAAGAATTAATACTAAATGTCATGTCTAGGTTATGTGACAACTTAAGGAGCGCAATTTTTTTATATTTTTAAAATATATTTTTATTGTTTTCTATATTTTGTTAGAAATGTAAATAATTATATAAATATGTTTATTCTAAATATTTTTATTAAAAATTTTTATATAATAGGGAAACAAATTTAATTAAAAACACAACAGGCAGCTAATTATTTTTAAGAGGAAAAAGATTATTTAAAATTTATTTAAGTTTTCAGAGAGCTAAAGTGCATGCACTGCAATTTGCTTGCTTTTCTTTTAATTTTAAATTAAAACTTTCATTTTTTAACTTGAATTGTTTATTGTTGTTAATCTTTGCTCTTTATTTAGTTTATTTTGTTTCCATTATATGTTTGAAATATTTTAGGAAGCAATTTTATTTCTAGTGACTGCTAAGATTTAAACAAACTTTCACATTAATTAATATGAACGTGTACAGTTTCAGCATGAATTGGAAGACTTTGAATTCGGAATTCAAATAGAAGTGCCAGAAATTTTCTATGAAAGAATTTATATTGTTCATTAAAAAACTTCAGCTTGTATTAAAAATAAAAGTAATAATAATAAGCATTTAATATAATCTAGTTGATATATTCACCCCTATCGGGGAATTTTTGTTCACATGAAATTTGTATTCCACTCGAAGAGGAAAATGGTATCGTTAATCTCCCGTGAGAAATTATTCCAGCTATCAGTTCTCAGTGAATGCAAAAAAAGAGAAGATGCCGTAAACAACATGAAAAATCAAAGAATTTTTGCTGAAAAATTTAAATTTATGCAATAATTTACAAAAATTTTAAAAATGTATGGCTAAATATTTAGTAGTCAAATAATTTGGATACATTTTGAAAACCAGACAAAACAAATTAAAAATATTCTTAATCTTTAGAATTGGAGCAACAAGTTTTATAAAGAGGCAGGCAATTGAATTGCTGCAAAAAATATAAGTTTGTATCTTATTAACGGATCTTGCCAGTAAAATAAAATTTGCAAACTCTAATATTCGAATTATAATAGAAAATACTTACATTTTCTATTCTATTCCCCACCAAAAACTAAGTGAATAAATTAAAGGGAAAAGTGAAAAACCTCGCGGGAAAAAGAATCATTCACGATCAGGGGAATTTAATTTTAGCGTGAAATCATTCACGAGGAATTTTTTCATGATTACAATTTTAGGGAAAAGGGAAAAATTTCGAAGGAAAAATTATTCATGATAGGGGTGATTATCTTAATTAGTATTGAAAAAAAAATAGCTACGAGTTTTCGAAAGTTTTCGCAATTAGGTTGAAGTCTACTGATGATTTAGTGTAAGAGCCAATGAATTGCAGGCATATAGAATTATTTAACTTGCAGCAAATAAGGCAATTAAAAAAATATATATATTCGAACAATGTTAAGCAATTAGCTCATACGTTACATATACATTTTTCACGTTTATATTGCATTGTGTATTCTAACCCATCTAATTTATGAAAAAAAACATGTTATCTTTTTATGATTAATATTGAAAAAATTAAAAAAAAATCCTATTTCAAGTATAAAAGAGAAACTTATTTTAAAATATTCAATAAATGTGATATATTCCTGAGATTTTATGTTTAAAAAACTCCTTATAATTTATTTAAATCTACTATTTTAGTTTTTTTTTGTTGTAAAAATTCTTCCAATTCTTTTTTAAATGCACAAGTAAAGATTTATTTTCTTTTTGTATATTTTGGGCAACCACATTATGTATTTTACGTTAATTTGATAAAAGTTTTAATACTTAAAAAAAAAGAGTAAAAAATTTTAAAACTAAAAATTTCTCTATAATTGTTTTGGAAAAATTAACTGCCTATTTCACGATGTTGTACAAATAATTAAAAAAAAATTTTATAAATTGTTTTTGTTTAAAATATATTTATAAGAAAAAAAACTCTGTCGACATTGTGAAATAGGCAGAACAAAATTTTCTGTTTTATTTTAATTTTGAATGTAAATTTAATTTTAATTTTATAAAAATTTTCAAATATATTTTGCTTTGCTATATGTTTTTTCAAACAAATTTTATATTTTGTTAATTTTATAAAATTTTGAATATTAAAAGAAAAAAAAAAAATAATGATATGAAAACTTTTATTAATTTCTCTATAATTGTTTTGGAAAAATTAACTGCCTATTGCACAATGTCGAATGAATTCTTACTTTCGCACAAATATGTATATTTAAAACAGAAATTTTATAAACTGTTTTCGTTGCAAATGTATTTATACCAAAAAACTCTGTTAACATTGTAAAACCGGCAGTAAAATTTTTTTATATTTTTTAATATAAAATTTTGAATATCTTTCGAAATTTATTTCCTATTTTCGATATGTTTTTAGCCAAAAAATTTTGTATTTTATATTAATTTTATAAAATTTTGAATATTTTTCCCTATACTTTAGGAAAAATTCAAAATTTTGTATTTTATTGTAATTTTATAAAATTTTGAATACCCTTTGAAATATATTTCCTTTTTCTATATGTTTTTAGCCAAAAAATGTTGTATTTTATGTTAATTTTATAAAATTTTGAATATTTTTCTCTATACTTTTGGAAAAATTAAAATTGTTGTTTTATTTAATTTTATAAAATTTTGAATATCCTTTGAAATATATTTCCATTTTCTATATGTTTTTAGCCAAAAAATTTTGCATTTTATGTTAATGTTATAAAATTTTGAATATTTTTCTCTATAATTGTGGAAAAATTAAAAATATTTTCTTTGATTTTAATTTTATAAAATGTTGAATAGTTTTCCGAATATATTTTTTCTATATGTTTTGGCAAAAAATTGTTGTATTTTATGTTAATTTTATAAAATTTTGAATATTTTTCCAAAAAAAGAAGTATATAAAAACTCAAAAATTGTTTTGGAAAAATTTTAAATTTTGTATATTATTTTAATTTTATAAGCTTTTAAATATTTTTCCAAAGTAAAGGGAATAGAAGATAAGAAAACGTTTTTATTAATTTCTCTATAATTGTTTTAGAAATATTAAAAACAAAATGTAAAAAATTTAGTTCAACTAATTGTTTGGCAATATATATTTATTTTAGGAAAAGTTTAAAAATTTTTTTAAAACTTTCTTAGTTAAAAAATCATTTAAGAAAATTACCCTAC
This sequence comes from Linnaemya tessellans, assembly GCA_951800035.1. Taxonomy (NCBI): domain Eukaryota; kingdom Metazoa; phylum Arthropoda; class Insecta; order Diptera; family Tachinidae; genus Linnaemya; species Linnaemya tessellans. The sequence goes on along the minus strand of OX637533.1, from coordinate 15,173,704 downwards.
AAATATTTTTGTGGCAGCAGTTTCTATAAATTTACCTCCTTATTCGGAAAAAAAATAAAATGTACTGGGGGCAAATTACCGCATTCGATATCGAACGAAATTTCCATACAATTTAAATTTAAATTTCGATCGATATTCAATGCCGTAATTTGGCCACAGGTATTTAAAATCTATTTGAAACAAATTTTGTATAACAAATTTTGAATGAAATACATTTCAAACTCATTTTATATATTCTGAATATGAGGACTACAAATTTTTATTAAAAATTGTATTAGCTGTTTGTAAAAATATTTGCTTTTTTAGTTATCAGAAATGTTTGTATTTCCATCCTTTTTGTTTCATCGTCCTCTGATTTCGTTTATTATTTTTTTTTTTTCATTTACTTTTTATTTAACATGTTAAAATTTTTATAACATAAAGATCCTCTTAGAATTCTTTCTTACAATTTAAGCTTTTATGTATTTTCTAAAATGCAACGCTTTAGTATTGATATATTTTTTTATGACAAAATATCAAATTGCAAAAACTTTCAAAATTTGTCTGTGCATTAGGTTATCAAAATAAAAATCAGGAGTACTAAAAAATATATTTTGTAAAATTCTTCTGGTTTCTGGACTTCTTTTTAATTATTATTATACTCTAATATTTTTAAGCTTAAGGTCTCTATTTTTATTTAAAATGTATTAATTTTCAATATTTTTGTGACTTCTTCAGAAATAAAATAATTAATTTCTTGAAGAAGTCACACAAAGGAGTGACGAAATATTGAAAATTAATATATTTTAAATAAAAATAAAGAGACCTTAAGCTTAAAAATATTAGAGTATAATAAAATATATTTTCAATCAAATAAAAACATTTATGTACAACAAAATCTTATATTGATCTGTTTCAACAATATGTTGAAAATTTTGAATAATTAAAATTGATTGCAAATTATAATACAATTTTTTTTTTTCAATTTTAAATAACTATTTTTCATAATTTATTATAACAATTTAAAGCGTTTCCTGTCTTTTTGAAAATAATAATTTCTAAAAATTTAGTTATTATTATATTCTTTTTAATTCGAAACTTGTTACTTTTTGTTATAAAAATATTGTTGTTTTAAAGGAGGAAGAAACTTTTTTGTATAGAAGGCAGCCTGTTTCAGAAAATATAACTTTTTCTGTATGATTAATTTAGTGATTCTCCCATAGTGACTTCTTTTATTTTTGTTATATGATATTTTGAAATTTTGTATATTATAACCTAAACATCGATCTGTTGCCGCATCTTTTAATATAGCAATACATAATTTTTGCTAGCGATATCAGGTTAATGTTCATGGTTGTGTCGATATATTTACTGACTGGTTCAAGAAGTCATAGATATCGTGTAGCGGTCATACAACTAGTAGGTCTATTTAAATATGGAGAAGAGCTGATATTTACAACAAATTCTCCCGGAGAATTTTTGCTTTTCATCTCCCAATTATCTTCCCTTCAAATAAATACATCAGTATCTATGTTTCCAATTTGGTATTCATAAGTCTTTTGTTGTGTTCTTTTCTAGAAAAGAGTGCACATATTTTTACACTTTTTAACAATAATAGCCATTATGTCATTTGGCAATAATAAATTTGTTAGAAGTCAATCTGCGGACTTTTAAAATAAAAATCTCCGAATAATGATTTTCATTTTAAAAGTCCGCGTAACTGAAAGGAAAAAAGAAAACGCCATTATAAAATATGTTCTAAAATTTAGTTGGAAAAATATTTCAAATGAATGAAATAAACTTTATTTCAATACAAATTTTATTTGTTATTGTAAAAATATGTTTCTTTTTTTTTGTCAAAAAATTTTGTAAATGAACATTTTACAATTAATATAACAAAATTAAAAAAATAAAATATCGAAGTATTTATGAAATTTTAAATTCTTAAAATAACCGAGCAAATAATTTATTCAAATAACAATTTTTACAAATTTTATTTTACATTTAGTGTTTTAAATGAAAACACTATGTATATAAGCCTGTAGAAATTTTTGATATAGCAGTTTGCTTTCAATAAATAATCTAAACTTTTATATTGAAATATTTTTTAAAATATGTAAACTGAAAACTTAAATAAATTTTAAATAATTCTCTGTTAACGAAATTTTGTATTTTGCATTAATTAAAACCATAGCAACATTTAATACATATAAAACCTATTAATATTGTATACCCTCATGTACCCCTCCCATAACTATTTGTAACCCATAAAACAACAACAACAACAACAATAGCATATAGTTTTAGTGCAATTATAGTTAAAAGCAACTTAAACTTAATAATTATAATATGAAATTTTTTTTTTGATATGAAAAAATCATATACAATAAAATGTAATATGAAAAATTAATTTAAAAATTATATACATATATTCCAGTGTATTTTAAGTAACAAAAATATTAAAAAACAGAAATAAATATAAAAATCTTAAATATTTGAGAAACAAAAATAAAGGAAGTTTTGATTATTTTTTTAAGTTGTTCTCTTTTTTTTTTCTTAACAAATAACTATATTATTTTGACGTGATTTTGAAATAACTATTTATTACTAATAATAATTTTATAGTTTCAAATAAATTTAAATATGAGAAAAATCGTATTAAATTGATAATTACTTTGCAAAGAAAAACAGGGACATTCCACACCACATGATGTACGAAAAAATACCACCCTGCCCTGGAATTTTACTACCTAGATTGAGAAGTTAAATTTTTCAAATGCAATTTGACATGTCAAAAGGAAAAAATGCAATCAATCATGGAGTTTTGAAATCGATTTTTTATTTGGTTTGCCTTTAGAGCTTCTAAATTCCAAGGAATAGAATTATACAATATTCTGCCTAATTACCGTCCTCGAATCGAAACGAGTGTTAGCAATAGATTAAAGAAAAATCTTGTATTAAATTAAAGAAGAATCTTGTACTTTTCATTCTTTCGAGTCGAATCGAAAACCGTAATAAGGCCCATTATGACTTTAGGAATGCTGGTCTAATATTATCAAAATAAAACTTCAAAATTATAGTCCCAAATTACCCTCAAGTCCTAATGATATACATTTTTATTCTTTTTTTTTTAAAATATATATATTATGCCTAATTTAAAGAACTAGTTTTTTATATTCATAAAAATTAAAAATGCTAAAAACAACATATGATAAATGCACCACCATTTTGTTTACCCTGAAAAAATTAAATTATATGTTATGTTATCTTCTGTAAGATATATGTGATTATATTACTCCAAATCCCGATTAGTTCACACTACCAATTTTTCCGATCCCCACTGATTTAGAAATTACCCAAATATAGTTTCTCCTCACAACATCCAATTTCTTGATATTTATCTCTCTTTTAGGCATTCCTTTCATATAGAAATTAATTTTATTAACATCATTTTCCTTTAAACAAAACAATGATAAAATGTGTGTGTTTAAAAAAAATCTAAAGTTTCTACTAAATATATATATATATATATAAATAAATAAAAAGGACTGATCCTATTATATAGTGCTGAAAAATATAAAAACCACTGAAACTAAAAATTTATAATATTTCCTAAAATCTAAATTTAAGATAAAGGAAAACTATATATTTTATAACAGCAATTTTGTATAAAAAAAATTTAAAATAAAAACTGAAAATTTTTGTAGTAAATTTTAAAATAGTTAAAGAAAAAGCATTTAAACTTAAATAAAATATCAATGTTGTGAAAAAAATGGAAAAAAGCGGTTTGATTTAAGAAATATCAAAACATCGTTCAAATACAAAATATATATTGAGGGGCCTTAAATAAGGATATATTTACAGCAAACCATCAATAGACTTCAATGTAATTCTGAAAAGTTTCAAAATTTACTATTTTATGCAGAATTATATAAACAGTATATAAAAAACCTAGAAACTTTTTCAAAGAACGCAACAAATGTATAGACACTGACAAGAAATAAAACAAATAATCGTATTAATTGAGATAATGTAAGAAATAATTACATTTAATGCTAAAAGCGTAATTATAAGACACACAATAATGTCTAAAACGTAATTCGATCGTTAGGAGGTGAAAATATATGAAAAAATATGAATTACGTATGCATAATATGCATTACGTATGCATAATATGCATTACGTATGCATAATATCCATTACGTATGCATAATATGCTTTACGTATGCATAATATGCATTACGTATGCATAATAAAATTTTGCTTTTACTTACCATTGAAGTTAGAACAAAAGTTTTGAATATCAAATTGAATCCGCTTATTTGAAAAACGACTGAATTTTCTTTTATCTACTGGACAAGTGTTCGAAAATAGAGTGCCATCAGGTATGTGTGCACCTAAATATGTACATATGCACCTAAGTAAGTAGTCCAATAATAATACTGATAGGTATTAATTAAGTAATTTTTTTAGCGCTTGATATTGCAGTTTATAAAATTGTGGTTTATATTTGATTTTCATATTCAAATGTTCCCCTCTCAACTGTTAATTTAAATTTAATTTTATTCATAGCACCCTGTTTGTTTCTCTCAAATTGTAGTGATATACAAATTCTATCAATTATTAGAAGAAACAAAATGCAATATATTATGCTTTAAGCAGAATAATAAAATTATAATAATATAAATAAAATTTGTTGGCATATCGTTGTGCCAATGGAAAAAATTTAATGTCAATATTATTTATTGCCACTTGCTGTCAAGATGCACACAAAAGTCCGCCGCATTTTATTTTGTTTATCTTCTGAATACTGAGTTTTATAGCTAGCGCCATCATTTAGTGACTGTTATTTATTTAATGTTGTATTGCGCATTGCAGTGCTACCAACTTGTAGATTCTTTACATTCGTTTTGATTGTATAGTGCAGGGCTGGTAGTCATGGCGCCATCGTTTTCAGCCGGTATGATGTACATTAATGTTACAAATGATGTTAACGTATTAGTATATATATATGTGGGTGCTGTTGGCTGAAGTAGTAGAACACGAGACTATGAAGCGGAGGGTCGTGAGTTCGAGCCCTCGCTGAGTCATGAAATATTGTGTTGAATTCTTCTAAAACAGCATTAGTGCGTGGTTGTGTTAGTTGTTGCCAGCCTTTTTCAATGATGAAGGCATAGTCACTGATCACTGAACATAATTGGCAGCGACCGACACTATCATGTACTAAAAGCAGAGTAACAGCACCCACCTTCGTCGGCCCTGTAGCAAAAATTAGCCGGCGAAGTAAAAGGTTGAAATAGCTACAAAAAAAAAAAAAAAAAAAAAAAAAAAAAAAAAAAAAACTATCTATCTTCTCATCTTTCCTAATCTGTCCCCTCAATACTATCCCCTCGTTTTCAGTTCCGGCGCAATGCATTGCATATATAGGGGTCATCCCCTGAGTGCTGGTCCTACTCCTAAAAAAAAAAAAAAATATATATATATATAAATACATATATATATATATATATATATATATATATACATATATATACATATATATATATATATATATATATATATATATATACATATATATATATATATACATATATATATAATATATATTTACATATATATATATATATATATATATATAATATATTTACATATATATATATATATATATATATATATATATATGTATATATATACATATGTATATATATATATATATATATATACATATATATATATATATATATATATATATATATATTTATATATGCATGTAAAATATACATATAAATATGTGTATAATATATATATATATATATATATATATATATATATATATATGTATATATATATATATATATATATATATACGAATATATATATATATATATATATATATATATATATAAATATATAGATATATATATATATATATATATATATACGAATATATATATATATATATATATATATATATATATAAATATATAGATATATCTATATATATATATATATATATATATATGTATATATATATGTATATATATATATATATATATATATATATATATATATACATATATGTATATGAATACATATGTACGTATATATGTATGTACCTACATACAATTATACATATGTATATGTGTACGGATAAATATGCAACGCAGTTCCCAGCACTGCCAGCTACTGCACTTAACTATGCATACCTGCATATTTTTGGTTATATATCTGTCTCTTTTTTACTTGCAACAGTTAAAGGAATTTTTTACATCACCATTTGTTCCTCAATTTAGTAGAAAATATTCTTCAGTGCGTGCGGTATTTTGTTCAATATTTGAAGAAATGTGTAAATAAAATTAATGAAAAGTGCAATAGTTTTGTGGAAAAAATTATATTAAAATGGAAGCAGGTTTTGCTTTATAAGAGTACATATAACATAAAAGCATATGGAGATACATATGCATATATGTAGTATTATAAGTATATGTAGGTGAAAAATGTGTCTACTTTTGTTATAAGCCGTCGGCGCACCATGTGTTGCATACACACATACTCGTGCATATTGTTTTAATGGCGCTGGGTTTTTAATAAAAGTCTTTTGTGTGCGATGTTTGACAAATAAATGTGTTTGGTTGTGTATGCTCTTTTATACATAAATGTGTTTTTCCTAGTGTTTAAAAAAGAAAAGAGGAAGGAAATAAAATAATGAAATCATATCAAAAAGAAGATTAATTTGGTATATTTAACTGCATTGCCGGAATGATGACTGCAAAATGGTAGACAATTTTAGTTATAAAAATTAAATTAAGGCAAATTCTGAAAATTATTCAAATAAAAAAGTCTCAGGTATTAGCAGAATTGAAAATCATATTTTTCTACGTGATTAATTACCTAATTGATTAATATTTTTGTAAAAATACACATCCGTAAAAAATTTACTTAGAGCAGAATAAATCAGGTAAGTCAGTACCTAAAATAAAATACTATTTTCATAGCAACTTTTATGTATTGAAATATAAATGTACATACAAAGTATGTACAGTATGTACATATGTATGTGTAGAAATGCGTTAATATAAAATTTTTATAAAAATTGTTTTAAAGTCCAAATTAAAAATATGTACCTCAAAAAGATGGAAATATTGACAAGAAATTCTAGCTATTTCGTTCATAATTTTGATCATTTTCATATAAAAATTCATTATACCTACTCGTCAGAAGAGCAATATTTTTTTTTACTAAGGGCGTAGAAATCTATTATATCCTTTGTTGGTAATAGTTAGTAATGGAAAAAAATCGGTTAATTGAATCTAGAAGTAATAAACGAATGCTGCTGAAACGAAGTATTTTTCTATTAAGATATTCTATAAAAAGCAATATATTCATGCAGGGACAATTGATTTCTTTTTATCCTAAATATTAAGCACTTTAGAATATTATAATTATAATTTGAGTTTAATTTAGACACGAAAAAAGGTAGTCATGTTAATTTGAAATAAGTTATATATTGCGAATGTTCCCCTCAAATTCTGGACAGGATAAGCCAGGATGCTGGGAAAACGGGAACATGTGGGCGACATTGTTTGACTTTGTAGCTCTTGCGGTCCTCTATCACATCCAATGGCCATAAGCCTTAACAGTTGCATTTTTAATAGAGAAATTTGACAATTTTTGTGTACGAAAAATCAAAGCTTATCGGCATAGCTATACCAAAGTATTAATATATTATGAAAGCTATGGACCTGGTTGTCTGTTCCGTTAATTTCTTTCAAGGTTGATCCAGAAATGTGGCCAGTATTCCATTTGGAATACAAACACTCGAATTTTTGATGCTTAACAGCGCTATGTTAACATGCTAACAGAGCTCGTTAACGTACTTGGTTTGTGTCTAGGATTATATATGTATATCGAAATTTTACTTCACAAAGGTGAAAAATCTAGGTATAACAACTTTACAATAATTTTGGATCCTAATTTCTGAATTTTAGAATAAGGACTTCATAAAAAATCACTTTCCCAAAAGCTTAAGAAGTACAGTGAAACTTCGATATAACGAATTCCAAGGGAATATGAAAATACTTCGTTATAGCCATTGCTTCGCTATAAATATAGTCAGCAAAGCCTTGATATAACGTAATATGAAGAAATTCGAAAAAAATTCGAAAAACTAGAGTTTTCTTTATTAAATTTTTCATTATTCAATTTCATGAGATATATAAAAAATAAAACATGTTGCTATAATTGTATTCTTACTTCTTTGTATAGAGGCTTTTGTACGAGTACTTCGTTGTATAGAGCCTTTAGAAATGCTCTTGTCAATACATTTAGACTTCGCTGTTTTATAACGGGACTTTACCATTCAGGATTTATTCTGATTTCGTTATATTGAGGCATTTGAAGGAAGATTTCGTTATAGAGAGGCCTTTTTGCTCAGAATTTGTTCGTTGTAGCTATAGTGTATTTTTGTATGAAAAACATCGCAATAAAGAGATTTTCTCAAGGGACTCAATGAAATATACGTTATATTAAGTTTTTCGTTATAACGAAGTTCGTTATATCGAAGTTTAACTGTATTTGTTTATTTTTTTCATCACTTCATTCAATAGAGTCAAATATGAATAAAATTTTTCCATAAAAACTACCAATTCAAATTACAGCCAAAATATAACGAGATGATATTTATTTCTTCAAAATTATCGATAACATATCGACATCTATATGTACATAACTGCGAATTATTACCGATTTAGCGTTGAGTTAATGGCGGCTTCGAACATATTTCACTGTATAACGAATAAGTTCCTGTGTTGTTTCAATAATCCTGCCACGATCATACAAATACACATTTCCCTTATAAAAGATCTTGCACACTCGCCAAACTAAGCGGACACGCTAATGCAAAGTGAATATTATAGTTGTTTTCCTTAAACATGTGTTTACAGTGCTTGAAAATAGTATTCATACTGTGAATAAACATTTTTTTAAGTTGAGAACCAAATATGACATTTGGTGATATGACATTTGTTTTTGTCAGTTATAAATTTACAATTTGGAGGGAAATGCCACACACATTAAAATCAACGAAAACGGCAAAAGTTGCCACTAGCGCACACTGTTGTGTTTGCTTGTGAACACGTAAAATGTCATACTGCACTCTCGGCGTGTTAACTTGAAACATTGTTGGCAAAAATTAAATGTTGTACAAATATTCTGGATTTTTTTTAAAGAAAACTGCAACTGTTTTGCATATTTGTTATTTATTTAAAGCTTTTCTTAATATTTTTTTATTAACACTTGTTTGGATTTGAAAATTTTGCTTTAAAATTAAAATTCAGGCTTTGTTTATTTTAAATACATTTAAAGAACATTTTCAAAAGCTATTGAACTTTTATCTAATTCTTTATTCAATCTTCTTTAGGCTGTGGTTTTCGATCAGTAGTTTGTCGGCAATATTGGTGAATCAGGCTTTTTGTTTTCATTTGAGGTGTTAATTTTGTCTGTAAATAACAACATGCAGTTTCTGTATTGTTACATAGCGCTATAGAGCACAATGGGTCAAGAGTGCTGAATAAGTGAAGTGTTATTTTAAATAATGGTAGAGATTGAGTTGGAGAAATATTTTTTCAATGGAGAAGCTCTTTTGTATGATTCATCATTATGCGTTTATGAGCAGGCAAATTTGTTAAATCATGATTTTGTTGTACATATTTTTAAATGTCACATTTAATATTCTAGAATCAAATATTATTCAAAAAGTGAATAACAATCAAAAGTTTCGTCCAAAAACATATAATATAGGGTGTTTTTTATTGAGTGATACAACTTTGGGTTGGCATCACTGCTTTATTTGACCACCCATTTAACAGCTGATAGTTGCCTTTTATTTAGTTTGCTTTGACATTTCATTATGAATCGTCTTACACCAGAGCAACGCGTGCATATTGTTGAAATATTTAATCAAAATTATTGTTATTTTCGTTAAACTCAACAAACAATTGATTTAGTCAAAGAAACTTTTGATGAAAAAATAATTTCAGGTGATGGCTCGATTAATTGACCACCAAGATCGTGTGATTTAATCCCATTAGATTATTTTCTATGGGGTTATGTAAAGTCACTTGTGTACGTCGATAAACCACAAACAATTGAACACGAGTTATCGGCGGGATATGGCAGCAAATGCTGCCAAAAGTTTTTGAAAATTGGTGTTCCAAATTGCGCCTTGTACGCACCAGCCGTGGCGGCCACATGACCGAAATCATATTTAAACATTAATGTCATAAAATTTTCTATCCAATAAAGACCGTTTCATTGATCTTAAAAATATATTACTATGTTTTACTATGATTTAACCTTGAATCACTCTATAAAAAACACCCGATATATTGACCGGCTTAAATGCAAAAGTTTTTTTATTTTTCCAATTCTGTTAAACAAAAATTTTTGATTTTAATATTTATATCCTTAATAAAAAATGGTTAATAAAAAAACAAGTAAAAACGTTATATTCGACCGGGTCGAATCTTAAATGCCCTCCAAATATTTAGTAAGTGAATTCAAAATGTTTAACTTGGTGGGACAGAGTTCCTTTATATAATATCGTACGTCAACGCCCACTAAAGGGAGCGGGTTTAAAAATAGACAATATCATGTTTTCCACAGACGAACGTATGGGCATTGCTAGACCGTCTTAAACTTCATCACTAATCAAGAATATACATATTTACTTTATAGGGTCCAATTCTCTTTGGAGGGTATAAAAACTGTATTTTGGCTGGGTCGCTGTGGGGGAAACATTTCACCTTTGTCATAAAACTCTAAAAATAAATGCTTGGGATAATTATATACAAAATAAAATTTTTTATTTTATTTTATAGGGTCATTTACGGGGAAAAGGGGGTAGGGCAGAAACAGGCAGTCATAAAACTCTAAAAATAAATGCTTGGGATGATTACATACAAAATTAAAAAAATTTTTTTTTTTTTGGTAGGGTCATTTAGGTGGTGAAGGGGGAGGGGGGGGGGTAGGGCAAAGGAGCAGGTATCGTCTCAGCTTAAAAATTTTATTTTTTAGGAATGTAGGCTTAAGTAAAACACTTTGTTAAATTTTTATGCTATTTTTGCATATAATAACGCCCACTAAAGTGGGCGGGGTCTACAAATAATTTTTTTTTAATTTTATGGCTCTAGTTTAAGGCGTTGGACCGTATTTGACATAAAAATATATCATTTGCTTAACAAAATAACCAAAAAACTTAAAAAATTATATTGTTTTTTCTGGGTTGGTTTAGTTCTTCTTAGGGGAACTTTTTTCCCCCTTGCCCGATCAAGAATATATATACTTTATGGGGTCTGAGATGGATATTTCCATGCGTTACAAACGGAATGACAAAGTGAATATAACCTCCAAATTTTTTTTTGGAGGGTATAAAAATAATAATAAGTCCTTCTGCAAGCAACTGTATACAGATGAAGTTAAAAGCTTTTGATAAAGGAAATAAAGGCTTTGATATACAATCAGTTCATTTACGTCTTCTTTGCGTTTCCTCTTCTTCGTTTGAGTTTTAAGGAACCTCTATAGGAAGAAAATCTTCGATTAACATAAAAACAAGGCAATTAGACTTTAGTATTTTATAGACTTCTTTGATAAGTAATACCAAATGATTTGTTTTTCTCTGATTAGCATAAATTAAAAGAATTAACGATGTAATCATTAAGGAAGAATTTGCATTTGTAATCAAAAGTGAGATTAAGGCACGCCTTTAGGAGTTCATAAATTATTTATTTGAGCTAATTGGTGGAGTTTAGGCGGCAAATGTTGTAATTGATTAAACATAAAGAGAAGTGCTGTATTCGGCTGTAACGAATTTTATATAGCCTTCATCTGACAGACAGACGTTCTTTGAAAGCTTTCTAATTTTCAGTATTAATTTATTTCTTTCCATATAAATAAAATGGGCTTGATTACCAAAGAAAAATATTAATTTTATTTAACGAAAAAAATTCATTTTATTTGGATTAAATTTTCCAGCTCTGGAGCCCTCTTTTCGGCTTTCCTGTTTTCTAGTACCAATAAATTTCTTTCAAAAATATCAAATATGTTTTATTTATAAGGCTTTTTGTAAAAATTGTTTCTCTTGTATATAAACTAACCAAATGTTCAGCTTAAAAATAGAGAAATATTTTAAAATTAAATATCTGAGCAATTGGCAATTTTCGAAATACTTTTTTACAACTTATAAAATTAGAAGATATTATTGGTAAATAAAAGGATACTCTTAGAAAAAGCCATTAGTTAGGCCTCGCAACCGCACATTTCTCCCGCTGGGAATGTAAAAGATAACAGTGATCTCACCAACACAATCGTATTTGACATCACTGGTATAATTAAAGCAACAAATCAGGAATAAATAAATCGGGCTGGGCTGATTATTATTATTTATTGAGACTATTTTTTTTAATTACAGGATTTGTAATAAACATATTTTAAAAAATAACTTAAAAACTATAAAGTATTATTTTAATTTCATTACTATTATTAACTAAATCGGGCTGAATTTATAAAGCAAAACAAAATTAACTTTGTTGTCGTATATAAAAAAAAAACTTGTATGGAAGCTTGATTATATTTCAAACATATTTTTTTATTTTTTTTTTATGAATATGATAGATAGATAATATTTTGGTTCGTTATAAAAAAAAAAAAACAAATGAAATACTTCTGCTGGCTGGAATAGTTACCAACATCTTTGCCATAATTCATTTAATTAGGAAAACTTTATATATTTTATAGCAGTAAAAATGCTTCATGAGCAAAATATATAATTGAATATTCAGTTTAACTCTACTGTGGTTTTGTTAGAATGACTGCCAAAGAGATAAAAAGCCAAAACGAGAAAAAAAGAAAAACTCATTTGTATAAAAGCGAGTATGTGTTCTAAAAAAAAGGAGAGTGAACAGTTTATGTTTACAGAAGTTAGTGGCCTGGTGCAGTGCTAAGTGGTAAAGTGCGGTCTGCATGAATGTGAAAGAAAGTAATAAAAAAATAGAAGCATTGAAAGCTCATGCATAACTCGAAATAAAACTGATACTTAAAGTATGCTTTAAGTTGTGAAGCATCCTATTTGAATTTCTATTGGTTGTGATATTCAGCTTAATGCTGTAAACACATAGACGCCAGCGGGCTACCGACTACTGGCTATTAAAAAATAGAATACATAAAGGGTGTTTTTATAAGAGCTTGCCGATTTGAAATTTAAATAAAACACATGCCAAATTATGAAATGGGCAAAAAAAATTTTTTTTATTTCGTAGATAATTTCTTCTCATTTAACATTTAAATATAATTTCGGGCATATGGCCACCACGACTATTTTGCACAAAGGTCATTCTGGAGGTCCAATTTTCGACCACCTTTTCAAGCAGTTGAGGGCGTATTTCAGCAATGACACGTTGAATACTGGTTTCCAAAGCGTCAATCGTTGCTGGCTTATCCACGTAAACCAATGATTTCAGGTATCCCCACAAAAAATAATCAAGTGGCGTCAAATCACACGAATGCGGAGGCCAATTCACCGATCCATTTCTCGAAATCATGTTGTCGTTGAAATGTTCTTTCAATAAGTCCATTGTTTCGCCCGCAGTATGACAAGCACCATCCTGTTGAAACCACATTTCGTTTACATCCATATCTTGAAGGTTTGCCACCAAAAATTCATTGATCATATGATTCTGTATCGATTTCCATTCACGGTAACGCGTCATCCTTCCTCATATTTAAAGAAATAAGGACCGATGATTCCACCAGCCCATAGACCGTACCAAACAGTACCGCGTGTGGATTATCTTTGCTCCAAATAGGGCAATTTTGCTTGTTGACATATCCATTCAACCAAAAATGCGCCTCATCACTGAAGAGAATTTTGCGGTAAAAAAGCGGATAAACATTTTTAATTGAACACTGTTTTTGAAAATAAATTTGCACGATTTGGAAGCGTTGTTCTGGAGTTAACCTGTTCATGATGATTTGCCAAACAATACTGAGTAGAGACGTCACTTTAAACTGTCAAAACAGCTGTCAGACAACACAAAGATTCGTATAAAAAAAAAACTTTATAAAAAACACCCTTTACATACTATGTATGTGTACGAGGTCTGTTCAAAATATAATGTATATTTAAAGCTTTTGCGGCAACGTTTATACAATTAGCATTTTATTTTTATACTTGTACAATCGTCCCGAATATGTTATCACAGTTTCAGTTATTTTGTAAAAAATAAATTTAAGTGCTCAAAAGTCCTTGAAATGTTAACAGCGTATGTACTGATTGTGCTGTGAGACAGACAAACATATTTACAAGCGGTACAAACACTACAAAGAGGATGTGGGAGATATGAATGATGACGCTCTCCTTTAAATATCAGCACAGCAACAATCTATAAAAATGTTGAGTAGGTGAAGAAAATTGATATGAAGAATCGTTGAATCTCTCTATTAAAGAAACTGCTGAGGATGTCGGGATCATGTCATAAATTTTTTGGAAAATTTTGGCTATGAAGCGTGTGGCAGCGAAGTTCGTTTGGAAATTGCTAAACTTTCAATATATTTTTTTTTTTAAATTGTTTCGGCAAAACAAAAAAAAAAACACACACACACACACACCGTAGTGAAGCCACAGTCTTCAACAGATTTGGCACAATTCGACTTTTTCCTGTTTTTAAGATTGAAGAGACCCATGAAATGACTGTATTTTGCGTTTGAGCAGATAAAATCCAAATTGTTGATATAACTCAAGGACATACCAAAAATGCATATCTTAACTGCTTCCAGCGTTGGGAAAAATGCTGGCACAAGTGAGCGGAACTTCTTTGTACAGGACAAAATAGAAATTGATGAACAAATGAACATAAAAAAAAAATTTAATTTACCTTATTTTCTGAACAGGCCTCGTATGTGAAAATTATTATTGAAAAAAGGTTCAAAAACTTTTTAAATAATTTCTACTACTGAAATATATTTAAAACATATTTTTTGTCAAAAACTGCCCATGAAAATTCACTAGATTTGGTTCACTGCAGCTTTCCCCTGTTCCCTGTATTTAAAAGATCTCTAAAAGGACAGAGTCTTACAAAGATTTTGGATTAATGACATCAATAAAATGGCGGAATGTTGCAGAGATTAAGGATACATATATATTTTTTTGTTAATATGACTAGCAATCAGGCCATGCACCTTAAATACATATTCAAATAAAAAGCGAATAGCTCAAGCAGATTTAGGAAAATTCAAATAAAATCGGATGAACAGTTTAAAAGAAACGTTGTAACAAAACAGAAATTCATGAATAAATAAAAAAATTTTATATAAAAATTTAAATTCAATTTAATTTTTGAACAGACCTCGTATATATAAATATTTTTATTTCTAAAACAAACATTGTTTTGGTGGTAATGCTTTCATTACAATTAATGATTAACTGTTTAACGATAATTTTAGTTAGCGACATTTGTAGTCGTGTAGCTGTGCAGCATTCAGTTACTTATGTGTTTAAGGTATAAAACTGCTCAATATGTGTTATGCATATGCATTAGTGCCTGGTATAAAAATAATTCAAGCATGACCAAATATTATTATAAAGATAACAATTTTTTATTCAGACTCAAGTTCAAATCTGCAATATATTCTTTTAAGAATTTTTATTAAATTCAAGTTATTTTATTAAGAATATTTTTTATGAACAAATATTGTGTGGTCCATTCCCCTATAATAAATTTAAATTTGTTGGTTTGTTTGTTAGCAGTCATTTCTTTTATTACTAAATAAGTAAATAAGTAATTTGGAAAATAAATGTGATACAATGAAATCAAATTCAATTTTATTCAATTATGAATGATAGGCTAATTGTCCGAAAATGTATTTTTAATGTCAAACAGACATGATAAATATTTCAAGGCATAAGTGAAAGTCAACAACAGTTTTAATTGTCCAACTTAAAGTCGAGTCATACAGAATCCGTCATATGCTATGCGTCGCCTTTTTTAACTGACATGAACGTGCCGACGCAGAAGGTAGACACAATGAGCACTTTTTCGACGGAGATTAAATCAGTTGTTTGTTCTTCATTTTATTTAATTAAATTAAATTTATTCATTATTATGATGGAACAAAAAATTCAGAAAAATGGCACATGAAAAAAAAATAATCAAACGGTAACAGGGGTATTATAACAGGTTAACATCAGGTTGATACAGTTCTCGTATCCTTTTTCACAATAAAATTTGTGTAAATAGGAAGTGTTATCTTATTCAACTGAGCCACCTAATAAGTGGTGACAAACACTATACACATGAGCACTGATGATGAAAGGGTTGCGTCTTTCGAAAACAGCTGTTCTGCTCTGCTGTGTAAGTTGAATAACAAGAAACTGATGTTGACTTGCCTTTGTGCCTTGGAATATTTATCATGTCTTTCTGAGATTTAAATTTAAATATCGAACAATTAGCCTATAGAATCTTAAGTCAATTTAAATTTATTAATTTTATACAACATTTTATATATTATTTTTATAAATGTCTGTCAAAGTATTCAACGTAGGTCAAAAGTGAAAAGTTGACCAACTTTCGTACTTTGCATTGACGCAAAAGTACTGCAAGTGACAACTCACATGAGAAAGCATCTATTTCAAATCAGTTGTCAGTTGAAAAAGGCGACGTATAACGTATGACGGATTCTGTGTGTCTCGGCAGAACAGCTGTTTTCGAAGGCCGCTACACTTTCATCAGCACTATTTATGTGTATAATTTTTTGTCAGCATTTATTAGGTGGCTTTAATGTGATAATAGTTTTTATTCATGTAAATTTTTTTTAGGAAATTGCATACGAGAACTGTAGCAAATCGATGGCAACACACTTTTAGTCCCCGTATTGCCGTTTGATTAGAAACTTTCAAACAAGGGTTTTTTATGGATAGTAATCGAAAACTGAAAATAACATATGTGACCTGCTCCACGAAAAGGGACCTCTGCGCCGAAAAGAAGTTATTGAGAAAAACGCGTTTAAAGCGCTTCGTTTTTCCGTCTTTTGCGCATGGTTATGCAACTCTTCCTTCAACCTGATCATCTGGCGATGTATTACGACTCTCTGGTACTTTGTACATCAGATTTGTAATTTTGTACCTTTGATATTGAACTTTTTTTAAATTTCAAATATTATATATGGCTGATTTCATGAGAAGTGAGCCTTAGCACAAAAAAATAAATTTATTTAAAAATAAAAGATTTTTTCATGAACTTGTAGCTAATACATTGAATTTTAATATTCTAAAAATATATTTAAAAAAAAGTAATTTTAATGCATTTTTTTTATATCAACTCCGTCAAATTATCTATATCGATATTGCTACCCCTTTAAAGTAAAATACCACCATGCCCCATGTCAGCTGTGCATAAGCTTTTAACATTTGAACGTTTCAAAGAGGTGCTTCGGTTTATTTTCCTTCAGCCCATCGAAGGAAATAGCAATAAAATACATGTAATTTGAAAGATTTTTTATATTTTTATGTTGTGTTTTCGAATGTCCCACACGTGACGAAAAACAAGTAAAAGTTTATTTTACTAAACAATGTCGCAAGCAATTTTTTTGAAACTTTAAAACTAAAGGCAGAAGCAGAAAATGAAATATTTTGCATATCAATTTTTTTTTAATTTAAAATTTTTTATAAAATATTTGCTTTTTAAAATTGTCCCACCCGTGACGAAAAAATTCTTTATGTCAGATTTTTTTTTGTTTTTAATTTTCGACAACTTTTCAACAATGGCAAGAACTGGTGCTGAGCGTATGAAAAAGTTGAGGGAAAATTTAAAAGAAAAATCCTCAAAAGAATGAGGAGTATAAGCAAAAAGAACGTGAGAGAGATAAAAAAATCTGTGAGATATCGGGTCATGCAATGGAGATGCAGTATAAATACTGGAAAAGATTTCGTTTCAGCTGCCAAGGATTGTGTAAAAAATATAAATATTTTGTATTTATCGGAGCAAAAGATCAAGGAACCTTAAGGTGGAACCTTATTATCGCTATCCAAAATATTCAATATTCAATCGCTGCACTTTTTCAAGGCATGTAGCGAAGAAAATATAATTGTGGGTCTCACCCATAATTCAAAGAAAAAAACATTTAAAATTAATAAAATGACCACGGATGATATCTTCACCGACAGCTCATCTTGGAGTAATTCGGATAATGAGCCTTTGTCGTTTATTTGTATTTGTATTTGTATGTTGAAATACTTTACAAAGTAAATTTGCAAAGTATTTGGTGCACAGATGCCGACGGAGTGACTTAGACTATATGCCGGCGATGTTATTAACCCGTATTTTCTTCCGTTACTGTGACTGACTGTACACGACCTATGCCTTCACATAGGAAGTAGCAACGTAGTTAACCACGGAATATTCCTCAGAAGAACTGTAAAACTATACAGTTATCTGAGGTGTTGAAATTAACTAGTGCGAGTGAGACGCAAAACTCTCGAAAGAGAGTAAACAATCAGTGGTCTGGCTGCACTTAAAAGATAATTGCCAACGAGGCTTGATGTTGACTGACTCAGAGCTGCTTTGCGACTGGCTTTGTCGTTTAAAAAATATTAGTTGTTGCTTATTTGAACACTAATGCTGCAATACAAAACCAAATACTTAAAAAATAAATACTTGTTACCAAAAAAACAGTAAAGATGTTTGTTTTTTAAATTTATATACATTTTCAAACCTTTGAATTTTACTCCTGTTTTTGGATAAAGTTTTCAAACTATATTTGAAGTTGCTAGATCCGTTTCTAGTCAAATTGCTATTACGAAATCGCACGCGTCCCACCCGTGACGAAAAAATGTCCCACCCGTGACGCCACAAAAATGCAATTTTTGAGCAAAATATAAACTTGTTCTTCTTCTTAACTTTTAGTGAAGGGCAACTTGATACCTCTGCTGCAGTCATAGATTGGCTACATTTCGATAAACTGTATAAATTCGCAGAGATTTGAGTATGTGTCCTAGGCCCTCCAAACGCATGTCTTTTTCATGTCCCACCCGTGACGAACCTAATGTGTACTAAATTTTGCATTAGCAAATCTAAAATAGTGTGTTTCCGTGTAGTATATTTGAGAGACAAGTCTGAACTTTTATTTTATGATAAAATCATGTAAAAAATAGTTGAACATTTTCTTATTTTTTAAAACTAAGCACTTAAACTACTTCTAAATGTCCCAGCCGTGACGATGAAATCAGCCATATATTATCTGTTTATATCACATTTTGAAATTTTTTCATTAATTATGTTCATCTTTACAGGTGATTTGTAAAAAAACTAAAAGACATAGAAACTTGCGGTTTTCCTATAAGAATCACTCAAAAAGTAAAAAAAAAAAATTTTCGGCGCAGAGGTCACTTTTCGTGGAGCAGGTCTCATATGCTGCGTTAAAATCTACAAATGAACAGTTTTTCCACTACAGATTTTAATAATATTCCAGCACCATTCAATATACAAATGAAAAGAAATTTAATCAAACTTTTATTCATGGCATGCAATAAAATATTTTGCTATCTATTCAAAAGCAATGGCTTTTTTTCAAATATATATAAATACATCCATACACACATGCACTTATATATATTTATATGTATATAAACTGCATATACATATATTTCTATTTTATTTCTTATAAATTTATTTCCTTTCGCTGTTTCCTTTAACTCTTGCTTTTCGTGTTGACTGCTAACAATACTACATAATAATTCTATACTACAAATTATACTTTAAAATTATTTCCGTTTTCCTTTTTAACAACGCTCACACACACACACACACGCTCGCTCATAAACTCAGTCAGCAGCACAATAGCATACAAATAACAGACATGCATAAACTTGTATGCCAAACATATTTCAGCGTGCACGTATAGAGCAGCAGAGAAAGCTTTCACTTTTTAACAAACAATACTCTTATGTACTTTTGTGCACACTAACAATTGCATACTTTTAGGAGCAGCAAAACAAAATTATACGTATAACAAGTTGTTTTATACAAAGGCATAATTTTGCAAAGCAAAACATGCCATCATGCCATACGTATGGTGGCATGCAACGCATTTAAATAAAAAGCATTTTAATGCTACACACATTGTTACATACTCGCATATACATATGTACATAAATATTTAAGCAAGTATGCACTCAGCCTTTTTTTAGTAGGTTTAAGCATTTTTATGGCATTCACATAAATCCCTTAAAATAAGCAGCAGCATTGTGAAAGGCTGCAATAGTCAAGATGCCAGCAAGCGTATGCATGAAATTTTGTTAAAGATATACTTGAACTGCAAAGAAAAAATAAAATACATAAAAAAAAATAAAATAACAATAATAATAATTGAAGAGCTAGGAAGAAAAGAAATCGTCAAATAAATATGATTTTATTAAAACAGCTGAAGGACGTGCTCTGAATGCCAGCAATAAAAATAATTTTTGTTAAATTCAAACGCATCTGTGAAACGAACAACGGAGTTCAATAATTTGTTGATTCCTTGCAGTTTGTATTTGCAGAGAATGATTAAATTTGCTGAAGTCTCTACAGATTGAAGATGTTTTTGGCAATATCACACTGCAAGGAGCACAACGATGCGCCTGTTTTAATAGTATGAGTTGAATATGGCTAGACGATGGCTAAAGGGTGACAAGACCATAGGCAAACTAGGATGAGACTAAAAGCAGACCATGACCGAACGAGGAGGACTAGACTATGATTAGCCCCATGCATAGACAATGACTACAGAATTTCCACTCTATGACTAGACTATGATTACAATATCAATTGTAATTATTGAATTTATACAGCAGAGCAGAACAACTGTTTTCGAAAGCCGCTACAACTCCACCATGTTTATTACACCATTCGAATTCAAAATTTTTTTCAGATATAAGACTTTTTCTGCCATATAATATATTTATGTATAGTGGCATATGTGTACCCCTCCCCCTTTTTCCATAATGACCACTAATCCGTTCAAGCCAATTTTTTAAAAGAATTTTTTTTATACCCTTTACAAAATTTTGTTTGGAGTTTTTCTAAGCCCTCAGAAGAGCTGGAGAATTCGTCCTTGGGCTAATGGATTGGAAATGAACTTAAATAGAGTGGTATTGGAATTCAGAAACACGGTTCCAGAGCTGGGAAGCTTTCGCCTATTTCTCGACGCAAAACTTACTACCAAAACCCAATTATTTTTTTGTTTGTTTGTAAATCAAACCTATTTCATACTTTGGGAAGCATTAAATTTCTATTAAGAACTATAAGAAAATAAAAATTTGTTTCCAGGGATGGGAAATCAAAAGTTTTTTTTTGGTGCATGCAACATTTTGTAGTACTTGAAAGTGACCAAAATGGTTACAAATTTTAAGTTTGTCTTATATAAAACTACTTTATATCTCATGAACAGTTGCATTGGTAAAAAAAAAAACAAAACAAAAAAAAATTAAAATTTCGCTTTCAGGGTTGGGAAATTTAAATTTGGTTTTTATACATAAAAGTAACCAAAAGGGCAACTGACGTTTTTCTTCTGCTAATTGAAACTATTTTATAATTCAGGAATAACAAAATTATTTCAGATTTAAAACCTTTTCTGCAATACAGTCGAATCCGCTTTAGCGCAACACGCTTTACTGAAAAAAAATCGGATTACTGAAAGCGATACAAATCCCCGAACTGATTTTAAACGCCGTTAGTCTTATTCACTTCGCTTTAGCGAAGCATCGCTTTACTGAAAATATCGTATTACTGAAAACCAAAAGCAAGCCCACAACTACGTTTTGTATGAAACAATAAACGATGACAAATTTATATATTAGAAATCGATTGCATAACTTAAGGCTGAAAAAACTGTGCACGTTTTGTCCGTTAAAAAATTAAATGGCAAAATTTATTTGTCCTTTTCGCTCTTACGTACTTTATTGTATTCTTCTATTATATTGTCAATGCAAGTGGTTAGACATTTTCGAGGAATTCGTGAAAAATTTCAACAACATAATGAATAATTCGATGAATATATTTTTTTTAAATAAAATTTTTACGTTAATTTGAGGTAAAAAAATATACAGATTTTATAAAAAAAATTTTGTTTAACTGATTTAAAGCAGTACGCTTAATTGTAACAAATTTCAGTAATCCGAACTACGTTTTAGAGAAAAAGTCGGATAACTGAAAAAAATGGGTTTTGGTTATTTCCAGTAGAGCGGAGTCGACTGTATACAGGGCTCCCTGGGTCATCATTTGTATATAGTGGCATATGTGTACCCATCCCCATTTCGTCACAATGACTCAAAACCTCTCCAGGAAAATTTTAATTTATTTCTTTCAAATGAATGTTTTTACAATATTTTATACCTTCGGCACATCTTTTAAGTGTATATTTATTAAGTATTTCTTGGACCATAATTTCTATTCACCAGTTTGGGCAGAACTGGCTCCAGTTCCTAGATTTTGGCTTCCAAATGAGCTTTATCACATTTTACTTCAAATGTTAATTGGTTAACAGACCTCTGTTAACTGCAGACTAGATTTGGTACTACTTTCGGTTTACGTCTCCGCTAATATAAATTTAAATTTATCTTCACACATATTAGTATAAACGAATTCAAACCAAAAAATGATTGACTTATTTGATTACTGATTATTGAATATTTACCCGCTTATTCATAAAAATTATGAGAGTCTAATAACAGCGTAATAAAACAAAATTTCATAAGAAATTTGCTCTATTACACTCTTATAAGCCTCTCATAATTTTTATGAATAAGGGGGTTAGCCTTTTAATTATCTGTTTTATTAACAAGCTTTAGATCATTTTTATTATAAAAAAAATTGAACTTTTTATTTTCAAAAAATATCCTCTAGATATCTTCTTCAGGGCAATAATTATAATTAAAACTAATGTAAAAATATTTTTAAAAATTTTAACGGAAAAATAATTTTTTTGCTTTTTTAGTTTTTGATATTAAAATTAAATTGGCTTAAGTGCAGTGAAACAAAAATTTCAAAATATGGAAAATGAAGAAAATAATCAAACGGCAACACGGGATTTGAAACTATGTTACCATCGGTTTGATGCAATTCTCGTATGCAATTTCCTAATAAAATTTGAATTAAATAAAAACTGTTATCATATTCAACTAAAGCCACCTAATAAATGGGGACAAACAAAAATACACAGGAGTACTAATTACGAAAGTGTAGCGGCTTTCGAAAACAGCTGTTTTCCTCTGTAAGTGTAAGTTGAGTAATTAAAACTGATGTTGACTTTTTCTTCGTGCCTGGAAATATTTATCACTTGTTTATGAATTTAGTGTAGCGGCTTTCGAAAACAGCTGTTTTCCTCTGTGAGTGTAAGTTGAGTAATTAAAACTGATGTTAACTTTTTCTTCGTGCCTGGAAATATTTATCACTTGTTTATGAATTTAAAAGTGTAGCGGCTTTCGAAAACAGCTGTTTTCCTCTGTGAGTGTAAGTTGAGTAATTAAAACTTATGTTGACTTTTCTTCGTGCCTGGAAATATTTATTACTTGTTTATGAATTTAAAAGTGTAGCGGCTTTTGAAAACAGCTGTTTTCCTCTGTAAGTGTAAGTTGAGTAATTAAAACTGATGTTTACTTTTTCTTCGTGCCTGGAAATATTTATCACTTGTTTATGAATTTAAAAGTGTAGCGGCTTTCGAAAACAGCTGTTTTCCTCTGTAGGTGTAATTTGAGTAATTAAAACTTATGTTAACTTTTCTTTGTGCCTGGAAATATTTATCACTTGTTTATGAATTTAAAAGATATTTTCAAACAATTATCGTATCAATTTTAATTTTTTGCACTGACCTCGTACATATTTTCAATATTATTTAAATTCTGCCAGCCTTAAAGTTTGAAAATATCTTTCAATTATTATTTCAACAAAATAAATTTTCATTTTATCTTGTTTTATATTTGTGGAAAAAATATGTAAATATCTGTACAGATTCTACTGCAATATCAGTCACACCCCTTCAATTCATTTTTGCTGTATGAGTTTTTATTTAATTTCTTTTTACTTTTGCTCTGCATGAAATCAACATTGCCATCTGTTTACCTCAGCATTTGTTAGCGCATTGCAGACAAAACACCACTACAACTAAATGAAAATAAAAAGCCCAAAAGACACGATTTACGCACACATGAACATAACCGCCAGACAAGACCAACAATGACATGCATACCCAAACATTCATTTATTACGTGCGACGGGCAGGATAGATTTTATACATTCATTTGTTTTTTTTTCTGAGCTTTTCTTTCTGCCAATATTGAAATAAACAATAATGTTTGTGCTGGCAGAAGCACAACAACAGCTGTAGCGAAAAAGCATTCATAAAACTTTATGGCAGGCCTAACAAAATGGTCGCTGTTTAATATTAAACCCAGGCCATCATATAGATGTCTGCTGTTTTGTCTATAAGGATTTTATTTAATTTTCATAAGTGATTATGGTATAATTTTTGGATTTTTCTTTGACATGATTATTATAGCACATTTTCATTAATCAGGGCTTTGTTTACTCTTGATGTATACGAGTGAGTAGGTTTAAATTGGGATGTTGTAAATTGGCAGGAAGGAATGAAAATAAATCAAAGTAAAATTTTCTTTTAGACTGGCGGCCTGAAATGTTAACCGATAATTATATGTTTGTGTTTGGGAAGCTGTGTACTGTAAATGTATGTGCTGCATATGTAATGGGTGATTTTTTAAAGGTTTTGGTTTTTGATTTAAGGAAAAAACATATGCAATTTAGAGAAATGTTTGACATCCTTATTTGAGTCTATAGAACGTTCTAGAGTATAAATCAAGGTCTAAAAATTATTTCATGTAAATGTTGACAGTGCCCACGCCTCAAATGCTTTATACCAAGGCGAATTCATACCAGGTGGCCTTAGATCAGAAATTGGTGATCAGCTGTTACCAAGGCAAAATTATTGAACTGTCAAAGTGTTCTTCTGGTTTTTCGTTTTTGTGTGCGGCCATTGTTTTTTCCAACGCATTTCATTTGACAGTTCAATAAATTTTACACAGAGTTGCATAAGTGAGTTCACCTTGTATGAATTCGCCTTGCTTTATACGTTGGGTGCAATTTTGGCATACTCTCGTTGACATATCGAACGATATGTCGCGAATAAATTCTTCAATATTAGCTTCCAGTAATGGCGGCGGATTCACTCATTGATTGTGAAGAAATTTTTTTTTTCCGGAGTATAATACTTTTAATGAAAATGTTCTGCAGAACGATTAATTTATTTAAAAAATGTTATCAATCCACCCGATTATGAAAGGCGGCGTCAACGTCCAATCAACCCGACAGCAAAAAATTATCACTTGTCTACTAGTAACTAGTACAATTAATTACTCTTGACAATCTCTTAGTATTCTCTAAGGCATATAATATTGATAGAACAAGTCAATAGTAGTCAATTGCTGTTGACAAGCAGCACACAAGTGACAATTCCTTTGCTATCATGTTAATGCGACATCGATGTCGACAGTCATAATAGAGGCGAATAAAATCAAAGCTGCCGTATGTAAACAAAATGTATTCGTTTTACAAAGTGGCAGCACTGATTTTTTAGTGGCATTTTTTTAAACTATTTGTTTTTTTAAATTGATGTTATTCGAATTCCAAAATTATTTCACATATAAGACTTTTTGTGCAGGAGAGAGGGCCTCATATTGTAATCATCACACGGTGGTGCTCGGCATTCGCAGTCTTTGGAAAATGACAACACTGGCCCGTAATCCATACCAAACATTGCATTTTTAGGGATACATTGACAGATCTTGCCATGCTTCTGGCTGCCCTTCACACCAAATATGGGAATTTTGCCTGTTCACGTATCCATTTAACCCGAAATAAGCTCCGTCGCTGAACACAAGAGCTGCACGAGGCACTTTTTTATTAACGAGCTTGAATTTTTATAACAAAATTCAATAATCTCCGAACATTGTTCGATTATAAGTAGATTCACTGTTAAATTATAGACCAAACAGAACATGTTTAACAGTAACATGTTACACGAACAGCTGAGCGGTTGTTGAAAATAGTGTTGCCAAAAAAAAAGTTGTTAAAAAAATCACCATTTAGAAAAAAATATATTCATTCACAAATAAATTTCCTCAAATGAAAGTCCGACATCTGCTTCCACTTTCACCTCACCGTCACTCTCTATGGCACGAGTAAGCGGAAAATCCGTCTGATTATTTAGCTATAATATGCAAATTTCAATTAAAAGTGGATATATTTAACTGCAGCAAAAAAAATTTAAAAATCAAGGTATTTGATGTGATTAACAGTCTGTAGTAGCGCACATATACTTATACACACACTTGCCTAAGTGTGCACGAACTCACCACAAGTTGCCCAACAACTCTGTAATTAATAATAACGGCTGCTTTATTATATTTGCTCGCTTTTTATGTAATTTGCAATTAATTTTTCATTAAAATCTTGCAATGGCCAGTAGGGAACTATTTTCCTAGAGATAAAAGAAAAAGAATTCTAATTGAATACAGGAACAGCAAAAACCTATTTGAGAAAGCATATGAAATTAAGCAGACTTTATTGGGAGAATAAAATGAATGTATGATTAAAATATATGCATTCGTATTTACTAGTAACAAACATGATATTTACGTATGTATGTGTATACACACATACATATGTAATTAGCATGTGCAAGAGTATATTAAAGAGAAAATACTGGCTTGTAACTTGTAGCAGTTCTTTAATGGTTTGGTCTGGATTTGATTTATGTTAGTTTTTTTAGAAGCTGTTTTACAATAATAGTTTTTACATACGAGCTCTGTTCAGAAAATAAAGTGAATTTTAATGTTTTTCCAAAAAACATTTATTTATTCATCAATTACTATTTTGTCCTCTACAAAGTAGTCCCGGTCAGATATAATTCACTTGTGCCAGCATTTTCTTTGCCAGTCCTAGAAGCAATTATGATATGCATTTTTGGTATATCCTGGAATTCTCTCAACGATTTTGTACATGGAATCCGTCACACGTCATGCGTCGCTTTTTATAACCTAAAAAAAGAATATGGAGGGTATATTCACTTTGTCATTCCCTTTGTAACGCAGCGAAATTTCCATCTGAGACCCCATAAAGTATATATATTCTTGATCAGTGATGAAATCTAAGACGATCTGAGCATGTCCATCCGTCCGTCCAAACGAAAAGAGTTGGACACTTGAAATTTGGTACAAATATATCTTGAAGAATAGCACAGGACGAATTCGTAAATGGGCTGAATCGGGCCAGAGGGAAAAAAGTTCCCCTAAGAAGAACTAAACCAACCTGTAAAAAACAACATCGTTTTTAAAGTTTTTTTTTTGTAATTTTGTTAAGCAAATGATATATTTTTATTTCAAAGAAGGTCTAACGATATAAAATTGGAGCCATAACATAAAATAAAAAAGTAATTTCTGGACCCCGCCCCTTTTACTGGGCGTTATTATATGCAAATATAGTGTAAAAATTTAACAAATTGTTTTACTTAAGCCTACATTCCTTAAAAATAAAATTTTTAAGCTTTAATATGGAAGCTGAGACGTAACCTGGTACTCCTCTGCCCTACCCCCTCCTCCCCCTTTGCCTCTTAAATGACCCTTACAAAAAAATAAAAAAATAAATTAAAAATCCATCTGAGACCCCATATTATTTATCACTGATACAAGCCCGTCCGACCGTCTATGGAAATCACGATTCAGTCCAAACGAAGAGAGCTATATACTTATACGTGTGAAGATAAATATGCCGAGTTAAATATGTTTTGACGTAAGAAGTTACGAAGTGAAGTTAAATATGTTATAACGTAACTAAATGGCAATAAGTGAAATTTTTTTAAATTTTTTTTATATACAAAATGATTATGAGAGTGTCTTCTATCCCTACATTAATTCGTGTATACTGACAATTCATGCTAACTCGTTATTTGGCCACTTGGACCAAAACCCCTCCAAGATCACACAAACTCTCATGACCTTTAAATTGAACTTTCATGGCATGTAAATATTTTCACAAACTCAATTCAGCTATTCCAATTGTTGTGTGTGATAGAAGGCACTCCCATAATCATTTTTTATTTACTGGCAATGCATGCCAACTCCTTATTTGGCCACTTGGACCAAAACCCCTCCAAGATCACACACACTCTCATGGCATTTAAATTGACCTTTCATAGCCTGAAAATATTTTCACAAAATGCTCAAAAAATTTATTAAATATGGATTTTCATAAAAAAAGACTTCACTGTTTGCCATTTCGTTACGTCATAACATATTTAACATCACAGCTAAATACGTTGTTTCGTAACTGCTTACGTCAAAACATGTTTAGCTCGGTTTATCTTCACTCACATAATAAATTTTACATTTAATTATCACAAATAATAATTTTTAGTCTTATGGCAAAGGTGAAATGTCTCCCTCCACAGCTCTTGCCAGAGAGACCCCGACAAAATACAGATTTAATGCCCTCCAAAAAGAATTAGACCACATAAAGTGTACATATTCTTGATCAGTGATGAAGTGTAAAACGGTCTAGCAATGCCCATACGATCGTTTGTGGAAAACATGACGTAGTCTATATTTTTACCCCGCCCCCTTCAGTGGGCGTTGACGTACGATATTATATAAAGTAACTCTGTCCCACCCAGTTAAACATTTTTATTTTACTTACTAAATATTTGGAGGGTATTTATTTGATTTATATCATTTGTGTTTGCTTATGTAATTCTCAAATGGTATTTGAAAGTTTGTCAAATAAATTATTTATAACAAATTATTATTTTTCATTTATAAAGAACATCATTTCCAACGTTGGCAGCCCGCAACAGCACAGTTGTTTTTTTAACAAACAACATAAAAACTAAATGACATAACAACAATGTGTCAATTTGAAAATAGAAGAAAAAATACACATCAATAATGTAAATGCATTCATACAACAAAAATGGTCTGACCGATTCCTTAAAAAGCCAAACGTAAACTTAAAAAAATTATAACAAAAAATAAAAGCATACTGAATTTCATAGTTATTGCAATATGTACGCATCATAACCAAAAAAGCTAAAAGAACCCAATAAGTGCACTCTATGGTACACAAGTATGAAAAAACAAATCAGAGCACTGTTTTCCATAATCATACAATCCCTTTTTCAAAATGTTTGAACATTCCAATATAAGCGTGTGATAGTAAAAACTTGTAATAAATTTTGTTATTGCCACATATACACGCACACACATTACTCTACTTTTGTCCTTGTAGCCTTCATTACAACTAAAACATAATACGAGTAATCTGTTGATTTAACCATGTTTCGCAATAATTAGTTAAAGAAAGAACAAATTGAAAATACTAGTTTCCTAATAAATAATGGAATATCATAATGATCATTTTGGAGGGCCTTAATTCTAGTAATAGTGTCGTAGGGTGTTCAATTAATCGAGATTTTGTTTTAATCGGGCAAAAGCACAGTCAAATAATCGAGTTTTTAGTTTAATCAATTAGTTTTAAATTAATCGATTACTCGATTAAAGCAATTATTTTTAGAAATTGATTTTAATAAATAAAAATGGAAAAAATATGCATTGCTTTTGAGACTAATTAATCGAGTTTTTTGTTTAATCGATTAATTTTAAATTAATCGGTTACTCGATTAAACAAAATTTTTAGAAATTGATTTTAATAAATAAAAATGCATAAATTATGCATTACTTTTGAGATTAATTAATCGAGATTTTTGTTTAATCGATTAATTTTAAATTAATCGGTTACCCGATTGAAGGAATTTTTTAGAAATTGATTTTAATAAATAAAAATTTATAACTTATTCATTACTTTTGAGATTAATTAATCGAGTTTCTTGCTTAATCGATTAATATAAATTAAGCAAAATTTAATTTAAAACTAATCGGTTAGCCGATTGAAGAAAAGTTTTTAGAAATTACTTTTAATAAATAAAAATTCATAAATTATTCATTACTTTTGAGACTAATTAATCGAGTTTTTTATTCAATCGACTAATTTTAAATTAATCGGTTACCCGATTAAAGGAAATATTTTAGAAATAGATTCTAATATATAAAAATGCATGAATTATTTATTAATTTTGAGATTAATAAATCGAGTTTTTGTTTAATCGATTAAGTTGATTCTAGCAAATAAAAATGCGTAAATTTTTCATTACTTTTGAGACTCATTAATCGAGTTTTTTGTTTAATCGATTACGTTTAAATTAATCGGTTACCCGATTAAAAGAAATATTTTAGAAACTGATTCTAATATATAAAAATGGATGAATTATTTATTACTTTTGAGATTAATTAATCCAGTTTTTGTTTAATCGATTAAGTTTAAATTAATCGGTTACCCGATTGAAGGAATTTTTTAGAAGTTGATTCTAGCAAATAAAAATGAGTAAATTTTTCATTACTTTTGAGACTAATTAGTCGAGTTTTTTGTTTAATCGATTAAGTTTAAATTAATTCTTGTTTTCCCCACTTATAGAAAATTATTCATTATCAAATTAAATTCTTGCTTGGATTTTTTCTTGAGATTCTGAATATTTGAAATATTTAATACAAAATATATAAAATTTTTTTGTGGTTGCTTAATGGGTTAATCGGGTGAAATTAACCGATTTAATCCTTAAGAAGAAGCAATTTTAAATTAATCTAGCAGGTAATCGGTTAGGTATTAATCAATTAGCAATTAATCGGTTAACCGATTACATACTCCATAATCATATCCGGTTAATAGATTAAAATTTTATATATCCGATTAACTATTGAATTCGTTGATTTTGGCCGATTATATTTAAAAATATTACAGTGATTTTTAAAATTTTTCTCATTCTCTTAGAAGTCCGTTACAAAAGGCTTTACTGTATATGAAAGGACCTGTATATTATTATTCTACTACCCCAAACGCAAGCATATGTTTTTCCAAATATAAACTTCAGACATGTACATCTACAAGTGCAAATGATTTTGTTAGTTTTTCATGTTTTATTTTCGGTTAATACCATCTCAATACTCATGCATGCAGCTGTGAATAAACAGAAAGCAAAATAATTTCAACCTTATAAATATTTACGTTATTATACAAAGGAGTATGTGTGGATGTGTGTGTATGCAAATCACAAAATGTTAAAAAGAGGATTTCATTTTACAACACCAAAATTCGTATAAATAAATACAGAAAAAAAAGAAATATTCCAAATACCCAGAAAATGAAAACATACACGCTCTGCATGTTACCACCCCTTAAACATATGATGGGAAATTGCTTTGATGTGGATGGAGGACAGCAACATTATGAATGAAGTCTTCCTGCACGAAAGTGTAGATTGTCTGCGGCACATGTTTTACTTTTGGAAAGAGGGAGTCAGAAAAAAAATTATATTCTATAAACAGTCAAAAAGTCGTTACTAAAGACGAAATTAAAGCTGACTTTAAAATTTCCAAAATTTCACAAAATCCACATTTCTTGATTAAATATTCCATCGATTCTGTACACCATATTCCCAGGATACTGTACACCAAATTATTATTATCTTATGAAAGATATGAATCTTGCTGCCTGCTGTAGTAATTATACCATCCAAAAAAGATTTGGAAGATATAATCACCTTGTCATATCCCTCTAAGACCCCATAAAGTATATATTCCTGATCAGTGATGAAATCTAGGACGATCTAGCCACATCCGTCGGTCTGTCCATCTATGGCAAAACCGATATAGTTCAGACCCTTGAAATTTGGTATAGATAAATTCTGAAGTATTGCACAGGTCAAGATCGTAAATGGGCTAAATCGGACTAGGGATAAAAAAGTTTCCCTAAGAAGAACTAAACCAACCTCTAAAAAGCAATATAATTTTTATATTTTATTTTTATACCCTCCAAAAAAGAATTTGGAGGGTATATTCACTTTGTCATTCCGTTTGTAACGCATCGAAATATCCATCTCAGACCCCATAAAGTATACATATTCTTGATCAGTGATGAAATCTAAGACGAACTAAGCATGTCCGTCCGTCCGTCTGTGGAAATTACGATTCAGTCCAAACGAAAAGAGCTAGACTCTCGAAATTTGGCATAAATATATTTTGAAGCTTAGAGCAGGTTAAGTTCGAAGATGGGCTAAATCGGGCAAGAGGGAAAAAAGTTCCCCTAAGAAGAACTAAACCAACCCAGAAAAAACAACATAATTTTTAAAGTTTTTTGGTTATTTTGTTAAGCAAATGATATATTTTTATGTCAAATACGGCCCAACGCTCTAAACTTGGAGCCATAAAATAAAATAAAAATATTTTTTCACCCCGCCCACTTTAGTGGGCGTTATTATAGGCAAAAATAGCATAAAAATTTTACAAATTGTTTTACTTTAGCCTACATTCCTTAAAAATAACATTTTTAAGCTTTAATGAGGAAGATGAGACGAAACCTGGTACTACTCTGCCCCCTTCGCCCCCTAAATGATCCCACCAAAAAAAAAATTTTTTGTTGAAATTTTGTATATAATCATCCCAAGCATTTATTTTTAGAGTTTTATGTCTACCTGTTTCTGCCCTACCCCTTCCTCTTACTTTGCCCCCTGAATGACCCTACCAAAAAAAAATATTTTTTTTTTAATTTTGTATATAATCATCCCAAGCATTTATTTTTAGAGTTTTATGTCTACCTGTTTCTGCCCTACCCCCTCTTCCCCTTTGCCCTCTAAATGACCCTATCAAAAAAAAAGAAATTTTAATTTTGTATATAATTATCTCAAACAGTTATTTTTAGAGTTTTATGACAAAGGTGAAATGTCTCCCCGCACAGCCCTTGTCAGAGCGACCCCGCCAAAATACAGTTTCAATACCCTCCAAGAATAATTGGACCCCATAAAGTATATATTCTTGATCAGTAATGAAGTCTAAGACGGTCTAGCAATGCCCATACGTTCGTCTGTGGAAAACATGATATTGTTTATTTTTGAACCCCGGCCATTTTAGTGAGCGTTGACGTACGATATTATATAAAGCAACTCTGTCCCACCCAGTTAAACATTTTAAATTTACTTACTAAATATTTTGAGGGCATTTAAGATTCGACCCGGTCGAATATAACGTTTTTGCTTGTTTTTTGTAATCTTGTTAAGCCAATGATATGTCAAAGAATGTACAAAGCGTTGAACTTCGACCCCGCCTCCTTTAGTGGGCGTTGAAGTACCATATTATATGGAAAAAATTTAAATAAGTAACAAATTGTATTCCTTAAGCCTACATTCCTTAAAAATAAAATTCTTGAGCTTTTAGAAAAAGGTAAGATCTTGCCCTGCCCTACCTGTCAAGCCACTTTTGCCCCCTAAATGACCTTATCAAAAAAGAAAATTTTTTTTTAGACTTAAAAAATATTTACTTGTTACGTTTTTACGACACAGGTGAGATGTCTCCCCCGCAGCCCTTCCCGGAGTAAACCAGTCAAAATAGAGTTTTAAAATGGGGCATCGAAATTTTTTAAATCCAATCTGACCCGGCAGGCTACACAAGTTCTATTTTATATGCTAAATATATGTAGGGTATTTAAGATTCGATCAGGTCGTATATAAAGTTCTTACTTGTTTTTTTTTCAGTTTGATCCAGAAATGTGGCCATTATTCCATATCCTTAGAATTTTTAAGCTTAGGTTAGGTTAGGTTGAAAAAGAGGGGCATAAGCATCCCAATCCGTCCTGGATTACATTTAGGCCTCATATTCCTGTTGTGCGCTCTATAATACGGAGTTCCCATTACACTGTAGGGATCCTCCACCGATACTATGAAAACCTTCAAATTTGATTACGTTAAGAACCTAGTTTCTTCAATGTATCTCCTTAAGTCCCTCCAATTAGAACCCGTAAGAAATTCCATCTCTTGTATAAGCTCCCGATTAAATGTTTGCCTCCTGACTTGGCGAAAAGCTGGACAGTAGCACAAGTAGTGCTCCAGTGTTTCGTCCTCTTCCTGACAGGCCCTGAATGTTATATCGTCAACGATACCCATTCGTGTCAGGTGACTCCTTAAGTCTGTATGTCCTGTTATTAAATAAGCCAACCTCCTTAGTGTTGGCCTACTCAATGTTAGGACCTCCTTTGTCCTACTACCATCTGGGTCCCCCTTAGAATTCTAGTCACCCTACCTACGGTAGAGTGCTGCCAATTTTTTTAAGCTTAACAGCTCTATGTGAATGTGTTAACAGAGCTCTGTTAGCCTACTTAATAATTATTTATAGAATAAAATTAAGAATATTAAATGTATACAGTCGAATACGCTTTAGCGCAACACGCTTTACTGAAAAAAATCGGATTACTGAAAGTGATACAAATCCCCACACTGATTTTAAACGCAGCTAGTTTTATTCACTTCGCTTTACTGAAAATATCGTATTACTGAAAACCAAAAGCAAGCCCACAACTACGATTTGTATGAATTTTACTTCGCTTTAGTGAAAAAATAAAGAATGACAAATTTATTTATTAGAATTCGATTGCATAACTTAAGGCTGAAAAAATTGTGCATCTTTTGTCCGTTAAAAAATTAAATGGCAAAATGTATTTGTCCCTTTCGCTCTTCGAGGAATTTCTGAAAAATTTCAACAACAAAATGTGCACATATGCATGTGTATGTTTTACTGATTTACACATATATGTGAGATATAATTCTTTTAACTCCCACACCTGCCAATTTATTTTTTCAAACATGCTGGTTATTGTGCTTCAACAATGTTATTGTGAATGTTTTACAAAGCAATTATTGCTTCAGCAGTAGTTATAAAGACCATTAACTTACATAAATTAACCTTATTTAAATATCTTAGCAGCTATGACTACCTGTAGATTTCCAAATACTCTTTATGGCAAATATTTATCAGTGCATTTTAATGCTTGTAATTAAATTGAATGTAACATGAAATCTTTTGAATTTTTCCAATGCTTGCTTTAAAGTTAAATATCTTCCCCTCTTGCAAAAAAGTGTTCTTTAAGTGATTAGCATAAAACAACTATTAAAAGTTATTTATACATTAAGCCGCAAAATGTAAATTTAGTTTGATAAGGAAATAGAGCTTTCGCATAGAAATTACTACAATAAGAATTGTACATGGCCAGCATCTAAGTTTATCAATATTAAAGTAGTCAGTTGTAGGAACAAAATCGTGAACGCCATCATTGTCCTCGTTATTGGCAGGATGCCATTTAAAATATAAAATTTTTTATAATAAAAAAACTATTTGATTTAACCGCAATAGCACGAGTACATAAAAACTCTATATTACGCACCATTAGAATGGAAATTGAAACTTCATTCAATTTCATTATGCAGTTAATAAGAATATTTAGTGAATTTGAATTTGTTTGAGAAACTTGTTTTAATCTGTTTTTCTTTTAAAGGGTGACTTTTTAACAATTTTCTTTTCTGGCAACACTGTTTTTAACAGCTCAGCTGTTTTCGTGTAACATGTTACTGTTAAACATGTTCAGTTTGGTGTGTAATTTAACCGTGAATCGTTGAGAAACGAACAATGCTTTCAGATTTTTTAACTTTAGTATTAAAATTCATGCTCGGTTGAGAAATTGCGACGGGCAATTGTTGTGTTCAGCGACGAAACTCATTTCGGGTTAAATGGATACGTAAAGAAGCAAAATTGCCAGAAGAATTGTAAGAACCGCGATTGCATTCCGTAAAACGCACTGTTGGGTGTGGATTAAGGGACGGTGGCATCATTTTAAAGGACGAAGGAGACAGGAACGTTCTGGTGAATGGCGAGCGCCATAGAGCGATGATTACAATTTTTTTTGCCCAAAATGGAAGAGCTGAACTTGGCTTATATGTGATTTCAACAAGACGGTGCCACCTGCCACACAGCAGGTGAAGCAATGGCCCAATAGAGAGGTGAGGTTAGTGGAGAGTTTATTTCACGTTCGGTTTTCCGAAGATCAAAAAAAAGCTAGATACTTTTATTTTGAATTGATGTATTGGAAATAGTCCTGAATAGATTGCTATTCAAAATACATTTCCAGAGTTGGAAAATTTATTTATTTTTTTTATAAAATTAACCAACTAAAATATTTTGTTTGTTTGTTAATTAGACCTATTTTATACTTTAGTAAAGATTAAGTTGGTGTTAAAAGTCAAACAAAATTAAAAACATGATTCCAGGGTTGGACAGTTGAATGTTCTTTTTTTTTGTACATAAACGTAACCAACTAAAACCATATTTTTTTTCTTTATAAATAAAAAATATTTGATGTTTTTGAAAGAAATTCATTGATATTAGAAATCAGAAAAGTCTCTTTGAACTCCAGAGCTGGAAAATTTTAACTTATATTTGGAATATTAAAGTAACTGAATGAAACAAATTTGTTTCTTTGGCATTGAAACATATTTTATGTTAAATTAGTATTGAAAATGAGAAAGATCAAAATGGCGACTTCAGGGTTGGCCAATTGAAGCTATTTTTGGTACATAAAAGTAAACAAATAAAACATAATATTTTTTTCCGTTATATATTAAACATATTTGGGGTTTTTCTAGGAATTTCATTAGTATTGGAAATCAAAAAAGCCATAAAGACAGCACCAGAACTGGAAAGTTTCAATTTTTTTTTTAATATCAAAGTAACTAAATTAAACCAATTTTTTGTTTAGTAATCAAATATATTTTATGTTTTAAAATTAAATAAATTAGTATTGAAAATCAGAAACATCAAAAACATGCTGCCAGGGTGGGTATAAATGTATGTATGCAGACGGGCATCGGTGAAGTGTATATAAGATTCGTCGCAGTCGACTATAGCAATTTTACTTGTTAGTTTAATAATCGATTTACCGATTTTAAAATACATGAAAACATAAACACCCATATTCATAAAAAAATAAAATGTATTTGAAGTCTATTTTAAAAAACTGTTGGAAGGAAAAATTTTGTATAAGATACATTTCAAACCAATTTTAAATTTTATGAATATGAGTGATAGAATATAATAAATAATTAAAAATTGCTGTTGTGATTTGACAGTTTTTAATTTCTGTTAATATATTTTTTAAATATAAATTCGTAGTCCATGATAAAAATTTGTTAGGAAATAAAACGAAGTCAGCTAATAAGTTGTAACAA
Source organism: Linnaemya tessellans (assembly GCA_951800035.1). Taxonomy (NCBI): domain Eukaryota; kingdom Metazoa; phylum Arthropoda; class Insecta; order Diptera; family Tachinidae; genus Linnaemya; species Linnaemya tessellans. The sequence continues at coordinate 15,136,477 of OX637533.1, read as the reverse complement.
ATAAAAGTACACATGGCTGCTGATGATGAATGTGTGGCGGCTTTCGAAAACAGCTATTCTGCCCTGCTGTAGAAATTGCATAATTAACACTGATGTTGATTTCCCATTATGCTTTGGAATATTCATCATGTCTTTCTGAATTTAAAAACCATTAGACTATAAATCTTAATGGAATAAAATTTGTTATTTTTTCGTCGTTATTGAGTTTTATATGAAATATTTATAAAAAAAAATTTTACCAAGCGAAAACGTCGTCTTGGTCTCAGTTCTAGCATTATGCATTAAACACATTCGAGACAGCAGACTACACGAACACAAGACTACAAAAGCCGTTGGCTACAATCGTCGCCTCGTAGTCAGCTACTTAATTATATTTGAGACGGCAGCTACATTGTCAACATCTCATTTTAGTGGTGCCACTTTCATATATAAAAAAGAGGTTATTCTAAATCTATTTATAGACCGCGACAAAATTAATAATAAAAACACTCTATTTTTTTTTTATCTTGGACCAGCACTCAGGGGATGACCCCTATATATGCAATGCATTGCGCCGGAACTGGAAACGAGGGGATAGTATTGAGGGGACAGATTAGGAAAGATGAGAAGATAGACAGTTTTTTTTGTAGCTATTTCAACCTTTTACTTCGCCGACTAATTTTTGCTACAGGGCCGAAGGAGGAGGGTGCTGTTACTCTACTTTTAGTACATGATAGTATCAGTCGCTGCCAATTATGTTCAGCTACCAGTGCTATGCCTTCATCTTGAAACAGGCTGGTAACAACTAACACAACCACGCACTAATGCTGATCAGAAGAATTCAACCCAATATTTCATGACTTAGCGCGGGCTCGAACTCAGAACCCTCCGCTTCATAGTCTCGTGTTCTAGTACTTCAGCCAACAGCAATGAAATGATACCCACATCGTTTATATGGGGCCTATATTCTAGGAGTTATTACCAAAAACAAAATAATAATAAATAAATAAAATTAAACAATAAAAGCCGAGAAAGAATGCAAAAAAAAATTATATAAATAAATATTACAAAATTATTTTTATTCTTGAAAGAGCTATTACATTTTTTGATTTTTAACAATTTTCATATGCTTAACCAGTTTGAAAATATTTTTAAACGCTTATTTATTTAAGTTGTTTCACTGTATTGGCAGCACTAATTTATTTATTGTCGCCTATGAAAATAGATAATTTGACTGCAACCACAAAAGTAGCACAGACAACAACCTGCCGTGTAGCCGTTAAAATAATCATACCCATATGAACACGTGTATTCTCTTTCTGACAGGTTGTAGTCGGTAGCCTGCTGCCGTGAATGTGTTTAATGCATTAAGAAGAAAAATTTGTTAGTTTGTGCTCCTAAAATTATGCCATAATATTTATATTATTTGCCTTAAATTGATATGCTTAACGGAACTTTAAAGTTCAGTTTTACCATTAAAGCTAAAACTAAAATGGTCCTCTCTTTATCTTAAATATAACGTTTAGCTGGTGATAAATAAAAACTCATTATTTCTTCTCTAACTCTGCCTGCATTTAACTATCGTTAAGTTTAGAAAACGGTTCTTAACGAGAAATCCTTTCGATATGTCTCAATATAAAGCGAACGAGTATATGTGATTAAGTAAATAAATGTTAGCAAAACAGGAAGCTGCTGTGGAAATATTCCCTATACAAATAACTGTTTATTAAAAGTTTTTCCAACGGAGGAGTTTCAACCTCTACAGTCTGTTTTTTAAAACCACAAGTTGTTTGTTTAATACCCAGAGCATTCAATTTCAGTAGATTTATTTAAAATGCAAAACTAAAACTATATAAACATTTTCCATGCAAACGAAAAGAAAGTATTGATCTAAAATAAAACAATATTTTAGGGAATAAAACAGTTTTCCAAAGTGCATAAATATTTATTCAATTATGAAATACACTTACAAGTTGAAAGTATGTACTTAGTCGTATTTGTGTTGCAACTAAGTCTCTTAACAATTTGCGTCAAGTCGTTGGAAATATACTGTTATAATGATTTGTAACATTTTTTTTATACTCCCTAAAGTAGGCAACTTTATTTTACCTTTAATACTTGGCAAAAGTAGACTTTATTTCTTTTGTTTACTTTTCACACACAAAACCAACATAAAACTTAAGAATATTTGCTATTTATCCAATTTTTCTCTTATCACACTTGATAGGAAATTTTTTTTCCTGCAGTATTTTCGTGTATGGCTTGTGTGTTTGTTTGTGTGTTTGTAGATATTGCGTAGATTCTTGTAAGTGTCACTGTCAATATGACAAAACGTGATGGATTTTGACAATGAAAAAATAGTCATTTCATTTTTCTTTTGTCTTAAAAAAAATTAATCTGTTACTATGGCCAGGGTGTACAAGTGATTACTAGTGTCTTGCTATATGCTGTTTTATTTTCGAAAAGAATTTGGTGTTTGCTGCTGCTGTGCTATTTTTAATCAATACGCACGTGTGTGTGTGTTAGTGCGGACTTTTTTTTTGGCCATCAATAAAGATTTGTATCCTTCGTAGGAAAAACCTTTGCAACTCATTTATTATCACACTTGAGGCACTTTAGTTTAAACGATTTCAATCAATTTTATGCGTGGCTCTGCTGGAGCTGTACCATTAATCTCTAGAGTAACAAAAAAAAAAAAAAAAATATGGACTAAAACAAATTTTTAATCAAGTGGTTATTTATTTATAAAGAAAATAGGAGTTTCATGCGATAACAGAATGACAATATGAAAAGTATTTTTTATTGGTTGGCAAGATTTATTTTTATATAAATTTTTTGGTGTAAAGCAAATAAACAAGATGCAAGAATTTTTACCGCCCAAGGGTATGCAATTAGTTTTGATTACATGGTTGTATAAAGAACTTTGATACGCTTTAAGAGAAACCATTAAGAACATTATATTCTTAAATGGCCTCCAAATAATTTGTAAATAAATTAAAAATGTTTAACCTGCTGGATCAGAGTCCCTTTAAGACATTTTTGTGCCCAATTTTAAAACTCTATTTTGACAGGGGCCACTCCGGGGCCAGTCGTAAAAACTTCAAAACTAAACTTTTCAGGTAATTAAGTGCAAAAAAAAATTGTTTTTTTTTTGTAGGGGCCAAAGGTGGGTACCCCTCCACCCAGGAGAACATCTTATCTTCATCGTAAAAGCTTCAAAACCTAATTTTTAAGGAATGTAGGCTTAAGTAATACAATTTGTTAAATTTTTCGCATATAAAATCTTACGTCAACGTCCACTAAAGAGGGCGGGGTCCAAAAATTAATTTTTCTGGGTTTATGGCTACAAGTTCAACGCTTTGGACGTTCTTTGACATAAAAAAATCATTTGTTCATAAAAGTTACTCCCTCTAAAGAGGGCGGGGTCCAAAAATGGACTCTTCTGATTTTATGGTTTCAAGTTCAACATTTCGGACCTTCTTTGACATAAAAATATATCATTTGTTCAACAAAGTTACGCCCACCAAAGAGGGCATGGTCCAAAAATAGATTTTTGTGATTTTCTGGCTTCAAATTCAACGCTTTGGAAATTATTTGACATAAAAAATATCATTTGTTCATCAAAGTTACGCCCTCTAAAGAGGGCGGGGCGCAAAAATGGATTCTTCTGATTTTCTGGTTCCAAGTTCAACGTTTCGGACGTCCTTTGACATAAAAATATTTAATTTGTTCAACAAAGTTACGCCCACTAAAGAGGGTGGGGTCCAAAAATGGGTTTTTCTGATTTTCTGGTTCCAAGTTCAACACCTTCTTATTACAGAAAAAAAACTTTAAAAATAATGTTGTTTTTTAGAGGTTGGTTTAGTCCTCCTTAGGGGAACTTTCTTCCCTCTGTCCCGATTGAGACCATTTTCGAACTTGTCCTGTGCTATCCTACAAAATTTAAAGGGTCTAACTCTTTTCGTTTGGACTGTATCGTGATTTCCCCAGACGGACGGACGGACGGATGTGGCAAGATCGTCCGTCACTGATCAAAAATATATATACATACATAGTTTATGGGGTCTTATGGGGATATTTCGCTGCCTTATGCACGGAATGAAAAAGTATATATCCTCCAATTATTTTTTGGAGGGTATTAAAAGTGATTTATAATATTCTTATGTCTAAAAGGTGTTATCTTAGGAGGTACTTTTTTCGGAAAATATGACATGAATCATGTATGATTTCATGATTTCATGATTCATGTCATATTTTTTTAAATATTAAAAAAAATATTTTTTTTTAGAAAAAAAATTATAAAAAATATAATTTAGTAAAAAATTAGCAAAAATTAATTTTTATTATTATGATTATTATTAATTTTTAATGTGAATTTTAATATGAAAATTTAATTATTAATTTTATAAACAAAATTTTTACTATAAAATAAATTAACGCCGCACCGTGTGCTTTTCTAAAGACATAATTTTCTTTATTATATGATATTTCTAAAGTCATATAAAAATAGCCACTTATATATTAAAAATATTCAATGGCTGTCATTAAACTTATTTAACAATTTAATCTTTCAGCAAAAATCCTTTCTTGTCTACATTTTCATTTTGCATTAAACACATTCTTTGTTTTATATATTTTTCTCCACTTATTGACCTTAAGAATACATACATTGTGTAATGTAGTATTTATTCAGAAGCATGCTGATTGTATTTCAATCGATTTCCCAATAAATTTTATTTTAGCTCAATATATAGTCTGCCATCAAACAGAAGATTGTGACAAACTGTTTGTTGAAGGGTTTTACTTAAATTCATGTATTAATGTCTCGATTTTCCTATTAATATGCCTGGCACATGTCAGTCATTAAAACAACATTTATCATGAATTTATTATAGCCAGAAATGGCGTCTCCTTAAAACTAATTACCATACAAAATAATACAGAAGAAACTTCATTGACTTTTGCATTTCGTATACGAGTATGTATTCATTATAAACGCAGTTTTGTGCGAAAGTCTAAAAAAATTTTGTAAGTAGAGAAAAAAACTGCATAGGAAAAGTTATGCCAAAGAATATTGATGAATTGTGGTGAGAAGGTGAATATGAATGTGCAATTGGCTGATTATTTTTGTTTTTGTAATTATGGATGCAACAATTTATATGCTTAGTGCAGTTTCTTATGTCAGAAAAAAAATAATTATTTATTTATTTAATATTTTTGCAGAATATTTCTACAGGGTGGCGCAAAAGTAATCCTCCTATCAGCTATATGCTATAAATTTTGCGACAAATGACAATCAACTGTGGCGGCGGCCATTTGCATGACATCATATTCTCGACTTGATGTAAAAATATTAAAAGACCAAATAAAAATAATCCACAAGAAGAATCAAAGTTTTTCATTTTATTTTAAATTACAGCCAAAAAACATCGGAAGGTTATTTTTGCGCCATTTGCTGATAGAAGGATTTCTTTTGCTCCACCCGTTATATATGAGGTCTGTTTAAAAAATAAGGTGAAATTTCATTTTTAAAAAATTTTAATTATTATTTATTTAATTATATATCAATTTCTATTTTGTGTCCTTCAATGTTCATGCTTCATGTGTCAGCGTTTTTTTTCAACATGTAACGATTTTGGTTATTAACACTATCCCAGCAAAGTACAGTTTAATCTCCTTTGTAATATGGCAGTACAAACCCAGACACTAATCACTATTTTTAGGCGCTAAATCTACTTTGACTGCACAATTATAATAAAGAAAAATATTGTTTCTGCTCCTAAAATTATGCCATAAAATTTTGCCCGCGTTTTTTTTTCCAACATGTAACGATTTTGGTTATTAACACTATCCTAGCAAAGTACAGTTTATGGTGATTTTTTTCTGGAAAAAAATGTAACATTTTACCACTGTTTTCCTAAGAAACTACCATTGGGCGCATTTTTAAAATAACAATAATTTTTCGTAAGAGCTGGTAGATTAATTTCTAATAAATTCACTATTTCCAAATGCCATAATATTGCCATTTTCCATTGAAAAGTGCAAAATATGTAGCATTCTTTTTTAGAAAAGAAATCAACATTAATCTCACTTGTTATATGACAGTAAAAACCCAGACACTAATCACTCTTTTTAGGCGCTTCTTCTACTTTGACTACACAATTATAATGAAGAAAAATATTGTTTCTGCTCCTAAAACTATGCCATAAAATATTGCATATACCTTGCATATTTGTGTGTTTGTGGCAACTCCAATTCTATAAGACCGTGCTTTTTAGATGTGAATTAAGTTTAAACCTAGTTTAACGTAGTCTCAGATAATCGGCCATGTATTGGAAATCGCTTATCGCATGAAATTAGCGTTTACGATTTGAAGTCGCAAATTTGGCGTGCTGGAGTTCGCAATCGCAAAGAATTTTTCCATTTCAAATCACAGACCATTGACAACGTGACTTTTATGCGAACTTCTCTTATTTATTAAAACTAAATACTCACGGCCTAAAAATTGTTTGTAGAATTAAAATTTAAACAAATTATTTTTTATTAAAAAATTTGAAATATAAAATTCCCAATGATTATTTTACTCTTTGGTATGTTTTGCTTTCTTTTAAATTGGCGAGTCAAATGTGAACAGCTGTTTTTATATTTGTTGAAATTGTTACCATGGCTCCGGTACATTTATCGGGTATGAATAGTACCGAAGAAGACGTTTTCTGCCACGTTGTTTTTTAAATAAATTCTTTTTAAAATTATTACACTCAACATAAAAGCAGCTGACATTTTTAAAACAATTTTTTTCTATTTTTTATATGTTTATTTATACATTTGACAATTAAAACATGTTTTTACCTTCGAAAAATAAGTAAAACGCGTGAACTCCAGCACACGTTCAAAAGATATTGGCGATTTTCAAATCGCATGTGATTCGACAATCGTGTGATTCACAGCGAAATATGATTTTTAATTATTTCATTAAAGGCCAATATTTTAAACAAAATTAATCTGTTCCGTAAAAATTTTGTATACAAACTTGCTAATGGCAGCACAAATATAATTTCAGATTAACTAAACCTAGTTTAAACCAACCTAAATATTTCGTTAAAATTATGTTTAAGTATTTATCCATCCCAGAGATGATAAATTCAGTACAATTGTGCTTTTTTTTAGTACAATTCAAACATTTTTAGTACATTATTAAAATATTTATATTTTTAACTTCTTGTTCGTAACATATTCCGTCTCGTCAAACATTTTTTAAATAAAATTAGCAGATTTCACTTAAAAAAATGTTGGTTATCATCTGTTCCGTCGGATAGTATTATTTATATGCGAATGTAACAAAAATGAAGGACTTTAACCACAGTTCTTCCGAAAACCATCTGAGAATTCACAATTTATAAATTACAAATTATTTTCAAAAATCACACTACAATAAGCATAGTAGGCCTTGAAACTCATACAAAACTAACCCAAACAAATAAATTATATTCGATATGAATCTATTTTATTTTTCTACACTTTCATACAATTAGAAATCCACTGGATAACAAGAAAAGTATTTCTAAGGCAAATTGGAAAATAAAATCTAAATTAAACTGTTATGAAATTTTTATTTGACACATTGTTGTCACAATTCTATTTTATAGGTAAATGAAATATATTTGTCGGTGGTCAAACAATGTCTATATGCATTTCATTTAGATAATTTTAAGGCCGTCCAAAACTTTTTTATTTCTAACATTTCTTATTCAATAATCTTGAATGGTGTCAGCTGTGAAAAATCTAATCGTCTGAACCTCCCTATTTTTATGTAACGCCATGTTGTAATAATGCATCGGTTCCGGCGCAATGCACTATGCATATGTAGGCGTCATCCCCTGAGTGCTGTTCCGAGATAAAAAAAATATTTTTTCGATTTCTTTTTTCAATTAAGATTTTTAAACTTATACCGTGTTCAGACATGCATTTTTAATTGAGCCAATATTCACTTTATTGCCATAATTATCATGCTGTTCACATATACAAAATATAGTTAATTCAATTAATGTATGACAATTAAAAGAAAAAATTTTTCTTATCTACGAGAACCCCAAGTACAAATATGGTTTCATTTTCTATTTTTTTTCAAATTTTCTAATTAATAATCAATTTAATTAATATTTTGTTTATGCTATTTTACTTTTTTCACATTTTAGGTGCTAAGTCTCGACTACGTTTGTTCAGGGAGTTGTGTTTTGTTTACAAAACACACTTTTCAGTAGAGCTGCATTTGAAATTTTAATATTATAACAATTTATTTGTTATTAATTACAATTTTATAGAGATAATTAAGCACAATAATACTTTTTATTGCGATAAGCTCAATTAAGGTGTATGTCTGAACTCGATCTTAGGGTCGTAATATTAAATTCAAAAAGTCATGATAAATATTCCAGGGCACAAGAAAAGGGCCACATCATTTTAATTATCCAACTTACACAGCAGAGCAGAACAGCTGTTTTCAAAAGCCGCTACACTTTTTTTTATTTAAACAATACCTTACGAAATCCGCTGTTTATTGGCCTCAAGTCCTCATGTGTATTTTTGTTTATCTCCCCTTGTTTGGGGGCTTAGTTGAATATTATAGCAGTTTTTGTTCCAAAAAATTTTATTAGGAAATTTCATACGAGAATTGCAACAACTCTAAAATGATGGTAGCAAATTTATGTCCCTGTACTGCCGCTTGATTATTTTCTTCATGTCCTATTTTCTGAATTTTTTCCTGCATTTCACATTTTTATCTCTTAAATCGTCTCAACTGAACACAAAAAATTTTTTGCACAAAAACATTTTTTTTTTTTTGAAATATTAATTTCTAAAAATAAAAGTTCAATCAATCATAATTGTGCTTATTTTATATGCTGTTACTTAGTAAAATACATGTCATTTCAAATGTTTCTTTAAGCCAGGCATTAATCATGTGATTTTCTTTAAAAGCCTACACGATGCTTTTTACATTTTCTAATTAATTAATAGTTTAAAGTTGCTGCTAAAGTTCTCAAGGTCAAGTTAATGATGCTTCAGCGTCCTTGTCTGGGAGTATGTATAGCCAGCTGTCAAATTGTTAAACATATTTTTTTTATTATATTATTTGATGGCGCACAACTTTTAGCAAAATTTGTTTACAAGCAGTTGTTTTAAAGGCGTTGATGGAAGTAGTTTTTTTACAATTTTTTATTTTCTCAGATGTACTTTTGAATTGAAATCTTGTATGTACATGCTAATTGTTAGTTAAAAATATTTGTTTGATTTGCTAATTAATCATTGAATTAAATTTAAGTGAAAACTATTTGAAATTAATAAATTATTGTATGGCAGCAGTAGTTACACGTAGTTACTTTTTTTACAATTTAAATTCACTACAGATGAGTCATGAGTTTTATTTAAGCTGTAGTAGTAAAGAAAAAAATATGTGTGTTCGGGCATATGAAGTTTTGAATAGTTTTTTAAAGAGATTTTAAAACAGGCTTAGCAATTAGTTTATTTTGGGGCCATCGAAATTCGTAACTAATGGAAATAAATATTTGAATTTATTAATATTGAATACAGACGAGTATTTTTAAAAAGCTAATATATTCTTCCTGAAGTTAATGACACAAATAGCCATAATGATGTGTTTCTTTATATATTGTTTTTTTTTTATTAAATATCTCTTCCGGTTATAAATAAAATAATATTTCTCACAAAATATTTTTAATATTTATTTATCTTTGACAACTTTCAATTAATCGAATTGGCGCAGCGGCAAGAAAATTTATATTTTAATATTAAAAACAAATAAGTTGAATTCAATTCAAATTTTTATCTTTGTCGCTTTATTTTTTTATCTAGTTGTTCTGTTTATGTCTTTTGGGTAATTATGCGGGAAACAATTATACTAATACGCTTAAATACCTCAGTAAGGTAATTAAACGAATATGCTTACATATATGTATATAAAATAATTTTAAAAAATCAATTATTAAATCAACTTAAGCTTCTTGGTAAATAAACGAGAAAGTTTTTTAAGCCTTTCATAATTAAACTCATTGTACTGTAGCTCGTTTTATAAAACCGTGTGAACTTTAAACCATTAAAAAAATTAAATAAAATTTAGCAAAATCCTTAGGCTAAAAAAATCAATGTGATCATTTCTAAAACTATATTTTTAATATAATAACTTGGAAAAAACTGCACGATTATATTAAAAATTTAGCTCAAAATGTATATTTTATATAAGACAAGCACAAACAAGCTCATTCATGTTCAACACGTTTCCAACTTTGAGTATAACTCTTGTAGAACATTTTATTCGTCTAATTCTTCGCTGGTATAGGCCTTCAGCGGTCTGTTTCTTGACAAAACGTTCTCCACAAAGAGAATATTTTTATATTAAATTGAATTAAGATTTTATTGTTCGACATTTTTGTTTGTTTTAAATTCAGAGAATATTTTTAATTGACCTACCTGCAACATTATTTGTAATTAAATTCTTCTCCACGCATTCAAAGACCAACTGAACATGATCGTAAGAAATCAGTGCAAATTGAGAATGTTAATTGTGTAATTACCCACTATTAGCCCAAAAGTTTCTCACAGAATTTGTTTTTTTATCTTTCCGCTAAGAAAATTTAAAATTTAAAAGAAAATGGGGAAGTTTCTGGTTCTATTTTACTCTAATGCTAGGAACGCATTATAAATTTATGGGTGAAAATTTGTGGTATGAAACACAATAACAAAGTAAAGATCGTAATAATTGATAAACCTGCTCTAATGAAGTGACCATTTTAGAAAAAAATAATAAAAATTTCATAAAAGTAAACTTAAATACTTAAATAAATTAAATTTAACTTAAACTATTTATTTTAAACCACTTGAAACAGTGAAAAAATTCAACAAAGAACGCTGATGAGATGTCGTAGCGGTCTCGAAATCAGTACTGATCCGTTCTGTTGGTTTAATGACTATGAAAAATATTCTTAATATTCCAATCTCAAAAATAAATAGAATGTAATCACGTTCATTTATTAAAATAAAAATTAATTTGCAGTTTCGCAGATTTGAACTTATAGCCCGTTGAGAAAATTAACATCCTGTAATACAATTTACATAAATTAAAGGTTCACTATCAAAATAGAAATTCATACATTATTTATTTTAAAATTTACACTTTTTTGTAAAACTTTTTAAAATAAACACGAAACATGGTCACATTGGTAAAGTTTTATCTACCGTTCTCCGATCTAAGGAATAATAAAAATAAGATCTATTGCAGGCATTCAAGTAGAATCCATTAATTGTTGACAAGCTATTGCATAGTTTGCGGCGTATGATGAATTTTAGCTTTGACGACAAATATAGGGTCCGCCAAATAACTTTTTTTTCTTTAAATGCTATAAAAAAACTACTGAATATTTTCTCAAATTTCTTTTTTTATTTGAAAGTACAATCCTTCCGGTTAATAATGGAAAATAATTTCATTCAAATGGCTGCATGGCCCGATAATGATCGCCATTGACTGTAACGGCCACTCCTTGCTCATTTTCGAAGAAAAATGGCCCAATTATGCCTCTGGACCAAAATCCGCACCAAACAGTGACTCGTTTTGGGTTCGTCGACTTTTCAATGTATGCGTGCGGGTTTTCTGTGGCCCAAATGCCATAATGCTTGTTTACAAGATCAAAGTGAGCTTCATCTGAAAAGATGATTTTTTTTTGGCAAAATCGGCATCTTCTGTAAGTCGATCGCAGGCCCACTTAGCGAAGCGAAAACGCATTGAATGGTCAACCATATTCGTTCAGCGGAAGGATAAAACTAATTAGCTGTCAAATCAGACATGAGCTAAGTGTTACCATTCACGAAATAAGCACTAGTTGAAAAAAAAACGTTAGATTGAAAAAAAAAACGTTAGACCCTATATCTGAGCGAAAAATTCATCGCTCGTTCTCAGTGTAATTTGTATAAAAAATATGTCTTGTTTATATTTTTGCTGCAAGCCACCATACCTTATGAGGATTGTCGTATTCGTACACGAAATGAAACGATTGCAATGTTAAACATATAGCAAGCGTTGCCATATTTTATCCATATTTTATTATACCCTTCACAAAAAACTGAAAGGGTATATGTATGTATATAGGTTTGTCATTCCGTGTGACCCCATAAAGTATATATACTCTGGATCCTTATGAATAGCGATGACGATTGAGCGATGTCCGTCTGTCCGTCTGTCTGTACGTGAAATAAATTTTTTTTTAATGTTTGTAAATTAAACTTATTTCGTGCTTTGAGAAGCCTCAATGGTCTATTAAAAACTAAAAAAATAAAAAAAATTTTTCCAGGGATGGGAAATAAAATTTCTTTTTCGGCCTATTCCGTATATTGTAGTACATGTAGCAACTAAAATTGTTAAAAGTTTTAAGTTTTTCTTTAACAAAACCTCTTTATACGTCATGAAGATTTGCATTGGACAAAAAAAATTTTTTAATTAAAATTTTGCTTCCAGGGGTGGGAAATTGCGTTTTTTTATACGTGAAAGTAATCAAACAGGCAACTGATGTTGTTGTTTTATTTTTTGCTAACTAAAACTGTCTTATAATTTAGGAAGAACAAAATTGGTATCAAAAATTCAAAAATAAAAAATAAAATTTCGAATCCAGGGATGGACAAATGCAATATTTAATAGTACATGAAAGTGTCCAAAATGGTTAAAAATTGTAAATTTTTCTTAAATAATACTACTTTATACCTCATGAAGAGTTGTATTGGTTAAAAATAAAACAAAAAAATTAAAATTTCACTTACAGGGTTGGGAAGTTTAAAGTTTTTTTGGTACATGCAATATATATTGTAGTACATGAAAATTTTAATTTTTTCTTAAATAAAACGACTTTATACCTAAGACTAGGATTGGTAAAACAAATTTAAATTTCGCTTCCAGGGATGGGAAATTGAAATAATTTTTATACATAAAAGTAACCAAAAAGGCAACTAACTTCGGTTTTTTACTGATTAAAACAATTTTTTAGTTCAGGAAAAACAAAATTTGGTATCAAAAATTAAAAAAAAAATCAAAATTTAGATTTCAGAGTTGGATAACTGCAATATTTTGTAGTACATGAAAGTGACCAAAAAGGTTACAAATATTAAGTTTTTCTTAAATAAAACTATTTCATGCCTCATTTAGAGTTGCATTGGTAAAAAAATTTAAATTTCGTTTCCAGGGTTGGGAAATTGAAATATATAAAAGTAACCAAATAGGCAATTGAAGTTGTTGTCTTTGCTAATTCAAACTATTTTACAATTCAGGAAGAACAAAATTGGTACTATAATCTTAAAAAATCAAAATTTCGACTCCAGGGTTGAACAAATAAAATATTTTATGGTACATGAAAGTGACCAAAAATTATAAAAATTTAAATTTTCTTGTCAAGTAAAACTATGTTACATCTTTTATTCAAACCTACTTCCTGTTTTAGCAAGAAAGAAAGAAGAATTACATCTGTGAAGGGTATTTAAGAATAGGCACAGCCGAATATAGCACTTTTACTTGTTTTAATTTCGATACGACTACGACAGCCGTAATAAAGCTGATAATATTGTTGCACGGCGTTATAAATATTGCAGTCGTTTAATAATAAATAATTTTAATTTTGGCATAAACAATGTCATGTCTTAGTAAATAATAATATTTTTTTCCAACAATAAAATTTCTTTTTCGAAAATATTCAAATATTCATATTTTCTTGTTTGTATAAGGCCTACAACTGGTAAGTTTTTATAACTACAACAACTTCTAAATAATATTCCCCAACCTAATGGTGAGCCTAAGACTATGCTATAACTTTTTAAAATCTCTCCAGCCTATAAGTACTCTGCATATGGGCATGCAAATGTTACACTTGTTTAATAATGAATACATTTACTTACACATTTGTGCTCATCAACATTTATGGCATTAACTGTTGAAGTTTTCTTTTTTTTTTTTTTGTTTTATTTTTATTTTATTATATTAAACATATTTTCTTTTACTTTTGTTTCCATTCTAGTTGGTCCAAAAACAACGTCAAAAAAAAATCACTTTCAATTTTCTTATCTTGTCTAGAAACAACAGCAAACACTTTGTAATCGCATTCATACATGAATTTATACTTACGCACATATAAACTCACATATAGTGTATTAGATTCGCACATTCGTACTCATATAAGGAATCTATTATTCTGGTCTTACTTGTCTTTTTCTTTGCGAGCTGCTGCTGCTGTTGGTTTTAGTGCAGTTCCAAACTATTTTTGAGGTCAAAAACAATCGATTTTTGCTTTTTGGTTTTTCTTTTGGCCGTTTCTGTTACCGCACTGAAACCATGTTAAATTTCATTTTATACTCGTAAACTAAGAAAAACAAAAATATTTTTATACGTTATTTTTGCCATAGAATATTACATTTCTTGCAGTTTTTTTCTGTTATTTTTTTATTTTATTGTTATTATTTTTTTTTTTGGACAAGTTGTACAAAATATTTATTTTGTTTGTTTATTTTAAGCCGGAAAAATGTACATGAACAAGAAGATATTTTTTTATATATTGTTTTCTAAAAATGTAAAAATATTTGTGGCTTATAATATGGTGAAAATAAATAGAGAATTTGCAAGAAAATTGCAAGTCTAAAAACACAGAGTAAAAATTAATTGCGACAAAAAAATTTAATTTAAATTATAATTGAGAAAGTCGGCACGATACCATTAAAAAATTAAAAAAATTCAGGATATTCATATTGAAACAACTATTGAAATTGCTTTCAATCTAAAATCGTAAAGATTCTGCCAGCAGAATATTCAAAACCTATAGAAAAGTAACAACAAAAAAAGTTCTTAAAAAAATTTAAAAATCAACACCAAATCTGAATAACCAAAAATTTAAATCCAAAAAATTCTTTTAAAACTGTAAAAAAATTAGAACTAGAAATTGTTCTTAAGTTTCATAATAGATAGCAGAGTTGCAAACGAATCATTCATTTTTGAATTAATTCGCGAATCATTCATGCACTGAATTGGTAAAATTTTGAATTAATTCTTTTCGCCAAAAAAACGCATTGAATGAAATTTGAATCAATTCATTTTAAATTTTTAAACATGAATTGCAGTTCATTTGCAATTTAAATGAATTGAGCAAAATGAATAGCAATTCATTTTTAATTCAAATGAATTGGTGAAATGAATTGTAATTCATTTCCAATTCATTTGAATTGAAATGACTTTGAATTAATTCAAATGAGTTAGAAGAAATGAATTGCAACTCATTTCCAATTCTTTTGAATTAATTCAAATGAGTTAGAAAAATGAATTGCAATTCATTTTTTCTAAATGAGTTAGAAAAATGTATTGCAATTCATTTCTTTTAACTCATTTCACCAATTCATTTGAATTGGAAATGAATTGCAATTCATTTTTGCAAATTTATTTGAATTGATTCAAATTTCATTGAATTCTTTTTTTTTTTTGGTGGAAAGAATTCATTCAAAATTTAGCTAATTCGTAATGAACTGAAATCAAAAAAGAGTGATTCATTTACAACTCTGATAGATAGATAAAAGGCTTGCTAATAAGCCACGTCACAGCGATCAATTCAATTTCCTATTTCCTCAGAAAACGAAAAAAAAATTTCAAAATAAAATCATATTTGATGGCATTAAAAATATTTTTATTAAAAAAAAAAAGATTTAGTTACTCGTTTTGCCTGTGGCATGGCTGAATACATAAATATATTAGAATATAAATTAATTTCGAAAAATATTTGTATATTTTAAGCAAACAATATTTTAAAATTCGACATAAATTTAGGCAAAAAATTTTTGCAATTAAATATTAAAAATACCTTTTATTTATTTATTTTATTTGTTAATAAAAATAAAAACAAAATTCCGGTAGTTAAGCTCGCGAAATTGTCAAGTACTTTTTCATAACAAAAGCAAACAAACAAAAATAAAACAAAATTCATATGAATTTTTGATTTGTCAAGTAATGAAAGACTTTCAAGAGCTTTTAAAAAATGTTGGCTGAGTGCCTGTGCACTTTTGTTATGAATCCATTTCAAACCATCATTCATATTACTTTGAAGAATTTGTTGATATATTTTTCCACATTAATTGACGTTTTTTTTTTGTACTAGTATTTTAAATTTACAAAGATTTTCTGTAAAAGAAAATATGGTTCACAAGTTGGCAGACAGAATTCAAGCTGGTTTGGTGGCGTATATTGCATTCGTCATGGCATTCAATTCATTGTGTGGTTTTTTATTGCTTTCATACAAGACGAGTATCCTTTTGGAGATTCTTTGACTTCATGGCCCGTGGCTTTGAAAGTGTTGAGTTTTATTACTTGAAGTATTTATATAACATTTTGTCATTTGTAGTAACATAAACATATATTTTCGGCATTTCGTGTTTTTTTTTCTTACGAAATATTGTGGTAAAATTTTATTAAATCCCTAACTTTTACTGATATTTTTTTTTTCTTGTTCATTTTGTTTGAAGTTCGCACATTAATTTAGTAACAAAATTTAATGCCAACATTGCAAATGACATGTAACTTTATTATCATGACATTATGTGACATAGAAAATGAGATAAAATTTAATTCTACAGCTTTTTCTACATTTTAAAAGAATGTGCATGCGTGCAATGACGTATGTTGGCCAAAATGTAAAGAACTTTTTTTTTATAAAGTACATGTGCTTAATACACACATACATGTGCTCATATTTAGCTGTTTAAATTATTTAATAAAAATTAAGTTAAGTACATAGTTGCTCATATATTGTTATATATACAAAAATTGGCTTGAAATACTTGTCGCTTTTGAATGCAAATTAGAAAATAAAAGTTTTGGAGTATGTTCGAAAATTCGAAGTTAATTTCGAATTTTCGAACATAGTGTAAAATTAATTTGTAGGTGTATTATTAGCAAGAAAACGTATAAAAATATTAAATATTTGAATTTTGTTCTAGAAATTTCTAGTTTAATTTACAAATTTAACAAAAATTTAGTCTGAAGAAAGAAATACGAACGTTATTTTGTAAGATTTGAATTTAATATAAAATATTTCGAAGTTAATATCAAGTATAATTCTAATTGCTATACGATAAATTAAAAAAAATATATATTTCTTTGGGTTCTTTATTCAGTATTATTGCAAAATTAGTTTTATGTTAGTTAAAAGTAATGATTCATGCTTGCGACTGTCATTAAAATGTTAGACAATAAAAATGTAGTCTAGAAAAATTGTCAAAGGACATTATTTTATTTTGTTATATATAATGCTTGTAACACAGATAGAACACAAAAACTATTTGACAATTTTTGTATTAGTCATATTTAAGTAAATGTTTTCTAATGAGCTGATAACTAGAAATTATCATAATGAGCTAGGAACATTTGGAATACTTATTGCATAGTTTGTGTAGTTAACATGCCATTAATTTTAATTATTAAACAGATTTTCAATATTTTATATCTACTTTCCTATTTTCCTTCTTACTGCACACTTAGTCAAATTACTTTTCCATGGAAAATTATGTTTTACAAAAATTACTGCATATTAATAGTTACCCAATTAACAATTTTTCAAGAATAAATAAATCAACCAATTACATAAGCAAACAAAAGTGCTTGGAAATCGTTCCAAACTAATAAAGAAAAATCCTTTTTTTATAATTATGCAACTTTTTCAGCTGTATAGCTTGCTCTTTACCGAATTCGATTGTATATCGAAAATATTCGAATAATCTTTAGTCGCATATTACCTTAATGCATTTAATTATATTCCTATTTACTGTATTCAACAAAAAAATATCACAGTGCTGTAACATGGATCTTTGAAATATATTCTAAAATAAAAAGTTCAAAAAAAACCTTTCAAAATTCAGTTCCTTTATAATAATATGAATCTTAATAAATATTTATTCAAGTTTCCTTTTCATATTGACGAGCACCTAGGTAATTAAAATCTATTTATTTTTTAGTTAGTGCCCCAAATACGTAGTGAGAAATTATTAATTAGCCATTATTTTAATTTCTTTCAATCCTTTTTTAATCAAGCTTCTAACACCAATTGACCTTTTTAAAATAATACAGCGAAAAATATTCTATTGAGAAATTTTATGCTATATTAACATGTTCCAATTCCAGGAAGCCCAATGTTAAGAACTGTTAACAGGCAGCAGCTATGTTAACTTGTATTAAACTAACAGCTGTTAGTAGGCAACTAAATGCTTAACAGTAATAATTTAAGGCATAGTGTAAAACTGAAGTGTGTATGTATAGAAACATATGAAATTGCAGGAAAAGTCTTAAAAAATTAATATGGTTTTATAAAAGTAAACATATATTGAAAATTAATTATTGTTTATGTGAAATAAAATTTTTATATAAATAAAATTTCTATGATCAACAATTCCGTTCACTTTCCTCTCTGTTACTGTGCGCTCAATTGTATTAAAACAACAAGTGTATTGTTTGTAAAACATATGTTGTGGTTTCTTATGTCGTTGTACATATCACTACCAGAAGTAAAACGGTATGTTGGCTATTACATATTGTTAAATTGCGCTATGAGATATTCCCCTTTATCCTTTAACTGTTTGCCAACGTCACGTTAAGGCAATATCAAACTTAGAGCACTTCTGTACTCATTCTTGTCAACAATTATCAATTTCTAACAACCTCTTGCCATATTCAATGCTATAGGGAATAGTCAGAGGCTGTCAGAAGAATGTAATTGTACTATCATTGATATTAGCTTGACGTGACGTTGACAAATAGTTATAGAATAAGGGGAATTACTGTGTTACATGTGGATCACTTTTCATAATCTTTCGGCTTCTTTGAATTTTAATAGAAAAAATTTAAAGTTTCAAAATATAAGTTTTTGTATAGTCAAATTCTTTGTTATTAAGCTTGATGAAGGGTATACAAAATCCACTATAACCGAAAGCAACATATTAAGTGGTTCTTTATTTGGATGTGTCTATGCTATTTTCATTCCGTTCTATACCTTAACATTTGCGTCTCTATTTAGTGTTCCACTAAATGAGAAAATGTTTAGTGCACGCAGTTGGAGAGAGCAATTTAATGTATGTATCAGGTATGGACAGCCCAATGCTATTATACATATTCGATTATTTTGGTGTAAAAAATATCTTGTATATATATTTCTACGAAAAAAGATGAATTTTTTTACAGTTTTCAAAGAAAAATAACCATTTGATTGATGTCTTGTGAAAACGGTGAATCTCTTAGAAATTTTTCTACCATCCCTTAAGAAAATATATTTCTGATTTCAAACTGAGTTCAAGTGGAAATTTTTAGAAAAATGTGTTACATGCTTGTTAAAAAGAAAACGGCCTTGGTATAAAATTCGTGTAGAAAATATATAATATAAGTGCACATTAAGCCTTATATTCATAAAAATAATATGCAGGCATGTTTTTGTGTTAAAGTAATTTTTCTTATAAAAATGTGTTAAAGAATTTTTCTTATAAAAAATTTTAAATAAAACACATGTTAAACTCATTGTAAATTTTAAGGGGGATAAATCTATTCCATACTATTCTTTTAATAAAAATATGTAAAGTTCCAGAGAGTAATAAAAAATGCATCACATCTGAATATTAAAGGTATATATCAGTGTTGGCAAAGAAATATTCGGAAATAACACATAAGGAACTTTAAAAATTGCATTTACATTTTGAGAATTATTTCGTGTTACCACACTCAAAATATTCTGTACGTAAAATTAACTGAAATTGTCATATAAAATAAATGAATATTCGATTAAAAACCGGTCAACTTATTATTCATTTAACTTTAACAAAAATATCATTTAATTTTAAATGTTAAAAAATTAACAGACTTAAATCTGTAAAATATATTGTTTTTCTCTTTTATTTTGTTAGCTCAAAGAGAAATAGTATTGTTTGAATCAGTTAAAATTAAAATTGCTTAAAATTTTAAATGATTATTCATTTAAGAATTATTATACGGAATACTTCTTGAATGAAGTACATTCCGTTTCTTTAATAATATTGTGAATATACTTACAAATAAACAACGGACAATATTGAAAGCAACAGAAAATCCGTATTAATGTGTAGTTAGTTTTTTGAATGACTATTAGAATCAGTTAAAAATAAATTTGCTTACATTTTTAAATGCTTATGCATTTAAAAATGACTGAACGGAAAACTTCTTGAACAAAATACATTCCGTTACTGTCATAATTTTGTCAGTGCACCATATTTTGTAACACATACATACATATATAATTACTCCTCATTGTCTTTAATTGTCACTCATTGTCTAGTCACTGCAGATCAACACCAAAGGTAAAAAATCGTTTTTGAAACAAGGATAACGTTCTTAGCTGGAAATCTTGACCTTTTTGAAATGAAATGGCTTTGTTTAAAAAAAAAAATAATCTTACGGATAGCTAATATTATAAAGGACAGGATGTACTTTATGTATAACGTTTCTTTATACGGTAAAATCTTGCTATTGTTTTAGAAAAGCAGTTTGCATGCAATCCGGATTATAAAATAAAGGTGCAATCAGTCTGGATTGTACGGTACACAATGTTATGAAAAATGCTGTCCGGATTACCAAATAATCCGGATTAACAAGATCCGGATTATCAAGGTTTCACACTTAGTGTTGGAAAGTGAAAATAAATAACAAAAAAATCAGTGTTTGAAAATGAATGAAAAATTTAACTGAAAGTATAATTACACAGAGATGACACATGTAACTAATTACACATGGGTGAAGGCAGATTCACCAGGTACTCACACTAGCGCAGCTGTCTATTAAATTTGCCTTGGTACGTGTCGAACTACTGTCAAAAGTTTATTTACAAGCTACATACAAATTTTTTTTTCTTAATCCTGCCTTGTTAATGATGCTTCTTCTATTGTAATTTTGACATTAGATCGTAATTATCTACTAACAAAATACGTGTGGTTTTTGGTGTTGTTAATTGTTGTACTAGTGAGAGTACCTGGTAAATCTGCCTTGACATGGGCTATACGTATTTACGGTGACCATTCGTCCTTTTTTTAAGAGGACAGACCTCTTTTCTTACATGATGTCCTCTTAGATAGACAAAAATTAAAGTGTCCTTTTTTTAATTGAAAAGTCCTTTATTGTCCTTTTTTTTATTATTAATGCTTTTTTGTTTAAACTCCAAAATTAAAAGTTTTATTTTCTCAATACAATAAAAGTCAAAGTCACCAATACAATAGGAATTATAATCATTGTGCAGAAATTAAAATCTTTTTCTCACATGACTGATATTCCTGGACATATTTTAAGTTCTGTGCATATTTTGTTTAAAAAACATTAATATATGTAAGTAAGTCGGCCATATGCAATTGACTATAAATAGTAAAAACAATTTTTATTACATTTCTATATGTCCTCTTTTTTGGGTTGAAAAATATAGTCACCGTAGCTATATTTGATATTAGAAATTACACAGAATACCTATGTATAACTGCACACAGGTTGGCAGCACTGATATTTATATCTATTTATAACTTTTGTAGCATTCCGTTAAGATGTCTCGTAATAAGGTATGTCTTCTATTATCATATCGTTATCAGTATCACATGTTGTTGTTTAAATCGAATACTCATATTACGAATATGATGTGCATTTTCCATGTCTGCATGTGTAGCAGCTACACTGTAGCACTCATATAGTGAGTGTTTAACAAGAGAGCATAATAATGAAGAAATATTTTTTTTTTTTCAAAAAGAATCAATAAACAAACTTTATTCATTTAACATAAAACTCAGACAACTTGTTCATATTAAAAGTCAGTTGCAACTGAAACACTTAACGGAGAAGGTGATGGAATACGCGGAATAATATATAAAACGCCTCAAGTCTGTAAACGTGCAATAACGTATTTTTCTTCTTCTTCTTGGGTTTATTTTGTTATATTGTTTTTCTTACACATTGCTTTCCCAAAAATAAATAATAAAAAACAAACAACCAAAAGAAACAAAATTAAATTTCTTTCGAGTAAAAGTATGTAGTGGCAAAAAGGATTACGGAAAGTGTTTATAGGTAAAACAACAACAACAAAAAATAAGTTTGTAGTCGACTATATGACCAAAATAATGAAATTATCTGGGTGTAATATGTGAGTTCTTCGTGTGTGTAAATAAGTGGTGTTTTTTTTTTGTTTCAAGAACAACTAAAATAAAGTGGATATTAAAATTACAACTTGGGTCTGTGTTTTTTGTAACCAAAAATTTTGTATTTTTTATTTTTAATTTCATTAAATAAAAGGAAAAAAATCACAACCGATACAATCACATGAATGTGTACTTTTTATGTAAAAGAAAAAGAGACCGAATTTACTACACTTATAACAAGCAAAGAGAGCTATGGAGATAAATTCATATGCTGTATATAAAGAGAGCTGAGTACTAGAATTTAGTAAATGAGGCCGTTATTTAAAGCAAAAAAAAAAAAACTGAAAAAAACAAAAATAATAAACGCTGCAAATTGCATTTGCAAAAGAAAAATAACTATCAGCTGTAAAAATAAGTTTCGCATAAAATTGTGAATAGGTGTAAAGCTAAAGTAAATTAATAAAAGAAATTTTACTTTATGTAATGACAGAAGTACTTCACTCAAGCTCCCAGATTTTATTTTAAGCAAAAAGCTGCTAAAATATTCCATCAATATACTTATGTACATATACATACATATGTATGTATATACCTACTTACATACCTACATAAATATGTACATGTTGATGTGTATATACTTGCTTATGTACAACGTATAAAAAAATCTCGTCAAACTTCTTTTATATTTTCGGTTTTTTTTCCTTACCTACATATTTGTTTTTTAATTGTGTCTCAAATCTAGTGTATTTTATATTAATTCTATTTTACAAACAACAGTTAAACACCTATATTTTGTAAAATAAATAAGCATCGTAGCTATTAAGCTTTTGTTGTAGTTCGATTATCTTTCAACATTTTTTTTTTGGGTTTCAGTTCATTTATGATTTCAAGTTTTGGTAACTCTGCACAAAAAACAAATAAAGAATTATGTATTAAAATTAAAATAAATTTCAACAACAATTAATGAATTGAAAATACGAACACCCCCCTTGACCAGAAAACAACTGAAACTGAATAAAATCAAGAAACAATCTTCAAAAGAAAAGAAAAATAATACAATACAACTATTCAACATAAAAAAAAATTCGTGCTTCAAATTGTTCAACTAAAAAGCAACAAAAACATACCTAATCAATTTTTTTATTGTTGTATTGTTATTATTCATCACCTCGTGTTTATTATTTTGTTGTTGCTGCTTTTCTTATTTTGATAATTTTTGGTGTAGTTGTTTGTTGTTTTTTACTTCATTCAACCCAAAAGTGTGATGTAAGTATAATTATTTATTATAATTTTGTTACAATACACATACATATATCTATATGTACATGCATATGTACATCCATACATAAATAGGTACTACATACATAAGCATGGCTTTGGTATTTTGTACTCCTTTTTACCTGCCTTATGGGCATGCTGATTTGTGTTTTTCCATAAATTTATCCTTCAACATTCCCTGCAGATAACGAGACTAGTTCTTACCTGCTTTTAAAGATTTGTTCAGAAAAAGAGTAGGAATACAACAAAATTACTTCAAATTCGTATATGAAAAAATGGTGGTCGACTTGCCATTATGCATTAAACACATTCACGACAGCAGGCTGCCGACTACACAAAGAGAATACATGAATTCGGTTGTTCAGATGCTTACCGTGCACATTTTGTAAAGCACAATATGTGTTGTCCCTCTTCAGCTTTCCATTCATTATCTTTTGCTAAAGTACAAGGTCGGCCAAAAGAAGTCATCCGATGACTCCTCCGGCGTGGACAGCGCACTATGCAGTCACTTTGAGCGGGTGTAATGGCTGATCGTGCATCACTCGTGGATTTTCAGTGCCCCAGAAGCGATAGTTTTGCTTGTTCACGTACCCGCTGAGGTGGAAATGAGCCTCATCGCTCATTATGATTTTGATCGAAAAATCGTCTTCGAGATTGAGGATGGCTTGGGCGTAGGTTACACGCGTTTGGCGTGTAACCAGATGAAACAAGCGCAGGTCTTTGACCAAAATTCGCCTTAGGGACGATCGGATGATGGCTAATTGCGAGGCACGTCGTCTGGTCGATGTTTCTGGCAACAGCTCAACATTCTCGGCAACAGCGGCAATATTCTCGGCAGAACGGGTGCTCCGGGGCCGGCCACTCTTGGCAGCGTCTCGTGTGGTCCCATACTCTTCAAGGTTAGTGACCAAACGGCGCAGTGATGATGCCGGACGACCGGGGAATCGGCGACGGAATTCGCCCTGCGCCGACAAAAAAATAGACACGATCATTCCTCGTTCTTGGGGAGTGTATACATCCATGGCTTGGTTCACTTGTAGTCTACATCTGCCTACTTCAAAAATGTCAAAACAGATTTGACATTGACTGCCATTTGCAAAAAATAAGAGCATCTTCCAATAGGGTGATTTCTTTTGGTCCACCTTGTAGATCCTTATTTTAGTTACATTTTATTGAATAGCCTTATTACACAGGGTAACAATAAAAAATATACGTGGACAGTAAGCAGTACAGGTTCGATTCTCGAGATTTATTGCATTTCCTAGTGACTAGATACACTTATTTTGCGGCTGATAAATTTTTTTATGCGCGATACAATATTTTGCAAATTAGTTGGCTCCTCGAAAGGAAGAGCCAGTTAATGCAGACTTGGTGCCAGCTCTTAACTATATTTCTAGCTTTATATGCGCTGAGAAAAATTTTATTAACTTTTCCTGGCTGTTTCTTGGAAAAATATAACAAAATATTGTTTCCAATCCGAGTATATTGTCTTAATATCTCTTGATTGTAGAATTTAACCCCAATACCGTCCAGGTCCAGTGGTTTTCAAAAAGTATTTGATTGTCGCACAGTGTAATAATACTAAATAGTGGATACACCTAATCACCCAATGATCTTCATCGTAAGATTTGCTAATATGCTGCAGGTTGCGGGGTTACTTTGAGAAGATGATCCACTTGGATCTGTTATTTACGTCCTTGTGTCATCCTAATGATTGTTTCCCCTGCCTTTCTTAGAAAGATGCATGGCTTTTCCATCCTTGTGTTCGTTACATTGTCTAAGTCTAAGAAAATATAACTGGTAGTGGTATGGCTTCCTGGACCTCTTGATCGTTACAGTTTCTGTAGTAATTCTTTTTTATCTTGGACCAGAACTCAGGGTATGACCCCTAAATATGCAGTGCATTGCGCCGGAACTCGAAAGGAGGGGATAGATGAAGTAAGATGAGAAGAGAGAGAATTTTTTGTAGCTATTTCAACCTTTTTACTTCGCCGGCTAATTTTTGCTACAGGACCGACGAAGGAGGAGGGTGCTGTTACTCTGCTTTTAGTACATGATAGTGTCAGTCGCTGTCAATTATGTTCAGTGACCAGTGACTACAACTTCAGAAGAATTCAACACAATATTTCAGCGCAGGGTTGAACCCAGAACACTCCGCTTCATAGTCTCGTGTTCTATTTCAGCCAACAGCACCCATCACCATTATTGTGACTTAGACTTAAATGCTCTACCTGCTCAGTTACTAATTGACGTATGCGACTCCTGTCAAGCTGGGATTCTGTGGACATCACATCCTGGATGGACAGATATTCATATTTTTCTATCCAGTTTGAAGAAATTTATATAATTGCTGGCGTGCCTGCAAGGCAGCAATGCTAAGTTATCACTGCAATGGTTATGCTCTCCGCTATATCCCAATTTTTCCATCTACTTTGAGGAAATTTATATAAATGCTGGCGTGACTGGAAGCTAGCAAAGCTAACCACCTTTCATTCCGATGATCGTGGTCTCGGCTGTATCAATGTTTTCCTATTTACTTTGAGGAAATTTATATAATCGCTGGCATGGCTGGAAGCTAACCTGTCACTTGCGATAGTCTCGGGCGATTTCCGAAAACAAGCAAGTCTCTTCACGGGTTGTGTTGTATTTAAATACAAATACGAAAGACATTGATTGACTGATCATGGGGTTCCCCAATGTTGACTCAGAGGCCAAACAGGTGTCACTGTCGCTATCTCTTTGATATTTGTCCTGGACGTATCCTTATGGATGCAGTGTAGGCAGCATTTATAGCAGCGATAACCGCTTCACTTGCTGTAAAGATATAGATATCTTCTGATGTCTTATAATATCTTTGCCATCAGTATTAAAAATGACGCAACCCATGAGAAGTCTTAATGAAACTCACATGGAGATGCTGCAGCGACCAGCGAAAACGTTGACTGATGCTCCATTATACTGTCAGTTTGTCTTTTCTCCATTTCATACTTAATAAAAAGCACTTAAAGTAATTAAATAAATTATAGCGTTGTCTGATTTAATAACTTTCAATTATGGCTTTAGCAAAAGCCTTCATATTTTTTTATATGGGAAACTGTGAATAGAGAGAGAGAGAGATCTTACGTGCTTAAGCAAGCGCTAGTAGTTGACCATATAACACAACGTCTTATTATTTTGCATTTTCTCATGATTGTTTAAGGCTGTAGGTGTCCGTTACCGTTAGTGTTAATTGTTTTCCTCTTACCTGTGCATACTTTTTCCAAACAATGACTTTTTTTTTATCATGATTAACAATTCTTGTCAGCTTTAGCATTAAGCATGACATTGATAAAGCAAAAAAAATAAATCTGGTGTATGAACAAAATAATAATATAAAGCATGTTATAATTATAAATTTGCCAAAAATATACGGGTTTCTACAATTGAAAAAAAAACAAAAAAAACAACTATTTCACTTTAAGTTGGTTTTATTTAAAACAGTTTCCAAGTCAAATAATTCCTCAAAGCGGAAGTGATCTTTTTTTTTGCCGAAAGTCTTTTTTTTCCTAATTTTATCTTGAAATAATATAAAATATCATTTTAATTTCTGAAAATTTTGTAATGTATAAGTATTTTTTTGCTAAGTTTAAATTATTACTTAGAAAAGATTATTATATAATTTTTTTTAGTTAAATTCTCAAAAGATTTATTTGAAATGTATGCAGAAGACTTATCAGCAAATAGCATACATTGTATTTAATGTAGTAACGAGGGTAGTTGCTTTGTGTAATGAGTGCAGTATAGTAGGAGACAAAGCCACAGAAAGGTCATTGACTGCGGTAACAAATTTTCATGCGCCTTGCAGTGGTTTAAGGTCTAGGTGCTTAAATTTATTTTTGCTCCAAACTGAAGGCAACCTTTTTCAACTTTCTAATCCATAAAGGAAATATAAATTTTTATACAGTCCTGTGTCTGCTTTCACATCGAAAAAAGTAATAATTTATAAGTAATGCTGGCCATGCTATTTCCGAATGTTTCATAGAATAATATATAGATTATTATATGAATCACCCTACAAATCTAATATAGAGTGGGCAAATTTGAGGTTAGGAGGAAAATTGACTGTTAAATAATGAAATGTGAAAAAATGAGTTGCCACCCTTTGACATTTATTTCGCAAAAAGTTGTGCAATTTTAACTATGGAACGCTACGCTCTTGAACAAAGATTTTTAATTGTAAAAATTTTCTCTTTGAAAAATTGAACGTAAACAATGCATTTAAAAAAAAATCATCTTTAGTGACGGCGTCCATTTTCAATTAGGCGCTTATGTAAACAAACAAAATAGTCGCATATGGAGCTCACAAAATCCACAAACACTCCTCGAAAAACCATTACAACCAAAGAAAGTGACCTTATGGTGCGGTTTCTGGTCAGGCGACATCATTGGTCCCTATTTTTTTTCGTAAAGGAGCAAGGACGCGCCGCCACCGTGCCCTACCAAACCATGATAACCGATTTTTTGTGGCCAAAATTGGCTAATGTTGACATCAGTGACCTTTAGGTTCAGCACGATCGACAAACAATTCAGTTATTGCATTGAAATATCCCGGTCGCATAATTTCTTCACTTGGCGATGTCAATTGGCCGCCGCATGTCTTGTGA
Source organism: Linnaemya tessellans (assembly GCA_951800035.1). Lineage (NCBI taxonomy): Eukaryota > Metazoa > Arthropoda > Insecta > Diptera > Tachinidae > Linnaemya > Linnaemya tessellans. Next base: position 15,108,368 of record OX637533.1, on the reverse strand, counting down.
TTTAACGCCGCTATATTATATTCTCTGGGGCCATTTCAGAGACTGGACTTACGTGAACAAACCACAAAGAAATGACGCTGTGAAAAATGAAATTCGGCGGTGCACAGACGACATAAGTGAAGCAACATATGGTTCAAAATTTTGTGACATCTGCCGACTTGATAGAGGTGGAGATTTGTCCGAAATCTTATTCCATTATTAATTCCCATATTTCTGCTTTACATTCGTATCAATACAACTGAATTTGTGGAAAAAAATTGTTTCTTTCAGCCAATTTACTTCCTAACCTCAAATTTGCCCACCCTTTAGAAGTACAAAAAGAAATTCATTTGACTCATCCTGTCTTCCCACACAATGGCAACACTTTTTTCTATGAGAGAAACTCTCACATGAGATACGATATGCGTTTCTTATAACAAAAACACAGTTCCCGAATCGATTTGTTAGTCTGCGGAAAATACCCACAGTCTCAGGCGGGAACCGAACCCACAACCATTGGACTGACAGTCTAGTTTTGCTAGCCATCAGCCGCAGTGGCATTCTAATGAAAATATTCGGAATTAACAAGACTTTGTTGCCACATAACACGTCTGATAGTAAACGATCCTCCAATAGGGGCTTTCGAACTTTGACAGTTCGATAATTTCGAACTTTGACAGTTCGATAATCTCGAATTTTGACAGTTCGATAATTTCGAACTTTTATAGTTCGACAATTTCGAACTTTGACAGTTCGACAATTTCGAATTTTGACAGCTCGATAATTTCGAACTTTGACAGTTTAATAATTTCGAACTTTGACAGTTTGATAATTTCGAACTTTGACAGTTCGACAATTTCGAACTTTGACAGTTCGACAATTTCGAACTTTGATAGTTCGACAATTTCGAACTTTGACAGTTCGACAATTTCGAACTTTGACAGTTCGATAATTTTGAACTTTGACAGTTCGATAATTTCGAACTTTGATAGTTCGACAATTTCGAACTTTGACAGTTCGACAATTTCGAACTTTGATAGTTCGACAATTTCGAATTTTGACAGTTCGATAATTTCGAACTTTGATAGTTCGACAATTTCGAACTTTGACAGTTCGATGATTTCGAACTTTGACAGTTCGATAATTTCGAACTTTGGCAGTTTGATAATTTCGAATTTTGACAGTTCGACAATTTCGAACTTTGACAGTTCGACAATTTCGAACTTTGACAGTTCGATGATTTCGAACTTTGACAGTTCGATAATTTTGAATTTTGGCAGTTTGATAATTTCGAACTTTGGCAGTTTGATAATTTCGAACTTTGACAGTTCGACAATTTCGAACTTTGACAGTTCGATAATTTTGCTATGGGAAATTTAACTGAAATTTGTTATAAATTTTGTTTAACAAGCAATTGATTCTTAGAAACTTCAAAAGTTTTCAGAGAAAAAACTATGAAAAAAATTAAATTAAATTAAATAGATGCAATTATTCAACCCTCGTTCTGTTTCTGTCTTTCTCTGCTTTTTTAATCTTTTAAATACAATTCATACTTCCGATTAATGTAGGTCTTGGGTTTTTGCGGTCGGTAGTTTTTTTTCTGTATATAAATTTCTAACTAAATTATATTTTTGCCTCAACATGTTTTTAAGTAAAATTATTATCTAAGTGGCAAACATAAAACGTGTTTAATAGGACATTTGCTAAATAAATGTTGATAATAAATATAATTTGAACTGCAGTAAAAATGTTAAATAATAAATAATATTAAATAATTTGTTTTTAAGTAGACACTTGTTATAAAACTCCAGTTAGGAAACATTTTAAAAGAATTATCTAAGCTGGTTACGTAAATTGCAAACTGACAGCGCGTGAAGTGAAGTTTTGAATATGTTTTATGACTCTTTTTTTTTGCTTTGAAACGCTGATAAATTTAGAATTGGGAATTATTTTTTTTTTTAGTGAAATGAAATTTTGGGAATGTTTTATTGTTTTTTTTGTTTGCAATAGTGACAAATTTAAAATTAATTAATTTTTTTTGTTAAAAAACTTGTCTCAAGTAATCAAATAGTTGTTGTCAGAATGAAATTGAGTTTTTTTATTGGTATTGATGAGGTCAGGAATTTTTAATTTTGCAGCCAGCTCCTTTGCACCACTGTCTGTGATCTTGATAAGATTGCTACTTCATAGGCAAGAGAAAAGAAACGATTGTAATGAGTGCATGCGCATATAACTGAACATAAGAATGCCGACGGTTGTTCGAGACAGAATAATTAAGCGGCATATCACCAGACTAATTGACATTTAATTTCCTACTGTTTTTACTTGTGTGCAAATCTGAAATATGAAGACGACAGACATTTTTTTGTGGTACACTTTTAAGGATTTCAACGTCCACCAATATTAAAAAGACATATACGATTTGAAAGGTATTTTTGTGCACAATTTCAGTAATATTTTTAGAATGAAACTTTTACAAAAGATGTTTTAATTTACTTGAAAAGCAGACGCTATATATGTATGTATTCCGTTTTGCACTTGCAAACACACAAATATATTCCCTTGAATGTGTTGTGTAAGAAGCAAGAACAAATGCCAAAAAAAAATTGTTTTTTCAAATAAAAAATATATAATATGAAATAAAAATAATTAATAAAAATTCAATTCCCAAAAAAAAAAAAAAAAAATTAAAAAAATTTTTTTTTTACTAAATTTTTAATTTTATTTGTGCTGGTTCCTTCCCCAAATTTACAAAAATAAATTCAAACAAAATAAACTATAAACATTTTTTATTTGTATAAATTCAGAGTTTTCTGCCAACTAAATTCAAATACATTGAGAAATTCTATTTTATTCCTGTTACAGGAAAATGAGATACAATCTCATATATTAATAATTTATAATAAAAGAAATGGGGAAAAATTAGAAAAACCCTCAAGGGTTGGTTTTTTTCCCTAAACTTAACTTCTGGCCTGTCACCTTCAGCTAACAGACGCATGGGTTCAATATTTCCAAGTAACAAAAATGTCCCACATTTATAAGATTTAAAAATATTTTTTTTTTACTTCTCATATTCACTTGATCTTAATAATCTTGCATCCATACGAGTATGTGTGTGTCAGTATGTATGAATTTTTTTGTTGCTAACTGAAGTAATTTATACTACACAATCGTAAGTAAATATTTGAGAAAAAGGAAAAAAAAACCTTGAAGTTGAACGATTGCAGATTTGATAAAATTGTTTTAATATTTTCTTCTAAATGCTTAGCCTGTTATCGCAATATTGTTAAATAAGCTGTTACTTAAAGCAAAATTTATTCCGCAGTGCGCCATATGTCAACAACATTTTAACAAATGCAGCGCAACGCAGTTCGTTCAATTTAACATCTCCTAAGAATGATTTTAATAAAGATTATTTTTGTTTGACTAACAGAACAAACAATTTATACTAAACTGATATTTGAATTATTTGCAGAAATAATTTTTCGTTATAAATTGCAAAAAAAAATAAAAATAAAAAATAAAAATTGTGGAAGAATTTATGTGACAGTAAAATTACAGTACGTGAATGCTGTAGCAAAAATTCGACAATGAAGTAAAAAAGTAAAATGGCTACAAAAAAATTATCTCTGTTGTCATCCATTTCTTTTCCATGGCCTAGGTACAGGGAATTTCGTGGATTACGATCCTGGTAAAAAAACAAGTAAAAATGGAAAAAATTTCTGAAATAAATTTATTGTTTTATATCAATGCGCAGAGAAAGATATGGGGATAAATTAAAAATGTTTGACCTGTTGGGTCAGAGTTCCTTTAATATATTTCTGCGCCCAACTTTTAAACTCTGTTTTGACAGGGTCACTCCAGAAAGGGCCGTGGCATCTCATCTTTGTCATAAAAACTTATTTTTTGTTGTAATTAAGTGTAGACAAAACTTTTTTTACAAAGTCATTCAGGAGGCAAATGTGGGTGGAGAAGATGAGAGAACATCCTACCTTCATCGTGAAATGTTTAAAAAATTAAATTTTTAAGGAACGTGGTGTTAAAGAATGAAATTTCTTACATATTTCCACTATTTTTTTATGTAACATGTTATTTTAACGCCCACTAATGGGGGCGGAGTCTAAAAATAAATTTTTTTTCTGGCTTCAACTTCAACACTTTGGACCTTCTTTGACATAAAAATATATCATTTGCTTAACAAAATTGTAGAAAAAATTCGTCGGCCCTGTAGCAAAAATTAGCCGGCGAAGTAAAAGGTTGAAATAGCTACAAAAACAACTGTCTATCTTCTCATCTTTCCTAATCTGTCCCCTCAATACTATCCCCTCATTTTCAGTTCCGGCGCAATGCATTGCATATATAAGGGTCATCCCCTGAGTGCTGGTCCAAGATAACAAAAAAAAATGTTTAACTGGGTGGGACAGAGTTCCTTTATATAATATCGTACGTCAACGCCCACTGAAGGGGGCGGGGTCAAAAAATAGACTACGCCATGTTTTCCACAGACGAACATAGGGGCATTGCTAGACCGTCTTAGACTGATCAAGAATATATATATATATACTTTATGTGGTCTAATTCTTTTTGGAGAGCATTAAATCTGTATTTTTTGTGGCCTCTCTGGGAAGGGCCATAGTGGGAGACATTTCATCTTTGCCATAAGACTCTAAAAATAAATACATATTTGGGGTAATTAAATGTAAAATTTATTATGTGAGTGAAGATAAATATGCCGAGTTAAACATGTTTCGACGTAAGCAGTTACGAAACAACGTATTTAGCTGCTTAGTTAAATATGTTACGACGTAACGAAATGGCAAACAGTGAAGTTTGTTTTTTTTTTATGAAAATTCATATTTAATAAATTTTTTGAGCATTTTGTGAAAATATTTACACGCCATGAAAGGTCAATTTACAAGCCATGAGAGCGTGTGTGATCTTGGAGGAATTGTGCCCCAAGTGGCCAGCTAAAGAGTTGTCATGCATTGCCAGTGTATACAAAATGATGTATGGGATAGAAGACACTCCCATAATCATATTGTGTATAAATATGGATTTTAATACAAAAAAAAAAATCCAATGATATTGCATATTTAACTTCACAGCTATTTTATCTAAATATTATATAATATAATTATCTATACACACATTCACACAGAAATTTTTATAAAATTTGTTTCTACACATTAGGAAAATTTGCTAAATACAGGCACTTGAGACTGTTTTGAATCAGATTGGCTTTATTTTTTAACGCATAATCAATCATGAGTACTTGTGTTAAATTTTTTAAAAAACGTTGGTCTTTATCTCTGTCTAACTGAAACCACAAAAATATTATTCTTTTTAATCACAATAAATATTTTCGTTATTTATTTTATAACGGCCTTAATACTTTGTGTTACAAATATTTATAGCCAGTTTTTAATTTTGTATAACCTTTACCGAAAATTGTTTTTTATATTGATTTCAACAATATTATTAATATGCGACCACATGAAGGATTTATATTTTGGGCCCTTATGAATAAGAGAGTCGTATAAGCCATGTTCGTCTGTCTGCACATGAAATCGGTTTTTCAAAACCCCCAGAAAAGCTACAGACTTTAGTATTGGATGGATGTATTCAAAATAATTCTAAATTATTTGATATTGAAAATCGGAAAAATTCAAAATACAGTTCCAGAGCTGGAAAATTTAGACCCCATTTTTAGTATATAAAACTAACTAATTTTTTCAATAAAAATTGATGGGCTAATAATTGATGAAAATTTTGTTCTAAATTCAAAAAGACATGATAAATATTCGAAAGCACAAAGTAAAGTTAACATCAGCTTTTAATTATTCCACTTACAGTGTACAGCAGAACAGCGGTTTTCGAAACCCGCTACAATTTCATCATCAGTACTCACGTGTATTTTTGCATGTCACCTCTTATTAACCAACTTTTGTTTGTTGTTGGTTAATTAAAACTATTTTATATTTCGAGTTGGTATTGAAAATCAAACAAAATCAAAAGTTCTATTCCAGGGTTGGACAATTGAATTGAATATTTGCTGCTTAAAAGTAACAAACCGAAAAAAAATTTTTCTTTTTCTTTATATATCAAACATATTTGAGGTTTTTTGAAAAACAAAAAATTCATTGATATTAGAAATCAGAAAAATACAGACTCAGAGCTGGGAAATTTACACTTTTCTTGGAATATGAAGGAAAAAAAAAATTTTTTTTCTTTGTTAATCAAATATATTTTTGTATTTTAGAAGAAAACTAAATTAGTATTGAAAGTCGGAAAGATTCAAAAAGTGAAGGGTATGAAAAATCATTTAAACACAACATTTCAATCAAATTCTATTTCTTACACATATTTTTACTTCCTGTTGTGGTTGGCTTAATTTGAAAATGTTTATTTCTGATGTTATTGTAATGTTAATAATTTAATTCAATGAAATTAATTCAATGAATTTTATGAAAAATTAATAAAATGTTATTAAAGGATTATTAGAGGACTTAAACAAACCTAGAGGAACTAATCTAGGGTTTAAGTGATTAAAATAGAAACAATTTACAGAAACAAATGCACAGGAGCCGATGCCGAAAATAGCGCTATTCTATTTGGTTAGTAAATCAAATTGCTATTTAATATTTCTTTTTTTTTTCTGAATATCACGTTGTACACTCATCATCCTGCTTTTAAATGCTTCTTTATTCTACTTTAAATATTTTTGGCTTAAAAAAATCCCCTAATATAAACTGGTGGTTAATAAAATATACACTATAAAACAATTTTCTTTTTATCTGCATGTGTACTGTTTATTTAAACTGATAATATTTTAATTAACTTTTTAATATTCTTGTAGCAAAAAAAAAAAAAAATTCTAAACAGAAAGTATACAAATTTATAATTGTTATCAAAGTTATAAAACTTTGTGACTTTTTATATTAATTATACAGATTTTTTGATAGAAAAATTTCAATTTTAAAGGTTACAAGCTGTAAAATGAAAATACAGTCAAACAATGAAACAAGATAACAATTCTTCCTTTTTTCAATTTAAATAACCCCAAATTGGCTTGGTTTTCTTGTTTGTCGTTTAAAACGGTCTAACAAAAATAATCTCAGCCAGCTGGCAACTTAATATCCTACTCCCTTTAATGCTAAATCTCCTAAAAGTATGTGAGAGTATATTATTTTTGTATTACAAAGAAACATATAAGTATTTTAATAGAAAATTTAAAGACATGGCGTCCATATTGATAGATCGTTTTAGGTTGCTTGTTAGCCACAACAAAAGAAAAAAGTTAATGTCAAAGAAAAAAAAAAAGAAACAAGTTAGAACGTCATATTCAAGCGGTTCGAATCTTAAATACCCTCCAAATATTTAGTAAATAAAAACACTATTCTTATTATTTTGTTATTAATAAATTATGTTTATTTAAGCAAGAGGTCAATAATTTTTTGTGAATTTGTTATATCCCTAAAGAACTCACACAAAGAAGTGGCGAAATATCGGAATAAACCAATATTTTTTTTTATAAAAAATAATTGACCTCTTGCTTAAATAAACATAATTTATTAATAATTAAAAAAAATTTGGAATAAATTTCTGAAATAAATTTATTCACCCCTATCATGTGTAATTTTTCTCTCGAAAATTTTCCCTTTTCCCTAAAATTGCAATCATAAAAAAATTCCCCGTGAATGATTTCACGCTAAAATTAAATTCCCCTGATCGTGAATGATTTTGTTCCCGGGAGTTTTTTCACTTTTCCCTTTAATTTAGTAACTTAGTTTTTGGTGGGGAGTAGAGTAGAAAATATAAGTATTTTCTATTATAATTGGAATATTAGAGTTTGCAAATTTTATTTTTGTGGCAAGAACCGTTTAGAAGATACAAACCCATATATTTTGCTACAAATCAATTGCCTGCGTCTTTGTAAAACTTGTTGCTCCAATTCTAAAGATTAAGAATATTTTAAATTTGTTTTGTATGGTTTTCAAAATGTATCCAAATTAATTGACTACTAAATATTTAGTCATACTTTTTTTAAATTGTTCTAAATTATTGCATAAACTTACATTTTTCAACAGAAATTCTGTGATTTTTCATATTGTTTTCGGCTTCTTCTTTTTTTGCATTCACTGAGAACTGATAGCGGGAATAATTTCTCACGTTAGATTCACGATACGATTTTTCCCTTCGAATGGAATAAAAATTTCATGTGAACAAAAATTCCCCTTGTTGTTCACGATAGGGGTGATTGTTTTATATCAATGCGCACAGAGAGGTATGGAGATAAATTAAAAATGTTTAACCTGTTGGGTCAGAGTTCCTTTAATATATTTCTGCACAAAATTTTTAAACTCTGTGTTGACAGGGTCACTCCAGAAAGGGCAGTGGGGGAGACATCTCATTTTTGTCGTAAAACTTAAAAAGTAATTTTTTTGTAATTAAGTGTAGACAAACCATTTTTTATAGGTTCATTTAGGTGGCAAATGTGGGTGGAGGGGGTACGGAGAAGATCAGAGAACATCTTACCTTCGTCGTAAAAGGTTTAAGAAATTAAATTTTTAAGGAACGTGGGCTTAAACAACGCAATTTGTTACATATTTCCACCATTTTTCCATGTAACATGTTATTTGAACGCCCACTAATAGGGGCGGAGTCTAAAAATTGATTTTTTTCTGGCTTCAACTTCAACGCTTTGGACCATCTTTGACATAAAAATATATCATTTGCTTAACAAAATTGTAGAAAAAATGTTGTTATTTTTTTAGAAGTTGGTTTAGTTCTTCTTAGGGGAACTTTTTTCCCTCTGGTCCGAAGCCTGTGCTTCGTTTAGGCTGTATAGTGTTTTCTACAGAAGAATGAACGGACGGTCTTGGCGAGATCGTCTTAGATTTCATTACTGATGAAGAATATATGCGTATATACATATCTGTATACTCTATGGGGTCTTAGAGGGATATTTCGCTGCGTTACACACAGAATGACAAAGTGCATATACCCTCCAATTCGTTTTTGGAGGATATTAAAACAAAATAAATTAATTTATTCAGATCAATCACCACAGCTGAACTTTATTAAGTGAAGGAGGGAAATTGAAATTTATTTGACACAATATTCGTGGTTTTTAGTAGTTGGTACTAAAATAGTAATAAATAGTACTAAAATTGAACTAAAACAGTACTAAAATAGTACTAAAATAGAACTAAAATAGTACTAAAATAGTACTAAATGGTACTAAAATCGATATAGTACTATTTTAGTACTACAAAAATACTGCATAATTATATCTTGCAAATAAAATTAAAATTCATTGATTTTTTATACGAGGTCTGTTCAAAAAATGGTATGAATTTTATTTGGTTGCTGATTCTTCGAACTTTAAGATTTTTATCTTATGTATGCATTTTTATTAGTCGAACTTTCTTATGTAAATTGTTAATTTTTTCAACGGGCTTAAGTTCGAATCTGCATGACTGCAAATGATTTTTTATTAGTTTTTTATTAATAAATGAATTTGTTCAAATCCTATTTATTATTTTTATCTTATATTTTTTTTCATTTTTTTTTATAAAAAAGTGACCACCTGATAAAAAAACATATAATTTTGATGCATTTAAATTTTTCTCAAAACAAATTTTTTAACCAATTTCAATTTTAAAATCGTCAAAGTAACCTCCGCAGATATAAAACATCTGTGCAAACGTTTTTTCTAAGCAAAGTACAGAAGTCCCTATTGGCAGACTCTTTATTATGATAAATAAAGTATTAAAAATATTTTCCTGTCCACTTTTAGGAACGAAAAGAATAAATAAATAAAATAATATCACCATTAGCTGTGTGTGTTCAAGAAAAAAAATTAAAGTAGCGCCTTAATGCTTGTAAAGCTTCGGTGGCCCATATATTTTTTTTCCAACGCTAATATTAACTTTCAAGAAGCTAAATTAAAAGTTTATGACCTGCATATTAATATAACACTTTCAGTATACGAGTATGCAAGCTTTAAATGAATTTGAAACGCCTTAAAGCTGACGTTATTTGAAAAATAAAAGCTAAAAGGCTGTATAACCTAAAAATATGCTTTATATAAAAATAAAATTTTTACTGGCTACCACAAGGAATTATTTATGCAAAAATTAAGGTCTATATTATTTTAACAAACCATAAATATTATTACGACTGGTATTAAAATTTTGTGCACATACACAGACATTTGCTGCTAATTTCATTTTATACGCAAATAAATATCATTCATGAATTATTTATTTATTACTCGTATTATTGTAGAAGTATCGAGTCGTAATAGCATAGTTGGTAAGACTATACGATATTAATACCTAAAAATAGATTCTGTTTGTGAAATTTCATGCTATTCTTGAACTGTAAAAATATGTATTAAATAATGTAAACATGAATGAACATCAATAACTACTCGTATATGCATATTCATTTCTATTAATATTTATATTCAAGTCTTTTTCTCACAACATTTTACGATTGAGGATAATTTATAATATTCGCAATAAAAATAATAACAAACATACACACACAGAGTAAATGCAACTAAAAGCATTATGCATTTTTAATTAAACACATACATGTGTGTATGTGTATACTAAAGTGTTTATTAAATTTAATCAATAGTTGACTTTAATATAAAATACGAGGGATGGTGCTGAAATGGTCAAGTAAATATATTAAAAAAAATTTAATAAAATGAATCATATTTTTGTTGAAAGGTAATATTCAATGGCTTTTCTTTTAACTAGTAAAAAAAAGCTATAACAGTTGCATACTTTTAGGCGCAGCTAATAACTATTAGCTTTAGAGGTTGTCCCTGTTAACAAATAGTTTAAAGTCTGCTTTAAGCATTAAACAAATTTTAAAATGGTTCCTAATATTATGACAATTTACGGCGAGCGAAATAAACATTCAAAATAGCTACCAAATCTGAAATAGGAAAATCAAACGACAGCCATTACGCGTATGTAATGACAATTATTCCGATTGGATCGAATCACAGTTCTCATTAACTGCTCTTTAACGATCACTTTTAAAAAAAATTATAAAGAATGTGAACCATATTTTTGTTCAAAGGTAATATTCAATGACTTTTCCTTTAAGTAGCACTAAAAGCTATAATAGTCGCATACTTTCAGGCGTAGCTAAGACATATTACCTACAGAACTTGTCCATGTTAACAATCACCTTAAAGTCGGCTTTAAGCATTCAACAAATTTTGAAAATGGCTACCAAATTTGAAAAAGGAAAATAAAACGATATCCTTTGCATGCACAATGAAAATTATTCCGATTGGATCGAATCGCAGTTCAAATTAACTGTTCTTTAACGATCACCTATTAGATGAAAAAGATATTTCTGTTTAAAGGTAATATTCAATGACTTTCCCTTTAAGTAGCACTAAAAGCTATAATAGTTGCATACTTTCAGGCGTAGCTAAGAAATATTACCTCCAGAACTTGTCCATGTTAACAATCAGCTTAAAGTCGGCTTTAAGAATTAAAAAATTTTTAAAATTACAAAATAGGTACCAAATCTGAAGAAGTGAATTAAAACGACATATATTGCGCTTAACTGCTTTTTAACTATACAACCAGCGTTGCCAGAAGTTTTCACAAGTAAAATCGTCATTTGATTTTGCTACGTTAATTCTTAATAATTTTAAAGAAAAATATTTCTTTGAAGAAATTGCAAATTTCTTAAAAATCTTTGCATCTTTTCTATTTTATTTTATATTAAAATTGCTACTAAAAACCACATGCATTTATGCGATAAATTTTATGTGATTCATGTTTCTTTGAAACCCTAATCAACAATTGTTATTGTATATTTTATTATTTATATTATTCGTAACAAATGAAAATACTATCGCAATCAGAAAAAGAGGCATACAAATAAAACACAAGAAATAATTTGAATCGAAGCAAAAAGAAATAAAAATGATATGTCGTGAAAGGAAAGAAATCATATATTTTCTTCAAACTCTCTCCTCCACAAACCAAAAAAATGACGACTAAATGAAAGCTAAAATTAAATGCTAGCCCCCGTATTCATAAAATTTAAAATGATTTTGAAATGTATTTTATTAAAAATTTTTCATACAAAATTTTCTTAAAATTGATTTCAAGCACATTTTAAGTTTTTATGAATATGGGAATGCTAAAATTAAATGCTATTCATAAAATTTCAAATGATTTTGAAATGTACTTTATTAAAAAATTTTCATACAAAATTTTCTTAAAATTGCTTTCAAACACATTTTAAGTTTTTATGAATATGGGAATAAGTGTTTAAATATTGGCGGCATTCAGTGTTCGATGCAAATAGTCTTGCATAAGGGCAAATGTAAGATATTTGTGCTCTACTTTATCAAAATACAAGGAAAATGCTCTCAAATACTCTCTCAAAGTAAAAAGTGCAATGATGCCAGACCATTTGCTGAAGATATTGAATACCGCTATTGCATTATGTTTTGTTTTTGGGTTGCGAATATTTTTTCCATATAAAATTTATCAGATACTTTCACTTAAATTATCTGAAACGATTCTAATTATGAATTGTGATTTATCAGGCCAAGATGAATTTAAACAATTAATTCTATTGCAACAGCTGATCGCCAGCTGATTTCCCTAACTGTCAAGCTTAAAATAAAATTCTATATGCAAATTACTACAGTTTGTAATAAATTAAATTTATTATTCTCTTTTAATAACAACTACATTTTCTAAATTAATACTAATATTAGTTTTCTTCTCAATTCCTTTTCAGTTGCATATGATATACAAAAAAATAGGTAAGTCATTTATATTTAATATGCAAAAACATATATTTATGAGGAAAGAAATTTCTTTTGCTTAATCTTAATTTATGTATGTGCCTCATGTAGCACACAGTTTTTTTTCACTTTAACTCAGTTAATTAAAGGTAACTTGTTTGAGGCCACACCTTTTGCCAATTGCAATAATCTGGTGTACAAAATCCAATACATTTTTTTTTAAATATATAAAAAGAATACAACAACTTTATAAATTCCTAACCATGATTAAACAAAAAAAAATAAAATAAAAAAATGAAGATAGTACACAGAATGTAAAATTTTCTCGTACATAGAATAGCAAATAAAAAAGTAGAAGAGAAGTGTTTCAGTGTTTATATAAAGATGGTGCATAGAATTCGGTCAAGGACTTTGGAACGTCGCTGCACAGTGATCGAAAAGGTCTTTATATTGGAAATAGTCCGGAAACTCACACAACTTCCTAATAAAATGTTATGCAAATATAAAAAATTTGTCACAAAATTTTTTAATATTATTCATGCTGATTCTTTTCCCAAAAAAAAAGGAAAGAATCAGCACGATTAATATTAAAAAATTTTGTGAAAAACAACAAATACCCAAATATATAGAATTAACTATAAATAAAAAATTTGTTTTTTTTTTGCACAAAAATGGCCGTATTGTTGTGCATTTAGTCAACTCCTTATGGTCTTAAAACATTTTCTGTTATCTGTCAAAAAGGGTGGCAAAGCTAAGAGCATTCCTTTCTTTAAAAGACTATCCAAACTTTTGTGTGTGTCAGTTAAAGTTTATTTTTTAAAAAATATCTCGTTCCATATTCAGACTCATAGTTTTTAAAAAATTTTCTGTCATGAGGTTTAAAAAAAAATTATAATATAAAATAAAAAAAGTAAAATAAATAAAGGTCGTTCAAATATTAAAACATATATTGCTCCAAATTAACGCAGAATAAATAATTTTTCGCCGCGAATATTCGTCGTCAAAAATAAAACAGAGTTGTGTATATGAAAATATCAGCGTTGCCAACTTTTGCATGTCAAAAAGCACTAAAATCGAGAAATAATAAAAAATAGATTAAAAATATCAGTAGCAAAGCAGCTCTGAGTCAGTCAATGCCTCACTTTCAATTCAATGATCGTTTACTCGGTTTACTCGAGAGTTTTCCGTCTCACTCACACTAGTTAATTTCAACACCTCAAATAACTACATATCGATGGCTTAATATAAAAAAGGCGTAACTCGATTTTTGTTACTCTAGAGAAGAAGAAAAAAACTTAATAAAATCCGTAAAATTTATGACACAAAAAAAATGTGTATGAATTTTTAATAAAATGTGTTGCATCTTTTTATTAAAAATTGCATGAAAACTTTTCTTGTGTCAGAAATTTTACGGATTTTATCAGGTCTCTGCCTTCTACTCCAAAGTAACACAAACTCGAGTTACGCCTTTTTTATATTAAGCCAACGATATATAGATTCACAGTTGTTCTGAGGACTTTTCCGTGGTTAACTACGTTGTTACTTCCTATATATGAAGGCATAGGCTGTGTACAGTCAGTCACAGGAAGTTGCCGACATATGGTCTCAGTCACCTGTCAGCATATGTGCACCGCTACTTTGCAAATTTAATTGGAAAAGTGTTTTTTTTTTACACAAATATAAAAAATATCACTTTAAATTTTTTTTTAAATATGGGAAAAAAGCACGATTAAAATGAAAAAATTAATGTGATAAAAAAAAGCAAAAATTAAATTAATAAAAAATATGCATAAATTTACAGATTTAAAGAACACGAATATTAATGATCTGCGAATATTCATATTCGAATTGCCGAATATTATAGAAGAATATTTCTCGCATATTTTATAAGCAAAAAATAATAAGAAATAATCAATTTATTAAAAAGTCATTATACAGTCGAATCCGCTTTAGCGCAACACGCTTATTGAAAAAAATTGCATTACTGAAAGCAATACAAATCCTTGCACTGATTTTAAACGCAGCTTAGCGAAACATCACTTCGCTTTAGCGAAACATCGCTTTACTGAAAATATCGTTTAACTGAAAACCAAAAGCAAGCTCACAACTACGTTTTGTATGAAACTTACTTCGCTTTCGTGAACAAATAAACAATGACAAATTTATTTATTAGAAATAGATTGCATAACTTAAGGCTGAAAAAATTGTGCATGTTTTGTCCGTTAAAAAACTAAATGGCGGAATATTTTTTTTCCTTTTCGCTCTGACGTACTTTATTGTATTTTTATATTAGCCCTATTCACAATCTTGTGCAAATGGTCGTGCATCGTTGCATTTGCAAAATAATTGTACTCTACACTAACAAAATACATTGAAAATGCTCTCAAATACTCTCTCAATTTGAAAATGCTATAATGCAAGACCATTTGCACAGGATTGTGACTTGGGCTAATGTCAATGCAAGTGGCTAGACATTTTCGAGGAATTCGTGAAAAATTTCAACAACAAAATGTGCACATATGCATGTGTATGTTGTGTATTATTGATATAAAAATATTGTTTTACTGATTTTAAGCAGTACGCTTAACTGTAACAAATTTCAATAATCCGAACTACGTTTTAGAGAAAAAATCGTTAACTGAAAAAATTGGGTTTTAATTTATTTCCAGTAATACGGATTCGACTGTATTTCAATTGTAAGAGCAAATAATAACGATTTTTAAAAATTAATGTATGTAGTTTTTATATTTCGAACTTATTAATTTATTATTAAATTAAGAATTTTTATTCAGACTCAAGTTCAGGTCAGCCGTCTGCAAATTATTTTTATAGAATTTTTATTATATTCTAGCTGTACTACTGATCCGTTCTGTTAGTTTGATGATTATAAAAATATTCTAAATATTACACTCTTAATAAAAATAAATTTGAATTTCATAAAAATTCGTAAAAAAAATAATTTGCAAATTGCAGATTTGAACTTCAGCCTGTATAAAAATGTTTGTCTTAATTATAAATTAATATTAAATTTATTCAATAATATAAAATACGAGGGATGATGCTGAAATTATCAATGGCAACAAGGTAATATATTAAAAAAAAATTATAAAGAATGAATCATATTTTTGTTCGAAGGTAAAAATATTCAATGGCTTTTCCTTCAATAATTACTAAAAACTGTAATAGTTGCATACTTCCAGGTGTAGCTAATAAATATTAGCACTAGAAGTTGTCCCTGTTAGCAAAGAGCTTAAAATATGCTTTTAGCATTAAAAAAAAATTAAAATGGCTTCTAATATTAATACAATTTCCGACGAGTAAAATGAATGTTCAAAATTGCTACCAAGTCTGAAGTAGGAAAATCAAATGACAGCCATTACGCGTATGGAATGAAAATTATTCCGATTGGATCGAATCACAGTTCTAATTAACTGCTTTTAAACGATCCCTTAAAAAAATTATAAAGAATGTGAACCATATTTTTGTTCAAAGATAATATTCAATGACTTTTCCTTTAAGTAGCACTAAAACCTATAATAATTGCATACTTTCAGGCGTAGCTAAGAAATATTACCTACAGAACTTGTCCATGTTAACAATCAGCTTAAGGTCGGCTTTAAGAAGTCAACAAATTTCAAAATAGCTACCAAATTTGAAGAAGGAAAATAAAACGATATCCTTTGCATGCGCAATGAAAAATATTCCGATTGGATCGAATCGCAGTTCAAATTAACTGTTCTTTAACGATCACCTGTTAGATGAAAAAGTATTATATAAAAAAATTATAAAGAATGAACCATATTTTGGTTCAGAAGGTAGCATTCAATTCCTTTTCCTTTAATTACTACTAAAAGCTATAATGGTTGCATACTTTTAGGCGTGGCTGATAAATATTATCTTTAGAAGTGGTTCATGTTAATAGTGAGCTTAAAGTCTGCTTTAAGCATTGAACAAATTTTAAAATAGCTTCTAATATTATAATAATTTATGGTGAGCGAAATTAATATTCAAAATAGAGTCTGAATAAAAATTCTTATGTTAATAATAATATTGATTTTTGCTACAAAAGATCAACATATTGTAATAGATTAAAAACAGGTATAGAAAAGAACAAAAAAAAATGTTCCGTAAACTGTAACCATATTTCTTTTTAGATGTTTAGCGCAGAACATTTACATAAAAAAAATTTAATATTCAGACTATAAATAAATATTTGGGGATTTTCAAAAAAGAAATTAAAATTCGTGGTGGCTAATTTTAGAAATCCAGCTTAATGTTAGAAAGTTTTGCAAGTTGAATGTGTTATGAAAAATTTTCTTAGCTGAGTGGAATTTTATTACCAATTGAGGAAAAATTTTTCAAAATTAAACCATTTATTAGAAACCACTGTGCATTTATTACTAATGCACAGTTCGAAGTTTCATTTTATATAGCACAATGTGACATCAAACAATTTATTGCATACAATTTTCTACTTAATAACGTTACGCTAAAGTTACTTTATCAAAAAAAAAAAAAAAAAAAAAAACTAAAATCTTCGGTGCTCAGAAGCTGTGAATGCCGCTTATCTTTGTTTATGCTACAAAAGTCATTAAGTAAGTTCGTTCTGGATTCCTTTTATTTTGTATAGTTGTTTAGTTCTAAGGCTTTACTAAGCAAGAAATTAGTTTAAGCATATTTTTTTTCTTCTATAACAAAAAGGATTAAAACAAAATTAGAACAACATTGCAGAACAACAAATAATAGTAATAACAAAATGTCTTAGTTGACTTAAGCCATATTCAAACAATAAATTTATATTATTAAGGTAATAGTGGCAGTTTTGTATGCAGACCATGCGTTCCATTTCTTTTCCGTAACTATTCGTTTTCCAAAGTATCCATAACAAAGGTTTTTCAAATTAAGCATAAAAGAAGAGAAAAGTAAAATAAACTAAATGTTGTAGTAGTAGACTTGCAATAAAAAGGATTCTGTGTGTAGATGAAAAACAAACAATGCAAAATGGCAACATAAATAACTACATCCGTTTCCTTTTGCAACAATTTTGCTAGAAGTTGAATTCACAATGAACAATATTTTTATTGTTGTTGTTTAAAGTACAACTGCTGCTCACAATTGTTTCGTTTTTTCTTTTATTGCTGCCTTTAAGTTTTAGAGCAACAAAATTTAAAAGACGTCAAGGCAATTAAAAAGTAAGTTTGAACAAATCAAAAACTTATTTCGCACAAAACTGGAATTGAATAAAAAATATAGTATTTCATAGTTACCGGTGGCGAAATGAAGAAATAAAAATAAAAATATATGAAATTTAATTTATGACATCAAAACTTGCCAATTTCTATTCCTCGTATGATACTAAATAATTTTGTATGACTCAAAGAATGATGCAGAAAATTAATTAAATTCTCTTAGTCTCATACATTTAGTTAATATGTACATATACATAAATACAGTCGAACAACCCTGTAACGAATTTTCGTTATAAGAAAATATTGTCTAAGAAGGAGTTATTTTTTGAAACACTCACATTTTTATCTCCCTATAAGGAATTTCTCTATAGCATATTTTTCTCCATAGCATATTTTTCTCTGTAGCATACATATATTTTTCTATAGCGTATTTTTCTCTATAGCATATTTTTCCCTTTTCTTTTTCATACAAAGAGATCACTTATGTGATCGCAAACTGATGGATCAAAATTTTTTATTTCGCAACAGATGAGAACAAACAAAAATATTGACTGAAAATTAACAAATAATTCAGAAAATAAGAAGAAAATAATCAAGCCGCACCACACCGATATAAAATATGTTAACAGCGTTTAAGAGTTGCTGTAATTCTCGTATGCAATTTCCTAATCAAATTTTTATTTTATTTTTAATAAAATTGTTATTTTATTTTTAATAAAATTTTTATTTTATTTTTAATAAAATTTTTATTTTATTTTTAATAAAATTTTTATTTTATTTTTAATAAAATTTTTATTTTATTTTTAATAAAATATTTATTTTATTTTTAATAAAATTTTTTTTATTTTATTTTTAATAAAATTTTTATTTTATTATTAATAAAATTTTTATTTTATTTTTAATAACATTTTTATTTTATTTTTAATAAAATTTTTATTTCATTTTATTTTTAATAAAATTTGTATTTTATTTTTAATAAAATTTGTATTTTATTTTTAATAACATTTTTATTTTATTTTTAATAAAATTTTTATTTTATTTTTAATAAAATTTTTATATTATTTTTAATAAAATTTTTATTTTATTTTTAATAAAATTGTTATTTTATTTTTAATAACATTTTTATTTTATTTTTAATAAAATTTTTATTTTATTTTTAATAAAATTGTTATATTATTTTTAATAAAATTTTTATTTTATTTTTAATAAAATTTTTATTTTATTTTTAATAGAATTGTTATTTTATTTTTAATAAAATTTTTATTTTATTTTTAATAACATTTTTATTTTATTTTTAATAATATTTTTATTTTATTTTTAATAAAATTTTTATTTTATTTTTAATAAAATTTTTATTTTATTTTTAATAAAATTGTTATTTTATTTTTAATAACATTTTTATATTATTTTTAATAAAATTTTTATTTTATTTTCGAGCGTAATAAATATACGCTCGAGGTCTTTTTATAAAATTATTAAAAATTTTGTTAATTAAAATTCAATATATCCTTAACAGTTTGTTAGCATCATCAGGAATAAGTAATACGATGTTAGCGAAATTTTTGGATTTTTAATAAATAAAAATTGTAATTTTTATAAATAAAAATTTTAATTTTTATAAATAAAAATTTTGATTTTTATAAATAAAAATTTTAATTTTTATAAATAAAAATTTTAATTTTTATAAATAAAAATCACATTCAAACAAGTCGCCTAATAAGTTGTAATAAGCCGAAATAAACATGATGAAAGCGTGGCGGTTTTCGAAAACAGCTCTTCTGCTCTGCTGTGACCCCTGCACATTATTTATCTTGTCTTTCAGAATTTAACATGTTACGAATAAGAACCTATCGATCTTAATTGAATTTTGAATTTAAACCAAAAGTTTTGAAAAACACGTATTCATGCCTCCACTATTTAGCAAATTGGGCTCCTGGCAAATTTTTTTTTATTTTGCACTGCGTTTTGCAATAATTGGAATGATAAAACCGAATCGCTGAGCAACCTTAGAAACAGAACAAAAAGTGTATGTCAGAGATCCTTCGAGGAAACAATGAAGAAGGGAACAAAATCGAAATAGATTAATAAATAAAAATAAATATTTTTGGAGTATAATACAAATTACCTTTGATACAGTTCTCGTATGCAATTTCCTAATCAAATTTTTATAAATAAAAAACTGTTATCATATTTAACTAAAGCCATCTGATAAAAGGTTACAAACAAAAATACACAAGAGTTCTGCTGATGAAAGTGTTGCGGCCTTCGAAAACAGGTGTTTTGCTCTTCCGTGTAAGTTGAATAATTAAAAATTGATAATGATTTTCCTTTGTGCCTTGCAATATTTATCATATCTTTCTGAATATAAATAAAAATTTCGAACAATTAATCTATAAATATTAATTGAATTTCATATAAAAATTACCTTGCTTTTTGAACAGACCTCGCATGCTTACATGGAATGTAAGGTACATATCTAAAGATGTCATCTTCTCTATAGTGGATATTCCTCTTAATGTACAAATTTCTTGGTCGCCACTCATTACGTTATAGCGAAGTTCTACTGTATGCATACTAGCAATTTGAATAGTAAAGATGTCAAGTGTAGCTGCAAAATAAATTCAATAACCATATGCCATGTACAGTGTACACGTTATATAAATAATAAAATATATTCATTTTATTCGAGATATTGTCGAAAATTAATGTTTCACAAATATTTATTTATTGTGTTTGAAGGTCTAGCGATGAGTTGGCAAAGAAATGCTGGTATAAATAATATAACAAAACTTAAACTTTGTGAATCAACATTCAAGTTTTAAAGTTAATTTTTTTTTAAATAATAAAATTCTTATAAAATCCGTAGAATGTTTTTAGCATTTCCACATCACATCACTGATACAACATACATGTACTTTTAATTTAGTAAAATAGAAAATTAGTAAAAGCATAAATTAACTTTTGCTATTTTAGGCTTGAATGGAAAATTGGCACATGCAAAAAAGATCTAGGCAAATACACACGTGGAAAGTATGTAAATATTTGACTTTTTGTGAGCCAACATATTTTATTTATATATTTGCAAATTAAATTCTTAAGCATACCTACAGGCTGACACTTTATGCTTAAACATAAGCATAAGTTATGGCTGCGATAAAGCATACCTTTAGGCTGTTAATATGTTTATTAATATAAAAGTAGCTTTTAGGGAGAAGATTGCATTACATTTCAGTAATTGTTATTTATTGTTGTACTCGTATACAATTAGGAAACAATTTTCCTTTATAGCATGTTAAATTACACTTTCAGTGTTCTTTTGAAATTACATCTAATATTGCATTTTAAATTTTTCTGAAATTTATTGCAAATATTTTTCGGATGTTGTGCTTTGAATGAATTTTACGGGAACAACAATCTGAGTTCAGATTTAAAATGTAATCACCCCTATCATGAATAATTTTTCCCTAGAAATTTTTCCCTTTTCCCTAAAATTGCAATCATGAACAAAAATTCCCGTGAATGATTTCATGCTAAAATTAAATTCCCCTTATCGTGAATGATTTTTTCCCACCAGATTTTTTCACTTTTCCCTTTAATTTATTCACTTAGTTTTTGGTGGGGAATAGAGTAGAAAATGTAAGTATTTTCTATTATAATTCGAATATTAAAGTTTACAAATTTTATTTTACGGGCAAGATCCGTTAATAAGACATAAACTGATATTTTTCGCAACAAATAAATTACCTGCGTATTTGTAAAACTTGTTGCTCCAATTCTAAACATTAAGAATATTTTTAATTTGTTTTGTTCAGTTTCCAAAATGTATCCAAATTATTTTACTACTACATATTTAGCCATACTTCTTAAAAAAAAATTTAAATTATTATATGAATGTAAATTTTTGCAACATAAATTTCTTTGATATATCATGTTGTTTTCAGTTGCTTCGCTTTTTTACATTCACCGAGAACTGATAGCGGGAATAATTTCTCACGGGAGATTCACGATAGCATTTTTCCCTTCGAGTGGTATAAAAATTTCACGTGAACAAAAATTGTGCTTATTACACTGTACAACAAAATCAAATTTTTCCAAAATTACTAGGTCCAACCTAAAAATTTTAATAGAGGAGACAAAAAAAAAATTACACGTGTATCGGCGTTTTGAAAGTTTACAGTGATTTTTAGTTAAATTTGCTCTTTTTTAAAAGAAGGACAAAAAAGACCCATACTTTGAGGAGTTAATGGGTTAATATATTCTACAAAAATGTTCTCCGTAACATTTTACATAAATTTGCTGAACACATATTGTACCTAAAATGTAAGGAGCACATGGATTCTTATGCCGATTAACAATAAGAATGTGCCAGAGCTGGGAAACTTTAATGCAGCCTCAAATAAAATTCAGAACGCCGATACACGTGTCTTTTTTTTTTTGTCTCCTCTATCAAAATTTTTAGGTCGGACCTTGTAATTTTTTTTTGTGTTGTACAGTGTTATTTACGATAGCGATGAATGGCTTCTGTATGATTGCTGTTGGCTGAAGTAGTTAACGCGAAACTACGAAGCCAAAAATACCGGATTCGACTCCGCACTCGGTCATGTATATGATTTCAACTTTATCGGATCTTTATTATTGCATGATTGCGTTAGTTGTCATTGGCCAGTTTAAATGATTTTTAATAGTCGTGCCTAAAAACTAAACAACAAAAACACTTGTATTGCCAGAACACGGAAAAATGACGACCTACCCAGCATTATTAAGAATAAATGGCCTTAATAAAGGCCTTAAAGCTTTAATATCAATTTAAAATAAATACAATCAATGCCAGAATTTAAAATTTCGGTAAAAAAAAGCTTTTTGTTTGTAGAAATATTCTTATTCTGTTATACAATATAAATGACTATTACATGGAATTTTTGTGATCTGCTTATGTGTGCATGATTGTGTTAGTTGTTCATTGACGTAGGCATAGCATTGGCCGCTGAACATTATCGATAGCGATTGACACTATCATGTAAAGGTGGGCCGTTTAAAACATTAAATATGAAATATTCAAAACGGTTTTAAATTTTGCCAAATTAATTTTTTTTGTTGTGAAAAACAATTCTTACGGTTAGAGATGGAATATTAATTCATTCATATGGTTGTCGCAGGATCCTATTCGATTAGACCAATTTTCGAGCTCTTTTTTGAGTGTATGGGTTTGTATCCCGACAATGGCATTACGATTGTTGACCTTCAAATGTTCAATTGTCTCTGGTTTGTCGGCATAACACTTTAAGGGCATCCCACATAAAATAGTTCAACGGAGTTAAATCGCAGCTTCTTGGCGGGAAATTGACATCACCATTTCGGCTAAACGAACGGCCATCAAACGTTTGACGCAAGTTGCCACATCCTGTGGAAACCAACCTCCCTTCACATTAATGCCATGAAGAGCGGGCACAAAAAAATCGGTCATCATGGTGTCATAGCTGTCTCCAGCGACCGTAATGGTTGCGGTGCCATCACTTTCCCCCATTTTCAAAGAAATATGGGTCAAGGATGCCTCCGCTTCACAAGCCGCACCAAACAGTCACTCGAAGTGGGTTTTCTGAGCTATATATAGTTTTCTGCAAATACGGCAATTTTGCTTATTAACTCGAAGTGGGTTCATTGGCTTCTTAAGACCACGTGTGGGTTTTCTGAGCTCCAAATACGGCAATTTTGCTTATTAACTCGAAGTGGGTGCATTGGCTTCTTAAGACCACGTGTGGGTTTTCTGAGATCCAAATACGACAATTTTGCTTAATAACTCGAAGTGGGTGCATTGGCTTCTTAAGACCACGTGTGGGTTTGCTGAGCTCCAAATACGGCAATTTTGCTTATTAACGTACCCAGCGAGATGAAAATGAGCTTCTTCCGAAAAGATGATTTTTTTTTGGCAAAATCGATTTCCGACCAATTGTTTTTGTTTTGGAAATAAATTGATTCATTTGGATCGATTCATTTCGTTCAGTGGAGATAATAAATATACTGAATTTTGTGACAGAATAGGCTGAAATAAGTATTGCCAGATTCGAAATAAACGGCGGTTAAATTTTAAAACGATAGATGGGCCACCCGTACTAAAATAGGGCGCATTACAGCATCCTCCTTTACCGCCTTTGTAGCAAAAATAGCTACTCTTATTCACTTCGCTTTAGCGAAACATCGCTTTACTGAAAATATCGTATTACTGAACACCAAAAGCAAACCCACAACTACGTTTTGTATGAAACTTACTTCGCTTTAGTGAAAAAAAAAATAAAGGATGACATCGAAACGATTGCATAACTTAAGGGTGAAAAAATTGTGTATGTTTTGTCCGCTAAAAAATTAAATGTCAAAATGTATTTATCCTTTTCGCTCTTACGTACTTTATTGTATTTTTCTATTATATTGTCAATGCAAGTGGCTAGATATTTGATATAAAAAATATTGTTTTACTGATTTTAAGCAGTACGCTTAATTGTAACAAATTTCAGTAATCCGAACTACGTTTTAGAGAAAAAATCGGATAACTTAAAAAAATTTGGATATTGGTTATTTCCAGTAAAGCGGAGTCGACTGTACATTTTTCTTTATCTATATCATGCTTTAGTAGTTCTGGCACCATGCAAGGGAACAGTGGGGTTCAAACACCGAGTGCTGGTCCAATTAAAAGACAAAACAAAAAAAAAGCTGATGTTTAATGCACTTTTGAACAACTTAATTAATTTTATTTTTTTCTTATTTTAAAGTAATCTTTTACAAAATATTAATTAATGTTGTGCTCGTATTACGGCATATATCATAATATTTCAAACTATAACATACTTTTAGGGCTTGGATTCACTTCCAAGTCTTTTGATTCTCTACCAAAAAATAGAAAATAATAATAAATAAATATAAAATATACAAATAAAAAAATGCAATTTCGTAATAAAATTTATTGAAAAAGTGGCCACAACAAATACTCCAACTTTCTTCCTCTGGCACAAGGCAAGGCCGCTGGACCTAGTAAAAAAAACAGACAAAAATATGTCAAATGCACTATTGAAGATCTTAATTTTCGAATTTTAAATTAATTAATCTCTTACAAAATATTTGTTTAATTTAAAACTGTATCATACATCAATATTGTGTTGGTTTAGGGCATAGATCATAATTTTTCAAACTATAACATACTTTTAGGGTTTGGATTAATTTTCAAGCAAATACTTTTGCTTCTCTACCAAAACATAGAAAAGAAAAATAAATAAATAAAAAATAAAATGCAATTTCGTAATAAAATTTATTGAAAAAATTTGTTGTCTATTTTACTTCACCTGGCACAATGCAAGACCCCATCTCCTGAGTGCTTGAAGAACTCAATTAATTTAATTTTTTTTCTAATTTTTGTAATTAAATTAATATTTTGCAAAATATTTTTTTAATTTAGAACTAAATTATAAATTAATATTGTGCTCGGCCTAAGCCTTATACCATAATATTACAAACTATAACATACTTTTAGGGTTTAGATTTATTTCCAAGTAAATACTTCTGCTTCTCTACCAAAAAATAGAAACAAAACTAATTATTATAAAATAAACAAATAAAAAATAAAAATAAAATGCAATTTCGTAATAAAATTTATTGAAAAAATGGCTACAACAAATACTCCATCTCTCTTCATCTGGTGCAATGCAAGGCCGCATTGCCTGAGTGCTGGTCCTAGTAAAAAAACAAACATAAAAATATGTCAAATCTACTTTTGAAGAACTTAATTAATATAATTTAATTTAATTTTTTTCGAATTTTATATTAATTATTCTCTTACAAAATATTTGTTTAATTTAAAACTGATTTATACATCAATATTGTGTTTGGTTTAAGGCATATATCATAATATATCAAACTAAAGCATACTTTAAGGCTTGGATTAATTTCCAAAGAAATACTTTTGCTTCTCTACCAAAAAGCAGAAAAGAAAACTAAATAAATCTAAAATAAATAAATGAAAAAAACGTAATTTCGTAATGAAATTTGTTGGATAAAAATGGCTACAACCAATTCTCCATCTTTCTCCATCTGGCATAATGCAAGGCTGTGATTTTCTGAGTGCTTAAAGAACTTAACTAATTTCATTTTATTATTATTTTTTTTTTCCTAATTTTAAATTAATTAATGTTTTACAAAATATTTGTTTAATTTAAAACTAAATTATACATTAATATTGTGCCAATGGCTTAAGGCATATATCATAATTTTTAAAACTATAACATACTTTTAGGGTTTGGATTTATTTCCAACCAAATACTTTTGCTTCTCTACCAAAAAATAGAAAAGAAAAAAAAAATAAATATAAAATAAACAAATAAATAATAAAAAAATGCAATTTCGTAATAAAATTTATTGAAAAAATATTTGTTTTTAAATACCTTGTACATATTGGGAAAATTTATTATACTGGCAAACCGCCAGTTAAGTCGTAACAGTATGTGTTAGCCAAGCAAAGGAGTGCTTTGTTAGGGAAAGGGAAATAGGAGTAAAAATATTTCCGTTATATCTTGTTATTTTTCTTACAACTTATTTTTTGTGCTACAACTGCTACTGATGATACTTTTACAATAATTGCGTTATTATTACACATACTTACGAGTATTTATGTCGTCTACCTTTGTTGTATGCGGGTTGTGTTTTAAAAGCAAAGAAAAAAGAAAAGAAAAATGAAATGGGAAAATGAAATGGGAAAATGAAATGGAAAATTGTGTAGTGTATTGAAATATTTCACCCAGAAGCAAACTTTTTTTTTAGCAAAGAATGGAAAGCAAACAGCTGATGTTTCATGGAAGGTATTATTGCTCTTACGACAGGCCAAAAAACTCACATGACACCAAACAAATATGTACGTAATGTATTGTATGTATGTGCATGGGTATAAGAACCCAAATAACACCAGGCAACAAAGTGATCACAGTTTTCAACAATTGTATATAGTCAAATTTGCTTTGCATACAAGACCGGTTTCTGCTATTTACTTTCTTCAATGTTCTCTTTGCGAGAGCCAGTAACAGAAAAATGTTTTCAAAATTTGCTTTATATTTTCACATCGCAGAAACGTGTAAATGAGTATGAAAAATAAGCAGAATTGACTTTTTTCCACTTTTCTTTAAAAACATTTCAATGTATTTAAAAGGGGTTAAAGAGGCTAATAATAGCCCTATTCACGCTATTGTGCAAATGGTCTTGCATTATTGCATTTGCAAATTAAGAGAGTATTTGAGAGCATTTTCAATATATTTTGCTGCAGCAGAGCACAATTGCAATGATGCAAGATCATTTGCACAAGACTGTGAATAGGGCTATTATATTAAATTTATCAGCTACAATTTTTACAAGTGATTCGAAGACTTGTTTTCAGAAAAGTTTTACAACCTTCAAGTAAATTTTTTACTATTGCAAATGTACTATTAAAAAGTTCCTTATGTTTCCTCAGTAAAACAAAAAAAAAAAATCTGTCAAAAATGCCGTATATGTACCACTGTTCTCTGTAGTGTATTTTGAAAAATTTTTAAAATATGGATTAAAAAATTTTCTATTAAAATTATTCTTTCCTATTAAAATTATTTTTTCCTATTAAAATTATTCTTTAAAATTTGACTTATTGATCCCAGGACACGACAAAATTGTTTTA
Source organism: Linnaemya tessellans (assembly GCA_951800035.1). NCBI lineage: Eukaryota > Metazoa > Arthropoda > Insecta > Diptera > Tachinidae > Linnaemya > Linnaemya tessellans. The sequence continues at coordinate 15,080,719 of OX637533.1, read as the reverse complement.
AAATTTTCTTCATAGTTTTTGTGATTTTTTTTTTTGTTGCCTAGTGTAATGAAATACTCACATAAGTGCTATTCAACATACATCTGCTACTTTTAGCGTGCGCCTCCTTTTGTTTATTCATTACTATACAAGACTACTTTTATACAATGTTTGGATTCAGTCATATTAAAACTAAGAGATATTTGAAAAAAAGTTGGCTTGAGTCTTAAAAACAGCACAATGGGATCATTGACAAAAAAAAAAAAAGAAACTAAAAAATATTTTTTTTCTTTTGTAATTTTTCCCAGCACTTTTTAATAGCAAAACTTAACCGTTAACACCCATTGTGCAGTGCAGCATTAATAGCCAACAACTTGTTATGTGACAAGGTTAACTTGGAGCATGAGTGTAAGTACTTAAATGTTTGTGTGTTAGTGCATGTGCCCGGTAAATTCCGTTGATGGCAATACGAACTGTAAACTAAATAACTCATGTTAATAAATATTGCTGAGAATAGTGTGACTTGTTTTTATTTCAAAAATAAATGCAATTTGGTGTTCTTTTCTAGAAAAAAAATGGTTCATGACTGACACTATGGCATGTGTGCTAAAAAAATATAGCAGTGTATTGTGTAAATTTAAAAGTGTAAGATATTTTTTTTACTAGTCTGTCCGATTTGGCAGCAGTGAAGTTTGTTGGCTTTCAAAATAAACAAGGACGAGACGCTTAAATACGCCATACCTCATGCGCCGCCTTTTTTAATTGGCATGAGTGTACCGCCGGAGAAGGTTGCTACAATAAGTCCGTTGTTGATGGATATTAAATCAGCTGACAAATTACGGCACTCAATATCAATCGAAATTCATATTTAAAATGTATTGAAATTTCGATCGATAGCGAATACGGTAATTTGGCCTCAGTTGCTTGTTCTCCATTTTATTTATTTAGCTTAAATTTGTTTATTTTATAAAATTTTTTATATATTATTTAATATCTTCCTGAATACACAATACAAAAAAAATTAATCAAAACAATTTGAAAAACTTACTGATGTTTGTCAAAGTATTCAACGTACGTTAAAAGTTTATCCAAGTTTCATACTTTGCGTTGACGCAGAATTACTAAATGTGGCAACTCATATGAAAAAGCATGTATTTCAACTCAGTTGTCAGCTGAAAAAGGCGACGTACATATAACGTATGACGGATTCTATGTGTCTTGGCCTTTAAGGTCGAGACACATAGAATCCGTCATACGTTATATGTACATACGTCGCCTTTTTCAACTGACAGCTGAGTTGAAATACATGCTTTCTTATGTGAGTTGTCACATTCAGTACTTCTGCGTCAAAGCAAAGTACGAAAGTTGGCCAACTTTTAACTTTTGACGTACGTTGAATACTTTGGCAGAAATCGATGAGCTTTTTAAATTGTTTTAATCAATTTTTTGTATTGTGTGTTCAGGAAAAATTAAATAATATACAAAAAAATTTTAAAAAATATATAAATTTATCATAATTAAATAAAATGGAGGACATACAATTGATTTAATATCCGTCAACAAAGTACTGATTGTGCCAGCCTTTTCCGTCAGTACGTTAATGTCAGTTGAAAAAGGCGACGTATAACGTATGACGGATTCTATGTGTCTCGGCCTTAAGGCCTTGAATATGACAGAATTCTGTTAGAAATTGTCAATTGCCGAAGAAAAAGAGTACGGAAGCGTCCTATTTTTTATAAAATCTTGACATGACGTTGACAAATAGTTACAGAATAAGGGGAGTTATTTTAGATTTTTCTTTATTCATAAAATAATTTATGCTCATATTTATTTTTGCACAAAGAAATCAAAGTGAGTTTGTTATAATAAATGATTGAATGTGTATCAAAATTCAAAACAAACAGATATTTTTAAAATAATTCTTGTACAATACTTTGTCACCTACAACGCCATTGTGAAGCAATTTTATAAAGTCGGTCAGGCTTGCTAGGTTTTCCTGTGAATGAATCTGCGATTGTGTACAGTAGCCTGTCACGGCATAAACTGCATTCCTACTTGTCAAATGTTAATTACTATATCATTACACCATGAGGTGGATTTCGTTTGTATATATACAGAGTTGCCAGATGAAGTGTTTTAGAAAATCCCTGGACTGCAAGGAATATAAAGTCTAAGTGAATTCGATGCTAATGAAAAGGCATCCTGCAAAAAAACAAAATAATAATAAATAAATAAAAACCTTGATATTTTTCTTATTCTTTATAAATATATTGATAAGAAAATTAGAACTGCCAAAAAATTCTTTTTTCTCAATAGAAAATGCTAACAGCAACTGCATATTTTTGAGCCGAGTTGAATCGACTGTACGCACACAGAACAGCTGGGTTGGCTCATATGCATATGAATGCTACATGTGGCATGTAGGTTATGCCTATATGTATTCCATTCTTATTAAATAAATGTGTTTTTTTTCTCATTAAGTACTCATGGCATCTCCTTGTACACCAACCAGCTCTTAAGGAATGTTTGCTCACATCATATGCATACACACACACATCTTGCCACAAATTGAGTTTATGCAAATTTCTTGTCATTATTCTTCAAGATATTGATGTATTTTCTGTTCTGTTTCTTTTGTTGTAGCCTTTTCTTCAGTTGCTTTGAAAAGGCGCAGAAAACTTTGATATGAAATAATTTTAATATATAATATATAATAATTGTTAACAATGCCTTAAGCTTCTTCAAACTGATCATTTTTTTCATTTATTTATTATTTTCACGGTCAACTTTATTTCTTAATGACCTTAACCAATTGTTTAATATATTCTTGTTTGTTTTAGTTATGAAAATTCTAAAAAGAATTTTATATATACAAAGTTATTTGTTAAATTACTTTATGTTTAACAAAGTTTTAAATTCATTAATCGGAATTCTGAAAAGCTCTTGGTTTAGTCTAACTTGTTAATTGATAGAAATTTTGTTTGTTTTGTATGCACTTTTAATGGAAGATTATAATAAATGTAAATTAATTATAACAACTGTTTTAGGCTAAAACCAACAAGGCAACAAAAAAAAAATAAATAAATAAAAAATTGGACTGAATAGAAAAAAATAAAAAAATTAAATTAAAAAATTTTAAATTTAAAAAAAAAAATAAAATAATATAAAATAAAAAAAGAAATAAAAAGTATAAAATTAAAAAAAAAAAAATTAAAAATATAAAATTTAAAAAAATTTAAAAATATAAAATTACATAACAATTAAAAAATATAAAATAAAAAAAAAATAATAAAAAAAAAAAATAAAAAAAAAATAAAAAGCAAAAATTAAAAAAAAAATTAAAAATATAAAATTTAAAAAAGTTAAAAATATAAAATTGCATAACAATTAAAAAATATAAAATTAAAAAAATAATAATAAAAAAATAGGAAATATTAAAAAAATGGGAAATAAAAAACTAAAAAAAATAGATAAAAAAATACAAATAAATAATAAAAAAAGAAATAAAACAAATAAAAAAACTCAAAATAAAAATATAAAAATAAAAAAAATTAATTATATATAAAAAATTAAAAAAAATTAAGTCTAAAATAGTAACAAAAATAATTAGTAATTAAATATTTTGAACCAACCTGGAGCCAAATCATCGCATAAAAATATGTTTAATGGATCCTGCATTGCATAAAAATATCTTGTACAAAAAGTACATTTTTTTTAAAGCAAGTATGTGATTTTTATAAAAAGTTCCTTTAAAAAAAAATACCTTTTGCAAAAACTTGGTTTTGTCGTAATATAAAACAGCTTTTAAACGTTCATAAGAAGTACCTTTTATTAAAAGTACCCTTTGTAAAATGTTTCTTTTATAAAAAGTACTAAATTAAATTTATAATAAGCCCTTTTTATACCCTTCACAAAAAAGTGAAAGGGTATATATAGGTTTGTCATTCCGTGTGTAATTTCTTCGATATGCACATGGGACCCCATAAAGTATAGATATTCTGGATCCTTATGAATAGCGATGACGATTGAGCGATGTCCGTCTGTCCGTCTGTCCGTCTGTCCGTCTGTCCGTCCGTCTGTACGTGAAATCGGTTTTCCCAAGCTCCCAGAAGAGCTAGAGACTTCGTTCTTGGACCGTTGGATTGGAAATGAACTTAAACAGGCTGCTATTGAAATTCAGAAAGATCCGAAGTATGGTTCCAGAGCTGGGAAGCTTACACCTATTTCTCGACGCAAAATTTTTACCAAAAATCAATTATTTTTTTTAATGTTTGTAAATTAAACCTATTTCGTGCTTTAGGGAGCCTCAATGGTCTATTAAAAACTAAAAAAATAAAAAATTTTTTCCAGGGATGGGAAATAAAAAAATTTTTTTTCGGCTTATTCCGTATTTTGTAGTACATGTAGTATCTAAAATTGTTAAAAATTTTAAGTTTTTCTTTAACAAAACCACTTTATACGTCATGAAGATTTGCATTGGCAAAAAAAAATTTTTGTTTTTAAATTCAAATTTTACTTCCAGGGTTGGGAAATTGCATTGTTTTTATAAGTGAAAGTAATGAAACAGGTCTAGCCAAGCCCACAGAAGAGATAGAGACTTCATTTTTGGAAATGAACTTAAATAGAGTGGTGTTAAAATTCAGATAGATCCAAACTATGGTTCCAGAGCTGGGAAGCTTGCTCCTATTTCTCGACGCTAAATTTATACCAAAAATAATTTATTTTTTTTAATGTTTGCAAACTAAACCTATTTCGTGCTTTGGGAAGTCTCAATGGTGTATTAAAAACTAAAAATATAAAAAAAAAAATGTTCAGGGATGGGAAATAAAAATTTTTTTTTCGGCCCATTCCGTATTTTGTAGTACATGTAGTAACTAAAATTGTTAAAAATGTTAAGTTTTTATTTAATAAAACCTCTTTATACGTCATGAAGATTTGCATTGGCAAAAAGAAAAGAAAATTTTAGATTCAAATTTTGCTTCCAGGGGTGGGAAATTGAATTTTTTTTATACATGCAAGTAATCAAACAGGCAATCGATGTTGTTGTTTTTTGTTTTTTGCCAACTAAAACAGTCGTATAATTTAGGAAGAACAAAATTGGTATCAAAAATTCAAAAATAAAAAATAAAATTTCGAATCCAGGGATGGACAAGTGCAATATTTTATGGTACATGAAAGTTACCAAAATGGTAAAAAATTTGCAATTTTTTGTAAATAAAACTACTTTATACTTCAAGAAGCATTGCACTGATAAAAAAACAAACAAAAACAAGTAAAAGCGCTATATTCGGCTGTGCCGAATCTTATATACCCTTCACAGATGTAATTCTTCTTTCTTTCTTTCTTGCCAAAACAGAAAGTAGGTTTAATTAAAATATCAAAATAATGTTATCGGTTACTTTTATATATAAGAAAACGTTTAAATTTTTCGGCTAGGAAGCTAAATTTTTGGCTTCTCTTATATCTAATACCTATGAACGTCTTTCGAAAATATTATATATATTTAATTTACAAACAAAACAAAAATTCCGTTTCATGTACCCCAAAAAGTTCTAATTGTCCAACCGTAGAATCGTCTTTGGTTTTTAATGTTGTTGGTTTTTAATACCAGATTACTTCTTTCTGATAAATAAAGTATGTATAATTCATCATAAAAATCAAAAATAACAAATAAAATGGCTGATTTTATGAATCAGAAAATGTCAACTTCCTAACCCTGGAACCGAATTCTTAATTTTTTAATACTAATCTAATTTTTTCTGATATATAAAATAGCTTTAATTCACTAAAAACACAAAATTTTTAATTTATGTATGTACTATTATGTACGAAAAGTATTTCGATTTTCCAACTCTGGAAGCGAATTTTTATTTTTTTACCAATGCAATTCTTAGTGAGGCGTAACATAGCTTTAGTTGACAAAAAAAATACTATTTTTAAACTTTTTGGTCACTTTCACGTACCATAAAATATATCATATGTCCAAACCTGGAGTCGAAATTTTGATTTTTAAGATTTTAATACCAAATTTGTTCTTCCTGAATTATAAAACAGCTCTAATTAGCAAAAAAAAAACAACGTCAATTGCCTTTTTGGTTACATTTATGTTTAAAAAAATTTCAATTTCCTAACCCTGGAAGCGAAATTTAAATTTTTTAAAATTTTCTTTATCAATGCAAATCTTCATGAGGTATAAAGTAGTTTTGTTTAAGAAAAAGTCGAATTTTGCAACCATTTTGGTTATTACATGTACTTTACTACAAAATATTGCATGTACCAAAGAAAATTTATTTTTCTAACCCTGGAAACGAAATTTAAATTTTTTTTGTTTGTTTTTTTTTATCAGTGCAATGCTTCTTGAAGTATAAAGTAGTTTTATTTACAAAAAATTGCAAATTTTTTACCATTTTGGTAACTTTCATGTACCATAAAATATTGCACTTGTCCATCCCTGGATTCGAAATTTTATTTTTTATTTTTGAATTTTTGATACCAATTTTGTTCTTCCTAAATTATACGACTGTTTTAGTTGGCAAAAAACAAAAAACAACAACATCGATTGCCTGTTTGATTACTTGCATGTATAAAAAAAATTCAATTTCCCACCCCTGGAAGCAAAATTTGAATCTAAAATTTTCTTTTCTTTTTGCCAATGCAAATCTTCATGACGTGTAAAGAGGTTTTGTTAAAGAAAAACTTAACATTTTTAACAATTTTAGTTACTACATGTACTACAAAATACGGAATGGGCCGAAAAAAAAATTTTTATTTCCCATCCCTGAACATTTTTTTTTTATATTTTTAGTTTTTAATACACCATTGAGACTTCCCAAAGCACGAAATAGGTTTAGTTTGCAAACATTAAAAAAAATAAATTATTTTTGGTATAAATTTAGCGTCGAGAAATAGGTGCAAGCTTCCCAGCTCTGGAACCATAGTTCGGATCTGAATTTTAACACCACTCTATTTAAGTTCATTTCCAATCCAACGGTCCAAGAATGAAGTCTCTATCTCTTCTGGGGGCTTGGCTAGACCTGTTTCATTACTTTCACTTATAAAAACAATGCAATTTCCCAACCCTGGAAGTAAAATTTGAATTTAAAAACAAAAATTTTTTTTTGCCAATGCAAATCTTCATGACGTATAAAGTGGTTTTGTTAAAGAAAAACTTAAAATTTTTAACAATTTTAGATACTACATGTACTACAAAATACGGAATAAGCCGAAAAAAAATTTTTTTATTTCCCATCCCTGGAAAAAAATTTTTATTTTTTTAGTTTTTAATAGACCATTGAGGCTCCCTAAAGCACGAAATAGGTTTAATTTACAAACATTAAAAAAAATAATTGATTTTTGGTAAAAATTTTGCGTCGAGAAATAGGTGTAAGCTTCCCAGCTCTGGAACCATACTTCGGATCTTTCTGAATTTCAATAGCAGCCTGTTTAAGTTCATTTCCAATCCAACGGTCCAAGAACGAAGTCTCTAGCTCCTCTGGGAGCTTGGGAAAACCGATTTCACGTACAGACGGACGGACAGACGGACAGACGGACAGACGGACATCGCTCAATCGTCATCGCTATTCATAAGGATCCAGAATATATATACTTTATGGGGTCCCATGTGCATATCGAAGAAATTACACACGGAATGACAAACCTATATATACCCTTTCACTTTTTTGTGAAGGGTATAAAAATTTAAATTTCGTTTCCAGGGTTAGAAAAATAAAATTTTTTTTGGTACATGCAATATTTTGTAGTACATGTAATAACCAAAGTGGTTGCAAAATTCGACTTTTTCTTAAACAAAACTACTTTATACCTCATGAAGATTTGCATTGATAAAGAAAATTTTAAAAAATTTAAATTTCGCTTCCAGGGTTAGGAAATTGAAATTTTTTTAAACATAAATGTAAACAGAAAGGCAATTGACGTTGTTTTTTTTTGCTAATTAGAGCTGTTTTATAATTCAGGAAGAACAAATTTGGTATTAAAATCTTAAAAATCAAAATTTCGACTCCAGGTTTGGACATATGATATATTTTATGGTACGTGAAAGTGACCAAAAAGTTTAAAAATAGTATTTTTTTTGTCAACTAAAGCTATGTTACGCCTCACTAAGAATTGCATTGGTAAAAAAATAAAAATTCGCTTCCAGAGTTGGAAAATCGAAATACTTTTCGTACATAATAGTACATACATAAATTAAAAATTTTGTGTTTTTAGTGAATTAAAGCTATTTTATATATCAGAAAAAATTAGATTAGTATTAAAAAATTAAGAATTCGGTTCCAGGGTTAGGAAGTTGACATTTTCTGATTCATAAAATCAGCCATTTTATTTGTTATTTTTGATTTTTATGATGAATTATACATACTTTATTTATCAGAAAGAAGTATTCTGGTATTAAAAACCAACAACATTAAAAACCAAAGACGATTCTACGGTTGGACAATTAGAACTTTTTGGGGTACATGAAACGGATTTTTTGTTTTGTTTGTAAATTAAATATATATAATATTTTCGAAAGACGTTCATAGGTATTAGATATAAGAGAAGCCAAAAATTTAGCTTCCTAGCCGAAAAATTTTAACGTTTTCTTAAATATAAAAGTAACCGATAACATTATTTTGATATTTTAATTAAACCTACTTTCTGTTTTGGCAAGAAAGAAAGAAAGAAGAATTACATCTGTGAAGGGTATATAAGATTCGGCACAGCCGAATATAGCGCTTTTACTTGTTTTAAAGTACTTTTTACGGAAAAATGAATTTTATAAAAAAAATAGCTCTTGTACTTTTAATTTATTAAAAAATACTTTTTCTTAATATTCCAATCTTAATATAAAATAATAAATAGAATTTGAACAAATTCATTTATTAATAAAATAATAAAAAATCATTTGCAGTCATGCAGATTCGAACTTAAGCCCGTTGAAAAAATTAACAATATACTTTTACGATAAAAAGGAATTTGCGCATTAAAAAATAAATTTTTCCGTAAAAAGCATGTTTTCATAAAATGTTGTTTTTCCATAGAAAGTATTTTTTTCATAAAAAGTACCTTTTGCATGAAAAGTACTTTTTGCATAAAAAGTACTTTATGCGTCAAAATTACTTTTTTCATAATAAGTAGTCTTTGCATAAAAAGTATTTTTTGCATAAAAAGTACTTTTTGTATAAAAACTACGTTTTGCATTAAAAGTAGTTTTTGCATAAAAAGTGTTTTTTGCATTAAAAGTACTTTTTGCATAAAAACTACGTTTTGCATTAAAAGTACTTTTTGCATAAAAACTACGCTTTGCATTAAAAGTACTTTTTGCATAAAAAGTACTCTTTGCATAAAAAGTACTCCTTGCATAAAAAGTACTCTTTGCATAAAAAGTTCTTTTTGCATAAAAAGTACTTTTTGCATAAAAACTACGTTTTGCATAGAAAGTACTTATTGCATAAAAAGTACTTTTTGCATAAAAACTACGTTTTACATTAAAAGTACTTTTTGCATAAAAAGTACTTTTTGCATTAAAAGTACTTTTTGCATAAAAAGTACTCTTTACATAAAAAGTACTCTTTGCATAAAAAGTACTTTTTTCATAATAAGTACACTTTGCATAAAATGTACTCTTTGCATAAAAAGTACTCTTTACATAAAAAGTACTCTTTGCATAAAAAGTACTTTTTGCATAAAAAGTACTCTTTGCATAAAAAGTACTCCTTGCATAAAAAGTACTTATTGCATAAAAAGTACTTTTCGATAAAAAGATTTTTTCCATAGAAAGTAATTTTTCCATAACACAAAAAGTACTTTTCCCATAACTAAAAAAGCACTTTTTCCACAAAAATTGCTTTTCGATAAACGGTATCTTTTTTTAAAAGGTTATTTCGAGAAAGGTCCAATATGTATATAAAAAGTACTTTTTTAATAAAATGTTCCTTGTGTAAAAAAACGTTTTTATAATAGCTCTTTCACATAAAGATAGATATTCATGCTTTCATGAAAAGTACCTTTTATAAAAATAGGTCATATAAAAAAATTTATACTAAAGCTAAGCAGATATGGGTCAAACGTTGAAACGACATTTCGAAGCAATTTCCTGTGAACACGTCAGTACAGTTTTCTTCATCCCTCGAAGAACAAAAATACAAATTTCAATTACTTTAGTATAGACTGCGTGGCATGTTTTCATTTACAACCAACTGCTCCACTCCTCAATGTCCAATTGGAAATGTTTTCTACTCTTAATTTAATATTTGAAACTCGAACTCAGCATTATTTACTTTCCCCAAATTGCTAGTTGTTTTATTTATACAACAATTATTTATAACTTTATATTGATTATATGAATAGTTTGTCAAACGCCAACGGTTTCCTGCAATATGTGTTAAGCCAGAATATTACTTTTGTCAAATAAAGGCATGCGTATATAAATATCCACAACAGATATTATTTTATTTTATGCCTAGAATTTGTTTTCGTTAAGCACAATTATTTTCTTATATGCCGTACTTAACACTAAAACCAAACAAAATTTATGCCACTATGACATCCAAAGCAGGTCAAGAGTGATTGATGAACTTGTCAACGACACACAATGCGAACCCCAAATCAACAATCCACAAAAGCACCGCGGCATAAAGTCTTTAAGCAAATATTTAATATACCTAGACAATTATTGGAAAAAAAACAACACAATAATTGAAGCACAGAAAAAAAAACAAATACATATCAAAAGAAATATGTGATTGTAAAAAAAAAACTATAATAAGTATTATTATATTAGAGGTAAGTCTTAGAACAGTACAGAGCCGACAATAGATGGCTACTGCTGCCAGTCAATTAATAATTGTAACGGACAGCAAAAGTTCAATATTTGAAGATAATTTTCGAAAGCCAAGCAAATATATTAAATGTTATTATGGAAAAAATAAATGTATGTGCAGTGTTTGGCACCGGAACTATGAAGTTTGTTTGTAGGAAGTATAAAAATCATATTTCATAATAAGAACTTACCTTTAAAAAAGGTGCTTTTTACAAAAAAATACTTAGTGTAAAAGATAATTTTTATGCCCTCCAAAAAAGAATATGGAGGGTATATTCACTTTGTCATTCCGTTTGTAAAGCAGCGAAATGCGAAATATCCATCTGAGACCCCATAAAGTATATATATTCTTGGTTAGTGATGAAATCTGAGACGATCTGAGCCCGTCCGACCGTCTGTCCGTCTGTGGAAATCACGATTCAGTCCAAACGAAAATAGCCAGCTTTTGAAATTCGGTAGAAATATATTTTGAAGGATAGAGCAGGTTAAGTTCGGAGATGGGCAAAAGGGGAAAAAGTTCCCCTAAGAAGAACTAAACCAACCTCTGAAAAACGACATAATTTTTAAAGTTTTTTTGTAATTTTGTTAAGCAAATGATATATATTTATGTCAAAGATAATCCAACGCCTTAAACTTGGAGCCATAAAATAAATTTTTTTTTGGACCCCGCCCCTTTCAGTGGGCGTTATTATATGCAAAAATAGTGTAAAAATTTAACAAATTGTTTTACTTAACATTCCTGAAAAATAACATTTTTAAGCTTTAATGACAAAGCTGAGACGTAACCTGGCCCTACCCCCTCCTCCCCCTTTGCCCCCTAAATGACCCCTTAAAAAAATTTATTTATTAAATTTTGTGTTTAATTATCCCAAACATTTATTTTTAGAGTTTTATGACAAAGATGAAATGTCTCCCCCACAGTCCTTGTCACAGGGACCCCGCCAAAATACAGTTTCAATAGAATTAGACCCCATAAAGTATATATATTCTTCATCTGTGATGAAGTCTAAGACGATCTAGCAATGGCCATACCTTCGTCTGTGGAAAACATGATATAATGTATTTTTGGACCCCGCCCCCTTTAGTGGGCGTTAGCGTATGATATTATATAAAGCAACTCTGTCCCATTAAGTTAAATATTTTAAATTTACTTATTGAATATTTGGAGGGTATTTAATTTTTAAAAAATAATTTTTATAAAATAAGCTTTTGACAAAAGGCTTTGCAAATAGACATTTTATAAAATTATTGAAAAACGCCGTTTGCAGAAAAAAACTTTCCTACAGAAAATTATTTGCATAAGATGTACATATTTTTCGACTGGTATTCAGGAGATGATCCCTATTAAAGTCTTGCATTGTGCTGGAACTATATCAAAGAGAAGTAGTTATGAAATTTAAATTTAAGCGACGAAATTTGAGCAAAAAATTTGTAAAAACATATTTTTAATATATTATTTTACTTTTCACTTGCTATACAATTTAAGAGTTTGTTTTATAAAATAGAAGTTTTAAACAACTACTTGCTATTAACTTTTAAAATTCCCCGTTCTTTTATATGTGCACTTTTTTAAGAGTTTTAAAGAATCCAAAAGCGAATTTTTCAAAGTTTTGTCGTCTACTTTTGGTAATTTTTAGTTTTCTAAAAGATTCATTAAAAAAGTTATTCAAAGATTTTTTCCTTAATTGCATATTTATATACAATTTATTTTTATTTACTTTTTGTATAAGCAAAATACAGGTAATGTTCAAATATTGGCGTTGTCTTTAATGGCAAAAAAATACATTGAAAAAGAGAAGCACATTTAAAAAATAAGGTCATTGATAGTAAATGAAATTGCAGAAAAAAAACATCAATAAATATTTAAACGTAAAAATGTGTACAATTATAATTAGTGAATATTTTTGCAATTTCATCATTTACATCAGTTGATTTTATACATCCTCAAACAACACACATACATACACACTTATATGAATACCTCTTCCTCGTCGCTAAAAATGGACAAAAAAAAACCAGTCAGCTCATGTTCAATAATGTTCAGTACGAAGATTGCCATAATGACCACAAAGTGCTACAGAAAATGTGATAAAATAATCAATAATCGAGAGTGGTTACGAAATTATGTGAGCAGGAAAAAATTGTTAGCATTTTGCTAATAAATTATCTATACTTTTTTGTTGTTATATGATATATAATAGCACTAGTCGTTTTTTCTCTACGAAGAAACTCAAAAATATGTTTCTTTTGAGGCATTCCTTTTATATTGGAAGGACTGAAACAATGTTAAGAAAAGTTCCCCGTAGACTTCTTGACTTTGGTGGTGCTCTCTCTCTCCCTCTCTCTGTTCTTCTGCGCTCTTTTCATTCCTGAAATACTTTAATCAACTGCATACTTTCAACGTGAACGAAGTGAACAGAAATGTAGCATAAGCTTTGGCGCCTGATTTAAAAAAGTGTTTTTGGTAAAATTACCATTTAAAGGAAGTTACACATATAATAACTTTCTAAAAATATTGCTAAAATAGTACTTTTAAATAGTACTTTTCAAAAAGGTATTTTTACAAATAGGGCTTTTAAAAGCAGTATTTTTCGAAGAAGTACTTTTCGAAAAACTACTCTTCGAAATAGTACTTTTCCAATAAGTTATTTTTAATAATAATAATTTTAAAAAGAGTATTTTTCGAAAAAGTACTTGTCAAAAAGTACTTTTTGAAATAGTACTTTTCAAAAAAGTACTTTTCAAAATAGTCCTTTTCAAAAAATTACTTTCCAAATAGTACCCTTTCCAAAAACTACTTTTCGAAATAGTGCTTTTCAAAAAAGTACTTTTCAAAAAGGTATTTTTAAAAATAGTACTTTTAAAAAGAGATTTTTTTGAAAAAGTACTTTTTGAAATAGTATTGTTCAAAAAAGTGCTTTTCAAAGTAGTCCTTTAGAAAAAAGTACTTTCCAAATAGTACTCTTTCCAAAAACTACTTTTCGAAATAGTGCTTTTCGGAAAAGTACTTTTTAAAAAGGTATTTTTAAAAATAGTGCTTTTAAAAAGAGTAGTTTTCGAAAAATTCAAAAAAGTAATTTTCGAAAAAGTACTTGTCGGAATAGTACTTTTCAAAAAACAGCTTTTCAAAATAGTACTTTTCAAAAAAGAGCTTTTCAGATAGTACTTTTCAAAAAAGTACTTTTCCAAATAGTACTTTTCAAAAAAGTACTTTTCGAAAAAGTACTCGTCGAAATAGTACTTTTCAAAAAAGAACTTCTCAAAATAGTACTTTTCAAAAAAGTACTCTTCGAAATAGTACTTTTCAAAAAAGTACTTTTCGAAATAGTACTTTTCGAAATACATACATACATAGTACTTTTTGGAAATATTTTTCGAAATAGTACTTTTTGATTGATGAAAAGTGTTTCAATTTACACTACATGTGGTACTTAAGATTACCTGCCTGTCCCACGATGTCACTCGATATCGTTTTCTCATATAAATATATTTAAAACAAAAACAAAATTTTGAAATTTGTTTTAAATATATTTATATGAGAAAACGATATCGAGTGACATCGTGGGTCAGGCAGTACCTTTTCACAATAGCCCTCGTAGGTTACGTCTTACCTGTACCCACTTTTCTGCCATTATTTGTAAATATGACTTTTACAAAAAAAAAAAAAGAAAACAAAAAGAAAAAACTGCGGAGAATTGAGGAACTGAAAAGTATAATAAGCAAACTTAAAACAAGTTGCTTCTAAGTTTTTGATTATTTACAAATTAATTTTCGTAATAGCCATAAAAACAACAGAAATAATAGTTTCTTCTTTCTTTTCGCATCCATAGAACATCTCATATTTATAAGCTCATGTCAAGGTAAATCAATTTTGCCAGGTGCTGCTGTCTAACTTCGTATAAAAAAAATAATAATTTTTATTTTGTTTACATTTCTGCATCACATAAAAAACAAGGAGTTTAACAGCCACCTAACAACAAAAATGCCTAATGCTTTTTTGTATTATTGCATACACAAGTTGCTGCCTGTGAAATTGATTCGCCTTAAGCTTATATTCAACTCTAATAACTACATATTTATTTTATATATATTCCCCATTGTAATTGTAAACTCTTCAAATTAATTGATTTCTCCTTCGAAGTTATTATTAATGCCGAATCAAAATCAGTTTCAGATCAATTTCGGCAAACATTTAAAAAAAATTTTCTTACATCCCTTAAATATGCAATTATTTTAAGTGCAATAAGAAATTTTCTCATATATGTATGCAACAACAAGCCGTTCAAGGATAAACTATAATGTTTGCAGGCATAGCAAAACTTTTTAGCAGCAATAATATTTCTCAACATATTTTTTTAATAAATAAATCGATTAATTAGGAAAACAAAAAAAAAAGTTTTAATTACAAGAAATAGTTATGCGGCAAAAATATACTTTTTCGCAGAATAGCAAAATTTTTTGGTTGTAAATATTCCTGATGAAGCTAACTGAATATCTAATAATATTTAATAGTATTTCACAACCTCAAAATTATAACTAAAAGAAGAAGAAAATAAAATGAATTTCATATGAATATAATTAATTAATATATTCTCTTTTATTCTATGACTATTTGGCAATATCACGTCAAGGCCATCCCCTTATTCTGTAATTATTTGGCAACATCACGGCAACACAATATTAAAAATGAGACTTTTCTGTACTCATTTTTTAAAAACCTCTTGCAATATTCTAGGCCTTGGAGAGTAATCACAGGCCGTCATAGCTGTCCAATTTTGTCTTGAGGTGACATTGACAAATATGTAGTTACAGAATAAGGGGAATATTAATAATAGATCACTTACTTTTAATTATTATTTTCAATTCTCATCCAGATAAAACAAAAATCATCCGATATATTTCTACTTCCTACCGTTTTTTTTCGTAAAAACTAACCAACGTGAGTGGTTGATTGATGGCGTTCTTAAACATTTTAGTTTGTATAACAAAAACTTCTAATTCCACTTATCCCGCCACATAAGTACCGCCAAAGTGCGGTCAAGTGGAAAGATGTTAAAGAAAGTAATTATAAAGGGCATTAAAAAATCTTAACAAAAATTAATCCCAAGTAAGCCATTTTTGACAAAGAAAAAGAAGAACTTTTAAGTCTGCAGTAAGCACGAAATATGTATATTAAACAAACATAAAGAAAAAAATTTCAAGGCGAATATACATATATACATATACACATACATACATAACTATACATGTATTTGTAAAGCTAAGTCCTTAATGTAAAAACAAATATCTGATTATTTATTAAAGACAAAAACATAAATTAAACAAGTTAAACGTATACAAATCTTTTCTTGTGAAACATTGCCTATTTTAAGGCTTTACTTCTTATTTATTAGAGTAAAATTTCCACTTTTAAGCTTAATTTAAGGCATACATTATATAATAATACAAAACATATATTACACGCTAAAGGATAAAGATTGTGAAAGCAAAAACAAAATAAACACATAGACTGATCAACCACCACTGCACAAAACAAAAATGCTGAGACTGCAGTAAAACTTAATACTAGACAAAATTTTCATTCCAAAAAAACTTTAAGAAAATCATCATAAATAAGACTGAAATACTCGTAATTTGTTTGAAGTTGAAGCAAAAGGAAAATGGAATTGTTAGATACATTTGTATGTGTGTGTGTATGTACGTATGAATAATTTAACAATATAAATTCCTAAAAAGTGTCACTCATTGCGTGTGGCGGGGATGAAAATTCATTTTAAAAATACTATTTTATGCTAATTACGAGTATAATTGTATTTTAATGCAAAATAAAACAGAGGGTGGTAATTCGATTTTCGTAATGCATACTTTCAATGTAAACGAAGTGAACAGAAATGTAGCATAAGCTTTGGCGCGTGTTATAAAATAGTTTTGTTTTAAGGTTAGCATTTAAAAACAGTTACAGCATATGATATCTCAAACAATTTTTCAAAAAAGTACTTTTCGAAATAGTACTTTTCAAAATAGTACTTTTCAAAATAGTACTTTTCAAAACAGTACTTTCCGGAAAAGTACTTGTCAATAAGGTATTTTTGAAAATAGTATAAAAGGTACTGTTTTAAAGAAAGTAATTTTCAAAATAGTACTTTTCAAAAAAGTGCTTTTCGAAATAATACTTTTAAGAAAATAGTACTTTTCAAAATAGTACTTTTCGAAATAGTACTTTTCAAAAAAGTACTTTTTGAAAGAGTACTTTTCAAAAAGTTGCCCTTCGAAATAACACTTTTCGAAAAAGTACCACCCGAAATATGTAGTACTTTTCGGAAAAGTACTTATCAAAAAATGTTGTACATTTCAAAATAGTACTTTCCGGAAAAGTACTTGTCAAACAGGTATTTTTTAAAATGGTACTTTTATAAAGACTATTTTTCGAAAAAGTACTGTTTTAAAGAAAGCGCTTTTTAAAATAGTACTTTTCAAAAAAGTACTTTTCGAAATAATACTTTTCAAAAAATAGTACTGTTCAAAAAATACTTTTCTAAATTTTTCTTTTTGAAAAAGTACCTTTCGAAATACTACTTTTAAAAACAGTACTTTTTTCAAATAGTACTTTTCAAAAAATTACTTTTCGAAATAGTAGTTTTCAAAAAAGTTCCTTTCGAAATACTACTTTTCAAAAAAGTACCTTGCGAAATAGTACTTTTGGGAAACGTACTATTCAAGACGGTGTTTTTAAAAATATTACTTTTAAAAAATTAGTAATTTTCGAAAAAGTGCGTCTCTCCAAAAAGTACATTAAAAATAATACTTTTCAAAAAATAGTACTTTTCAAAAAGTACTTTTCGAAATAGTACTTTTCAAAAAAGTACTTTACTTAAGAATTAACTTTAACATAAATTCTTTTTCAAGGCAACAGTTGTTTCAAAATCCGTTTTTGATTCTTAGCTGCTATAAGAAAACTGTGAAAATATTTAGTAAAATAAACGTAATAACTTAATAATTTACCCCATTTCTTAAGGCGAGCATATATGCCAACAATATTCTTAAATATTGTTTAGCTATTTCTGCAAATATTTGCCAAGTTTGCCGCATTCTGAGTAGAATTTATAATTTAAAGATTCCGGAAACTGTTTTCTTGTAATTTATGTATTGTTGACCTTTGAAGTACCATCAACAGCAGTAGCACAAGCTTTAACCTATTAAACATATTTGTGTACCTTGTAGATACAACTACAATACATGCATGCAGAGTGTGGCGTTAGGACTATAAAGAACTCAACTACAACTCTTCATAAAACAGCTTGCTTGATGTACACGGAGAAATGTGCGGCAGCATTGAGGTGGGTGGAGAGATATAACAATTTCTAAATATGTTTATGTAAAACACTCATAGGCCTCATAAAACCAAATGTTATTGTTTAACAAAGTCAGCTAGAAGTGGAAACATTGTAGTGCACTCTATTGTAGTTCATACAAACCATATTCATGCCTGCACACAATTACACTTGCTAAAAATGTGGACCTACATATTAAAGCAATGATATGTGCATATAAATGCATTTTAAAGCATTTGAAGCAGGTATGCTGTCGCACATAGAACTGCATATGCTTGCAAGTGTGTAAGTGTGTGCGTGTATGCTGAAGTGCATTATAGCACGAATAATTTGAATGAAATTCATTGCACTCAATGGCGCACTTACTTTGCTTACTCTTAGGAATTTGCCATACCCACAAATGCTATTCTTAGAGTCTCTCATACAAAGTTTGCATATTAAGAAACTGACACAAACACTATTGCAGTCATGATGGTGGATCCTTGAAGAAGAATGCTAGCTGGCATATGTCTTGTTATAAAGGGTTGTTTTCTAAACAAGTTCTTCTTATTTTTTTTCTATATGAAGTGAAATAAGATTATATTTTCCAAATTCATTTGGTTATTTCGCATGTACTATATAATTGTATTGCACTATACATGTTGTTGTTGTTGTTGTTCTTACACTTAATTGTAAAAAAATCCCTTAAATGTTTGGGAATTTACTCCACCAGCAATCGTGTCTGCAGCCAGTTTCTTTGGATCATCAACATTTATTGTTGCAAAAATAATAAAACCTTAAGTTTTTATTGGAGAAGAGTATAGAAATTGGAAAATGGAAATTCTTAAGTACACACTGTTAACAGTGTGTGGAAAACAGTATGTGTACACTTGGTCATAAAAATTTTCTTTTTATAATAAATTCAAACTTTTAACACTCAAAGTAAATATGGGGTGTCTCAGTAAGGAATTTTAAAATAAAAATAAGTGAAAAAACTATTATTTATTTTTGAATAATCAATTTTGAACTTTTTTGTAAATTTGGGAAAAAATCTGCACGAATAGAATTCAAAATTTAGTGCTAAACAACAAATTTCCAAATATATATAATTTTTTTTATTGTATTGCAAAGAAGACATGTCTTCCGATTAAATATCGAATAAAATATTTGTCAAATGGCCACCCAATTTCCCATGACTTTTTCACACAGATGTGACTGTGAGTTCAGGAATTACTTGAAGATATACGCGCCGAAATTTTTTGTATTCACGAAGCCATTCTTGAGCTTTACTTTGCTCTATTGCCCATTGAACGAATTTCCGGCGCTTTTTATTTTCTGCTGGTTTCTGAAACGTTAAGCGTTTCATTTTTAGTAATCCGAATAAATTTTTGTGATAGCTGCCTGATTCCGGAGTTGCCACCTGCACAAACAAATTTAAAAATATATATCCTTTCTGCGACAACCTTTATATGACAAAATATTTGCTTTTACAAATTGTCCCTTGTTTTTACTAATTTTTATTGTAATAAACAGCCTCTAATTTTCGAAAAATTTCACAAAGTCGTCTATTTATACTATCACGGATATTTCAATATAATTTCAAAATAAATTTCAGTAATTCGAGGCATCTGATCAGCTACAAATTTTCTACACACGAATTGCCGGTGCTTTTTATTTTACTGCTGGTTTCATTTTTAGTAATCCGAATACATTTTTGTGACAGCTGCCAAATTTATGAGTTGCCACCTGCACAAAAAAATTTAAAAATATATCCTTTCTGAGACAACCTTTTTATTACAAAATATATGCTTTTGTTAATTGTTCGTTGGTTTTACTACGTTTTATTGTAATAAACAGCCTCTTATTTTTGAATTCTACAAAGGGGCCTTTTTTATACTATCACGGATATTTCAATATAATTTCAAAAAAAATTTCTGCAATTCAAGGCATCAGCTACAAATTTTCTACACACGAATTGCCGGCGCTTTTTATTTTCTGCTGGGTTCTTACGTTAACCGTTCCCTTTTTAGTAAACCAAATAAATTTTTGTGACAGCTACCAAATTCCGGAGTTGCCACCTGCACAAACAAATTTAAAAATATACCCTTTCTTATATAACAAAATATTTGCTTTTATAAATTGTATTTTATTTGTACTACTTTTTATTATAATAAACAGCATCTTATTTTCGAAAAATTTCACAAAGGCTCCATTTTTAGTAATCCGAATAAATTTTTGTGACAGCTGCCAAATATCTAAGTTGCCACCTGTACACAAAATAAAGTAAAAATATTTTATACCATCATGGATATTTCAAAATAAATTTCAGTAATTCAAGGCATCAGATCAGCAACATATATTCTACACACGTTGACTTTCGCTAACAGTAAAATTAATAGTGTGTTCTTTTCTGAAAAAAATGCATTATTTAATTAAAAAAATGCCTTTTAATCGCAAACAGGGTAGTAAGAGTTATTATGAAAACGTCATCCTGACTAATGGCGGAAAGGATTTTTGTTTATAGCATTTTTTTTAAAGTGCGATAGAAAGAGGCCTCCCCTGGCTAATAGTGAAATGTGCAAGGCCTACAATGTTTAAATTGTAAAAAATATGGCAAAATTGTGTTAGATATTTAAGTTTTAAAAAAATATTGCACAAAAATCGGAAGTTTAATGCAAAAAACGGCGAGAAATAAAAATAAAAATGGCTACAACAAATTCTCTCTTTTTCTATTATACTCTCCTTTTTATAATTACAGAACAAAGTATTGCTTGACTAGGGGTTGTGTTGTGTGTGCCGGTCCTGGTAAAAAAATAAAAAAATATTCGAAACGAAAGAAATATGATCGTATATAAATTTTAAAATATTTTTATTTTTTATATCTTATAAAGTAAACAAACTGCAGGCGTTCGAAAACTTTTTCCTAGAAGTGTATAGTAGTATACTATAATATCTTCATATCTATCGATCTGCATACTGATAAACAAACTGAATACAAGTGCCAAGGAGTGAAATAGAAATGTTTAACAATTCTTCATAGTGGCAAGAGCTACATTCTGCGGCAGATGTTAGTTTGTGGTATGCAAAACTAAACGTTTGCATGTCAACTCAATAGATTTTCCATAAAAATCCTTTTTTTTTATTTATTTATTGTTATTTTATGGCCGTGCTATACTTGATGAAGAAGTATGTGAAATCATTTTTTTCCAGCTCTAACGTTTTCCGCTTCTTATTGCTATTTATTTTTAGTTTTATTTTTTTAACGTATGGAGGAGGAGAAATTTTCAAGAGGATGGGAAAAATATCAATAAATCTGTATATAACACTATAAAAGTTAAAGAAACATCTCCTTTTATTGAGTTTTCTTTACGAAGATGTTTTAGAAAAATGTTTAGCAATACAATTATTTTTATGTGTTAGATTTATAATACTTTAATTGAGACTTAGTTAAATAAAAATCGAAAGTGCAGAGTAAAATAAAAATCAAAAATACTAATTACAATGATCGCTATGAAGTTCCGGATTTTGTCAAAGAACAGCCTCGTCAGTAAGGGAATTAAAACAAGTAAGAACTTTATATTCGACCGAGTTGAATCTTAATATCGTCAAAATTTTTAGTAATTAAATTAAATATTTTTAAACTGTTGGGTCAGAGTTCCTTTAAGACATTTCTGTGTCCAATTTTAAAAACTCTGTTTTGACAGGGTCATTCCAGGAAGGGCCGCGGGTGAGACATCTCATCTTTGTCATAAAAACTTAATATGTACATTTTTGGGGAATTAAGTGTAGAAAAAAAATTATTTTTAATAGCTTCATTTAGGGGGCAAAGGGAGGGGGGTGGAGAGGTGGGACAGGAGATGATCATAGAAGACGTCATAAAACCTTAAAAACTTAATTTTTAAGTACTGCAATTTTTTAAATATTTACACTATTTTTGCATATCATATGTGATGTCAACGCCCACTAAAGGGGGCGGAGTCCAAAATATTAATTTTTCTGATTTTCTGGCTTCAAGTTGAAGGCTTTAGACCTAAAATTACAAAAAAAGGACTTTGAAAATGATACTGTTTTTTGGAGGTTATTTTAGTTCTTCTTAGGAAAACTTTTCTCCCTGGCTCGGCTTAGCCGTACTTGGCCTGTGCTAACCTTCAAAATGTATCTATACCAAATTTGAATTATCTGGCTCTTTTCGTTTAGACTGTAACGTGACTTCCGCAGACAAAAGGACGGAAGTGGCTTAGTTTCCATCACTGATGAAGTGTGACAGTAGGCTATTAATAGATGGCGCTTGACGGCAGTAGTGTTGCATTTGAAGTCACTTAAAGGGAAATTCAAAAATTTAGCAGTGTTGCATTTAAAGTTACTGCAAGGAATATTCAAAAAGTAACGGAAATATCAAACATCCATCGTAATTATTAAACTAAGTTTAAAAATAAAATGGCCAAAATTTCTTATGTATGTAAATATAGTTTTGCATGTTTTCTATTGCCCGCCATTAATAACAAACGCATAGCCATGTTTCCAATGACAGGCCATTAATAACAAAAAGCCATAAAATACACTACCACTGAGCCTAAAAAAAAAAGATTTTTTTTTTCTAAAATAAAAGCATGTTCATAAACACCATATGTCTCTTTGGCTATACGGGCTGCTATTCTTATTTTATTTAAAATATCTGTTTGTTTAAATACTAGCAATTCATAACTGCCTTTATTTTTAAATAAACATTAGCAAGTATCACATACACATGGGCTTACAGTACAAAGTTATTATATATAGCATATTTTTAGGCAACTCTATGTATTTACTTTTGCCATTAAATTGCATTATAATCATCATAGTAGTTGACCTTCCATTCTGAACTCTTTACTTTTGTACTTGTCCTTTTTGTATAGGATTTTAACAATTTAAAACACAAATAGTGCTCATATTTTTAATTTCGTCATAAACTTTAGAGGTATAATTTAAGCCAAATGTCACCAGTTTAATTACTCTTCTCATAGTTTCCGACACACAAAAAGAAAATAATACACAAATACAAAAACTTAATGCTAGAAAAATGAACGCAAAATTCAAACCACTAAACACATCTGCTTGCAGGGCTGTGTATATCTAAGCATTTTTGTATCATGTGTCTGTGCTTGTGTTTGCTTATAGTACGTGGGAGGGTGTTGGCAAACTTTTGTTTTCTTCTTTTTTTTTTTGCTCCCAGCTTAGATATTATTTACGATACTACGAGTGTATAAATGGTTGGGGTTTTTGTGTATAAGTGCTTTTAATTGCCCCCCTTTATAAATATGTGTACGCAGTTGCTCATAAATACTATTAACTACAACACGCTGCTGCAATTACATTTCGTGATATACTAGAATACGTCTGTATAAATATGGTTGCTGATAACTCATACTCATGGCCAGCTGAGTTCTTGAATAGGCTATTTTAGTAAAGAGCTGTAGAATAGAGTTTCGAATATCCTGATGAAAAACCAAGAAAATCAAATTTATTGCTTATTTTTGTTTAATTGGCTCAAATTTTGATTATTAAAATAAGAGTAAATAAAAAAAAAATATTTATATATATTTGGATATTGTTGATCAACCGGGTTCCAAAAATAACGATTATTTTCTAAACTTAAATTAAAAGAGAAGTTCTACGTGCACAAGCAGTACATCAGAGTAATTCTTGTTACGTGGACTACCTCTAGATGCATTAACTTTTATTTGTTCAAGTTTTATTAAAAAAGTAAAACTTACCGATTATATTCTGAGTTTTATTTATGCCTCACAAAATAAAGGTTAATGTATTCCTAAGAAAATAAAAGTTATATCTTGAATTTTATTTATTTATTCCTGAAAATGAAGAAATCTATAATGAACCACTTGAAGAAGAGCTGTTAATAGGCGTAAAAATACATGCCCTTAAATCCATAAGATTTATTAAACAAGAAACAATTTTTATTTTCTGACGAATAAATAAAAATCATGAAATAACTTTTATTTTCTGAGGAATAAATAAAAATCCAAAAATAACTTTTATTTTGTGAGGAATAAATAAAAACCATGTAATAACTTTTATTTTCTAAATAATAAATAAAAATAAAAAAAATTACTTTTATTTTCTGAGGAATAAATAAAAATCATGAAATAACTTTTATTTTCTAAGGAATAAATAAAAATCCAAAAATAACTTTTATTTTGTGGGGAATAAATAAAAACCATGGAATAACTTTTATTTTGTGAAGAATAAATAGAAATAAAAAATAACTTTTATTTTCTGAGCAATAAATAAAAATAAAAAAAATAACTTTTATATATCGAGTAATAAATAAAAATCATGAAATTACTTTTATTTTCTGTGATATAAATTAAAAAAAAAAAATAAGTTATTTTTTGAGGAATAAATAAAAATCATGAAATAACTTTTATTTTCTGAGGAATAACTAAAAATTAAGAAATAACTGTTATTCTCTGAAGAATAAATAAAAATCATGAAATAACTTTTATTTTCTGAAGAAATAAATTAAAATCAAAAAATAACTTTTATTTTCAGGGGAATAGTTAAAAATCCAAAAATAACTTTTTATTTTCTGAGAAATAAATAAAAATCATGAAATAACTTTTATTTTCTGAGGAATAAATAAAAACCAAAAAATAACTTTTATTTTCAGGGGAATAGTTAAAAATCCAAAAATAACTTTTTATTTTCTGAGAAATAAATAAAAATCATGGAATAACTTTTATTTTTTGAGGAATAAATAAAAGTCATGAAGTAACTTTTATTTTCTAAGGAATAAATGAAAATAATGAAATAACTTTTATTTTCTGAGAAATAAATAAAAATCATTAAATAACTTTTATTTTCAGAGGAATAAATAAAAGTCATGAAGTAGCTTTTATTTTCTGAGAAATAAATGAAAATAATGAAATAACTTTTATTTTCTGAAGAAATAAATAAAAATCATGAAATAACTTTTATTTTCAGAGGAATAAATAAAAGTCATGAAGTAACTTTTATTTTCTGAGAAATAAATAAAAATCATGAAATAACTTTTATTTTCAGAGGAATAAATAAAAGTCATGAAGTAACTTTTATTTTCTGAGAAATAAATAAAAATTATGAAATAACTTTTATTTTCTGAGAAATAAATAAAAATCATGAAATAACTTTTATATTCTGAGGAATAAATAAAAGTCATGAAGTAAATTTTTTTTTATGGGAAATAAATAAAAGTCATGAAGTAACTTTTATTTTCTGAAAAATAAATAAAAATCATGAAATAACTTTTATTTTCTGAAGAAATAAATAAAAATCATGAAATAACTTTTATTTTCAGAGGAATAAATAAAAGTCATGAAGTAACTTTTATTTTCTGAGAAATAAAAAAATATCATGAAATAACTTTTATTTTCTGAAGAAATAAATAAAAATCATGAAATAACTTTTATTTTCAGAGGAATAAATAAAAGTCATGAAGTAACTTTTATTTTCTGAGAAATAAGTCAAAATCATGCAATAACTTTTATTTTCTGGGGAATAAATTAAAATCAAGAAATAACTTTTATTTTCTGAGGAATAAATAAAAATCAAAAAACAACTTTTATTTTCAGGTGAATAGTTAAAAATCCAAAAATAATTTTTTATTTTCTGTAGAATAAAAATATCAGAAAATAACTTTTATTTTCTGAAGAATAAATAAAAATCATGAAATAATATTTTTTTTTTGCTGAGGAATAAATAAAAGTCATGAAATAACTTTTATTTTCAGAGGAATAAATAAAATCAAGAAATAAGTTTTGTTTGCTGAGGAATAAATAAAACTCAGAAAATAACTTCTATTTTCTAAGCGAAAACTAAAACTCTGGAAATAATGAATTAAATGTAATTTTTAAAATAAAACTTATAACCTTAAGGGTTCCTGTATTTAACACTTAAATATTTAATTTCAATTGTACTGATTCTTTTTTCTACTACTTTCAAAAACAAAGTTCAAGTTGATTATTGAGAAGGTTTTAGCTAATTCCTATGAACACTTGGGCTAATGCAGATCATCAGAAAATCTTTGTTTCAAAAATTTATTAGAACAACTAAAGATATTATATCAAATTTCCATTCAATTGAATAAGAAGCTTAAATAAGTAAAAACTGTAACAAGAGTTCAATAATAACCTAGCCCTTTTCTAATTTCTTACTTCGTTTCTTACTTTGTCTGGCTTTTTTCCAACTCTAATTATATTAATTAATAGTTTCATCAAAGTTTGATTGCACTTCAATTAAAAAGTTCATTGCAAAACAGTTCCTGTTCCACTCCAATAATGGCTTAATTTATTTTCAATATTTAATGGAAATAAAACTGAATATGCTTTCTTTGTATAGGGTAAATTTTTTTTTTTTTACTCAGAGGTTTGTTAATGAATACTATGAAAGTCATTAAAAATATATATTTTATAAACCATTTTTACTTCTTAATTTCATTTTAAAATTTCGGTTAGCAACTTATGTTTGAGTAAGATTTTTTATATTCTTGTACCCGGTTCGAACATATTTGACTCTTTGACCTATTTAGCATGTTTAGTTTTTTTTTTGAGAGTCATAACAATCGATTAAAGAATTTCCATAAAATATTGTGTATAAAATGGTGATTGTAGTCTGAGTCAGAAAAATGTTTACAAGTGGTACAAACTTTTCAAAGAAGATCGAGAAGATGTGAATGACGACTAAACGTCTAACATGAGAATGAGAAAGTGAACAAATTGTTATGGAAATAATGAGAAAGTGAACAAATTGTTATGGAAAATCGTCTAATAACTATTACAGAAGTTGCTGAAGATGTCGGCATATCGGTTGACATAAAATGTTCTCCTTTTTTTGAAGTTCGTTACAAAATTGCTCAATTTTTATAAAAAAAAATTCCTCGTATTTTCTTATTATTTTCCCCCAACAACAACACCCTAATCATGCTTAGCCCTTACATACAGCAGATTTGTCACCCTGGTGTCTTTTTCCTGTTCACACGATTGAAGAGAACCATGAGAGAACAGCATTTTGCGGTTATTGAGGAGATAAACCCAAATCGCTGAGCAATATCAAGGACATAATTGAGGGCTCTAGTTGGCTGAAGTAGTTAACACGATGCTATGAAGCGGAGGGTCCTGAGTTCAACCCTGCGCTATGTCGTGAATATTGTGTTGAATTCTTCTGATCAGCATTAGTGCGTGGTTGTGTTTGTTGTTGCCAGCCTGTTTCAATGATGAAGGCATGGTCACTGAATATAATTGGCCGCCACTGACACGATCATGTACTAAAAAGTAGAGTAACAGCACCCACCTTCGTCGGTGCTATAGCAAAAATTAGCCGGCTAAGTAAAAAGGTTGAAATAGTTACAAAAAATTCTCTATCTCCTCATCTTCCTTCATCTGTCCCCTCAATAATATCCCCTCCTTTCTAGTTTCCTGCTGGTCCGAGATAAAAAAAAAGAATAACAAAATATCAAGGGCATTCATAAAACACTTTGGCACAATTATATTATTTATACTTCTAAAGAAATTATTGCTTTTAAATACGCATTTGCCTTTATTAAAAACTCTTTAGTATCTACTTGACCAACTGATGATGTTATTATGCTGTTGTACTTTTATGTGCAGTATTATATTCGAGTTAAGTCTGCAAAATGAATGTTATGCAAACAACTAGTTAAAAGGTAATTTTGCCAAGTACAAACTTATTTAATACTTGTTTGAGGGTGATGTAAGGATATAAGGACTTGAAATGTCCTTTACTTATTGTTTTACTTAAAATGCCATTAAGACCTGGAAATTGAGAACTTAAAATGGTCATTAAGTCTGGAGACTCAGAATTATAGCAGAGACACAAACCACATAATAGAAAACTATAAACATTTAGATGACTACCAGAATAGAATAGAATGAAATGGAATAGAACAAAATAGAATTGAATAGAATAAAATAAAATAGAATATATTTGTTCATATTGGGAATGGTTTCTATATACCCTGTATATAGGGGCCGGATGTTGGGCATCAAATTAAATTTTACTGATTTTGATAAAAATCATGAAAGTAAGAATATTTTATAATAAATAAATTATACATATACATTCGTTTAAAAATTTCTTTTCATGCTTTTCCTAATGAGTACAGCAGAAAATGTGAAATGAGCCAAAAATAAGATAGATTGCAAATGACTTCCTTTTTTTTCTAAATAAAATGCCAAAGTACATCACTGCCATTATCGGGGATAACTTGTTACATTGCCAACAAATTTCGCTGTTTGTTTTTAACATGTTTAACTAATGACACTGATAAACATTCTGTCCCCGTGTCCTTTAATGAAGTGGTGGTGGGTTGTTTGTGTATGTATGCCAGGCAGGATTTGTTTGTATTTGAGTGTGCAAGTTGGCAAATGAATTAATGTGTATGCAGATGATTAAAAAAATGGTTGGACGCTATTTTTTTTTTTTTTGGATTTCTATTTTTTTTTATTGTTCCTAATATAAAATACCCCGTTGTAAAGTAAGATTTTTATATTGTATATTTTTGTGGGAGGGAATGAAATTGAAACGACCCTAATTGGTTTTGCGAGCATTAAATAGAAAATTCAATTCAAACCTAAATTGAATATGAGATTAATAGAAATTTGTAAATAGAATATAATTGTGGCTAATGAAAAGACATTAATATCCTTTTTTTTATTAATTTAATGAATATACTAAACTTATTGTGGATGACTGGAACTAAAGGTTTTATTTCATTATAATGCCTGCATCTTGCTTACAAAATGAAATTTCATTTAAATGAGTGACTCTTGATTGGTGGCAGCAGTCGATCCTTTTAAATTGTCGGATATTTAATAGTTGGCAGCCCTGCCAGAGTAGCAATTTTGGAAGCACGAAGTGGATAATATTTTATTAAATGTCGAATTCATACAAAAATATTTCAATACAAAATTTTGTCAAATAAATAGTTTATAAATATAAAATATTTGTTTTATATATATAACGAAATAAGCGTAACCACTATTTTTTTTTTACAAACAAACGTGTTTTTAATATTCCGTGTGCAAGACCGACAATTGAAACGATAAAAGACAATTTTGATTGTTATATTGATTGTCTTATTTTAAAAATATTTTTCTAATATAAAAAAATTAAATCAGAAATTATTGGTTACGCTCTTTTCGTCAAATATTTGATAAATGTGAATGTAGGCTTAACTCATAAAAAATATTTTATGTTTATCAAATTTTTAATTGACAAAATTATGTACCGAAATATTTTTTATTAATTCGACCTTTAATTAAAGATTATCCACTTCGTGCTTCCAAAATTATTGCTCTGGCAGGGCTGCCAACTATTAAATACCTGAAGCTATGTACCTTAGAGCTCTAAACAATTAGACGACAACAGACTTTAATATGACTACAACTACAAAAGCAGCACGGACAACAACCTACATTATTGCCTCGGAAATAGCCATATCGCACACCTAGTTCAAAAGTGACTCAACTCCAAATTTTCATTTTTCTTTTTATATGCTTAAACTATACACAATACACTTGTTTATCTATAAAAAATATTAGTGTATTTTGTTGTTGTTAACTGTTGCTAACAATGCTAAATGGTCCAAAGTTTTTGTTTTTAACTATTTTTATTTAGGTCAAAAACTGATGATCGTTTTCGATTTCTGAAAAAATAAAATTTTGAGTTGAGTCACTTTTGAATTAGGTATGCGATATGGCTATTTCCGAGGCAATAATGTAGGTTGTTGTCCGTGCTGCTTTTGTGGTTGTAATTGTGGTTAAATTAGTTTCTACTTTTGTGAATGGCAATTAGAGTAATCAATACATAAAAAAAATATATACAAAAAATGTAAACTTGAAACTTTCAAGTTAAAAGTTATATATTTCATTTGACAAAAAAAAATTAAATAAAAAAATAAAAATTAAAAAAAAAATTTAAAAAATATAAAAAAAAAAAAATAAAAAAAATTAAGAAAAATAAAAAATCGGTTGGGCCAAAAAGTGTAAATTTAAAACTGGAATAAAACAAAAATGGGTTGAAATTTTGCCAAATTTATTTTATTGGTTGTTCAGTAAAATTGTTCCGGTTAGAAATGGAATATTATTTCATTCATATGGCTGCCGCGGCCGGCCTCACGGTTCCCCATTTGATTGCACTAATTTTTGAGCACCTTTTAGAGTATATGAGGCCGTATCATGATGCAATGGCATCATGATGTTGGCCTTCATATGCTCAATTGTCTCCGGTGTGTCGGCATAGCACTTGTTTTTAACACAAAATATTCCAACCGTGTCAAATCGCAGCTTCTTGGCAGCCAATTGTCATCACCATTTCGACTAATTAAGCGGCCATCAAACGTTTGACGCAATAAATCGATTGTGGTATGCTATGTGTGGCAAGATATGTGTGTGGCATGATATGTGTGTGCCTCAAATACGGTAATTTTCATTATTAACGTAACCACCGAGATGAAAGTGAGCTTCTTGAGAAAATATCTTTTTTTTTTTGGCAGAATCGATTTTCGACCAATTGTTTTTTTTTCAAGTAGACTTCCAATAAATACTCGAAATAAATTTCCAATTAAAGCTCGAGCGCAAAGCGATTCATTTCGTTCAGCGGAGATAATATATTGAATTTTGTGACAGAATAGAATGACATAAGTATTGCCAGATTCGAAATAACCGGTATTTAAAATTTAAACCGATAGATGTCCCACCCAATATATTTTTAAATTTTGCTAAATTTGAGTATATTTTTAAAACTGAAATATTTCACCACCGACGCATGTCTATAATAAACAGGTGCTTATCGTTATCGTTTTGATGGTGTCGTTTAAACAATTAAAGGCAACATCATTTGTAGTCGCGTAGCCATGTAGCCTGCTGCCGCCTAAGTGTTTATAGCTTTATTCATTAAACACATTCACGGCAGCAGGCTACCGACTCGACAACTACAGAATTAGAATACATGTGTTTATTTGAAAATGATTACTTTCATGGCTACACTGTAGGTTGTTGCCCGTGTTGATTTTCCATTTATGTGACCTGCTCCACGAAAAGTGACCCCTGCGCCGAAAATTTTCTTTTAAACTTTATGAGTGATTCTTATTGGAAAAAAACGCTCTTTCAAATGCCGCAAACCGCAAGTTTCTATGTCTTTTAGTTTTTTTTACAAATCACCTGTAAAGATGAACATAATTAATGAAAAAATTTAAAAATTTGTTATAAAAAGATAAATTAAATAATAATAAATAATAATAGATTCAATTCTATCGGCTTAAATCCAAAACATTGAAATAATTTTCATAGTGGCAACACTGCATAGTGAACATCGTACAAAGTACCAGAGAGTCGAAATACATCGCCAGATGTTCAGGTTGAAGGAAGAGTTGCATAATCATGCGCAAAACACGGAAAAACGAAGCGCTTTTTTTAAACGCGTTTTTCTCAATAACTTTTTTTCGGCGCAGAGGTTCCTTTTCGTGGAGCAGGTCACATATAGAAATGATTATTTTCATGGCTACACGGCAGGTTCTTGTCCGTGCTGCTTTTCACTTATATGGGAATTATTATTTTTAAGGGTACACTGCAGGTTGTTGTCTGTGTTACAGTTCCCATATAAACACATGTCTTTTATTTCTATAGTCGTGTAGTCGATAGCCTGATGTCGTAAATGTGCTTAATGCATTATTTGTATTTTTAACCATTGGATTTTATCTCTACTTATAATTGCTCAAACTCATACTATTTTAATTATAGATTTATATATTAAAAATAATGCTGTGTGTGTCCTTTTCTGAAAATATTTGTACAGAAACTGTTTAAGTAAATTGGATATCAATGGACATATTCATAAAAATCACAGCCTTCGATGTAGTTTAATACTTTAATTACATGTTTGGGAGTAAACAAAATCCTATTATACGCAAAATCCTACAAAAACTGTTATTGCCAATTTCTTTAATAACGTTTTAAATGGCTATTGTCTATGCACAATAACACATGGACACATGCGAACACGTATAGACATGAAAATGTGTGTGTGTAGCATTTTTAATATATGTAATTCTATTCGTTTAATTTGAAGCTTATTTATGAGTTAATCAATGGCTATTAAATTTTTTATGTTCTTCAGTTTTTTACACGAGTTCTTTTTTCTTGTTTAATTGTGATTTTATAATCTGTGGTTAAATGGCAGCATTATTAAATGGTGCTCTGGCATCAAGGACGGTTGTTGGTTTAAGGAGGACAATAATAGCAAAAAAAAAAAAAAAAATTAAATAAATAAATAAATGATGCAAAGGACAAAATTAAGCAATTAACTTAGTTGCCTTCTACGGCATTTTAATTGGAATTCGTGATATGAAAACATACATAAATAAGTATTAAAATAGCGATATGTGTAAAATAAAAAAATTTAAATTTTGAGGCCACATATCTTTTAAATGGAAAAAAATTTTTAAAAAATGGTACATGAAGAAAATAATCACACAGCGGCAACACAGGATAGAATCACACTTGGCCAATTTAAATTACATTTAATTCAATTACAATTACAAAATGTAATAATTATTACCAAAGTCTGGATATGATGTGTGTCATCAGTTTGGTGGTGATACAATTCTCGTATACAATTTCCTTATAAAATTTTTATAAGTAAAAATTATTAATCTAAATTTTCTATTTTTGATCATTAAATATGAATCGATCATTAGATATTAATTTTTATTTATAAACATGAAAGTGAACTTTTTATTTTTATTTTTCGAATTTATTAATTTATTATTAAGATAAGAATTTTATATTCAGACTCAAGTTCGAATCTGCCATTCGCAAATTATTGTTTTTACGAATTTTATTAAATTTAAGTTATTTTATTAAGAGAGGAATATTTTTATCATCA
This sequence comes from Linnaemya tessellans, assembly GCA_951800035.1. Lineage (NCBI taxonomy): Eukaryota > Metazoa > Arthropoda > Insecta > Diptera > Tachinidae > Linnaemya > Linnaemya tessellans. Next base: position 15,047,674 of record OX637533.1, on the reverse strand, counting down.
TCTAACTAGCAAAACGGATCAGTATTAATATCGTGACCGTTCCGCCATCTCTTTCTTTCTGCAACTTTTTCTACTTCCCACTGTAGTTCTAGTCTTTAGGAATATCAACTATTTATCTAATTTTTATTTTTTTTAACGAAATAGCATGTAAGAACTTTTTATATTCATTTTTTTAAGTTTGATAATTATAAAAATATTCTAAATATTCCTCTTTCAATAAAATAACTTGAATTTAAAACAAGTAAAAACGTTATATTCAACCGGGTCGAATCTTAAATGCCCTCCATAGTAAATAAATTTATAATATTTAACTTGGTCGGTCACAGTCCCTTTATATAATATCGTACGTCAACGACCACTAAAAGGGGCGGGGTTCAAAAATAGACTATATCATGTTTTCCACAGACGAACGTATGGGCATTTCTAGATCGTCTCAGACTTCATCACTGATCAAGAATATATGTATACACTTTACGGGGTCCAATTCTTTTTGGAGGTCACTAAAACTGTATTTTGTCGGGGTCTCCCTGGCAAGGGCTGTGGGGGGAGACATTTCACCTTAGCCATAAAAATCTAAAAATAAATGTTTGGGATAATTAAATACAAAATTTAAAAAAAATTTTTTTTGATAGGGTCATTTAGGGGGCAAAGCGGGCAGAGGGTGTAGGGCAGAGTAGTACCAGGTTAAAGCTTAAAAATGTTATTTTTAAAGAATGTAGGCTTAAGTAAAACAATTTGTTAAATTTTTACACTATTTTTGCATATAATAACGCCCACTAAAGGGGGCGGAGTCCAAAAAGTATTCGTTTTTATTTTATGGCTCCAAGTTCAACGCGTTGCACCTTCTTTGACATAAAAATACATAATTTGCTAAACAAAATTATAAAAAAACTTAAAAAAAAATTTTTTTAATGGTTGGTTTAGTTCTTCTTAGGGGAACTTTTTTCCCCCTGGCCCGATTTAGCCCGTCTCCGAACGTAACCTGTGATATCCTTCATGATATATTTATACCAAATTTCGAAAGTCTGGCTCTGGAGGGTGTAAAAATGCTTAAAAAAATCATTTCCTCATGGCAGATATGAACTTGAGTCTGATTAAAAATTCTAATCTTAATAATAAATTAATAAATTCGAAAAAAATTCACATATATGTTTATAAATAAAAATTAATAGCTTATGATCGATTAATATTTAATGATCAAAAATAGAAAATTATCAGCCACTTTGCGATTGCGCTTGAGTTTAGCGGAAAGCCCCATATATTTTTAAAGTAACATAAAATATATATGGCCTAGTTCATAAAAAAGATTTCATGTTTATTAACTGTTTATTTGTCAAATTAAGCTTTAATAAACATAAACTAGTTGTTTATGAATTAGACAGATTGTGCATATTTTATGAGTTTGTGTTTGTATGTCTGTGATTGTTATAAACATGAGACTGATAAAAACATATTTTAAAATTTATTTTTATTTCTTTTACAGATATCAATGTTACTGAAGACGTGCTTCACCAAAAAAACAAATTCACGACACTTGTTAATTATCTTTGCTAGACTTCGAATTTAAGGTAAGTGAGCATAATTTGCAATTTCTCATTATTTTTTATAATGACATTTTTTAACTTGCGTCAGTGTGCCTGAAAAAAAATAATTTGAATTTAATAAAAATTCTTAAAGTTGCAGATTTGAACTTGAGTCTGAATAAAATAAAATTCTTATTTTAACAATAAAATTAGGAGGGACAGTTTTTATAACCTCAAAAAAAGAATTGGATGGTATATTCACTTTGTCATTCCGTTTGTAACGTAGCGAAATATCCACCTGAGACCCCATAAAGTATATATATTCTTGATCAGTGATGAAGTCTAAGACGATCTGCGCATGTCCATCCGTCCCTCTGTGGAAATAACGATTCAGTCCAAATGAAAAGATCCAGACTCTTGAAATTTGGTATAAATATATCTGGAAGGATAGCACAGGTCAAGTTCGTAAATGGACTAAATCTGGGTCAGAGGGAAAAAGTTCCCCTAAGAAGAACTAAACCAACGCAGAAAAAACAACATGATTTTTAAAGTTTTTTGGTTATTTTGTTAAGCAAATGATATATTTTTATGTCAAATACGGTCCAACGCGTTAAACTTAGAGCCATAAAATCCAAAAAAAAATTTTTTTGACCCCGCCTCTTTAGTGGGCATTAGTATACGCAAAAATAGTGTAAAAATTTAACAAATTGTTTTACTTAAGCCTACATTCCATAAAAATGAAATTTTTATGCTTTAATGACAAAGCTGAGACGAAACCTGGTACTGCTCTGCCCTACCCCCTCCTCCCCCTTTGCCCCCTAAATGACCCTATAAAACAAAAAAAATAATAAATAAAAATTTAAAATAAATTTTACATTTAAGTATCCCAAACATTTATTCAAATTTGGGTAGAGAAACGTCTTAAAGGAACTTTTTCCCACCAAGTTAAACATTTTAAATTTACTTACTAAATTTTATTTTATTTTTTATCTTGGAGCAGCACTCAGGGGATGAGTGCCGGCGAAGTAAAAAGTTGAAATAGCTACAAAAAAACTGTCTATCTTCTCATCTTTCCTAATCTGTCCCCTCAATACTATCCCCTCGTTTTCAGTTCCGGTGCAATGCATTGCATATATAGGGGTCAGCTCCTGAGTACTGGTCCAAGATAAAAAAAAAAAAACAGCATAGTCGGCTAAAACGAATGCAACAGCATTCATTATCTGTTTAGGGCTCTCATTAATTTTTAATTGAAATCTCTTTTTTTAGTTTTAGTGTAGCGCACACACATTAAAAAGGCATGTTATTTGCGTAGAGAATGTTGCTTGCAACAATCGTTATCAATATAAATTTTGCTTAAGCTAACTTTACGTACATTGTGCTCTACGCTGCAGTAAAATGACTCGTACTCGGTATTTGTTGTAAAATCAATCAGGCTAAAGAAACTCGTTTGTTTCTGTATTAATCCATGTGCTGCATGCAGCTTAATAAAGCGTTTTATGATGGTGTTGTTATTACTTCGATTGCATATTGCGTGCAACATGTTGTCATTTTATTATTAGAATTCTCAGAGTTTGTTACTTGGGTGGAATGGGGAATCATCATCATCATGAGGCAGCAAACATCATTATTATCAAGAGCAGCACAGACAAGTGCAAAAGCTTCTTTATCGTATTGCCTGCCTGCCTGCATTGGTAACCTCCTCGTATTTGCGGTCTGAGTGTTGTTGACGTTTAGGAGCTTAACATGCAACTTGTTTTACTCGTCTATTACAGTTGGTTTCTCTGATTTCTTATGCTTTTTTAACCAATATTTTGTTTTATTTCAGTTTGTAAGAAAGAATGATGAGTGTATGTGCATGTGTTTGAGTGTATTTTTGTTTTCTTTTTTTTTCTTTCTTTCATTATTTCAAAAACAGCTGCTGGAAATATGTATTTGTGTCACATACAGAATCTATAAATTATCATAGTCAAGCACACATTTGAACACTGCTACAAACATTTGAATGCAGCCGAACGCATATACACTCTCACACACATATGCATCCATACAAGTTCATGTATTCAAATTCAAACATTCACGTAAACTGATGCAAATACTATTGCAATTCAAGTTAAACTAGAAATTTGAATCAATTGCTTGAGCACAAGTGCATTTGAAAATTTAACGAGTTTTTGTTCTTGTTTTTTGTTTTTTTATGTTGTCTTTGTAACTATTTTGCTGGTAAAATATTATTTTTGCACTATTCATTCGTTTTGTTTATGTTCAGAGTTTTTAAGTCGAATACCATCAAATTTTACTTATATGCTACACGTTTGTAATTGATCAATCGTTTCATAATACATTACAGTGGTTGACAAATTTTTTTAAAAATTTACGTCTTTAAAAAGCTTTGTTATACAAAAATAAAACCTTTCTAAACTTAACTTAGGTACTATAAAAGTTACTAGAAATTACCTTAATTAAAACAAAAAATTATCTTTTATAAAAAGTACCTATTAAGAAAGTACTTTTTACAAGAGTTTATACCTCTTGTATCTTCTTTAACAAATACGTTTTATGAAAAATAGCTTTTATAAAAAGTAGCTTTCTAAAAGTTACATTTAATGTAAAGTATGTTTTATGAAAAATTTATTTTTTATGAAAAATTCTTTTTATATAACAAGTAACTTTTTTATAAAGAAGTTCTTTTTATATAAAAAGTACCTTTTATATAAAAAGCAAAATTTTTATAAAAAGATAATATATTATAAAAATTTACTTGTTTATAAAAAGTATTTCGTTATAAAAAAAATTTTTTTTTTGAAAAGTTCTTTTTATATAACAAGCACCTTTTTTATAAAAAGTACCTTTTATATAAAAAGCAACATTTTTATAAAAATATCATATTTCATTAAAACTAACCTGTTTGTAAAAAGTATTTCGTTAAAAAAATAATTTTTTTTTCATGTAAATTTTTTTTATAAAAAGTACCTATTTCATAATAAGTAAATTTTTAATAAAGTGATATTTTTTTATGAAAAGTACTTCTTTTAATAAAAAAAGTACTATTTTATGAAAAGTAATTTTCTGTAAAAACTACATGTTTTGTAAAAAGTTCTTGCTTTTATAAAATGTACCTTTTACAAAAAGTACTCCTTTATAAACAGTTTCTTTATGTTAAAACTACCTTTAGAAACATCTTTTTAGAAAAGTAATTTGTATAAAAGTTACTCTTTTTTACAAAGTAAATTTTTGTAAAAAGTACTTTTTAAAATAAAAATAATTTTTTTTTGAATAGTACAAATTTTATAAAAAGCTAATTTTTTAAGTGCTTTTCATAAAAAGTAGATTTTGATTAAAAAAATACTTGTTTGTATAACGTTTTTTTTTATAAAAAGTAGCTAAAATAATTGTAAATTTTTTAAAGAAAAGTTTCTTTTTTAATTAAAAAAGTACTTTTATATAAAAAGTATGATTATTATTATTATTATTATTATTATTATTATTTGTACTTTAGAAATTAAATTTGCAAAGTATTGGTATATAACAAGTAATTTTCTGTAAAAAGTACATGTTTTATAAATAGTTCTTGTGTTTATAAAATGTACCTTTTATAAGAAGTACTTTTTCTTATAACAAATTTCTTTTATTTTAAAACTACCTTTTATATTGTATAAAAAATAACTTTTTTGAAAATAATTTTTTTTGCAAAAGGTAATTTTTTTATAGAAACTACTTTTTTATAAAAAGTACGTTTTTATAAAAAGTACCTTTTTTTAATAAGAATTTTTTTGTAAAAGGTATCTACTTTTTTATAAAAAGTAGTTTTTTATAAAAAGTACTTTTTTATAAAAAGTACTTTTTTATAAAAAGTACCTTTCTGAAAAATCACTTTTTTATGTAAAGCACTTTTTATAAAAAGTACTTTTTTATAAAAAGTACTTTTTTATAAAAAGTACTTTTTTATAAAAAGTACTTTTTTATAAAAAGTACTATTTTATTAAAAGTACGTTTTTAACAAAAGTAGTTTTTGATAAAGACGGACTTTTTATAAAAAGTAGTTTTTGATAGAAAAAAGTACTTGTTTGTAAACCGCACTTATATATATATATACATATATATATATATACATATATATATATATATATATATATATATATATATATATATATATACTATATATATATATATATATATATATATATATATATATATATATATATGTATATATATATATATATATATATATATATATGTATATTTTTTTTTTTTTCTTTTTTTTTCTTTTATTGTAAACTGTCATTTTGTTTTAAGAACGACTTTTTTTTGGAGAAAGTAAATGTTTTATAAAAAAGTCTTGCTTAAAATTATTATTAATAATATCCTAGGAAATAAACATAGTCTTTGCATTAAGAGTCCTTTAAAAAGTTTCTTATGGAACCCACTGTGGCTGTATAGTCTTAACACAAAAATAGATTTTTGTAATCATGAGCAAAATATTATTTAATGGAAGTATGTATGTATATGCATACATACATATGTATGTGTGTTATGTATACTATTAATATGTGAAAGTAAACAGTTGTTTGCCAAGAGGTTAGTATACAAATATAAATAAATACGTATGATAGCAATTTATGCACTTTGTAGCTTATTTTTAAAGAAAATTATAAACCAAGTTAATGTTTCTTTTAGGATTTAAGGTTTTCTATAACATACAAAGAAATTTAACAATTCTCTAAGAAAAATAAATATGTATTTCAATTTACTTTGGACACATTTGTGTGTTTTTAACAAGTGGTATAATAGTACATTTTCATTTAAGAAAAAAACTTTTGTAATAAATTACTTTGCATGCTTCTGACAAATACAAATGTCGCCCAGCAAAATAAACAAGAATACAAAAGTTTCAACTTTAGTGTTATTAAAAAGCTAGATTTTTTAAAACAATTACATACACAAAACAAAAACCATTTAATTAACTTCAAAGTAATTTCAGCGTAAAGAGGAAGAAAACAAATTTGAAAACGAGAAGAAAAAAAAAACAATTTGCTAAATTAGTTTAATTGTGTTTTTTTTTAGTGTTGCGAATTTTCCAACTCTTTGCCAATTTCACAAACTCCCAAATGCAACTTCAGTTACCAGTTTCCGCAATAAATTTAACGGTCTTCAAAGTTTTACCCCTCCCCAAAAACCATCGTGTGACTATCAACATCGACCGACCGCCAAATACTCAAGTCAGAACGAGCACATATGAATGTAGTTTGAAAAGTTGTTGCATTTGGCATTGCGGCTTTTGGTTCTTGTCTCGCTAAAACAGCAGCAGCAGCAGCTGAAGCAGCAGTAACAATATCCAATGCTCACATTAGCTGGCTGCCATAGTTAAAGTATTCATTTTCCTACCTTGACCATGATCAGTTATGGAAAATGCAACCATAACTTAATACTCATGGTCATTTATTTGCAAACACAAACAACTGGAAATCTTCAATAGTTGATCATCAAGATCATCATCGTCATTATCATTAGCAGTTGTAATAGCAGCATTATAATTATAAATAGCAGACCAGTATTTTATTATTTTACTTTTTTACGCTTTATATTTTTTTATTTTAATTTTATGTGTGGCTATTTTTAAATTCATTTCGATGAAGTTTTTATTACAAGCAAAACTACAAGAAAAGGCTACAACAAAAGGAAGGCAGCAGAAGTTTTTTTTTTTTAAATAAAAGTTATTCAATACCGTAGAAGTTACATTTGGATTTGATACGTCTGGAAATAGTACAGAGAGAAACCAACTCAACCAGATAACTTCCGGCTAAAGTCGTTTGTTTTGAAAAGATTTTCCATTGAGTTTTTTTTTCAAAAATTTGTTTAAAAAGTAATACTCTCATATGCGTACCTATTGCTTAATGTATTTCAGCTAATTTGTTTTGCACTTAAAGTTGTATAAATAGATCCAGATAAATAACAACTTCTACTTGTAAAAAAGAATAAAACTTAATTAACGACTTGCATCGATTTTATCACAAGTTATTAAACTTTAGCCAAGACAGTCAACGATGGGAAACCATACAGTGATCGAATTATGTAATAATGCACCTGATATTATTAAAATTAATTCCAATAATTAATATAAAGTTGGAGCTAAAAAATACAAACATTGATTGTGATTTGTGGCATATATTCCAACCTCAAAATATTTTTGTGTTCTTTTCTAAAAATAATCAAAATTTTTCAAAACAACTGGCTCCTTTCATATTAAAAAAAAGGTAAATAAGGTGATTTTAAACACAAATTAATGTTTGTGTATATAATGCTTTAATGGTGCTTACTTTTTTACATGCATTTGCATCGGTAATTTTAAATTAAAGTTAAGTGTAAAATCAAGAAATTATTTATGTTCTATTGAAATCATAAAAAGGCATCATTTGCCAGGGTATCAATTATATAGAAAAGGCTTTTATTTATAGGGTAAATTTTTCCCCCAGAATATGCAACTTTTTATATATTTTGTTGCATGTATGCCATCCTCAAAATATTTTTGTGTTCTTTTCAACAAAAAAAATTCAACTTCTTTCAAAACAAGTTGTTTGCTTCATAATATTTTGGAAATATATATACATATAATAATTTCACACTTTTTGCTTATATGTTTACATGCGTTTGCATCGATAATATTAAATTAAAGTTAAGTGTAAAATCGAAAAAGTATTTATGTTCTATTGAAATCATAAAAAGGCATCTTTTGTGAAGGCATCAATTATATATGAAAGCTTTATATTTATGGGGCAAATTTTTTCCCCAGAATAGAAAAAAATTTTATTTTTTATTTTAAATTTATTAATTAAAGAATTTTCATAAAAAATATTTCTGCTTTATAAAACAAATTTTGTACCGAAATCTGTTTTATAATTAAAATATTTTTTATGATAAGACCTTTAAAAACAAACCTTTATATTTATAAAATTGAAAATAATTTTTAAATGTAGTATTTCATTCCAAATTATTTATAAAAAATTTTTTAAAAGTAGATTTCAAATAAATATTATTTTTTTATGAAAATGAGATAGATTGAAAAAATATAACAAATGTTTTTAGCACAGCAGCATGTACAGTCGACTCCGCTTTAGTGAAAATAATCAAAACCCAATTTTTTTCAGTTATCCTATTTTGTCTCTAGAACATAGTTCGGAATACTGAAATTTGTTACAGTTAAGCGTACTGCTTAAAATCAGTAAAACAATATTTTTCATTCCTCGAAAATGTGTAGCCACCCACTTGCATTAACAATATAATAGAAAAATACAACAACATACGTAAGAGCGAAAAGGACAAATACATACATTTTGTATTTAATTTTTTAACGGACATGCACAATTTTTTTGAGCCTTAAGTTATGCAATCGATTTCTAATAAATAAATTTGTCATTGTTTATTTTTTCACTAAAGCGAATTAAGTTTCATACAAAACGTATTTGTGGGCTTGCTTTTGGTTTTCAGTTATACGATATTTTCAATAAAGCTATGTTTCGCTAAAGCGAAGTGAATAAGACTAGTTGCGTTTAAAATCTGTGCGGGGATTTGTATCGCTTTCAGTAATCCGATTTTTTTCAATAAAGCGTGTTGCGCTAAAGCGGATTCGACTGTATTCCTATTAGGGGCTTTTCCGGTATTCCCTTCCCCGGAATTCGTGGGAAAGTAATTTATTATCATATCTGTGCTTTTCCCCCATACAATTCCCGGGATTTAAAGTGGTAATAATTTCGATGATATTTTTCATAAACGAAGTTTTTATAAATATCAAAGAAGTTTCCGATACAACAATGAAAATTGTAAAACTTTTTAAAAAGAGCTCTTTAAAAAACATTAAGCTTCCCATACACGTTTCAATCTAATTGGCAACTTAGTCGATTGTTGTCCAAATCATGAACTTATCGTTTTGATTTTTTTCAAGTTCTTTAGTTACCCCCAGTTTTTGACTTCTTATTTAAGTACAAAATTAGTTAATTTTTCCATAAACTTAAGTTATGTTTAAATACACTTTCAGTTTTTCAGTCTAATATTAATTTTGGTATTTAATTGTGATAAAAGTATGGTAGCACAAAAAATGGTAAGAAAAATACTGCAAATGATACAATAAAATTACTTTCTTACCGACGTTTTGTTTCAATGAAGAGCTGCTTTACCAATTTTCAAGTTGTTGAATGTAAACAAACTATGAAAAACACATGGTAGTATGAAAAATTTAAATTGAATTTATATGTAAAATGTGGGACATTTAAATCATATTTAATTTTGAAGTGAAAAACAAAATTTTGTATTTAAATAGTACTTAATTTGAAGTTAAAAACTGGGCATAAGTATTGCAATTCGATTGTGCTACGTGTGTTCAAGTCTCTTGATCAGCTGTTAAACAAAACATTCTTTTGATCAAATATGAAAAAAAGAAAATATATCTTTTTTATTCATTGGATGTATTTTTTAATGAAACATTATAAATATGTTATATAATAAACTTAAACACTGACTTAAATTTCAATTGTTAAAGTTTTTGTTTTTCTATCACATTTATTTAGAACCTGTTTTAAAATGAAAAATTAGTAATGATTTATTAGTGGAAAAATTTTCGGAATATTCCCCCTTATTCTGTACGTCAACGTTACTTCAACACTATATCAAAAATAGGACACTTACTCACTCCTTGCGGACAACAATTAACTTCTTTTGACATCCTGTGACTGCTCTCTGAGGTCTTGAATATAATAGGAGGCTGTTAAAAATTGTCAATTGCTGAAGAAAAGTAATACAGACGTGTCATATTTTTGGTATTGTCTCGACATGACGTGACAAATAGTTATAGAATAAGGAGATTACAATTTTATGTAGTTATATCATTAGTTTCCTTAATGTGCGGAAAATACCAGAATCCTGGGATTTTTTTATTTTTTTTTCTCTTTCCCGGGAAACAAAAACGTACTAATGTACTTAAGTATAAAATTCAAACCAAAAAAAGTTTGACTTAGGTATGATGGAACAAAAAAAAAAATTCAGAAAAATGGGACATGAAGAAAAATAATCAAACGGTAACACGGGTATTATAACAATAACATGTTAACATCAGGTTGATACACTTCTCGTATCCTTTTTCACAATAAAATTTGTGTAAATAGGAACTGTTATCAAATTCAACTAAGCCACCTAATAAGTGGTGACAAACACAATACACATGAGCACTGATGATGAAAGGGTTGCGTCTTTCGAAAACAGCTGTTCTGCTCGGCTGTGTAAGTTGCATAACAAAAACTGATGTTAACTTGCCTTTGTGCCTTGGAATATTTATCATGTCTTTCTGAGATTTAATTTAAAAATTTTGAACAATTAGCCTATAAAATCTTAATTCAATTTATTATAGCAATATAAAATGTTCGTTAAAATTCTTACTACATGAAAACGTACTAAATTTACAAAGATATTTGAGGTTATGTTTGGTATTTGAATGATGAGCCCTTATTAAAGGATTACAATAGGTTCATAGCATATATAAAAATACTATGGTGGTTTCTAAAACTGTTTTAAATAATTTTTTTTTGCTATTGCCAATTGTTTATAAGAAATATTTTATTTCTTTTTGCAATATCATTAAGAAAATGAAAAAATAATAATGAACACAAAGTCAAGACAAATTTGCATGAAAGCGCAAACATTTAAACATTAAAAAACAACTACTTGTACCTACTAAAAATTAAAACAAATATTTAACTTAAATTAACTGAAAAGCATGTTCAACTGACTTGTAAAATTTGAATAAATATTTGCTTTTAATTTCAATAATAAAATGAACATGCAAACGCACAATCAAACAAAAAAAATAAAAAATTAACTTAAAAAGCCAACAAAATTATTTGACATGAAAGAACATGCTTAAACTTGTTAGCAAGTGCATTTGATAAGAAGACAACAAGCAAACTATTTTGCCGACTTGTCATCTTAAATACTTTTTAACTTTTGAAAACTTCAGGGTTTTCTGGTTGATGTGGTATGGCATCAAACCGCAATTCATTGTGTTAAAAATTTGTGCAAATATGTACATACACTTAAATACATACATATGTATGTACTGGGTATGTGTGCAGGTATAACAAATATGCAATTAAATTGTAATTTTTTTTCAACGTATTTTATGAAATTATTTAAACCACTTAAAGAACAGGTTTTGAGGGAAGACAATAATTTAAGAGCAAATGAGTCATTTGCCTCAAATGGTAATTAATGCAAATAATTGTATAAATATACGAAACAAACAAAAATTTCACTTTGTTTGTTAACAACTCAATAGGCACATGCCAGAGTTTGGACCACAAGCAATGCTACTACATGGTCGTGTGATAGGCGCTGTAAAGTACAAGTAAATATGTAGTAATTCGTGCAATAAAGCCGCTTTTGAGGTTTCGCATATGAAATTTTGCAAAAAGATTACTGCATTTTGACAAACGCATAAATGTGTAACAGACTTCCCGCCTGTGGTGAGAATTACAATAAACGCAGAGACAAACACAATAACTAAAGAATTTAATGATGGGGATGTATAACGAATAAAAATTTCACAACCAAAAACTAAAAATAAATACAAGATTCAGTTCTACTATGGAAAATGCCTGTGACCGCGTATACACTGGAGTACAAAACAAGCAAAATAATAAAAAAACGCACGCGTTGAAATGCGATAAGAAAGCGTAGAAAATTGCACGCATGCAGTTAGTAACACGATAGATTTCATCTTACTGCAACTCAACTAACACAAGCAACAGAAAAATGCAAATAAATAAATAGAAAATGCACACAAAAAATAAATGAATATGCATGGCATACAATCCATGTGCGAAGTGTGTACAAAAAGTTTATAAAATTTTTATTTTCGACAAATTAATTAAATTAATTACATTGTGCAATGTAAACAATTTTATTAATAGCAAATAAATAGATTGTAATTTTACTGCCTTATTCATAAAAAAACTGCCTTATAAAGGGTTTATAAAACAAATTTTGTATGGAAATCTATTTTATAAACCTTTTATAAATCAAAATATTTTTTTATGAATAAAGCCCTTACCCCCTTATTCATAAAAAGTATGAGAGTGTAATAACAGCGTAATAAAACAAAATTTCATATGAAATTTGCTCCATTACACTTTTATAAGCCTCTCATAATTTTTTATGAATAAAGAGTTTAGCCTTTAGAATTTCTAAAGAATTGGATTACGAAATTTCTTTAAGTGAATTTACACAAAATGATTTTAAATAAATCCATCTCTTTTGATATATTCTAGCAAAATTCTAAAGGCTAATCCCGGTAGAGGAAACAAAAAAAAAAGCAAGAACAAAAATAAGCATATATAAAAGGTGGACAAATTTGAGGTTAGGAAGTAAATTGGCCTAAAACACATTTATTTTTCTTACAAAATTCAATTTTATTGATACCAATGTAAAGTAGAGATCGGGGAATTAATAATGAAATATGATGTCGGGCAAATGTCCAATTCTGGCACGTCGATAGACGTGCGCTCTTTTCACAAAATGTTTGAAAAAATTTTGCAACAAAACCGCACTTATCTCGTTAATGCAGCGCCTAATTTCATCGTTCTCAGCGTCAGTTGTTTGTGGTTTGTTCACCTAAACGCAATCTTTCAAATGGCCCCAGAGAAAATAATCCAGTGGCGTTAAATCACAAGAACGAGGCGGCCAATTGACATCGCCAAAATGGGGAAATTACGCGACAGGGAATTTCTCATGCTATAACTAAATAAATTGGCCGGTTGTGTGGCTTGTGGCGCTATCTTGCTGAAACCAAAAGGTTAGTGATGTCCACATCAGCCAATTGTGGCCACAAAAAATCGGTTATCATAATTTGGTAGTGCAGACGGTGACGGCGTTTCCTTGCTCATTTTCGAAAAAATACGTGTCGATAATGCCGCCTGACCATAAACTGCACCATACGGTTATTTTCTTTGGATGTGAAGGTTTTGAAGGACTGTTTGTGGAGTTTATGAGCCTCATATACAACAATTTTGTTTGATTACATAATCGCCTAATTGAAAATGAAATTTTGTTGAAAGATGCGTTGTTTTCGTTAAAGTAAATTTTTACAATTAAAATTCTTTGCTTAAGAGTGCAGCGTTCCACGGTTAAAATTTCCCAACTTTTTACTAAATAACTGTCAAAGGATAATAGTACCAATGCTTGACATTTCATTATTTGACAGCCAATTTACTTCCTAACCTCAAATTTGCCCAACCTGTACTTTCATGTATCGCCTTGTGAAAGTTTTCCTGTAGGATTCCATTTTCCATTTTCTAAATTGTCAAAGTTAAACGGCACAAAAAAAAATTGGTAATTTTTACATTTTACATAGCGAGTGTTTTTTCAGCTGCATGACATCTATAGATATCAATAACTATAGTTTGACAGCTGAGAATGTCAAACTGTGTTGACATTTTTGTTTATTAATGAAAGTCACAAATAATCGTTTAGTAACACCTAAAAATTTTTTTTAATATAATTTAATTTATTTTAAAAAATATTTCATTCTCCTCGGCCTCTCCTCTTACGTGGGATCTAACTCCTCTCTAGTACTTGGTAAAGTTATTGCTGTACGCCAATAAACCTTGAAGCATTGTAATCCAATATTTCAGTATTATTATATGCAACCGTAGTGTGTGTTAATATAACGTTACGTTCTGCTAGATTAAACGATATTAATTAACTTCTCTGCTCTTGTCGATCGCATTAAAAGTACAAATTTCAATTGATATCGAATATGTTAATATGTCACTTGTGTCACTTTCTTATCAAAAATAATTTTAAAAAATAATAAATCAAACAGTGAAACAGATTATCTTTAATATTTTTAAATAGAAAATACTTTGATAATGAAACATGTACTATTTGTTTAAATAAAAAAGTGTGTTAAGGATTGATTGATGGAATCGTTCAATGTAGCCTTGGAATTTTCATATCACAAGTTGTGGATCTTAAATAGTTGCGTGTGATAGAAAAAAGAAATTAAAAAAAAAGTCAGCACCACTAAAATTAAAAAGTTAAGAGAATAAAATATTAATTCTAAACTTAAAAGGCTTAAATTTTTATTCCTATATTAAATTCAATTAAGATTGATTTGCTAATTGTTGAAAAATATGTTTTAAATTTAGAAAGAATTAAGGAAAGTTATCATCAGCTTTTTAATTATTTAACTTGCACAGCAGGGAAGAACAACTGTTTTCAAAAGCCGCTACATTTTCATGGTCAGTATTCATATGTACTTCGGTTTGTCACCGCTTATTAGATGAGTTAGTTGACCAACAAAAATATATATAGGTACTACCGATGAAAGTGTACCGGCTTTCGAACGGTGTAGGGTATATAAAATTCGTAGTGAGTACTGTGCATCGTAAATTCAGATTTTATCTTGAGTTTGATAAACACTTTTATATGGCAAATAATAATTTTTATTACACATATATTTTTTAATATTTCTAATTTTAGAAATTTTATTTTAATAAAGTAAATACCTACTTTAATCTCAGCAAAATTCTTAATATAAATTTAATTTGAAATAGGAATAAATTGCAAAATGTTTCTAAAGCATTTTATTAAAGCGAATAATATATATAAAGCGAATAATTTAATTTTATAAAATTTTCTTTCCAATAAAGCCCGTTTCATTGATATTAACTGTGTTATTCATAAAAGATATTTCTGTGTTATAAAGGGTTTATAAAATAAATTTTATATGGAAAACTGTTTTATAAATCTTTAATAAATAAACAATTTTTTTTTTGTGAATAAGGCTTTAAAAAAATATATTTCTTTAAGGCCTTATTCATAAAAAATATTTTTGATTTATAACAGATTTATAAAACAGATTTCTATATAAACACTTTATAAAGCAGAAATATTTTTATGAATAAGGCAGTTGTTTTATTATGTGTCTTATTAACGGATCTTGCCACTAAAATAAAATTTGCAAACTCTAATATTCGAATTATGATAGAAAATACTTACATTTTCTACTCTATTCCCCACCAAAAACTAAGTGAATAAATTAAAGGGAAAAGTGAAAAAACTCGCTGGAAAAAAATCATTCACGATCAGGGGAATTTAATTTTAGCGTGAAACCATTCCCGGGGAATTTTTTCATGATTGCAATTTTAGGGAAAAGGGGGAAAAATTTCGGGGGAAAAATTATTCGTGATAGGGATGAATATGTTTGAAGAATTTTTTTATGATTAAATTCAAGTTATTTTATTAAGAGTAGAATATTTAGATTAGAAAATTTTTATAATTATCAAAAAATTATTGTCATAATAACAATTTCTATTTGTATTAATTAATCAATATTTCATTGACCATCGATTAAATTCTGCAAGAAAAAAAACCTGATTAAATAATAAAAATTTAATTTAAAAAGACTTTAAATTTGTGAAAAATAACTCTTCAATTTAATTTATTTAAACTTTTAATTGAATAACTCCTGCACCAACTCTCGTATATTTTTCCGCATTCTATTCAATGCTAATTGTTTTATACTCGTCTATGAATTACCAACTTTAGCGTGCAACTTCAACATTTGAGGAAGAAAAAAAAAACATGTCGTGTTATTTCGAAATTTCCAACAATTCTGTTTGTTTGTTAAATACACCAATTTTTTTTCTTTCTTAATGGTTGGAAATATTTTTTGTTTTCTTTAAAGCTTTTTGTCGGCTGGCATAAGAGAAAAATTGGCAAACGACTGCCTAAAGGTCATGGCAAAAGGTGTTTCCCAGTTATGATGCTCACATGATTTGGCTGCTGCTGCTGATGGCACATTAGGAAGTTGTATAGTTAAGCAGTCATAAATCTAATATATTTTACAAATAATTTTTTGTTTTTCGTTTCTTAAATCTTAACAAAAAGTCTTGTTATGCAAGTGGCGTGCATATATGAAAGTAAAATTTCCATGCCTGGGATGAAATGTTTACGAGAAGTATGAGCAAAAAAGGAACTTAACTTTAGCTGGCGCCATCTAGACAGTCAATATTTAACTTATGGCTTATTCTTCTTGGGTTAAAAAGACTTTTTAAAGGCGTTGCAAATTTCTATAAAACGGTCGATGCGCAAGTAGCATATATATATATGAAAGTAAAATTTCCATCCCTGGAATGAAATGTTAACGAGAAGTATGAACAAAAAAAAAACGGAACTTAACTTTAGCTGGCGCCATCTAGACAGCCAATATTTAACTTATGACTTATTCCTCTTGGGTTAAAAAGTATTTTTAAAAGCGTTAAAAATTTCTATAAAAAGTTTTTAAAATTTGCTCACTGCGAAGTAAAAAGACAGATAATGTTAATTTTTGAAATTAAAAAAATATATTTTATGTTTCTACTCACACTCATTTAGTTATTTAATCATTTAATTACTTGTGTTCTGCACTGTAATGCGGTTTGCAATTTCATAAAAGCGCCAGGAAAATTTCATATTTTGGTACGATTTAATTAATAAATTCATTTATGTAGATGCGAGTGACATTATGACATTTTATTCATATTACAAACTTGAAAAAAAAGAAAGCAAAAAAAAGAGAAAATTATTGTTATCCAACCAACAGTCAAACAAAACATGTCACATGTTCAACACTTCTCGTTCGTCTGGTAAAATGTCAATAAATATGTATTTCATTTCATTGCATTTTCATTTTATATTTCACTTTATTCTTATTTTTATTTTTTTAATAAATATGATGAACAAGTATGAATGAATGTTATTTAATACAGGAAACATTAAGCAAATAAAAACAAAATGCAAAGTGTTAAAATTGAAAATTTATATGTTTGAAAGGTTGAATTTCATTTGAAACAAAAAGGTAGAATTGATATAAAATGTATATTGAATTTTAGGAGTTTTAGAAATATATTCATATAAATAAATAAAGCAAATACTAATACAATTGTAATGTTTGCAGTAAAACTAAATCAATAAAACAACAATTCAATGTAAATATAAAATTTTATTATTTTGTGAATTTGTTATATAGGTAGATGTGTTTATTAAGGGATTTATTTGAAATTGGTGCAAAGAAATTGATTGAATTTATGGGCTCACAAATTTTAGTTCATATATATATGTTTTCATCATATTTAAGAACAAATGTTTCATTTGGAAATGAGTAACAATATAGGAAACTATTCAAAGAAGAGGATAATATAGTGTTCAGACATGAATTTTTAATTGAGTCAATAATAAGTTAATTGAAAAGTGTTCACACATACTCAATGTAGCTAACTCAATTAGCGTTTGACAGCAGCTGACAAAAGCTGTTGTTTACATTCCTGCTTCACTGGCGTCGTTCCATAAAATGCGCTTTCTTTTTGCCTTTGGACCTGTTCTTGTACGAAATAAATTTTTTATTTTTCATTTGTTTTAATTGTTAATTTAAAAATTTTATTTTAAAAACTCACCCTTGACTTCACCCTAAATACTGAAATGTTGTAAAATTCCTTTTAACTAAAAATGGAAACATTGATTCCTTTGTTTTCTGTAATTTATTTCTATATGCATATATTTTAATAGCTACAAAATCAGTTTGCAGACAGATACTTTTTAATTTACTTATATTGTTTGTTGAGTTTCTTTTTCAAAGCAATTAGTTCATTGGCTACACTAAGAAGTTAAATTAAAAACAAAAATCTTGGTTATTTTGTAGAGTTCTGCAGCAATTGAATTTTTTAATTTAGTTCACTTGTTGTTATGCTGCCCTCATTTAATTTGTTAAATTTCTTAAAGACTCTTCAAAGAACCAGAAACAACAAACTACACAAAATTTCAATTACTTTTTAATGTAAAAAAGAAGAATTTTTAAGTAATGATAAGACCCGGTAGGAAATTAATTAAAAGTGCTTTAAATTTTCAAATCGTATTTGGCAAATTTTTTCGAATTCAAATAGACTCTGTCGGAAGAAGTAAACAACTATTCTATGCCTTTCTACGGAATCTCGTTTTTTACTATGATATTTAATTTGGAATATTTTTGTGTATCATTCAATTCATACCATGATTTTTTTCATGTTTTTTTTTAACCGCAGTTAATTTGTCTGCATTTCATTGACTGTTACGCCAATTCATTAGTCGACTTTAACTCAATTTCATTATGGGAACTTTCAAAAACCATTTAAGAATTACATAAGAGAAAGCATCTCCCTCCTTTAATGCATCAAAGTCATATCTCAAAAAATATAAATTTTTTGTTATTTACTATTTATTTTGTGCAATCGTATTTGAAACATTTTCAAATCTTTAATTGCATTTTTCCAAATTAAATCTTATTCACAAACCAATCAAAAACCATTTGAGAAGTACATAAGAAGAAGCATATCGCTCTTATTACAATATAGTCATATCTCAAAAAATTAAAATTTGTAGTTTTTTATTTTGTGCAATCGTGCATTATCAAAATCTTAACCGCACTCTTCCAAATTAAATCCAATTCACAAACTTTCAAAAATCATTCGAGAATTACTTAAGAGAAAGCATATCCCTCCTTTAATGCAACATATGTAGTCATATCTCAAAAAATTTTAATTTTTAATTATTTACTTTGTGCAATCGTATCTGAAACATTTTCATTTTTCCAACTTAAATCTTATTCCCAAATTTTCAAATGCCATTTGAGAAGTGCATAAGAAGAAGCATATCGCACTTAATGCAATCTAGACATATCTCAAAAATTTAAAATTTTTAATTATTTATTTTGTGCAATCGTGCATTTTCAAAACTTTAATCGCATTTTTCCAAAGTAAATATTTTTTTGTGACATGACTATGTTGCATTAAACGAGCGAAATACTTTTTCTTATATAATTCTCAAATGGTTTTTGAAAGTTTTTTATATATGTATTTCAAATTAACAGTTTAACTTTTATATTTTGAAAAACTTTGACTAATTTTTGTAAGATATGCAACATTTCGTTTTAAATTTCCTACCAGCCCAATAATTTAATATACGAAAAATCTGAACTCAAGAAGATATATTTTTGCCTCATATGTAGCAATTAGTTGCAGTGTTCAAATCAACAAACATTGTTGGGTGTAGTTTGAGAGTTGCCTTTTTACTTGAACTTTTCAAGGTTACTGTAGTACGAAAATTTATAATATGATTAATAACCCATAAATATTTTAAAATATACTTACCTGGAAAATATGTAATCTACATATTAACCTTTGGAATGGCATGATTTTTTAAATGCTAATTTTGTAATTCTTTCTGGCTTCTCAAAACTGAAACATATATTTTTACTTTCACAAATAATTGAGTAGTTCTTGCTATTTATATTACAAACGTTTTTAATAGATATTTTTAAGATTGCTTTCTTATAATTTTCACTGCTTTCTTCACGAATTGAATATAATATATTCAAGTCTCGCCCACATATGACATGGCTTGAACATTTTTTATATAAAAAAAACAAATAACTGAGATGTGTTTTCTTTTATCAATTTCTTTTGTAGTATTTGTAAAGAAATATTAAAAAAGTTCACACCCCAGCTATTTAATTGAATAATATTTTTTTACTTAAAATATTTAATGTGAAATTTTTTAATTAGAATACTCGCCTACTTAGTAGTTTTGATTATACGAGTAGGAATGCATTTCCATGAAATAAATTTTATCATGTTCTGTTTTTGCTATATCTCTCTCTGTCTCTCTCTCTCTCTCTTTTATTTAACTTTTCCCCATCTGATAAAAAAATTCTTTGTTCATTTCTTTGTAAAGTTCTTTCTATGAATTTTAAAACTAAAGAAAACAAAAAAGGCTTCAATGATGTTCTTCAAAAGGAAAACTTTTAAATGCAGCGCATAAACAAGTGTGCAGGAAACTAATTAATTTCATTATAATAAAAAGTTTTTTTTTTTTTGGTACGAGTATTATTTATTTTTGTATTGTTTTAAATAGATATGGAATCGTTTACAATATTTCATTCAGTAGCATCCACAACCAGAAGTTAACCAAACGCGACTTTATT
Organism: Linnaemya tessellans; assembly: GCA_951800035.1. NCBI lineage: Eukaryota > Metazoa > Arthropoda > Insecta > Diptera > Tachinidae > Linnaemya > Linnaemya tessellans. The sequence continues at coordinate 15,027,115 of OX637533.1, read as the reverse complement.
TTTGTAGGAGCAAATATGCGATCATATGACTGTAAAAAAGAATTAACACACGATTGCCAGAATTGACACTTACTAAATGTATTATGTATTCGTTCATGTATTTAATTTTGACAATTGAAATCCATTAAAAGTGGTTGTTAAATAAAACAAATTGCTGCAGGCAATAATAATCACACCATTTCCAATTGTATATCGGAAATATTTTATATGTACATACTTACTACTCGTATGTTTTTATATGATCATGATCATACCCCTTAAATAATATTATTCAACTTCTTATTCAACTTTGCATAGTCACAACACAATATAATCATAGAAAAATTGTATGGTGACACTCTTATAAAATATAAATATGATTATTTAACCCAATCAAATTATGGCTTACCCTTGGAATTTGTGATAAGCAGCCGAAATTATTCGTTTAATTCGTTATCTGGAAAATACCAGCTTGCGGTTAAAAAAGAATTTGAAAAAATAACATGTAGGAGAAAAATATATTTACATATCTCAAACATATTTTTAAGATAATTAATTTAAGCGATATTTTATAATATTCCAAATTTTACGGCCTGCTTTTGTAAATAAAACAAAAATTTTCGTTGGGAAAATATATTAAAACAGCCATTAAAAACATCAAATTTAATATAATTATTATTATTAAGCTAAGAATTTTTTATGCAGACTCAAGTTCAAATCTGCAATGTGCAAATCATATTTTAAGAATTGTTATTAAATCAAAGTTATTTTATTAAGAGTCGAATATATTATGACTACTATTTTTCTAAAAAAAATGTAATTTTTAAAAGGTATTTTTTAAAAGGTACTTTTTAAGATATGCCTTTTAAAAGGTACTCTTTGAAAGTGTACTTTTAAAAAAGCTACTTTTTAAACTTAGTTTTTAAAAATTTACTTTTTAAAAATTCACCTTTTAAAAAAGTACCTTTTACAAAGTACTTTATCACCTTTAAAAAAGTAACTTTTAAAATATACTTTTTGGAAAAGTGCCCTACAAAAGGTAGCTGTCAGAAAAGTACCTTCTAAAAACCGCAGCTTCTTAAAAAAGTACTTTTTAAAAATGTACCTTTTAAAAAAGTACCCTATGAAAGACTACCTTTTAGAAAAGTATCTTCTACAACCGCCATTTTTTTAAATAAATACCTACATGTATTTCATAGAATACCTTGTAAAAGGTACTTATAAAAAAGTACGTTTTGAGAAAAGTTGTTGCTATAAAAATATAAATTTAAAAAAGGGTACTTTTAAAAAAGATACTTTTTAAAAATATACTTTTTACAAAGGTACTTTTTAAAAATTTACTTTTTAAAAAGGTACTTTTTAAAAATTTACTTTTTAAAAAGGTACTTTTTAAAAAAGATACTTTTTAAAAAGGAACTTTTTAAGAAGGTACTTTTTAAAACGCTACTTTTATAAAAAGGTTAAAAAGTACTTTTTAAAAAGTACTTTTTAAAAGGTACTTTTTAAAAGGTACTTTTTAAAAGGTACTTTTTAAAAGGAACTTTTCAAAAAGGTACTTTTTAAAAGGTATTTTTGAAACAGGTACTTTTTAAAAGGTACTTTTGAAACAGGTATTTTTTGAAAAGGTACCTCTTAAAGAGGTACTTTTTAAAAAAGTGATTTTTAAAAGACACCTTTTTGATGACGTATATTTTAAAGGATCAGTAAAAAGGTTTTTATCTAAAGTGTACTTTAACCTCGGTATCCATAAAATCTAAAATGAGTAAAATGTATTTTAATAAAATTTTTTCATACAAAATTTTCTTAAAACTGATTTCAAATACGTTTTATTTTTTATGAATATAGGGGTAAGCCTTTAACGGCAGTATTTTAGTTTAAAACTCTTTAGTTTTAAAATACTGTTTTTTTCGTTTAAAATTCTTTAAGTATACTTCGTATATGACTACAAAAATGTGGGTAATATTTTTAAACTTTATTTTGTTGAAATGTATTTTGTGGAAATGTATTTTCTAAATAAAATTTTACTTATTTTAAGATATGCTTTACTTAAAATGTACGTTAACAATTTAAAATTTTATTCGAATTATTTTTTAAAAAATATTTTATATTTTTCAACTGCTTATTTGACAAATTTATCGTGAAGGAATATTTTTCTATGTATTTACTATATAGAAAAAACCTTTTACAAATTTTTTAATAATTTCTTTTTAAGTGATAATTTGTACACAATAACTTAATTACTTAATGATTACCCTACTGGATAATCATAAATGCTTTTAAGCTTCTAAAAAGAAAATCTGATTATCACATTTCTACTCATTAGTTATAAACAGACATTGACAGATATTTCCTTTTAGTTAAATAAGTTTAATTCCCTGACCCTTTCAGAAAAAGAAGAGCACAATTTCATTTGCAAAGATAACAATTTCCTGTAAAAAATGTGCAAAAATATCTGCAAGTAAATCCATTAAATGCCATAGACATCTTTATCAGCAGTATTAAGTTCTCTTTCAACGTAACTATTATCATGTAGAATGCAGTTGATGGAATAACTTTTAACTATTTGTTATAAGAAAAATGGGGAAATTTTTATTTTTTAGTTTATATATTATTCCTATTTGTTTGATTTATGTACCAGCCATAAACTTATGTAAAGACTTTAAAACATGCTAAGAAAAGGATATGACAGTAATTTTTAATGGTAATGGAAAAAAAACAAGAAAAGACAAAAAAAAAACAACTGTAATAAAAAATGCAATAAATTTTACAAACACGCAGATGTTTGCCGGTTAATGAGAAAGGGTGTCCCTATTGGAAATATAATTAACAAAATTAAGTTTGAAATGAAATCATCTATTTATTTTAGTATGGAAAACGTTAGGAAAATTGTTGGTTTAACTAGAAATTAATTTAAAATTTCAAATAAAGTTTGGCTAAAAATCTGTATATCTTAAGATGTTATTCAAAGCATAAATGTTCGTGGGGCATGCCCTATCCTGTTTCTTGGTTACAGGTGATAAGCGTATATCCTACCATTTCATATTCCGACAGCTGGCCTTCATTTTGTGCAATAATTACATAGTGTTTGCCCTATGGATTAAACACATTCATGACAGCAGGCTACCGACTACACGACTACAGAAATAGAATAAATGTGTTTATATGGAAATTATATTTTTCACGGCTACATTGCAGGTTGTTGTCCGCGCTGCTTTCCCCATATTTGGGAATGATTATTTTCACGGTAATACAGGCAGGTTGTTATATGGGAATGATTATTTTCCTTGACAACATTTCAGGTTGTTGTCCGTGCTGATTTCGCCATATATGGGAATGATTATTTTCACGGTAATACATGCAGGCTGGTGTAGTGCAGGCTGTTGCCCGTGCTGCTTTCCCCATATTTGGGAATGATTATTTTCACGGTAATACATGATTATTTTCACGGTAATACATGGTATGGGAATGATTATTTTCCCCGACAACATTTCAGGTTGTTGTCCGTGCTGATTATTTTCACGGTAATACGGCAGGTTGTTGTTGCGATTCCCATGTATGGGAGTGATTATTTTCCCCGACAACATTTCAGGTTGTTGTCCGTGCTGCTTTTCACACATATAGTACTTATGTAGTGGTGTAGTTGGCAGCCTGCTGTTGTGAATGGGTTTAATGCATTACATTAAAAATTTTAATAATATTCCTCAACGGAATTTAAAATAGTTATTTTAAGTGGTTTCCCGCCAAAACAATATATTTCTGGGGATACCCTACTGCTTATAATTTTTATGTGTTAATAATAAAAGTTTATTTTTCTTCTTCAACAAGTAAAACACTTTAAAAAAAATAAATATATAAAGTTCCTTCAAAGAATAATAAACGAATGAAATATTTCCCATGAAGACAAGTTTACGTTCGCTGGAATAAAAATAATTCTACTTAATATGAATACTTACGTATAGATGCCATGCACTTATTCAATTCATAAATGAAACTATTGGTGAAAAAGGGTTCTTGTTAAAATAATATTAGAAATATTGCAAAATTGCTTTGGATAAAAATTTGAAAAATATATTAAAAAGTTATCTGTGACAACATGCACTAGTTAGTTAGTATCTCGTAAATAAACTGCTTATTTATTGTAAAAGAGAGTATGCATTTAGCTGCATGCAGGAAAAAGTACTTTTAAATGTACTTTTTTTGTATGTAAATGTGTTACACATATTTTTGTGGTACACTTTTAACTACAATATCGTTCACCAATAGTGATAAAATTTATGTAGTTTGAAAGGTATTTTTATGCAGAAATGCACAATGTTAATATCTTTAGTTAATTTCGAAAAGTTTTAAGTTTTAAGTTTACTTAAAAAACAAAAAAAATCATTTGTGTACATATACGGAGTAATATAAACTTTTAATGCTACTTGCTTCATATTTAATGTTGTTTTCTTTAATTTTGGAATGACTTCATAATCTAGATAGCACTTCCTTGCACAATTCAACTAGGACAGAGGAAAGTGTATATTATCTTAGGCATGGATTCTACCGATCAGTACACTTTCCGCACTTCTTTCGTCAAACATTTCAGCATAAAATGCATTGGATTTATTAGGAAGACGTAAAGAGCATTAATTTTTATACCCTCCAAAAAAGAACTGGAGGGTATATTCACTTTGTCATTCCGTTTGTAACGCAGCGAAATATAGATCTGAGAACCCATAAAATATATATATTCTTGATCAGTGATGAAATCTAAGACGATCTGTCTATGGAAATCACCATTCAGTCCAAACGAAAAGCGCCAGGCTCTCGAAATTTGGTACAAACATATCTTGAAGGATCAAAAGGGAAAAAAGTTCCCCTAAGAAGAACTAAAGCCACCTCTAAAAAACAACATAATTTAAAATTTTTTTTTGTAATTTTGTTAAGCAAATGATATATTTTTATGTCAAAGAAGGTCCAACGCGTTATACTTGGAGCCATAAAATAAAAATAAAAATTTTTTGGACACCGCCCCTTTTAGTGGGCGTTATTACATGTAAAAATAGTGTAAACACGTAACAAATTGTATTATTTAAGCCTACATCCCTTAAAATCTAAGACGTAACCTGGTACTTCTGTGCCCTACTCGCTCCTCCCCTTTGCCCCTAAATGACCCTATAAAAAAAACAATGAGTGTTCGAACTCACGGGCGATGTGTTAACACCTTTTTGTTATTATTTATTTTATACTAAACCCACAAAAAACAAAGAGAATGCAAAGCAACAGACAAATGTACATACATACATTGTTATGTTTGTACATAAGCTACATACGTTGCTGTCTTGCTATCTCATTTTTATATATGTACGTATAACCACGTCACTATTCTCTTTGCTATGCATAAGACAAAACCGAAGATCAACATAAAACACTTTTTTAATATTACTCCAAATTAATACTCCGAATTAAAACACTTAAATCTCCGTTCTCCGTAAATTTTTGGCGTAAACTCTTCGTCGAAACCCGCACTAGCGTTTTAATCCAAAAATTAATAAAATCGGCTATGAATTTCCGGAAAAAATCGCGTGGGAAAATTATATGAAAATCGCCCAATAATCACTTTCAATACCGACTGCCAAGCAACGAACAAACAAACGATGATTTACTCTTACATCTTACACCTAACACTTGCGTATGTATTGAAACTGATAGTTTACTGCCCTAGAGGCGCGCGTATAGATGTTAACACATCAAAAAATGTATATAAATTTTACGTTTTAATTATTCGGAACATTTATTTTTAGGGTTTTATGACAAAGGTGAAATGTCTCCCCCACGGCCCTTGCCAGAGAGACCCCGACAAAATACAGTTTTAATACTCTCCAAAAAGAATTGGACCCCATAAAGTATATATATTGTTGATCCGTAATGAAGTCTAAGATGATCTAGCAATGCCCATTCGTCCGTCTGTGGAAAACATGATATAGTCTATTTTTGCAACCCGCCCCCTTTAGTGGGTGTTGACGTACGATATGATATGCAAAAATAGTGTAAATGTTGAACAATTTTTATTCCTTAAGCCTATAAGAAGCTGAGATGTTCTATAATCTTGCAGAGATGAAATATCTCCCCCACGGCCCTTTCCGGAATGACTCTGTCAAAATATAGATTTAAAATTGGGTTCAGCGATATCTTAAAGGAATTTTTCCCACCAAGTTAAACATTTTAAATTTACTTACTAAATATTTGGAGGGAATTTAAGATTCGGCCCGGTCGAATATAACGTTTTTACTTGTTTTATAGTGTTTTTAAATAATAACGATCTTTAATAATTTTTAGCTTAAGGTCGTCTCTTGGCCACACAAAGAAAAGACAAAATATTGAAAAATAAATAATATTTTTATATATAAAACAAAGGGACCTTAAGCTTAGAAAATATTAGAGATCATTATAATAAAATTTTTTATAATAGCAAAATAATTTTGTTCTATAAATCTGTTACTGTTTTGTGGTCTAAGGGCTAACACTATCTTTCTTAACCGAACTTAAACCTTTTGTAATACTGCATCTAAATAAAGCAAGAATTAAAGTCGATGCTTTTAAAAAAGTTAGAAAAGTGGTACAACCAAAAAAAGTGCTGCAACCAAAACCAAAGTTCAAAAGAGCATTCTTGAAAGCTAAATTGAAAAAAAGAAGAATCAACAAAGAAATTAATTTGTGTATTGCGTTGCTATGAAATGTTAAAACAAACACTTATATTTTGTATTTAATGCGTGTTCCATACAAGTGATTTCATTCATACGATTAAATTATACAGCAGGTGCAACAAATCCAAATTGTACAACTTTTATGCCATTAAGAAAGTCATATTAAAAATTCTAACGTGGGTGGTGTTTTTTCTTTTCTTACTCTGTTGATATATTTTTTGTTAAATTTATTACTATTGTACGAGTATAATTTGCCTCAATCATGAAATGTTTTAGTGTAAAATTATTGTTGAGTGTAAGTTGTACGAGTATATGTGTGTATGTGCTGTTTGATGTTTTTAAATTGATAATAAAGTCTGTTGCTTAATTAACCTAAACGGGTGTGCATATTGTCTTGTGTGTAGCCACCAACCAGTGCGTATGACTAATCATGGAAAAATGTGTTCTTACTACTTGCAACAAAGATTAGAGATTCGATCGTGGAAAGCAATATTGCTTATCTTAACTTTTAAAACTCAGGATTTTAATTCTATTCATTTGTGTGTGATTTTATATTTTGAATACCAAGATACTTTTAGTGTTAAAAGGTAATGAAAAAGTAAAAACGTTGTATTCGACCGGTTCGAATCTTAAATACCCTCCAAATATTTAGTAAGTAAATTTAAAATGTTTAACTTGGTGGGACAGAATTCCTTTAAGACATCTCTGTATCCAATTTTAAATCTCTATTTTCACAGAGTCATTCCGGAAAGGGCAGTGGGGGAGACGTTTTACCTCTGCAAGATCATAGGCTTAAGGAATAAAAATTGTTCAATATTTACACTATTTTTGCATATAATATCGCACGTCAACGCCCATTAAAGGGGGAGGGGTTCAAAAATAGACAATATCATGTTTTCCACAGACGAACGTATGGGCATTGCTAGACCATCTTAGACTTTATCACTGATCAAGAATATATATACTTTATGGGGTCCAATTCTCTTTGGAGGGTATTAAAACTGTATTTTGGCGGGATCGCTCTGGCAAGGGCTGTGGGGGAGAAATTTTACCTCTCTCATAAAACTCTAAAAATAAGTATTTGAAATAATTAAATACAAAATTAAAATTTTTTGTATAGAGTCATTTTGGGCAAAGGGGGAGGAGGGGGATAGGGCAGAGTAGTACCAGGTTACGTCTCAGCTTCGTCATTGAAGCTTAAAAATGTTATTTTTGAGGAATGTAGGCTTAAGTAAAACAATTTGTTAAATTTTTACACTATTTTTGCATATAATAACGCCCACTAAAGGGGGCGGGGTGCAACAAATTTTGTTTTATTTTATGGCTCCAAGTTTAAGGCGTTGGAGTTTCTTTATTACAAAAATATATCATTTGCAATTACAAAAAAACTTTCAAAATTTTGATTTTTTTTAGAGGTTGGTTTAGTTCTTCTTAGGGGAACTTTTTTCCCTCTTGTCCGATTTAGCCCATTTCCGAACTTAACCTGTGTAATCCTTCAAGATATATTTAAACCAAATTTCAATAGTCTAGCTCTTTTCGTTTGGACTGAATCGTGATTTCCACAGAAGAACGGACGGACGGACATGCTCAGTTCGTCTTAGATTTCATCACTGATCAAGAATTATATATACTTTTTGGGGTATACTCTTTTTTGGAGGGTATTTTTATTTTTGTTTTCCTAAAAGTATGCAATGTTTTTTTAAAACATTGTGTTCGTTTCAAAATATGTTGCACTCTCCTTTAGTTCAGGGTGAAATTGTGCCATTTTTTACATGTGTGAAGGTAAATTTGTTTTGACGTAAGCAGTTACGAAACAACATATTTAGCTGTGAAGTTAAATATGTTATGACATAAAGAAATTTCAATCAGTGAAGTTTTTCGTATTAAAATCCATATACTGGTAATGCATGCCAACTTTTTATTTGGCCACTTGGGCAAGAATCCCTCCAAGATCACACATACTTTCGTGGCCTGTAAATTGAACTTTCATGGCCTGTAAATATTTTCACAAACTCTATTCAGCTATTCCAATTGTTGTGTGTGATAGAAAACACTCCAATAATCATTTTTTATTAACTGGCAATACATGCCAACTCCTTATCTGGCCACTTGGACAAAAATACCTCCAAGATCATATACAAAATGATAAATATTATAAAATGCACGAAGAGTTAACATTCTCTGGTTGGAGACTTAAGTTTATGAATTATAATAATTATAATTTTATTATAAATATTATTGTAATCTGATATTTTTTAGCTTAAGGTCTCTTTATTTTAGTTTAATTTTTAATTTTAATTTTTTAAAGAGACCTTAAGCTTAAAAATATCAGAATACAATAATAATTAAAAAGAGGTCAAGCAACCAGAAGAATTTTCATTATAAATGCTAAAAAAATTTATTAAATATGGAAATACTGATTGCCATTTCGTTACATCATAACATATTTAACTTCACAGCTAAATACGTTATTTCGTAACTGATTACGTCAAAACATGTTTAACTCGGCATATTTATCTTCATACACATCCCTTTTTTAAGGTTATGTTAACTATTTTTATTGTATAAGCAAATATTGTTTACTTTTATTTTGATGTGCATATAGAAATTTGTAAGGCCATATTTTAAAAATATTTTTAAAACTATTTCAGTATATTTTATAATTTAAGCTATATTTCTTTCTTACCTTTTCCTATACAAAAATAATTGTTTTTATTTTTGAATTTATGAAAATAAATGCCATACATTTTTAGACAACAAATAATTCTTAAACAATTAAGTTACTACAAATATTTTCATATTCGTTTATAACTTAACATTAATAGCTGCCAAATGGCAAGTGTTTATTTTTAACAATATGATATATTGACTGGCGCTATTTTTATTACAAATAAATTACGAACTCAAATTATTAATGGATACAAAATTATGGAAGATGTTGACAGATAGTACAATAAATAGAATAATAAATTTTTGCAGCTGTCAAAATAACTCTTCCACAGCAACGAACGTTTTACGTCATAAGATAATGAACAAAATTCCTGTTTATTGTGATTCAATATGAAAAAAAAATTGTAAGCGATGCCTCATTTAGAGTATTAAAAATTAAATAATAAAGCTGCTGCATTTAACATATTAGAAAAAATAGAGTTTTGAATATTTTTTTAAGAAAAACTGAGACACACACAGCCTAAGCGAAAATATTTAAACTTAAGTTCTCTCGTTATGATCCTCATTATGAATGAAGAGTTTTTAACATAATCAGTATTGAAATTAATACAATTGAGCAGCATCCGTATCTCAATAAGAATACTTAATAAGAGCTTAAGTCCACTTAAGAAAAATTTTCTTAATCACTTATTTATTCCTTAAATATTATTGCTTCAACTTCAACTGAAAAGTTTTCAGTGTTCAGAATCATACGTAAACACCAGACCTTCACAAAAAAAAATTAAGTAAAGCTAAAAAATCTTTGCATTGGCACAAAAATTTAAAAACAAATACTTAAGTTAACTTAACCGGTTATTACATATTTCCACAGATCTAGAATGAATTCCAAAACATCAACATTCTTTGCAGTGATGCCACTTTACATTGTTTACAAAAGCAAAACACACACGATCTTGCATCACTGCAATGTACAAGGTGAGCTAAAAGAAGTCATCCGATGACTCCTCCAGTCCATCCAGTCACTTTGAGCGGGTGTAATGACTCCTGGCACATCACTCGTGATTTTTCGGTGCCCCAGAAGCGATATTTTTGCTTGTTCACGTACCCGCTGAAGTGGAAATGAGCCTCATCGCTAATTACGATTTTGGGAGAAAAGTCGTCCGCTTCGTCCTCGAGATTAAGGATGGGGAGTGTATCGCTCCATGGCTTCTTCACTTGTATTTTACATCTGTCTAGTTCACAAATGTCAAAACAGATTTGACATTGGCCGCCATTTGGGTGATTTCTTTTGGCCCACCTTGTATTTTGATGTTTTGGAACTCAGCCGTAATTAATTAAATAAAAAAAAGTTTTAATGCAACATAAAGAATATAAGGAAATTGTACCACTGGGTTTTCATTTGTATTTACTTCAGTTTAGTTTGCACTTCTCGTATAAAGTTTTTATACATTTTTTATATTATGGAATGAATACAACTTTGCTTTCTAAGTCTAATTTGAAATTGTACATGAGAGCGCAAAGAGACTCATTATATGGTGTTCAGACATACGCCTTAATTGATTTTATCGCAATTAACAGTATTATTGAGCTCAATTGCCCATACAAAATTTTAATTAGCTAATTGATCAATTAACGCTTAATTGAGTATAAAATTGTGCAAGGTTTAAAATGCAGCACTGTAAAAGTTTGTTTAGTGACCATCATAATGCCTACTGAACAAACTTTATGAAATTTGACAACTCATATGTAAACAAATGCACAGAAAAAAATTGCGAGACAAGTTGAGGGTGAGTTTTTAAAATAACATTTTTTAATTAACAATTAAAACAAATGAAAAATAAAAAATTTATTTCGTACAAGAACAAGTCCAAAAGCTAAAAGAAAGCGCATTTAATGGAACGACGCTAGTGAAGCGGCAATGTAAACAACACCTTTTGTCCGCTGCTGCCAAGCGCTAATTGAGTTAGCTACATTGAGTATGTGTGAACACTTTTCAATTAACTTATTATTGACTCAATTAAAAATGCATGTCTGAACACCATCTGACGATGTATAGCCAACTCTATTGACTCACTTGAGCATCGACGCAATGTGCAGTGGGGTTTCAGTTTTTTATCGTTACTAAAGGGTGGCGCAAAAGTAATCCTCCTATCAGCTATATGCTATACATTTTGCGACAAATGACAATCATCTGTGGCGGCGGCCATTTACATGATATATTCTCGACTTGATGTAAAAAAATTAAAAGACCAAATAAAAATAATCCACAAGAAGAATCAAAGTTTTTAATTTTTTTTTAAATTACAGCCAAAAAAACATCGGAAGGTTATTTTTGCGCCATTTTCTGATAGGAGGATTACTTTGCGCCACCCTGTATAATGCGTTGTGTTGCAATGAATTCAGAAATCTGTTTCAAGAAAAGCACTATTTTATACATTTTAGTGACACCCATATGTAGTGGACTTACCAGTGAACCGCACTAGCAATTACAAGGAAAATTCGTTCTTTGCCCGAACTGTCCATAGGTGGAATAAATTCCTTGCGGGGTTATTTTCGGTCGCATATTACATAGAGAAATTCAAATCGAATGTTCACAGCCACTACTTCCTTTATCCTCTTTTGAACAACCAATTTTCCTAGTTCCAGCTTAATGTACGCATCAGAGTTCGAAATAGTGTACGTATTTTATCCTCTGTACACACAAGTTTACATCAACGACATTGAAAAACATAATAGTGAAAAATGTATGCATGCCTCACTTTATACACAAATAAATCTTGAGTGTACAGGACTGTGCATCGAACCTCAAGTGTATACATTGAAAACATTGAATTCACTTTATGTACGTATGCACATTTGCGGAGATGATAACATTGAATTTCTTTTGTAACTTCATAAAATTAATGTGTGTGTGCGCCGTACATCCCTGCAGAAGATCGAACTAGTATCAAACTAATATTGTACTAGTACAAAAATCACCATTACTAGATCCCAACGGTGAACTATCCTATACCATGTTAATGCTCAAATTAACATTGAATGTGTTTGGAAAATTACTAGTACCATTGGTACTAGATGGAAACTAGGCGGATACTAGTACTATTAGTACTAGATGAGTACTTATATAATTTCATCTAGTCGGATACAAGTACAATTAGTTCGGCATTAAAAACTGGTTGATATATAAAAAAATCCCTAAAATTATTGGTTTTTTAAACCCCATGAAATTTGTTAAGTTTTTGTCTTCACAAGCAATTTTTGGTTCATCAATTCTTACTTTATAAGAGGAAATAGAAAGTTCCTTCAGGGCACACTCATTCCACTAGCACCTTTGTACAACTTGAGTTACTCATAAATTTTTCTAAGTATCTATTTTAAAATATTTGAAGTGTCCTCATACAATAAAAATCCATGAAGAAATTTTACGTTTTGTTTGACAGTTTTGCTGTTTTGAGTAAGATGTTCTTGTTTTTTTGATTTTATCTTAAGGCAAAATTTTTAGATTTAATTAAGAGGTAAAAATTTGCTGAAGAGAGAAAAGCAATATTTCGAATAGTTCACGACATATAGACTTAAGAATCAGTACATGTTTTTTGAAAATTGTACTAAAATCCACCCCCAGTATGAAACTTCAAAAATGAATTAAAAAATTAGCTTAGCTAATTATTCCAAACCCAGCTAAGGTTTTTCTTCTACCACCATAAGCTTTCAGATTTTGGGGGTCTTAATTGGTTCAAGATTTTGTAATTGAAAAATGTGCTACAGTGTAATTTTCAGCGGCGGTGCAGCGAGAAAGTACACAGCATATTCTTCTTTGTTTCAAATTTGAATTTATTTAAGAATTGTAACAATTAAAAACAAAATAAATGAAAATGCGAATTAGCAATTCGCGTTAAAACATTATCAAAAAGTAATATGAAATTCTACAAGTCAAATCAATCTACAAATGAACTACTTGAAGTACTAGTACTTTTCTGCATATGTTCAATCACCTTTTGAACTAGTACTTGCTATACTAGTAATCGTTAAAGACAATTAACGCTTATCCTCCTGCAGGGATATAACAACAACAACAACACTAAAAAAAGATTTACTCATCATAAAAAGTGACAAATAAAATATTTTCATTTTTCGGACAAGCAATAAAAAAAACAATAGAAATGCAGCTATTTTTCAAGAATTTGCTGCATTTTGGATTTTTTGCAAAAGAATTGAAACGAGAAAGAGATAACTATACTTTCAGTAATAAAACGATTGTTATTTAGGCAACAAGAGACTTCATATTTTAATATAAAAATGCCAGGAAAACAAGTTTCAAAATATATTATTATTTCCATCACTACAGAGACTTGAATTCTACACATCATCTAACTGGGTAGAAAATTATGTGTATGGAAATAAATGGCATCTCCCATTCATGTGTTTGTTTGCAAAAGCATATACACGAGCATATACAACTACACTCATAGTTATATGCAAGTAGAAGGTGTACACGATGAAAGAAAGACAATGTCTATAGTGTATTCAAGGTGTACATTGTATTAAAGGTGTACATTACATTTTGTTGTACATTTCTGAGATCTCTGGTACGTATGAATAGGGAAGTGCCGGTCCTATTAAAAAACAAGTAAAAACGTTATATTCGACCGGGTCGAATCTTAAATACCCTCCAAATATTTAGTAAGTGAATTTGAAATGTTTAACTTGGTGGGACAGAGTTCCTTTATATAATATCGTACGTCAACGCCCACTAAAGGGGGCGGGGTTCAAAAATATACAATATCATGTTTTCCACAGACGAACGTATGGGCATTGCTAGACCGTCTTAGACTTCATCACAATTCTCTTTGGAGGGTATAAAAACTGTATTTTGGCGGGGTCGCTCTGGCAAGGGCTGTGCGGGAAATATTTCACCTTTGTCATAAAACTCTAAAAATAAATGCTTGGGATAATTATATACAAAATTAAAATTTCTTTTTTTTGATAGGGTCATTTAGATGGCAAAGGGGGAGAGGGGGTAGGGCAGAAACAGGTAGACATAAAACTCAAAAATAAATGCTTGGGATGATTATACACAAAATTAAAAAAAAATTTTATTTATTTTTAATAGGGTCATTTAGCGGGCAAAGGGGGAGGAGGGAGTTGGGCAGCAACAGGCAGTCATAAAACTCTAAAGATGCTTGGGATGATTATATACAAAATTTAAAAAAATTATTTTTTTTTGGCAGGGTCATTTAGGGGCAAAGGAAGAGGGGAGGGGGGGGGTAGGGCAGAAATCGGCAGTCATAAAACTCTAAAGATAAATGCTTGGGACGATTATATACAAAATTTAAAAAAAAAAATTTTTTGGTAGGGTCATTTAGGGGGCGAAGGGGAAGGAGGGGGTTACCAGGTTTCGTCTCAGCTTCGTCATTAAAGCTTAAAGGTGTTATTTTTAAGGAATGTAGACTTAAGTAAAACAATTTGTTAAATTTTTATGCTATTTTTGCCTATAATAACGCCCACTGAAGTGGGCGGGGTCAAAAAATATTTTTATTTTATTTTATGGCTCCAAGTTTAAGGCGTTGGACCGTATTTAACATAAAAATATATCATTTGCTTAACAAAATAACCAAAAAACTTTAAAAATTATGTTGTTTTTTCTGGGTTGGTTTAGTTCTTCTTAGGGGAACTTTTTTCCCTCTTGCCCGATTTAGCCCATCTTCGAACTTAACCTGCTCTAAGCTTTAAAATATATTTATGCCAAATTTCAAGAGTCTAGCTCTTTTCGTTTGGACTGAATCGTGATTTCCACAGACGGATGGACGGACATGCTCAGTTCGTCTTAGATTTCATCACTGATCAAGAATATATATACTTTATGGGGTCTGAGATGGATATTTCGATGCGTTACAAACGGAATGACAAAGTGAATATACCCTCCAAATTCTTTTTTGGAGGGTATAAAAGCAACAAGTGCCATTATACAAAAATAATAATGAGTACTGATGGTGGTATTGTAGCAGTTTCCGAAATAGTGGTGCTAATTTTTTTTTTTTTTTTTTTTTGTTTTTCTATAAAAAATGTTGCGATTATTTAGTCTTTCTGGAAAATATCTGCACACATTTTCATTTGTAAAAAAAATTTTTTTTTTTTTGCTTTTTTTGACACGGTTGTATGCAGAAAATCTTAGGTCTGCTAATGTTCTCTATAGAAAATCTTGTCATTTGCTGTCGGTGTATGTAGAAAAATAAAGTTTAAATAAATTGAAGACCTAACAATTATACTTCTACCAGGTCTGTTGAAAAATAACTCAAATTTTCAAATTTCTAAAACCAAGTGCATTCAAAATTTTTCAAAACTCTAATTTGTTTCTGTTTTCAGTATAAAGTCCCAAACGATATTTTTTAATTTATTTACAAAAAATGACAGTAAATTTCATTTATTATTTAGAATATAGATATTTGTTTTCCATTTTATTTATCTTGCTACGCTTCTCTTATTGCTGCAGGTCGTCAATAGGTACAGGGTTCAATAGTCAACGATAAAAAATTAAGTTGTAATTATGGATCTGTAAATTTCTTTCGCAAATTTTTTTCAGCTGATATTTATATTCTGCTAAGAAACTGTTTCACACCTTGTTTTATAATTGAAACAAATGATTTAATTGTTATTTGACTTAAATGAACAAGTGTATGAATTTTCCCATAAATTTAACATAATGCGGTTAAAACCTTATAATATAATTGAAAATGAAAGAAAAAGTTGTTTGGAAAGAAAAACACTGGAAAAAATCGATTGTTTTTGACCTCAAAATACGTATAATGAACAAAAGAGGCAAAAAGACTCTTTGGCTGTTTGGCTTTTTTTTTTGAAATTTATTTATACGTGTTGGCTTGATTTGTGTAAGCTTCTGTACTTTGGCACGCTAAGCGCCAAATGTTTAAGTTAAATAAAAAAAATGCTAATACATTATTGTCTAAAAAATATTATATAAAATTTTTTTTTGGCATATTTGCTCTAGAAACAAACACGCAAACTTACCTGACGACAAAAAAAAAATCAAAATATTGAACAACGAAAAACAATTTTCCTTTATGCAGGGCATGGAAATAGTTTTAATGATTTTTATTGTTATTTCATGTTGTATATTAATAACAACATTTATATGGAGCAACTTGTATAACTACTATTTATCAAAAAAAAAAAAAATAGCATCTAATCTAATTTAATTTTTTCTTGTCAAATTATTTCATTTAATTGTGCCATTACAGTAATTACATTTTCACACCCGGTCACAGTTACGAATAAAAATATGCATAAATATTTTATATGAAAATCATATTTTATGGTTTTCATTTGTTTGTCAAGTAACCTAAAGTCCCCACACACTTGCAATAAAATTATGCAATTTTTGATGTGTTAACATCTATACGCTCGCCTCTAGGGCAGTAAACTATCAGTTTCAATACATACGCAAGTGTAAGTGTAAGAGTTTGTTTGTTTGTTGTTGTTGCTTGGCAGTCGGTATTGAAAGTGATTATTGGGCGATTTTCATATAATTTTCCCACGCGATTTTCTCCGGAATTTCATAGCCGATTTTATTAATCTTTGGATTAAAACGCTAGTGCGGGTTTCGACGAAGAGTTTAGGCCAAAAATTAAGGCGATCCGATATCGGCGAGCGGAGATTTAAGTGTTTTAATTCGGAGTATTAATTTGGTGTAATATTAAAAAAGTGTTTTATGTTGATCTTCGATTTTGTCTTATGCATAGCAAAGAGAATAGTGACGTGGTTATACGTACATATATAAAAATGAGATAGCAAGACAGCAACGTATGTAGCTTATGTACAAACATAACAATGTATGTATGTACATTTGTCTGTTGCATTGCATTCTCTTTGTTTTTTGTGGGTTTAATATAAAATAAATAAAAAATACTTTATATTAACTCTACCTCCGGGTTTGTGGGTCTGTGTTCATAGAAATCGAACAGGTACCGTGTAACAAAAAGGTGTTAACACATCGCCCGTGAGTTCGAACACTCATTGATTTTTTTTCATATTCCATGGCTGCACAATATATTGCGAAAAATTAAAGATTTTGGTTTTTAATCTAAAAAGTAAACTTAAAGAAAACACGTATAAAGCTTTAATTTCGAAGAACGTTTCATTTTAATGCTTGGATCTGGTCATTCTGTACAAAATACAATGCCTCTTAAATGGCCAGCTGTAGGTTGGTTTCAGCAATCGTTCTTAAAGAAGATTTTGATTGAAAAATATATATTGAAAACCTGTTGCTGTAGCACCCAAACACTATACGGCATTGTGAATGATCAGCGTAACTTAATTCTTACGTGAGTTGAATTTAATGTGGATGAAGGTGCAATTTATAAATGCAGAGTGCGCAATAATGACCTGTCCCTAGTGCCTTGGAATCGAAAAATGCTTGTTTAAAGATCTATTTTCGAAAGTTTTAAACCTTTTGCTAAATAAATGGCACTTTATCTGACAGTTATTTGACAGCTAACAGTATTGCCAGACTGACGGATTTCAAACCATTAAAGAAACAATCAATTACTAAATACTAATTGTTCAAATTTAGTCATATATACGATTTTTCGACATTTTCTTGTTTTACTATTTTTATTTTTAAGGAATTACTTCTATGCAGTCATCACATATAGCTTTTTTAAGCAGGTGGCAACTCTGAAATTTTACAGTTGTGACATAGTTTTATTTTCTCTTTATGAAATCATAATGCATTATAATTGTAAAAACTTATTACTAATGGCGATTTCTTTTCTGGAAAATACAATATGTAAAATATTGTCACTTTTCATTCTAAAAAAAACACAATTAGGCACATTTTTAAAATAAAGCACATTTTCAGAAGGGATGGTAGATTAATTTTCAATAAATTCACTATTTTCGAATGCCATAATGTTACCATTTTTTATTTATTTATTTCATATTTGAAAACTGCAAAAAGTGTAGCATTATTTTTTAGAAAAGAAAACAACATAAAATATAGAAAGTTACGTTGAGACCGTTCGTAAGCTTCGAAGAATTTTTAGCCGAGAAAGTGCAAAAAATTTGAGGAAACTGGCTACTGTGCGTCTACGCACCGGAAACCTGGAAAACATCGTTTCGGCATCGTGAAATTTCATGCAGCATTAAACGGCGAATTTTGGAAAAAGGTCTACATACAAAATTCAGCTTACTCAGGACGTCAAACCAGCAGACTAGGCAAATATCAGCAGTTCATTCAATGGCCAATGGGACAAAGTGAAGGAAATGCCAATTTTTCCATCTGAATGGCTTCGTGGATACAGAAAATTGTCGAATTTGGGGTTGAGAACAGTCTCCGTGCAGTTCATGGGAAACAAATTCACTTAGAAAGAGAACTGTCGGCTGCCGCATTTTGGCCAGGTGCCAAAAATATAACACCTTGGACAAATTTTACCCCGTGTGGCCACAGCGTTTCTATCTTGATTATGCATCCGCCTATTAACTACTCGTATGTCCAGATAGCCCGATTGAAATCTTTATTACCATTTTTAATCATTTACAACTTTAATGTTAACAAAATTTATAAGCATTTATACAATTTTTCATATGTACGTGTCGATTTCATTTGTGTGATTAAATGAAAAACCATAACAAATTTTTGCATATAAAATCAAAATCATCTGCATGAAAATTCAAAATGTTTTCCAACGTTATTTTGAAAGCAGCCGTGATTATTCAAATATATACAATAGTGATATCGGCGTACAAATACGGTATTGTGCTCAGAGATGAAGATATATTTTCAAGATGTGGCAATGAAACTACTTACATCGAAGATTATATGGACAAATCAAACATCTATTTTGAGACTTTAGCTAATAGTTCGGTTTATGTTCATGGATATATTGTAATCATAAAGGATTTTGTAACGACTAATAATGCGGTTACAATACAACTCTTTAAGAAAAGTCGTGGTGTCTGGACTGATACGATATACAACTTAAAGCGTAGCGATTTTTGTCGAAGTCTTTTTGAGCCATTCGAACCATGGTCAGTATATTTGCATAACATTCCGCCGGAAGATCGAACTTGTCCCATGGTTAAAGACACGAAGTTTTCTTTCAATACCGTAGCAGATATGACTTTAGATATAATCGATCGAAACTTTGCTGGCGAATATAAGGTACAATTAATGATAACGATGACTGAACTAAATGAAGTTTTCTGTGCAAATGTCTTTTGTGAAGCTTATAGGCTATAGTTAGTTCATTATTGTGTGCTAATATATAAAGAATAAATAAATAATATGTATAAAAATGAGAAAATTTTATGAAATTTTGACATACTTGCTCTATTCACAGGTCTTGTTCTATCGTTTAAAGTTGTATATGAAAGCACAAAAATAAGTTATTACTAAAATATATATATTTTTTTGAGAGTTTGTTGTAAATTCTTTTTTTCAAATACAACTCTAAATGATATATCAAATCGAGCAAATATATTAAGAACTATATGTAATTTAAATGCCTATGTAATTTAAATGCGTTTGATCAGAGGTTCTTGTCAAAACTGAACGAATGAGCTAGTTGCACCCAAGTCTACTTTCTATGTATCTATGTCGCATATGTGTTGAGAAAAGGTTTGTGTCGTGGATTACTTTTTTTCTTTCTTTTTTGTCATGTTGAAATAAATATGCTAATTTCACCATGGTTTTTCGTATTGAAGGAAGAAATAAAGTGGGCGTATAAAACGCATAGTATGTAACTTGAATTTGGAAACGCATAGAATGCACAGCCAGCATGAAGCTCAAATTAATAGGACTTCTAGGTTTAGAGTTTATAAATATATTAAATAATCTTTTTTTATTACAACAGCAAAGCATATTAACATTTCGCTTTAGATTTTACAATATAAAATTTGCAATATGGACAATTTTTGCCTCGTGTAACCACACCGTTTCTATCTTGATTATGCATCCGCCTGTTAACTATTTCCAGATAGCCCGATTGAAATCTTTATTAACATTTTTAATCATTTACAATTTTAATGTTTACAACATTTATAAGCATTTATACAATTTTTCATATGTACGTGTCGATTTCATTTGTGTGATTAAATGAAAAACCATAATAAATTTTACATATAAAATCAAAATCATCTGCATGAAAATTCAAAATGTTTTCCAACGTTATTTTGAAAGCAGCCGTGATTATTCAAATATATACAATAGTTATATCGGCGTACAAATACGGTATTTTGCTCAGAGATGAAGATGTATATTCAAGATGTGGCAATGAAACTACTTACATCGAAGATTATCTGGACAAATCAAACATCTATTTTGAGACATTAGCTAATAGTTCGGTTTATATTCATGGATATATTGTTATACTAAAGGATTTTGAAGCGACTAATAATCCAGTTACAGTACAATTCTTTAAGAAAAGTCGTGGTGTCTGGACTGATACGATTTACAACGTTAAGCGTAGCGATTTTTGTCGAAGTCTTTTTGAGCCATTCGAACCATGGTCACCATATTTGCGTAACATTCCTCCGGAAGATCGAACTTGTCCCATGGTTAAAGACACAAAGTTTTCTTTCAATACCGTAGCAGATATGACTTTAGATATAATCGATCGAAACTTTGCTGGCGAATATAAGGTACAAATAATGATAACGATGACTGAACTAAATGAAGTTTTCTGTGCAAATGTCTTTTGTGAAGCTTATAGGCTATAGTTAGTTCATTATTGTGTGCTAATATATAAAGAATAAATAAATAATATGTATGTATAAAAATGAGAAAATTTTATAAAAATTATGATGTAATAGCTCTATTCACAAGTCTTGTTCTATCGTTTAACGTTGTATTTGAAAGCACAAAAATAAGTTATTACTAAAATATTTTTTTTTTTTTTTGAGAGTTTGTTGTAAATTATTTTTTTCAAATACAACTCTAAATGATATATAAAATCGAGCAAATATAATAAGAACTGTATTTAAGATAATTTATCAAAGGTTTTTAAAAGGTTGTATGCTAAGCTAATTTCACCACCTTTTCGTAAGATAATTTCACCACCTTATGGACAACTCTATTTTCCAAAGATCAACCTCACTTAAGGCTTTGCCGTAAATTTTCTAGCTTGTGAAACAAAATAATTAAAATTAATTAAACTTTCCCGGAAAAGATGAAGAAGAAATTTAACTTTATGATTTCAAACACTTAATTGAGCATTTAATTATTTATGTATTTAACAACTATGGGCATATATTTAATACACATTTATATATTATAAACATTAATAGCAGACATCTTGTGCATTAAATAAAAAAAAAAACAATTTTTTTAATATAATTTCTTGATGCTAAAAACCTTTGTCTGATTATTGGAATCGACAAATTCTTTAGTTGTTTAAAGATTCATATTCGAAATCTTCAAACATTTTGTCAAATAAATCACACTTTATGTGATAGTTTTTGTTAACAGCTGACTGCCTTGCCAGACTGGCGGGTTTGAAACCATTGAATGTACAATCAATTACTCGCTACTAACTGTTCAAATTTAGTAATATAAAAGATTTTTCGACTTTTTTCTTATTTTACTATTTCCGTTCCGTCTGTTGTATGCGTTACAGAACAAAGCGTAGATGCATAGACTCATAGCACGGCTAAAGTATGTTGACCTTCTATGTTTCTATGCCGCATATTGTGTGTCGTGGATTACTTTTTTTCTATATTTTTTGTCATGTTGAAATAAATATGTTAATTTCACCATGGTTTGAAGGAAGAAATAAAGTGGGCTTATAAAACGCATAGTATGTAACTTGAATTTAGAAATGCATAGAATGCACAGCCAGCATGAAGCGCAAATGAATAGGACTTCTAGGTTTAAAGTTGATAAATATCTTAAATAATCTCTTTTTATTACAACAGTAAAGCATATTAACATTTCGCTTTATATTTTACAATATAAAATTTGCAATATTTTTGCGCCATCTCGAGTAGATAAATGGTGCCATGGGCACAAAAGGATTAATAAAACATTTTTTAACTCTCATATTCACACAATATTACAAATGCATGTATGTATGTATGTATGTACATGTGAATACAACACCTTGGACAATTTTTGACTCGTGTAACCACACCGTTTCTATCTTGATTATGCATCCGCCTGTTAACTACTCGTATGCCCAGATAGCCCGATTGAAATCTTTATTACCATTTTTAATCATTTACAACTTTAATGTTTACAACATTTATAAGCATTTATACAATTTTTCATATGTACGTGTCGATTTCATTTGTGTGATTAAATGAAAAACCATAACAAATTTTACATATAAAATCAAAATCATCTGCATGAAAATTCAAAATGTTTTCCAACGTTGTTTTTAAAGCAGCCGTGATTATTCAAATATATACAATAGTGATATCGGCATACAAATACGGTATTGTGCTCAGAGATGAAGATATATTTTCAAGATGTGGCAATGAAACTACTTACATCGAAGATTATATGGACAAATCAAACATCTATTTTGAGACATTAGCCAATAGTTCGGTTTATGTTCATGGATATATTGTAATCATAAAGGATTTTGTAGCGACTAATAATCCGGTTTCAATACAAATCTTTAAGAAAAGACGTGGTGTCTGGACTGATACGATTTACAACTTAAAGCGTAGCGATTTTTGTCGAAGTCTTTTTGAGCCATTCGAACCATGGTCAGTATATTTGCATAACATTCCGCCGGAAGATCGAACTTGTCCCATGGTTAAAGACACGAAGTTTTCTTTCAATACCGTAGCAGATATGACTTTAGATAGAATCGATCGAAACTTTGCTGGCGAATATAATATACAATTAATTATAACGATGACTGAACTAAATGAAGTCTTCTGTGCGAATATCATTTGTGAAGTTTATAGGGAATAATTCATTAATTCATTACTGTGTGCTAATATAAGAATAAGAATAAATAAATAATATGTATAAAAATGAGAAAATTTTATAAAAATTTTGACATACTTGCTCTATTCACAAGTCTTGTTGTATGGCTTAAAGGTGTATTTGAAAGCACAAAAATAAAATTTTTTTTTTTTGAGAGTTTGTTGTAAATTATTTTTTTCAAATACAACTCTAAATGATATATAAACTCGAGCAAATATATTAACAGGACAGTATTTAACAGGACAATATTTAATAACTTATGAAAGGTTGTATGCTAAGCTAATTTCACCACCTTATCGTAAGATCTAGCATGGACAACTCTATTTGCCAAAGGTTAAGTTCACTTAAGGCTTTGCCGTAAATTTTCTAGCTTGTGAAACAAAATAATTAAAATTAATTAAACTTTCCCAGAAAAAATGTAAAAGATATTTAAATTTATGTTTTCAACCACTTAATTGAGCATTTAAGTATTTAGCAACTATGGGCACATATATAATACACATTTATATTATAAACATTAATGGCGGTACATCTTGTGCATTAAATAAAGAAAAAAAATCATTATGCAAATGCATTTTTAAAATAGAACATACGACTTTAATCTAAATATTGCATTTACAATATCATTGCTTTTATATGATCTCGGCCTGCTTTTAAGTATGTCGTATTTCCTGATGCTAAAAATCTGTCTCTGATTATTTTATTAAAAGCAGTTCGTGTTACACTCACCACAAAAAACCGCTAGATTTTAGCAAAAGTTTTCTGTGTTTAATAATTAAAATCTAAAATTTCTCAAGCCAGCGTGGTGGCACTCGAAAATTATAAAACATTTTTTTATTTTACTTATTTTTTTTTGCTGTTCTTTCCATCATTTATTCAAAATATAAAATGTTCGATAACTTGGCAAGATTCAGTCATCATCAACTTCGTGGTCGTCGTACAGTCATGCCAGCCAGCCAGCCAGTTCAGCCTCAGAATATAGCAAAATAAGAGGAAGATGTTTAAGAAAAATTGGAAGCAAAAAAGGCAAAAAAAAAAGAAAAAAAAATATATAAAAGTGATGATACTGTTGTCTGAAAATACTTATTATCTTTAATTAGCTACTACAAGTAGTAGTTGTTATTTTGTTCGTTATAAAGTCAGTTTGTTGCATGCAGCAGCAGCAGCAGCAGGGGCAGCGGCAGCAGCATTACATGTACATACATACATACATACTCTCTTAGTGGCTGTAATTTAGAAAACTAAGCAACAAAATTAAATTGTACTGGTCAAAAAATACATAATAGTTGTTGCAAATAAGTAGCATCTGCAATTTTCTTTATCGACAACAACAACAAAAAATTAATTTAATGGAAAACTGGAAAAAAGCATGAACTGAACAAGAAACTAATCAAAATTTAAAAAAAAAAGTTTCACTTTAATTTTTCTTTGGAATTAAGTTGATTTGCACACTAACTTGTTATGCTGAATTTTAATTGTGTAATAATTTTTTTTTTCTTTTGGTCAATATATTCGTTAGAGATACTGTTGTACAGTGCTGGGCAAAAAAATGGTCTAGCCCTCTGAAATTGATACTGTCTATACACAGGAAAAAAATATATTAACTTTGTTTTCAATTAATGATTAATTACAGCCTTCAACTAATCATAAATTGCAAATATTTCTAAATAAATTAGCAAAACCCCAAAATAGGCTTCCAGAGCTGGAAAACTTAAACTTATTTTTGGTATATAAAAGTAGCTAGCTAAAGCTATTTCCTTTTAAATTAAACCTATTTATACTGCAGCAAGAATTACAATAAATTGGCATTAAAAATCAAACAAAATCAAAAACACGGTTCCAGAGTTGGACAGCTGAATTTTTTTTTTACTACTTATAAATAATTTTTTCTTAATGAATTAAAAATATTTGATTTTTTTAAAGAAATTCATTTACGTTACAAATCAGAAAAGCCAAAAAGACAGTTCCAGAGCTGGAAAATTTACTATTTTTTAATGTTTAGAAGTAACTTGCTAAAACAATTTTTTTTTTCTTAATTAAAACTATTTCATATCTCAGAAAGAGTTAAATTGGTATTACAAATCAAACAAAATTAAAAAGGCGATTCCAGGGTTGGACAATTGAAAGATTATTTTTGGTACATAAAAGTAATCAAATGAAATTAATTTTTCTCTTTATGAATTAAACATATTTGATATTTTTTAAAGAATTTCATTTATATTACAAATCAGAAAAACCAAAAAGGCTCCTACAGAGCTGGTAAATGTAAACTTTTTTAATGTTTAAAAGTAACCAGGTAACTCAAAAATTATTAAATTGGTATTACAAATCAAAAAACGAAAAAAGGAGATTCCAGGGTTGGACAATTGCAAGTTTTTTTTTTGTACATTAAAGTAACCAAATGAAATACATTTTTTGAAACAAAAATATTTGATGTTTTTGAAAGAAATTAATTTTTGTTACAAATCAGAAAAGCCAAAAAGATAGCTCCAGGGCTGGAAAATTTAAATTTAATTTTAAAACTAAATTTTTTCTTAATTAAATCTATTTTATACTTCAGGAAGAATTAAATTTTTATCAAAATCAAACATAAAGACGCTTCCAGGGTTGAATATCTGAAGTTTTTCTTTGTTTATAAAAGTAACCCACTAAAATATGTTTTTTCTTTCTGATTTAAACATACATATGATGTTTTTAAAAGCAATTCATTGATATTAGCAATCAGAAAAGTCAAAAATACTTTTTTGCTGGATTTCTATATGAAGCTTTTTAATTTCCAAGCATCTGAGAATGTTATTATATTATTTTCTCTACATATGCATCATTATACATTATTTAATACGATATAACCATCTCTGGTAACAAATCACGTTCTAATCGTGTAATAATAACCTATTCTCTTCCAACATTCCAAATTGTCATAAAATAATTTGAATTTATAACTCATAACCTAAAAGATTAACTTGAGATTAAACCAATACCATCCAAATAAAATATTTCGAATTTACATATTTATCTGTTTACAAATTGCTAAAAAGACAATTTTAAACACAATTTTGCTTTTGAAAGGTTTTTCGATTTTTTTTTATTGTCGGCTTATTTCTTTTTATTAACTGGTGCAATGGCCGGCGGCTGTCTGTTCAGGTTTTGTACAAAAATTTTAATGGCTGTTCATATTTTTTTATACAAAATCGTTGAAAATTCTCTATATACTTTCAATTTCAAAAAATGAATACAACAATGTTTGCGTGTTAGTTATTTACTAACAAAAAAACTACTTTCTCTTCTTTGGTTTAGTTTTATTCAATTTTGCGTGCTGTTTACAAAGAAAAATAAATATGTATAAATATGCATATAAAGATAAAACAAATAATATTAAATTAAAACTGAAATTAAAGGCAGAAATCATTAAACTAAATAAATTTCATCTGTTATTGTTTACAAAATTTAATTCATGTAGGCAATTTCATTGCAATTGTCACGCTGGTTTATTGATAGAAAGTTGTTGAACGATGTAATGGAATGACAAAGCTGACATTATTCCAAATTGTTTTCACACGGACTTGTAGGTTTTTAATACGATATCTCATCCGCGCTTCGCCCTCCAATTCAGTTCCAAGTACAAAAATTCTGATGGCGTATCAATTGTCTTAAGTTGGATTATATTGGATCCAGTTGCGAAGCACGAAGAATTTAATATCTTGATTAACTTCTAATTATAGCAGTTTATCAAAAGGTTATGCGAACCAGTTGTCAAAACTTAAATCGCTCATAAAATCAAACTAAAAGCAAAATTAAAAAAGAAAGACTCAATGCAATGTTAAAGGGGATAAAAAGCAAATACTGAATTAATCAAAAAAAGGACGATTGTCTTCACATAATTTTTGCTTTCTTTTCCTATTAAAAAATAATTATCTCCATTTTATATATAAAATAAGTAAAAGCGTTATATTTGATCGGATCGAATCTTAAATACCCTCCAGATATTTAGTAAATAACTCGAATTTTATTCTTATTGGAATTTACATAGGAAAAAAAATGTTTCTTTTAATGCGATCGTTTCCCATGTGCTGAGAGGAGCATGACTCAGACACCTTTCTGTCAGCATAATTACATATTAATATTTTATATTAACGTGCGAAAAAGGACCTGAGACACCTGCTGTGTTAGAGTTCCTTTAAGACATTTCTGTGCCCAATTTTAAAACTCTATACAGGGTCACTCCGAGATAGGCCGTGGGGGAGACAAATCACCTAAATCGTAAAAACTTAACTAAATTATCGGGATAGTTAAGTGTAGAAAACACATTTTTTTATAAAGTCATTTAGGGGCAAAGAGGGGGTAGGGCAGGGGTAGATCAGAGAACATATTACCCTTGTCGTAAAAGATTATAAATACAATTTTTAAGGAATATAGGCTTAAGGAATACAATTTTTTAAATATTTACACTAGTTTTTCATATAATATATAATTTTCACGCCCTCTAAAGGGGGCGTGGTCCAAAAATAGCCCATATCGTGTTCTCCACAGACGGACATATAAGTATTACTAGATCGTCTAAGACATTATCACTAAGACATTATCACCGATATGCTTTATGGGGTCCAAATTTTTCTGGAGGTTATTAAAACTGTACTTTGCGGGGGGGGGGGGGGGGTAGGCCGTTCTGGCAAGGGCCGTGGGGAAAACATTTCACCTTTGCCAAAAAACACTAAAAATAAAATTTTGGAATAATTAAGGGTAAAAAATTTATTTTTTGATAGGGTCACTTAGGGGCAAAGAGGAGGAGGGGGTAGGGCAGAAATCGGCAGTCATAAAACTCTAAAAATAAATGCTTGGGATAATTGTATACAAAATTATTATTTTTTTTTTTTTTGGTAGGGTCATTTAGGGGGTAAAGGGGGAGGAGGGGTAGGGCAGAATAGTACCAGGTTACGTCTCAGCTTCGTCATAAAAGCTTAATAATGTTATTTTTAAGGAATGTAGACTTCAGTAAAACAATTTGTTAAATTTTTACACTATTTTTGCACATAATAACGCCCAATAAAGGGGGCGGGGTCGAAAATTTGAATTTTATGTTTTTATGGTTCCAAATTCAACGATCTGGACCTTCTTTGACATACAAATATATCATTTGCTTAACAAAAAAACTAAAAATTATGTTGTTTTTTAGAGGTGGGCTTAGTTCTTTTTAGGGGAACTTTTTTCCCTCTGGCCCGATTCAGCCCATTTACGAACTTGACCTGTGCTATCCTTCAAGATATATATTTATGCTAAGTTCTAAGGGTCTGGCTCTTTTTTGTTTGTACTGTATCCACAGACGGACGGACGGGCGTGACTAGGTCGTCTTAGATTTCACCACTTATCAAGAATATATACACTTTATGGGGTATTTGAGGAATATTTCACTGCATTACATACGGAATGACAAAGTGAACATGCCCTCCAATTCTCTTTTTGATGGATATAAAAGAAGTATCAAAATGAAGCGGAATGTATTTGAGTAGAAAATGTGTATGCAAATCCCTCACAAGAAAAATAGTACTTTTTAGTTCTCACTCAAGTAAACCGTCTGAATTGGGTACTCTGCTAAAAGCTTCTTTGTGTATTTGACAAAAGAATATAAAAAATATTGTATGAAATATAATTTAAACAACTATTTATAATATATTTTCTTTATTTTTATTTCAGGTACTCGTATTTATATAATAATTTCCTTTCTACGTAAGTTTTATACTAAACATCTTTATTTGTTCTTCAATTTCAATGCAATTGCTAATATTCTAATTAAATACTATAAAAATGTTTGCAAAACAAAACTGAATATCTTGACTTAAAAACAGTAACAACAAATAATATTATTCTTTTGTTCTTATTTTCTAAAATAAATATTGTTTACTAAATTTGAATTAAGATTCTATAGGCTAATTGTTCGAAATTTTAATTTAAATCTCAGAAAGACATGATAAATATTCCAAGGCACAAAGGCAAGTCAACATCAGTTTTATTCAACTTACACAGCAGAGCAGAACAGCTGTTTTCGAAAGACGCAACCCTTTCATCATCAGTGCTCATGTGTATTGTGTTTGTCACCACTTATTAGGTGGCTTAGTTGAATGTGATAACAGTTCCTATTTACACAAATTTTATTGTGAAAAAGAATACGGGAACTGTATCAACCTGATGTTAACATGTTATTGTTATAATACCCGTGTTACCGTTTGATTATTTTTCTTCATGTCCCATTTTTCTGAATTTTTTGTTCCATCATACCTAAGTCAAACTTTTTTGGTTTGAATTTTATACTTAAGTACATGTGAACGTTTTTTCCAATTTTTATTATTGGGTAGCTCAAGCCATAGCTTAAATTTGTATGTAGTAAGAATTTTAACGAACATTTTATATTGCTATATTAAATTTGAATTAAGATTCTATAGGCTAATTGTTCGAAATTTTAATTTAAATCTCAGAAAGACATGATAAATATTCCAAGGCACAAAGGCAAGTCAACATCAGTTTTATTCAACTTACACAGCAGAGCAGAACAGCTGTTTTCGAAAGACGCAACCCTTTCATCATCAGTGCTCATGTGTATTGTGTTTGTCACCACTTATTAGGTGGCTTAGTTGAATGTGATAACAGTTCCTATTTACACAAATTTTATTGTGAAAAAGAATACGGGAACTGTATCAACCTGATGTTAACATGTTATTGTTATAATACCCGTGTTACCGTTTGATTATTTTTCTTCATGTCCCATTTTTCTGAATTTTTTGTTCCATCATACCTAAGTCAATATTGATTACATTTAATCCAGGCGGATTGTTTACATTTAATCCAGGCGGCGAATTGCATACTAGGCGAAGTCAGTTTGATTCCAGGTACAACTCTGCAGAAATTGCATATATTTTGTTAGTGTAAAAATCTAAGAACTGTGCAAAATAAAAACAAACAATGGTTTTTACAAATAGCCGAAAGACGCATTTTTTACAAACCAAATAAAACTTTTTCACTAAAAATTCTTATTTTTATTATCATCCCTATCGTGAATGACAATGGGAATTTTTGTTCACGTCAAATTTTTATTCCACTCGAAAGGAAAAATGCTATCGTGAATCTCCTGTGGGAAATTATTCCCGCTATCAGTTCTCAGTGAATGTAAAAAAGTGATGGAACTGAAATACAAATACGAAAAATTTAAAGAAATTTGTGTTGACAAATTTACATTTATGTAATAATTTAAGAAAATTAAAAAAAAAAGTATGGCTAAATAATTAGTAGTAAAATAATTTTTGAAATCGAACAAAACAAATTAAAAATATTCTTAAGGTTTAGAATTGGAACAAAAAGTTTTACATATACACAGATAATTGATTTGTTGCAAAAATATCACTTTGTGTCTTATTAACGGATCTTGTCCAAGGCAGATTTACTCTCAGTACTCTCAGTAGCAGCGCAGCTGTGTATTGAATTTTCCTTGGTGCGTGTTGAAAAGTTTATATACAAGCCACATAAAATGTTTGTTTTTTTTAAATCTTCTTGTTAATGATGCTTCTTCTTACTCGATTTTGACATTAGCTCTAAATTTTCTACCAACAAAATACATGTGATTTTTGGTGTTGCTAATTGTTGTACTACCCTGCAGTTTCACAAGTAGTGGCTGGCAACTTTCCCCGACTACATCGCCATTGATTTTTCATTGACTACATCGCCGATTACATTGGTACTCAGTGGTAATCTGTAAGGTAGTGTCAGAGAGAAATGTAACCGATAAATACGTCGATGAAGTAATCGACGAACAGTAAGGCATTACCAATGCGGACATCGCCTTGTTAAATTCGCCGCTCAAAAGCATTTCTGGTAGTTTAGCGAGTCGTCGACGAAAGGTTTGTGGTAGTCGATGAACTCATCGGCGTGGAGTCGATTACCAATACTGCAGGGTAGTGAGAGTACCTGGTAAATCTGCCTTGATCTTGTCTCTAAAATAGAATTTTTAAACTCTAATATTCGAATTATAATAGAAAATACTTACATTTTCTACTCTATTCCCCACCAAAAACTAAGTGAATAAATTAAAGGGAAAAGTGAAAAAACTCGTGGTAAAAAAAGTCATTCACGATCAGGGGAATTTAATTTTAGCGTGAAATCATTCACGGGGAATTTTTTTCATGATTGCAATTTTAGGGAAAAGTCAAAAATTATTCATGATAGGGGTGTATATTTTTATATCCCAAATATATTTTTATTATTATTAAGATAAGAATTCCTTTATTGGACTCAAGTTCAAATCTACAATCAGCAATTAATTTGTTTTATGAATTTTTATCAAATTCTAGTTATTCTTGTTAAGAGTGAAGTATTAGAATATTTCAAATCATAAGTTCGACAAATTAAATTTACAAAAAAAGTATTATTTTTAACAAAATTTTTATACTTATGACTTTGGCGCACAAGCACTTTTTTTATTTTAAGAAATCTAAAAATTACAGAAGACTGACAGTTCTTAAATTTCGCCTTGGTATCAGCTGATCGTCATTTCCTAAACTGAGGCCACCTGGTATCGATTGGCCTTGCATTTAATAAAATACACAGGGGAACACTGATTTTGTTGCTTAGAATTTTTAAGCATACACGCAAACGGCTGCAAGAATAATAGTATTATATGGCAATCGGAATTTTCGTTAAGAAAGTTCCGTTCTTTTTTAGTGCATTAGCATTTAATTGCATGAGGATCCTGAAAAATATATATAGAATTATTCAATCAAGAGTGCCAACTTTATGGCAGCCCGGTCGAAAAGTAACCCCTTACAAATAAATTTCTGCTTTTATATAGTTTAAAACCGTTTAATGATTCTTTGCAGTGCTGGGAAATCATTTACTATTCCAACACACTGTAATGCGTGTGTAACAAAAAGGTGTTCAAAGAGATTATTATTAAGATAACCATCACTTTAAACATTGTTTAGTGATCTTGTTCTAAAAATAAATACATACATGCTTATAATCTTTAATAACAGATTGGAAGGAAGGAAACGAGTGGTAAATAATAACATGATGCATTTCAGCGAACAAAATAATTGGAAAACTGGAAAAATACTTGAGAAAATCATTCATGAAAAGGAAACTTTTCACACGTAAATTTGTTATTGATGTTCTAAATGCAAAGAAACAGCGAAGCAGCATTTCAAGGAAAATATATATAATCAAATAATTGGGGCACTCACACTGTAGTCATAAAGTCATGAAATGATAGCACGATAAATTGTGACTAGTCTGCTATTCCATGCAGACATAAAGCTATGAATAATTTTTTATTCCTGAATCATATGCAAGTAACGGCGGCAAAAATATACTATCGCCGTCTCGCCTGAATAGTTTCAACCTTTCGACTCAGATCCGTAGAACTTTTTTATGACAAAAGAAAAATATATCTAAAAGAGTGCTCTTATGTTATGACTCTTTTGTATGCAGCATAACAACAACTTTTTTAAACTGGTCTAAGATATTATGACATTATGGCAATATGACTAAATAGCATACAGTGTGAATACATTTCCGCTTAGTAAGGTTTTTATTAAAAAAATGAATTTGCATTACACTTCTGAGTGGCCTAGAGCCTGAGGGCCAGTTTCTCTAAATAAAACAAATATTTTCGTTTGGGTGTTTATATTGAAACAACAATAAAAAAACCTCAATTTTGTTTAAAAAAAATAAATAAGTAATAATTCTTACTAATATAATAAATATGAAAGTAACTCTGGCTGTCTATCTGTTACCTTTTTACGCTTAAACCGCTGAACCCATTTGAAGAAAAAAATTACTTGCACTTTTCATAATGACTTGCACTTTTTATAATGACTTGCACTTTTCATAATGACTTGCACTTTTCATAAAGACTTGCACTTTTTATAATGACTTGCATTTTTTATAATAACTTGCACTTTTTATCATGACTTGCACTTTTCATAATGAGTTGCACTTTTTATAATGACTTGCACTTTTTATCATGACTTGCACTTTTTATAATGACTTGCACTTTTTATAATGACTTGCACTTTTTATGATGACTTACACTTTTCATTATGACTTGAACTTTTTATGATGACTTGCACTTTTTATGATGACTTGCATTTTTTTATGATGACTTGCACTTTTCATAATGACTTGCACTTGTTATGATGACTTGCACTTTTCATAATAACTTGCACTTTTTATCATGACTTGCAATTTCTATGATGACTTGCACTTTTTATGATGACTTGCATTTTTTATGATGACTTGCACTTTTCATAATGACTTTCACTTTTTATGATGACTTGCACTTTTTTATGATGACTTGCACTTTTTATCATGACTTGCACTTTTTATCATGACTTGCACTTTTTATCATGACTTGCACTTTTCATAATGGTTAGAACTTTTCATAATGACTTGCAGTTTTTGTAATGACTTGCACTTTTTATGATGACTTGCACTTTTCATAATGACTTGCACTTTTTATCATGACTTGCACTTTTCATAATGGTTAGAACTTTTCATAATGACTTGCAGTTTTTATAATGCCTTGCACTTTTTATTATGACTTGCATTTTTCATAATGACTTGCACTTTTTATGACTTGCACCTTTTTATAATGACTTGCACTTTTTTTCTTACTAATATAATAAATATGAAAGTAATTCTTTCTTTCTATTACCTTTTCATGCTCAAACCGCTGAACCGATTTAGATGAAATTTGTCATAGGGATATTTAAGATCCGAGGAATAACATAAAGTGGTCTTTGGAAATGATCCTATTGAGTGGTCAAAATTTGTATAGACATATGAAATTATTAAACTGATAACTAAGAACGTTTTAAACTTTGATATTTGACGTTAAGTTTTAGTTGTTATTGTTGTAATATTGAATTTTCATTTCATTATAATATTTTTTTATACGAGTATATCTGAAATTATTAACCAAATTTTGTGCCACAATGAATTAGTTTGAATGATAAGATCTTAACTATAAGTAGGAAATAAATTTTAATTAGCACACCAGCTGTCAGGTGATCGCTAAATCTCATTTCTTAGTACATATTATTTGGTATTGGTGTTTTAACAGTGCGATGTACTCCTAATGCTGTACACAATTATTGAAGACCCCGATTATTATTATTATTATTATTTTCATTATTATTATTATTATTATTATTATTATTATTATTATTTGTAATTTACCCTCAATTGTGTCCAGTTAAAAGCAGTTAGATCTTAGCTCTAAATCATTTTCTTAAGTTATTGGAATAAATAATTATAATAATAAGAATAATAATGATAGTAGACAGGAAGTAATAAAACAAACTTTTGAATCACCACTGTTTTTAGTTAAAAGTTAAACTGTTTATTTTCAAAAGTCAATTCAAAATTATCAATAATTCAAAATATATATTTGAATAACCTTAAGGTTTAGTATAAAACCTGAAGGTTTTCCCCCAAAGCACTCCATTGAAATAAATTGAGTCAATAAACGTATTAAGGGGATGTAGAAAATGTATATTATTTTGTTTTCTTGTATAAACAAATCGAATGAAATAATCTTGAGTTGTGCTAAGATAATTTTTGTAATCCTCTTAATTTTGTGTATTCTTAGTTGTTTATTTTCCGAACACATTTAATTAAAAACAACTTATTTTTAAGCTTCAAAAGGTTACGCAACAATATTTTCTTTTGTATACCTGTGTATTGGTAAACGTGTGCATGTAGTTGTATGTCTATATTGAAATTTTATTCAAACATTAAGTTATTGTTGGAACAGCAGCAACTGTTGCAATATTTGCAATAAGATTTACTGAAATTAAATTCTGTTGATTTTTGTTTGTATCAAAAGCACTTAAGTCGACTTATGAAATTTAGTCAGGGGTACTAAAATATTATTACGTTCCTTGTTTCTACAACACTTATTCATAAGGTATACCCCTTTATTGTATAACCAGTTGTCCAGACATTCTGGTGATAATATCAAAAAAGGACATTTACCTACTACTTGTTGCCAACAATTAACTATTTCTGACAGCCTGTGGCAACTCTGCAGTAAGTGTCTAACTTTTGATATTACCCCTTATTCTGTAATTACTTGACAACTTCATGTCAGGACAATATAACAAATAGGACACTTCTGTACTGCTTTTCTTCAACAATTAAAAATTTCTCACAGTCTCTTACTATATTGAAAATTTTAGAGAGTAGCCACAGGGAGTAAATAAGTGTCCTATTTTTGATATTGTACTCGTATTGACGTGACGTTGCAAAATAGTTACAGAATAAGAGAGATTATTAAATGTTTTTACGCCAGATGGTGGAATCATATTTCCAACTACTTTCTATTGGTTTCTTTAACAGAAATATTATCCTGGAACAGTAACTTTTTACCTCGTGAACTATAATGGCGTCCTTAGGGTATTTGAATAAGCGATGTCCGCTTGTCCATGTGTCTGTACATGAAATCGGGTTTTCAAAGTCCCAGAAAACCTTCGGTCTTGAATTGATGTATTGGAAACAGACCTAAATAGATTGCTATTGAGAATCTGCAAAATATGACTCCAGAGCTGGAAAAGTTAATTTTATTTTTGGTATACAGTCGAATGCGCTTTAGCGCAACATGCTTTACTGAAAAAAATCGGATTACTGAAAGCGATAAAAATCCCCGCACTGATTTTAAACATCGCTTTACTGAAATTATCGTATAACTGAAAACCAAAAGCAAGCCCACAACTACGTTTTGTATGAAACTTACTTCGCTTTACTGAAAAAATAAACAATGACAAATTTATATATTAGAAATCGATTGCATAACTGAAGGCTGAAAAAATTGTGTATGTTTTGTCCGTTAAAAAATTAAATGGCAAAATGAATTTGTCCTTTTCGCTCTTACGTACTTTATTGTATTTTTTCTATTAAATTGTCAATGCAAGTGGCTAGACATTTTCGAGGAATGCGTGAAAAATTTCAACAACAAAATGAATAATTCTATGAATAATTTTTTTTAAATACAATTTTTACGTTAAATTGACGTAAAAAATATATACAGATTTGATATAAAAAATATTGTTTAACTGATTTTAAGCAGTACGCTTAACTGTAAAAAATTTCAGTAAACCGAAATACGTTTTAGAGAAAAAAAATCGGATAACTGAAAAAATTAGGTTTGGTTATTTCCAGTAAAGCGGAGTCGACTGTGTAAAGGAAACTAGTTAAAATAATTTATTTTATTTTTTTGTGTTAATTAAACCTTTTTTCATACTACTGGAAGAATTAAATTGCCATTAAAAATCAAACAAAAATAAAGAGACGATTCCAGGGTTGGACATTTGCTACTTTTTTTTTTTTTGGTACATAAAAGTAACAAACTAATTGAACTTTTTTCTTTATATTTTAAAGATATTTAATGTTTTTGAAAGAAACTCATAGGTATTAGAAATCAGAAAAACCAAAGAGACAGCTGCAGAGCTGGGAAATTTAAACTTATTTTTGCTATTTATATATTTTATTTTATTTTATTTTTGTTAATTGAAAATCAGAAAGATCAGGATGGGAAGAAATGTATGTATATAGTCCAGACGGTCATATATCGGTGAAGGGTATATTAAATGCGATACAACCGAATACAGCAGCTTTAGTTCATATAATTTAATGAATTTTAGAAAATAGTACATCATTGATGATTTGGTTTTGTTACATTCAACAAAATCCTCTTGTTTATTTTTATTATTTTTTTTAGAAAATATAAATTGTATGCATTTTCAACCTTCAATGATGTTTTCTTATTTTTTTTTTTTTTTTTTTGTATTACAATTTGAAATCTGTAAGAAGATTATCTCTATAATTAATGTTTCTAAAGAAGATTGCACACTTTTCAATTCTTTTAATTTATTTTACATAAAATACCAACATGCTGGACTTTCTCAATATATCGTTCTAATTAAAAGTATTTTATAAAATCATTAACTTAAAACATTAACTTAAATCTTAATAGTCTATCTGCTTTCATAGTTATGGCAAAAAAGCTCAGTAAAATTCTTTGAAGTTTAAGCACTTATTTAATGCCTTAAGTACTAATTTAATTTCTAAGAATGTGAAACTACCTGAACAACCACTTGTACGAACACTAGTATATTTCTGAGTGAGTTTTATTCAAAATTAAATCTAATTTCAAACATTCTTTAGCAAATTTGCATATTAAATATTAGAAAAAAAAAAAAATAAAGTTTCCATAGATTCCATTGAGTTATCATAAGTGTGAATAAAGTGTTTGTTTTTATAGTTCTGGATGTTCTATAAAAGATAATTGTCAATTTATCAATTTAAATTAAACACAAACATAGAAATATTATCAAGCTGAAATAACAAGACATTTAAAAAGAGTTTTTTGTTTGCTTAAAAAAAATATTAGAAAAATTTTAATAAAAAGCCAAAAATAATAGTTTATTTTCTAGGCTATAAATGTACTCGTTATAACGTGGCTTACAAAATTATCCATACGATGTTCAATATTTTTGCTGTCTGAAAACATTTTCATTTATGTTTGCACACGCGTAGAATGCGGGGCTATTGTCCGTCCTTCAATTTGACGAAAAGCGATTCCTTAAAAAACCAGCCAATTTAAAGTATGAAAAAATAAACGAATCTGTTCTGTAAAACGAATCCGAGTAAATTTCTGATTTTAAAACGAATCCACATTTTTTCGTGTTCCCGAATTAGAATTCACACAATTTTATTCGTTTTAAAAACGAATCATTTAAAAATTGTAATTTTATAGAAATCACATTCAGTTTAATGCATTTAAGCATAAAAAATTCATTTTATAAAAACTCTTAAATTATTTCATGTTTTTGCTCCAAATATGACGAAAATTGTTTGGAAGAATAAAAAAACTTTTACCGGTCAAATTTTTAGAGCCGTGAAACAAAAATCACTTTTGATAAATATGTACTAATTTATTCTATAAATTCATTGGAGTATATTTTAAATTAAATTGAAAAAAACCAAACTTAATTAAATATAAATATTTGTGTAAATCACGAAACTTAACTTAATATAAATGCTCCGGGCATTTTAAAAACGTTCCTTTTTAATTAAAAAATACCCTTTCTTTATATCTTCAATTAACAGCTGATTATGACGTTCAAATTTTGTATTCGAAATTAATTTCGAACGCAACTAAAGCGAGTAATTTGTAGAACACCAAATAGTCATTTAATTCTTTTTAAAAACTTCTCGTTTTTTAAAACGATTCGGTTTACAGAAGAGACCTGTATAAATCAAATATGGAAACATATTCTGTGTAGGTTAGGTTGAAGAGAGGGGCATAAGCTATTCCAATCCATTCAGGATTACACTTAGGCCTCATGGGCCTGTTGTGCGCTCTATAATAAGGAGTTCCCATTCTACTGTAGGGAGCCTCCACCGATACCATGGAAACCTTAAAATTTGATTACGTTAAGAACCTAGTTTCTTCAAAGTATCTCCTTAAGTCCCTCCAATTAGAACCGCTTAGAAATTTCATCTCCTGTACAAACTCCTGATTAAATGTTTGCCTCCTGACCTGGCTAAAAGCTGGACAGTAGCACAAGTAGTGCTCCAGTGTTTCGTCCTCTTCCTGACAGGCCCTGAATGTTATATCGTCAACGATACCCATTCGTGCCAGGTGACTCTTTAACTCTGTATGTCCTGGGGCCAAATTACCGCGTTCGATATCGTTCGAAATTTCCATACAATTTAAATACAAATTTCGTTCGATATCGAGTGCCGTAATTTGCCCTCTGTTATTAAATAAACCAATCTCCGTAGTGCTGGCCTACTCAATGTTAGGATCTCCTTTGTCCTGTTACCATCTGGGTCCCCCCCATAGAATTCTAGTCACCCTACCTACGATAGAGTGCTGCCAATCTCTTGTATGCAATTCTATAGCCCATATGTGTAAGGAAAATTATATATTTCTTAAAGTTTAAAATTTTCCTCTACAAAAATGAAAAAGTATCAAAAAGATTGAAGATTTTATTCCTAAACTCTTAGATTAATAATAAATAAATAAAAAATAACTGTCGAACACACTATATTAATTGTTTCAATTAATTATGTCAATTGACTTCATATCCAACTCCAATTACTACGCTTTTTAAAATGGAAACAATCTTTATATATAGTCATTTAAGAGCGGTGTCTGCCTTAAAAGGGACTCATCATACGACCAAAATTTTTAAAATAGTCTGTTCCCTTTGGAGTATATCGATGGGTTAATATAAAAAAAGCCTAACTCGATTTTTTTTTGCTTTACAGTAGAAGGAAAAAACAGTAAAAAAAAGATGCAAAATATTTTCAAAACTTTTTTTATATCATAAATTTTACGGATTTTATCAAGTTTTTGTCTTCTACTGTAAAGTAACAGAAAATCGAGTTAAGTCTTTTTCCTATTAAGCCATCGTATATTGTGAATAGTAGTGTGACACTCTTTTCTTTAACATTTACTAATGTTAATTGTAATTGCTCAATTAATAAGCCTTGGAAAAATTTTTTATACTTTACATATCTACACAAAAATGCCTTTCAAAGAATACTAATTTTATAAAATTTGGTGGACTATAATATATATAAAAGTGTACCACAAAATATGTGTGATGTATTTATATACAAAAAGTTGAAATATAAGAAAACTAAGCTCCATTATTTTTTTCTTATTCTCATTGTTTGCCATTAATTTTTCTATATTGCATGCGCGAGTGAAAATATAGCAATAAATAGTACGATAGAAAATACTTACATTAAAATTTAAGCTACTGTCTTGAGCTACAAAACATTTAAGAAATTATTCACATGTCCTTAAGCATAAACAAATTTATACCGTAAAAGTATGGCGAATCGCACTACGCATTACAGAGAAAATTCGTTTTTTGGCCGAACAGTCCGTATGTGGAACAAACTACCTGCAGATGTCTTCCCCGCCACTTACAATATCCACAGACACTACTCCCTTTATCCTCCTTCCCAAAATCCATTTTCCTAGTTCCAGCGCAGTGTACTGCATATGTAGGGGTCATCCCCTGAGTGCTAGTCCTACTCAAAAAAAAAATAAAAATAAAAAATGTGAAAATAAAATTGACAATATAGGGCATGAAGAAAATAAGCAAACGGCAACACTGAGATTTAAAGCCTATTAACATCAGTTAAGTATTGATACAGTTCTCGTATACTGTTTCATAATAAAACGTAATTTAAAACTCAAATGAGTACTGATAATGAAAGTGTAGTGGCTTTCGAAAACAACTGTTTTGCTGTTTAATTAAATTAATTTTTTTTGTTTACATAACCGCCTAATTGCAATTGGGCCTCGTCACTAAAGAAAAACAATTTAGAAAAATGCGTTGTTTTCGTTGAATATTTTCAAACAGTAAATTTTCATAATAATAGTTCTATGTTCAAGAGTGTAGAGTTCAATGTATAAAATTTGCCAACTTTTTACTAAATAAATGTTGAAGGATGACAGCTCAATTCTTGACATTTCATCATTTGACAGCCAATTTACTTCCTAACCTCAAATTTGCCCATCCTTTACTACTTGCAATATATATTTTAAAAACTCTTATTGTATAAATTGGCAAACTAAAGTAACTTGTTGAATATTAAAAATAAGTACTTTTTCAATATTAAAAATAAATACTCTTAACTCAAACTCGTATAATAAAATGTTGTGGTTCGTTTACATAAACTGCTTGCAAATTAGACTTCTCCAAAAATAAATGGAATTCGCAAATTTTATAATATATTTTTTCTAAAAATTCCTAAAACAGTACACAAGGCATCGTTGGTTTTTTTTATCTCAAATATACTTTCATATTCAGAACAAGTATTTCCTATAAAACTTTTGAATTAAATACAATTTTGTTCATATTCTTTACTGAAACATTAAACAATTTCCAAATTTGTTTTACCTTGTTCTCTTGTTCTTTTTTTTGTCTTTAAACCTATAACATTGCGTGCAATAAATTTCACAAAGCCCACAAAAAATCCATACTCTTAACTTTTAATGGGATACTTAATAAAGTACAAAAACAGAATATAAAATACATTGAGTCAAAGCAAAAATAAAAAATCACCTTTAAACAATTTTATGATGTAATTAAGACTAAAAAAAATATATATATAAAAATTAAATGAAAACATGTGTCTACATTAAGAGATTTGCTATTTAAAACCCTTCAAATAATTTGCTGTTGGGCGTTATAATTTTATTTTTAACAGGAAAAAGGTAAAACATATTATCTTACAGGTGTGATTTACATTAGGATGCTACTTTAATATTTGCAATCGGGGGTTTTCAAATAATTTATCTTGCACAGTTATTTTGATCATATTCCTTTTTGTTTTGTATTTGCAAATTTTTTTTCGTTAACTGTGTATTTCCTTTTTCCGCAGTAGATTTTTTTATCATTGCTTCCTTTTTTGTGTTCTGTTTTCCTTACGTTTTATTTCCTGTTACATTACATCTTTGTTAAGCCATAGAATCATTAAATATTTAATACCTGCTACCAAGATAATGTTCATTAAACAAAATGGAGAAAGTGACAACTTCTAAATAACGTCTCTTATAAGAAGGAGTTCCATACTGAATACGGGGGAATACATATTTTTTCTGCTAAAACTCCCTTATTATATTTGTGTGTTGCAATATCTAAAACTGTGTTGACCAATCACTATGAATCCATGAATTAGTATTGTTTTGGCCACTTCTCAAAAAAAAAATTTAATAATAGTTTAGATGCCATCCCTGAATCTTCCCGCTATAAATTATATTATTTTTATTTTAAAATTGCTATACTTTCGAATGGATCAGCCGATTCCCATGTGATAAGCAGTGGTTGATATAGTCCTTCGACACCTATAAAAAATCCAGAACACTAATTGATCACAACGATTTTTACCCGATTTTTGTTGGTCAAGAGCTGATTAGTTTTTGGAATCGATAGGAAAAGCCGTTGAAAAGTTATTCTAAAAACACTTTTGAAAAAAAATGTTTTTCAGTTTTCTTGATATTTTCAAAAATGTACCGGTCCGAACCGGTTCCAATTCACAGAAAATCTAAGTTTGAAGGAAGCCTTGTTTGGTAGGTTCAGTTCCGCGGATCAAAAGATATGAGAGAGTCACATGCTTACACACACACACAACACAGACATGGTAATAGGTTCTCAGGAGTAGCCAGGAACTCAAAACGTCGAGATCTGGTAAAAACTCAATTTTTTCAAACGGGGTAAAACTTGCCACTTTTTTGAAAATTTTGTCTGATGTGCCGGACTTTTTAATTTACAAAATTCTAAACATTACGAATAAATATTATCATTTAGGTGGTCAGTTCAAAAACTAAGGTGAATTTTAATTCATCTCAAAATATATTTATTTATCCGCCAATTGTTATTTTGTCCCCTTCAAAGTACTAGTACCCATCAGATATAATATATGTATATGTGTCGGAGTTTTTTTCCAATTCTCGCAGCAGATCTAATTTGAGCTCTCAGCTATTTAGTTTTTATCTTGTTAATCGTCGCGAAATGCCGACTTTTCCTGGGTCTCTTCAAACTTGGAAACAGGAGAAAGGTACAGGGGCCAAATCCGGTGAATACGATCGCATAATTACGGTGTTGGGTTTGGCCAAAATATTGCGAAAATGCAACGGATTTTTTTTAAGCAAAACTTTCGATGGAACTTCGCTGCCATATCAAATTGAGCAAGAAATTCGAATGTTCCCCAGAAATTTCCATTATGTTGATCTGCAAGTCAGTCTAATGTTGTTTTCTTT
Organism: Linnaemya tessellans; assembly: GCA_951800035.1. NCBI lineage: Eukaryota > Metazoa > Arthropoda > Insecta > Diptera > Tachinidae > Linnaemya > Linnaemya tessellans. The sequence goes on along the minus strand of OX637533.1, from coordinate 14,984,007 downwards.
TCTGTAAAAGAGTGCAACATTTTGTGCACTTTCTATGGAAAAAATGGCAGTATTATATCATTTCAAAATAGTGAATTTATTAGAATTAATAATCCTGCCATTCCCTAGGAATACTAATTTGTGGCTTAAAACTCAACCCAATTGCAAATTTTAAGAAATAAAGTGTAATAATGTTACATGTTTTCCAGAAAAGAAAATAGTCTAATGGCGATTTCTTTTCTGGAAAACGTGTAACATTTTGTCACTTTTCATTCTAAAAAAAAAAACACAATTATGCTAGAGTTAATGTCGACGTCGTCGACGGCGTCAAATGTCAAAAAAAAAGTTGAATCGTATGAAATTGTATGAGAGCAGTTAATCTCAACGCGTTGCAACGCCGTAAAAGTTTAATCTATTTCAACTTTTTCGGCGTTGAAACGTCGTCAACGGCGTCGACATTAACTCTAGCATTAGGCAAAATTTTAAAATAAAGCACATTTTCATAAGGGATGGTAGATCAATTTCCAATAAATGCACTATTTTCAAATGCCATAATGTTACCATTTTCCATTGAAAACTGCAAAAAGTGTAGCATTATTTTTTAGAAAAGAAAACAGCATAAATGTCCTGTAAATGGTATCCCTTTTATTGTATGTGATGTATTAATTGCAATTATTCGGTATAAAATTTCTTCATAGTGCTGTTTTATTAGACGTCGTTAGATATTTTGGCTTTTAAAATTTTGCACTTCTGAAAAATTTACCGCCCTTGACCCAGGCGTAAACCTGCCACTGAATATGGGCCAACATATTTTATACAAAAAAAATTAAATTTATTATATAATAAATATTAGTCAAAACGATTTTTAATAAATTTCTAAATTTGTGCCAGACTTTTCCCCCAGACTATTGTAAAAAGTGTTAGAAGATTTTTCAGAAATTCATTTAAAATTTTCCCAGAAAATTATTTCAAAATGCATAAAGAACTCTCCCAGAAATTTTAGTTATACTTTTAGACATGCCTCGCTTTCTTGTCAACCATGTGGTGTATTTATTAGGGAGTCACTAGTACAAAAAAATATATTTTAATTACAGTTAAACTGTACCCCTTCAAGCTCTACACCTCTGGTACGATTATATATTAGTTGTGTGTCTGTCAAAAGAACATCTATTTTTTATTTCTTTTTTTTTCGGCAAACCTTAAATTATTTTGTGGTTAATGAAAAATAAAAAAAAATTTACATTTAAATAAATGAAAATAATGTATGCCCATTTCATGAGAACAATAAATGGAATGAAAAAAGAATGATTGCACAAAAACGTACATTTAGTGATTCTTTTTTTTGGGGGGTGGGGGAATGATGATATAGACTTTAAAATACGTTTGCAAAATAATGTACAACAAATTTGAACAAATATATTTTTTTTATGTGCAAAAAGGGTGAAAAGTCTCCCACACTGAATCGGATTTGAAACTGACAATGGAATATTGAAATTTTGTAATTATGAAAACCAACATTCTTTCGTTATTTAAATAAATATACATATAAGCACATACATATTGTTGGTCTCAGGTAGAATGGCCCTAACTCTAATAATTGTAACTTTGTAGGAGAAGGTAAAAATATAACAGAAACTGTATTAATCACAATCAAATCCTTAATTTTGATGTAAGAAATTTTTGTTACGGAGTGTTTTTGCTTAAATGTATGGAAATCACTAAAGAAAAAAAATCCAATTTAGTAAAAAATACGAGTTAGGGCCTTTCTACTTGACACCAACGATATGTTGTACATAACAATGATAAATTTTGCACATGAAAGTTTTAGCAAATTAAAATTTATTCTTGCTAAAGAGAGATGGAGTCAAATGAACAATATGAATCATGATTTGTGGTTAATGCACTTTCTGCCAATAAATTGTGGTTTTCAATACATTTTTTTATATTGTGCTAATTGAAATGTATGAAATCATTTACAAACGCACAACACAAATATATTGAATGTTTCGAATATTTTTTTATTCTATCAAATATTTGGCTATATAATACCCCTTATTCTGTAATAATAAGACGAGGTCAACGTGAACACACTGAGTACACTTGCCTGTACATACCCTTTTTCTTCATCAATCCGCTATTTTAAAAACTCCTTACCATTTTCTTGGCTTTAGAGGATATTCAGAGGCTATCAGGAGTGCTCAATTGGCACAGAATATAGAGAAATGAGTCTAGCACTTCCTTTTTATGTATAAATCTAAAGAACAAAAATGTATATACTTTTGCATATCGTATTCCAATTTCAAAAATGGCTCAAGTTACATTGAACAAATTTTAGAGAAGAAACAAAAAACTCTCTAATAGAGAAAAATTCGCCAGCAATTTGAAAAATATTTTCATTTAAAGCTTAATGATAACAACATTATCGTTAATGGGTAAATTTAGAGCTTTTTTGAAATCATACGACAGTATGGAAATACCTATAAGCAGATGCTCTATTTGATTCGTGCCGTTTTCTGCTTAAATCCGAAAATAAAAATCGTTGAAAAATATTATTATATAGTACTTCCTATAAGTGTAATACGACATTTTTCTTATTAACAGAGTTGATGTTGAATTTAAAATTTTGTTACACCGTCTAAAATGTCCGACCCATATGTAATTAATATGGTTATTAAAATTCGTCGAATTAAAAAACTAATTGCTACATACACTTACCACTACAGAATATTCGTTAATATGTGAGTTTGTCTTTTGATCTTTTCATATATTTGATGCTCTGTAGCAAGGTGTAACATTTATTTGAAAAAAAATTAACGTTTTTAAGAGGATTAAAACTTATTGAACGAATACACCATGCATATGTGGCAAGTCATTAAGTAATTAATATAAATATAAGTAATTGTAATACAAAATGGCATTAAAATATTTTTTTAACTTATGGACATAAATAAATAAACCAAACATTTACATTTTAAAAATAAATTAATGAGCAAATCAACATAAATAACAATTTAAACTTGGGTTCCATATTGCTCAAAGAATTATTAGCACAATTATTTTAATGAATATGAAACTTCTGCTAGATATGCTAATTTTGTTACAGACGTGTCGCAAATTTCAATAAATTGGCTTACATAACTCATATAAATTTCTCTCGTGCATAGATAATTTAAGATTTTCTTTGTATCTTAATTCTAAAACTGTAAAGTTGTTATTACATATAACAGGAAAATGTTAATTTAACAGTAATGTAAACTATTTCATATGTTAATTTACATAAAGTGTCAACTTAAGCCAGTTTGAGTAATGACTCAATTGTTTGTTTATCAAAATACACCACTGCAGTGTAACACATCCACTTACGGCACATCTCACTGCCAGCAGCTGTTATATAGAATTTCATGTTCCACTACCAGTTCATTCCACGTGCTCGCATGAACTATTGTGTATTCCACTGCAAATCTTACAAAATTGTGCTAATCAACTTGATAATTAAAAAAAAAGTATAAAATACTGAATTATACACATTGAATAATACTGGAAATGAGTTCTTCAAAATTAAAAGAGGATTTATCCAACTGCCTGATAAATTTTGATCGTCGTGTTTTAATTACTGAACTGTTGGACGATTACCGTTTATCCTATGCCGCAGTTGACACAATTGTGCAAAATTATGTAGCTGAGCAGGAAGATAAATTAAAGTTCGAGAAAAGATACCTTGTACACGGCTTTCAGGAAGGTGAACAGAAAAAAGAAATTTATAAAGTTGTAGACGAGAAAAAGGTTAAGGATTGGCTGAATAAATTGAAAAATGCTGAATCGTCGCTGTATTCTATAGAAATAGCGGGTGGAGCAAAATCACCCGCGCCAATATTCAAGCCTATGAGAATAGAAGAATGTGTAAAGGCAACATCAAGACAGAAAACTTCAGCAGCAAATGGGGAAGCAAAAGCCTCAACATCAGTTGCTGTTGAACAGAAAAAAGTTAAACAAGAAAAAGGTGTTATTAAAACAAAAGAACCTTCTAAAGAAGCTGATAAGATAAATCAAAAAGAGGAATCTTCCTCTAAGAAAACATCACCTAAAAAAGAAACATCACCACCAGAAAAGAAAGCTTCCGTTAAAAAAGGTATAAATAACTTCTTTGCTCCTTCCACAACAACGGCCAAAAAATCGGAGGATAAAAAACCTGCTAGTGGGGTTATGAAACCTCCTACACCGAAGAAAATGCAGGATTTCTTTAAGAAACAAACCGAGAAGGCTGCAAACATAGAAAAACAAGAGAAACCAGCCGCCAATAAATCTATGCAGCTATTCGATGAAGAGGAAGACGTGCCGCCAGAAGAAGTGGAATCTTCAGATGAGGAAGAAAAATTGGACGCATTGAAAAGGGACATCATATCGTCAGATGTAGAAATGGACGACGAAAATGAAAGCAAAGCGGGTACAGGAAAAAGGCGACGTATATTAGATTCTGAAGATGAGGAAGATCCCCCCGTTAAACAAGAGAAATTAGACTTAACAGAAGACGTAAAAGAGGAAGAGCCTGTCACCGAAACATATTTAGATGAAGATGGTTTTGTTATTACTAAAAAACCTAAACAAAAGTCAACGTCTACAAAAAAGAAATCGCCAACGGCAAAGAAGACACCACCAGTAACTATGAAAACTTTCCCAAAGGAAGCGAAGAAGCCTAATTCAAGTTTGAAAAATGACACTAAAGCGAGCAAAACAGCCGCCACAGCAAAAACCAAACAAGCTGGGATTATGAATTTCTTTAGTAAAAAATAGAGGTATTTATTATAACAGTTTGCTGTCATTTAGAAACTGTATAGTATATGAAATTGTCATATTAATTCATAAGTAAAATTGAAGATATTTCACAGGAGAAAAAAATCAAAAATTCTAATATAATAAGTTAAAAACAAACGTTTTTCAAAACTTTCAGTTAAGGTTATTAATAAAAATGTTCATTTTCAATTACAAGAGTGGAAAACATTGCATTAACATTTATTTTTGTAGTGACAATAAATAAAAACAACTATAAAATGACTTTTAAAGGTTGCAAAATACTTAAATATTATTTAAAAATTTTTTAACAATAATTCTACATATATTTTTAATATTATTTTAAGTAATCAGAAATAAAAAGAAAATAGTTATGATCTCTGGCAGAGAAATATACTTTAAAAAAAGCTAATTGTTACAAAGAACTTTTACAAAGCAGAAGCATAATTTTTAAAATTTTACTTTAAAGCAACACATAATACATACACACATATTGCAATTTTCTGTTGAGTAACCAAAAGCAAATCTGTGAACTTTTGACAAAACAACCTCTTTCTAAAACAGCAATTTTAAAGTGGAGCTTTTTAAATACCTCACATATATTTAAAAAATAACTGGCAAAAATTAAAAATAGTGTAGATTTCCATTTTAATATTACATTTTTACCAATTATTTTTTAAAAATAGTTTTGAGGTATTTAAAAAGCTTTTTCGCTCCCCTTTAAAATTGCTGTTTTAGAAAGAGGTTGTTTTGTCAAAAGTCCACAGAAATATAAAAAATAATAAAATGTAGAGAGAAATCCAAAATATTTTAAACTAGGAAATATATTTTAATATTTCTATGCTCGATGCCTTTTTGGACTTTTTTTATCTTGGACCAGCACTCAGGGGATGACCCCTATATATGCAATGCATTGCGCTGAAACTGAAAACGAGGGGATAGTATTGAGGGGACAGACTTTGAAAGATGAGAAGATAGACAGTTTTCTTTGTAGCTATTTCAACCTTTTTTACTTCGTCGGCTAATTTTTGCTACAGGGCCGACGAAGGTGGGTGCTGTTACACTGCTTTTAGTACATGATAGTGTCAGTCGCTGCCTGGTATAATTTATTATGGAAGTGTACTAAAACGCGCTATTTATGCGTCCTGGTAAAAGTTAAATTTTTAAATTAATTTAAAGCCCAGATACAGACAACCATATTCTAAAGTTTTCTCTATTTCTATCATTCTAGATATTTTCGTCTTACACATCCATACATACATGCATCTGCATGTCTACACTCGTATGCAAACATAAATACATACACTAGTGGTGAATTTCTGGAGGTTTTTGAAATAATATTCAAAACCAAACTAAGACGGTCCAAGCTTCAGTGTGCATAAACAGCTTCAAGATTGCTTACAATAAATTAAATACATCTGCACCAAAAGAAAACGCATTTAAAATGCGTTTCGAACCTCTAGGACAGAAGATGTTTACACGACGCAATTGGCTCCTCAGATGCAGTATATTAATAAACGTTGCTGTGATTTTATACATATGCAGTCATGTAATGATTGGAAACAGATATACACTAACGACAGGCTCTCAGCTATTTATACAGGAGCAACAGACACAGAGTCAACAACAGCAACAGCAAGGGCCGGTAAGAGAACCTCTAGTAAAGAGCGTAAGTTAGAATACTACTACACTTACAAATTTATGATATGTATTGAACACAAATTAATTGGTTTAAAATTTTAGGAGCAGTCAACTTATAACAGTAATGATAAGATTCCAGCTGAGCAACCTGCACCTCCGCTTAGCGATAGTGGTGGGCCACAACCACCTAACAAAGACACTGATGCTCCCGAACTGGATCCGAATATAGGAAATCCAGCCGCACTTATTGGTAATATTGCATCAGGAGGCAATAATTATCTAAATAATAGTCAAAATGATGCCGGTGGAAGTTTTATAGTCACCGGTGATGAAAAAGACTTTGATGAACGCTTGCGTAGCCTACTTAAGTGCTATGATAAGCCCTACGAACCTGAAACTCTGCAACGTGGAGACTTTTGGGTATTGAAAAACTATGTTCGTGCCGAACATGGTGATCTAAAGTGCCATGAATCTATAACCTATACAACACATGCCGATTATTCATTTTTAGATAATCTAATACCCCTTTTAGAAAGGTATGTATGTAATTATCAATTACTACAATTGTTTGTACACCTTTTTAACATTTAATGCATAATTTTAACAGATGGAATGCTCCTATTAGCATAGCTATGCATGCACCTGGTACTGACTTCCAGCCCACTTTAGACTCCATTAAGTATTTAAGAGACTGTTTACCCGAAAGTAATCTGGTGCGCTCCTTTGCCACATTTCACTTTTACTTTAGCACAAAACATATCCCCAAAGCCATACCTAAGTCATTGGATGCTTTAAAAGTGGGCTACAACTGTTCACTGCCCGCCCCTTATGTCAATGTAACATCGAGTCATATGTATAAAGCGCAGAAGAAGCTTTTGTATCCTGTTAATGTTGGTCGTAATATCGCTCGTGACGCGGCAACGACACATTTTATTTTAGCATCCGATATTGAATTATATCCTAATCCGGGTTTGGTGAAAAAATTCTTAGAAATGATAGCCCGAAATGATCCATATCTACAGAGGAAAGCACCACGGTAAGCAGTTTAGAGTCATGGGTATTATTACTTATTTAGTTTCTAATTTCTTTGGCAAGTTTGGAACCAGTCTGATCCTTATAGAGTAGAAATTTTTTAAATAATATGTATTTAAATTAAATTTAAGTAATAATATTGAGCTTGAGGCTTATTTTTATAAAATAATAACTTTAAAAAGGTATTATTTATTAATTTTTCAATATTTCGATATCTAGTGGATATCTTCTTCAGGATAACAATTAATTATAATTAAAGAAGAAGATATCCAGAGGATATTGAAAAATGAATAAATAACCGTTTTTAAGTTTATTTTATTATTTATCAAGCACGGGGTTGTTTTTTATATAAAAAACACCATCGTTAATAAGTAATTCCTGATGATGAATAATAAAAGAAAACTGAAATGACTTTATATAAAAAACGATATAGAGATTAATAAATTACCAAAACAAAGGTCATAAAGTTAATAGCAATATTTTTTTAAAGTTATTCATGTATGTGCTGAGAATCGCACGATTGTCGAATCACATGTGACTTGAAAAACGCCAATTTCTTTTGAACGATTTTGAGCGACTGCGAACTCCAGCACACCAATTTTGTGACTTCAAATCGCAAACGCTTTATTTCATGCGATAAGCGATTTCCATCACATGGCCGATTATTTTATAAAAATAAGCCTTAAGCTCAATATTATTACTAAAATTCAAAATTAAAGTCTACAAAATTACAACAATACATTTAAATTAAAGAAGCATCTATTATTTTGAATATTCAAACTAAAAAACTGATTTGATAGTAAACATGTGAACTGAGAAAATAATGTTATTCTAATTTTCTATTTTGTGCTTGTTTTTGTAATGCAGTGTCTTCCCCCTCTCAATTTTTGAAGTGGACGAAAATAGTCCTGTGCCACGTGACAAAACTGAGTTGCAAGAGTTCCTGCGAAGTGGCAAAGCCATACCGTTTCACAAACGTGTTTGTGCCAGTTGCCATGGTGTACCCAAGTCCAAAGAATGGATGGCAGCCAATGAAACGGACGAGTTAAGCGTTTTTCATATTGGAAAGAGGACTGGCTATTTTGTTCATTGGGAACCAATTTACATAGGAACTAATAGTGAGCCTCACTATGATGAACGTTTAAGTTGGGAAGGTAAAAGTGATAAAATGACACAGGTAAAAAACAAATTAAAATTATAAGTTATTTCTATTGTTTTAAGTTTGTTTCATTCTGTGTTCTTGCAGGGTTATGCCTTGTGCGTGTTAGATTATGAATTTCACATATTAGACAATGCCTTTCTGGTGCATAAGCCAGGAATAAAGGTATTGAAGAAGGATACACGCCGCGCCATGTTGGCGGGTAAAACAAATCAACTGATACGTAAAATTATCTATCCGGAATTGAAAATTATGTATGGCACACGAAACGGCTGCGCTGTATAGTGGTTGTTTAAGCATAAAAGTTGAAAAACTTTTCATGCTACATGTAATTTATGGACGAATTGTTTAACTCTTCAGAATTTAAATTTTTCATGGTGGAATCATAGTGGAGTATTTTACAATTTATGGCAAGTGTTTAGAAACAAGTAAGTTAAAAGTTGATTGGGCCGATTGGATAACAAATCGAATCAACCAAAGTTTCTCTAAAAACTTACAGCAATATTGCTAAACTATTATCGCATATAAAATTTATGGAAAATTGGTTAAGAAGCGATGCTTAAAGCATACTTTGAATTCATTAATCGTTTAAAATTACTGCTGTTAGTTTAGAAAACTTGCCGAATTTCTTCTTTATATTGTTAAACTATGAAAATATTGTAATTTTTTTTTTTTTTTTTTTTTGGAGTTTAAACAAGAAATTTATTTTGATAAAGATTATAACACACAAAAAGACTTTAAAATAATTTAACATAAAATAGGACATAAAAAATAATAAGAAAAATATGTAAAAAAATTAGAAATTAATAAGGTAATCTTATTTTTTTAAAAACTCAAGGTTAAATAAAACCTTACCAAAACTTAGTAAAGAAATAATGGATTTGATTTCAGTTAGAAAACAGCTTTGAAAGCAATATTACTTTAATATTTACTTAAATCTTTATTTAGTATTTATTTAAATCTCTAAGACCACAACGCAATGACAAAACTAAGAAAATTTACAATTTCCATCATAAGTTCTGAAGATTAATTTTATTCAAATTTTCAAATTATGTTTGTGGTATTCTTGTGATGGATTAAAATCAGTGCATTTCATTTAACTTTAAACTGCATAAAATCTTCTAATTAAAAAAATAAACTAAAGCATAACAAGTTATTAAACATCACAATAGAAATAATTAATCACAGAAAAGTAGTCAAATTTCGATAAAGGGTCTGTTTTACAACTCTCAATCACTTACGAAATCGACTGAACTCAAAATGATCATTCAGTTATGTTGCAAAAAATTTTGAAAGATATTGGTACCCACTTTTCTATGAAAATACGTTTATGGCTGATATCTCGATAGCAGTTCTTAAGAAAAGTAAATATACATACATATGTATATGTATGTATAGATGTTATGAATATGCATGAGATATACCAGTCTAGCGGAAATATACATGAACATACTACATACATATGTATGTGTGTATGCATGTTTGTTTATTTGAAATACACCTTCTTTATTTTTCTTACCTCCCTTTTTCAATTAAAATTCTCTTGTAATATACCTGGCAATCATAAAATGTAATTGGAATTCAATATATAAAAAAATGCACAAATACCTACAACAATTTAAGAGAAAAAAGTATCATAACATTGAGAAAGTAAAATTAACAAAAAATATAACAATTCACGCTGCTATTACTTATGAAAGCCTGTTCTTTCGGTTGACTCACTGTGTGCTTGTTTGTAGTTAAAAGAAAAAAATGGATGACGTCATTCATAATCAATCAGTTAATAAATAAATATAACAATTAAAATATGGTTTCTATCAATGCTGGAAGCCCGTTCTTTAAATAATTATGCGCTACGCAGTTGCATTGCTGTTCCTCTGGTACTTTTATGTTTTAAAAGAAATAAAATATAAATAAATTGATTATTATACGAGTGTCGTCTGTTAAATCCGTAAATAATTTAAAAAAAACCTTTTGTTTTTTTGATCCGACCCATAACAAAAATAAATTTTCACAATAAATAGTTGGTGTTCGTTCTTACTCATGCTTAAAATTCTGATCGCCTGGTATTCTTTCTTAGTAATTTACCAGGCAATTATAAAATCTAGTTGGTGTTCGTTTTTACCCACATACATACACACATGTACATGTATGCACGTATGTGCATTTGTAATTTCTGTTAACAAAAAGTAATATATTGTTTCTTGTTCAAAATTCTGGTCGCCTGGTATTCTTTCTTAGTAATTTACCAGGCAATCATAAAATTTAGTAGGAGTTTGTTTTTACCCACATACATATACACACATACATGTACATATGTATGCACGTATGTGCATTTGTAATTTCTGTTAACAAAAAGTAATATATTGTTTCTTGTTCAAAATGCTGGTCGCCTGGTATTCTTTCTTAGTAATTTACCAGGCAATCATAAAATTTAGTAGGAGTTTGTTTTTACCCACATACATATACACACATACATGTATACATCAGAGATTTCTGTTATAAAAAGTATGAGCATGAGACAGCAATGCTTAAAATTTTTGTCGCCTGGTATTCTTTATTAGTAATTTACCAGGCAATTATAAAATGTAGTTGGTGTTCGTTTTTACCTACATACATACACACATAATAAAATACTGATTGCCTGTTACATATGTATGTTCGCCTGGTATTTTTGTATTTTAACATAAAACAAGTGTTTAAATCTTTTATATTGGCAAATAAACTGCTTATTTAACAAATTTTGTATAGAAATTTGATAAATAAAAAAGTATAAGCAAATATTTTTTTTTATGAATTAGGCTTTTATTATTTATTTATTTGTTCAAGGGCTGTTTAATAGCACCTTGACAATTTGAATAAAAAATTTTTTTTGGGTATAAGACTTGTTTTTCAACATAATCTCTTTGGATTAGTACATTTAGTCTAGCGTTTTTCAATTATATTTTATTCCTTCGAAATAATTATAAAACAAGGCCTGTTGTTTTGAGTTATGACCTTTTTATTCGATCTAACTCTCTTATCAGCCCACCATTTCGTCAGGTTCGGAAAAAGAAGATGGTGAATGTGGTGAAGATGCTGGATGTGATAGCAGCTCGTATCAAAGTTGATTATTTTTCGGCGTACTGCCTACACACGTATGCAGTCGTGCATTCATGGAACAGCACTGTTTTATGTCGTTTTTCCTTTAAGTCAATATCGAATCCGCACTCTAAAGCTCTAAATAATATTGGCCGATTATCGTTATATTCTTCTGTAGTTAATCTGTGTTGAGCATCGGTGTTGGACCTTGAAAGATCGATTAATTCCTTCCATCACATATTTTGTGATATGTGATATATCACATATTTTTTTCATTAAACGAATTTTCGGTAGAACGGATTTTCTTTTAAGTGAATAAATATATCAATATTATAGCAGTGCTGTAATAGTTATACGTGATGTTATTGTTGTAATGGATGATGCTATGATACTATTTCGAAAACATCGATTCGATTTTAGTTGTTTCAACCAATTCCTTAAATAAACAAAATTAGCGAAATAATTTTTAAAATTACATATGTATGTACTTACATATGTATTTGTGGTGTTACAATTAATAGTAAAAACAAATTTGTAACATTGATATTGTCCCCTGCAAAGACACTTAATATGTCTAGATTTCTTTTTTAAAATTCTGTATATTTCTTAGGATTAAGGTTATATATACTATGGAGTAAATATTTAAAATATTTTAGCAGTGTTATGAAATATTTATCTTTTTTATTTTTTGTGTTGTGGAAATCCACAAATATCTATTTTGTATTATTTCATTTAGAAAAATGTTTAATTTTCTATTTATAACTGAATTATTATAATCTATATGAACTGTTATAATGTTTTCATAAAAATCTTAAGACAATTGGTCATACATTTTCAAGAATTAAAATAATATTATTTAAGACACTGCAATAAGCATTTTCAGCCGTTTTAATTGTCTTTAGAAATTTGTACACCTACTACACTTAATTTTGTCATACATAGTGAAATTTTCCATTTTTAGTTAATTTTAAATATTATTACAATTAACAAGAAAAAAACTTAATTTTTATATTTAAAAAAAAAATTATGAAAATTTAATTATAAAAAATTACGATTTTAAGCTGTAAAACCGTGATATTTGTACTAGTAATTGTTTTATTATTAATCTTTTAAAACTAAAAATAAAACAAAAATTATTAAAAACTAAAAATTAAAGAAAAAAGAAGAAAAATACAAACAAAACAATGTAGTTTTAAGAATTTCGATTTTAAGTAAACTATAATTAAAATAACTTAAGATTTAAAACCTTGCACATTTGTAGTATACTTTACTTTAAAAGAAATTAGTTGTAAAGTTTAAAAGCAAATTTTGTAAATAAGTAATATTAAAATAAAAATTGTATTTTTCAAATTCAAAATTTAAACAAACATACTAAATATCAGAAATTTTTACAAAAAACTAACAAGAAAAAAAAGAACTATTCGGTGGTCGGCATTTTACTACAACTTTCCTTTCGATTTAACTAAAAATCAACTGAATTAGAATAAAATAAAATAAATTAGCATGTAAAACAAACACTTAACTAGAAGACTTAAAGGGCTTTTTCTTAAACACACAAAATTTAACTTAATATCTCTTTCAATTTTGGGTGCCTAGTTTCTTTTGCAAATAGCGGTAAACGCCTCTAAAGAAATATTTTGTTTGATAAGAAAACAAGTAAACAATAATATATATTTAAAAAATAATTAAAAGACCTAAAACTGTTGATGTGTCTGAACCAAACAAATGTAATGGCGTTTTCTTTTTTTTAGAAAATATATTTTAAATGTTACTTTATAGAAAATAATTCGTTTTTCTGTAAAAGATAAGTTTGATACAATAATTTCAAAAATTATACTATACATATTTTTTGGAAAGGACCAAAAATTTTGAAAGTTTATTGAAACAAAAAACGCCATATTGCAGTAGAAGAAGTTGAGTCCAGAATCCGTATGCGTTCAAAAAACAATATTTTGTACAATAGTAGTTTGATGTAAAAACGGTAAAAGAATTACCGCCATAATGAAAATAATAATAATAATAATTAACAAGTAATTAAAATGAGCAATTCAAACATTAGAGACTGTTGAAAGTATTAAATAATTTTTTTTAATATATTTAAAAAAACGTTTTTATTTGTTGCATTTTAAGCACATCTATTTTAATGTATTTACTTGAACCAGGAAAATAACATTTAATTAAACATCAAAATTAATTTACAAGAATGTTCCGATTTGAAATTTCTAAAATTAGAGGCCAAAAACCTGTTAAAATAATTCAATTAAAAAAAATGTAAATGAAATTTAAAATTTTTCATTAAGTTATTTTCAATTATAGCAAAAAAAATTGTTTTTCATATATTCACGAAAATGGTTACAGCATAAAAATTAGTCACATTTCAAATTTAAATCATAAAGTAAAAAAATTTTATCATTAAACATTAAGAACTCATATTCTGTAACTATTTTTTAACGTCACTTCAAGACGATATAAAAAATAGCACAACAATTAAATACTTCTGGCTTCTCTCTAAAGCCTTGAATATAGGCAAGAGGCTCTTAAAACTGGTCAGTTGCTGAAGAATTGTCCTGTTCTTGCTAATATCTTAAGGTGCCGTTGCCAAAAAGTTACACAATAAGGGGAAATTTGCTGTTTTAGTACTTCAATAAAGCCTAAACTCAAAATAATACTTTTTATATACAAATATGTGATCCATTTTTATTAAAAAAATTTTATTCACTCAAAAATAATACTATTTGTTTATATAAAAGAGACGACTAAAATATCAGGAAAAGAGTCTGAATAACAGTGAAAATATATTAATTTCTTGCAAAAACTGAAAATTTAACTTTTTTTTTAAATTTGAATAATTGACTTGTTGTTGATTAAGTGCGATGAAGATCTTGGAAATTTCAAATCAAAAACTTATGGGAAAAAATGTTGGTTTTCTGAACTCCCACTCTTCATACATCACGATATTTTCTGCTCATTTTTAAATAAGAAAAAAATTCTTGTTTTAATGCAACTATACTTCAAAATAATTTCCAACTGATTCGTTTTGGCGTATGATTTTTTACAAGTCTTTGTTTTAAATAAATTTAAACCCAGATACACAGCAATTTCAAACATAATTTTATTACAATAGATACAAAATAAATTACAATAGTACTTTTTATCCCTGGTCTACCGATTTGATAATTGTTTTTTTTCTGTAATTATTTTTTTTAATATTAATTTTGCATTTATAATTTGCATTAAGAAAAATAATATTTTTCTTAGAGAAGTAATGCCGAAGCCTGGTGATTGGCCGAATACAAATCTGATTAATCGGTCGGACGCTACTGGTCATTGTAAACGACTTTTCTATTTTTTCACAAACTTTCAAAAGTTTACTAATGATTTCCCATATTTATGTCATTGAAAACATCAACAAACTCTCTAATGATGAATTCATTTTGTATTATCTAGTGAAATTACAAATTTAATGAAGTAAGATTTTGCCTACGAGTATTAATAAAAAACAAAAAATTCAAATACATATAATTATGTATGTTTGTATGTTAAAAAAAAACACGCGCAAATAATAAATTTTCAATTAATAATATAAAATAATTTATTTAATTAAAGCTAAGCAAGCTGTGGCTGAAATATATTTAAAAAAAACATTTACGTTTTTATTATAAAAATGATAAATGAAAAGAAATTATTTTTAAAGT
The DNA here is from genome assembly GCA_951800035.1 of Linnaemya tessellans. Lineage (NCBI taxonomy): Eukaryota > Metazoa > Arthropoda > Insecta > Diptera > Tachinidae > Linnaemya > Linnaemya tessellans. The sequence continues at coordinate 14,968,632 of OX637533.1, read as the reverse complement.
GCCTTAGATAAATGAAAATTAATTTTAATATAACAACGCTAACAACAATACATAACAAGATAAAAATAAATACAAGAAATTCTTAAAGAATTTCATTAAAAAATGAACATTAAAGAAAATTTTGTTCAAAAAGCGTTCCACTTTAGTTTTATGACTGACATTAAATTAAAAGAAAGAAAATCCTTCAAGTCTTCATAAAATTGTTAAAATATGTATTTCAACAAACAACATGTAATTTTTATTTATTTGTTCTTGTTTTGTTTAAAAGCATTTCTTACATTAAATTTACAACTGGCAATGCTGTCATGACATTAGCACATTTTTAGCAATGCCAGCTGAAACTTTGTGCTTAACGGAATGCAATAACAAAAAATAACTGGAATTTGATTTTTTCTGTATTTGTAAGTAAGTCACTTTGAATAAAATGCGTCTTGCTCTAATTCAAAATAAATTGTCCTGACAATATTGCCAGCTGTAATGTATTTTTTTTTTTAATAAACAATTAAAGTCATTTAATAAATAAGTCTTCATTTTGAAAATGTTTATTTCTTTTTATATATATATTTTTTTATATAAGTTATTTAAAAAGCATACTTGTCTTTCATAACTTTTAGCAAATAAATATTAAGTAAAAAAATAATAGTTTTTAAATACCGTACTTCTATTCCTATTAATTTAATTAAATAAAAAAATATTGCAAAACTTTTTTTCTTTTACTTTTTATATTTCTTAAAAATATTTTATTATTATTTTTCTCAAAAGAGACAAGATAAAATTGAAATAAATTGTATATACAAGCGAGTAAATACATAGATTGAAAACGCAAATCTAAAAAGAATAAGTAAAAAAATTTTAAAATTTGATGAAAATAAAATAAAATGTAACGAAAATAATAATTTATCGGTTGCTTTTAAAATAAAAGCGGATTTTTTATAAATGCTCAACTTTTTGTACTCAATAAAAATAAATCAGATAAGAAGCCGTAAATTATCGATCGAACGCACAAATTGGAATTAATTCATTAATAAATTTCAAAAATTGTTTTTATTTGTAACACTTTCAGACATTTCATAATATAAAAAAGGGGAATATTGTATGTGCTTAAAATGCTTTCCATCAATATACAATAGAGCACACATGGTTTTTTGGATTTGCAAAGATATCAGGGAAATCCATAAATATTTTAAGAAGATGGCAATAACTGTAGCAACTCAATTTAAACATTTTTCAGATGGCTAATATGTAAACTAGCTTTAGGATTCCAAACGATGCCAATAAGTAAAGCATTTAACTTTAATTAATACAAGAAGCAAAATAAAATATTTCCCTGTTGACTTTAATCACAGTTTTGAAAAGTTAAAACCTCTTATCTTATGCACATACTTCTGAAATATATGAAATATGTGCATAAGATAAGAGGTTTTTAACTTTTCAAAACTGTGGTTAAAGTGTACTGATGATTTTGTAAAGCATCAATGAAATACATATAGACACTGCTTGACCGCCAACAAATAAATTTCATTTAAAATAGTATTGTGACAACAATATGTCAAATAAAAATTTCATAACAGTAAAATATTTCCCCTTATTCTGTAACTATTTGTCAACGGCACATCAAGATAATATAACAAGTAAGACGTTATATTCGCCCGAGTCGAATTTTAAAATATCCTCCAAATATTTAGTAAATAAAAACTCTATTTTGTAGGAATCACTCCGGGAGGAGCCATGGGGGAGACATCTCATCTTTGCCATAAGCCACTAAAAACTAAATTTTCCGAGTTATGTGTAAAAATTATTTTTTGTTATAGGCTCATTTAGGATGGAGGAGGATAGGGCAGAGAAACATCAGTGCACATCTCAGCTTCGTCATAAAATATTTAAAACAAAATTTTTAAGGAATGTAGTCTTAAATAATAACATTTTTTAAATATTTGCACTATTTTTTCATGTAATATGTTACTTCAACGCCCACTAAAGGGGGCGGAGTTCGGAAATAAAATTTTCTGATTCTTTGATTGCCAGCTCAACGCTTTGGACATTCTTTGATATAACAATATCTCATTTGCTTAAAAAATTATTAAAAAAAACTATCAAAATTATGCTTTTTTTTAGAGGTTTATTTAGTTCTTCTTAGGAGGACATTTTTCCCTCTGCCTCTATTCAGGTCATTTACGAACTTCAGCTGTGCTATTCTTCAAAATGTATTTATACCAAATTTCGAGAGTCTGGCTGTTTTCGTTTGGACTGAAGCGTGATTTCCCCAGACGGACGGGTGGACATGGACATATCGTCTTAGATTTCATCACTGATTAAAGAAATATATAAACTTTATGGAGCAATAGAGGAATATTTTGCTGCGTTACATACGGAATGACAAAGTGAATATACCCTTCAATTCTTTTTTGGAGGGTATTATAGAATAGTAATTGTAAAAGTCGATATCGTTGGAAATTTACATATACATTGTATTTAAATTTCGATCGATATGGAATGCAGTAATTTGAACCCCGTACTTCTTTTCTTCAGAAGTTAGCCATTTCTAACAGTTCCTTTCTATATTCAAAGACTTAGAAGAGTATCCATACATTCTCAGAAATAGGAAGTATCCTATTTTTGATATCATCTTGTCCTCGGGTGCCTCTGTATCTGATGGGTAGCAATGCTAGCCTGTCAGTACAATGGTCGTCGGTTCGATTTCCGCCTGAGAATGATTGTTTTCCGCAGTGTAATGTTAGACTATGGAGTGAAGTTTTCTGTATTAAAGAACGTAAATTTATTCAGAACTTCATCACTATTTTGGCTTTCAACCGCGTGTCATATTAATGCAGAAATATCTATTTTAAACTTCGGGCTTTAGAACCACAACAACATAATCTTCCTAGTAGTATCAGTTTTAAAAACTACTAAAAGGAAAAAAAAGATTCCATGCCAGGACATTTATATATCTGTCGTTCTGCTCATATTACCAACATTTTAGTATAACACTACTTGTCAGTAATCCCCAAATAAATTAGTTCGTGTAAACACCGATGGACGTGTTCATGCATGTCTATACATGTTTATGCATGTCTGTGCATGTCGTTACAAAACCAGAGATCATGCATAAATTCTTTGTTTCGAGAATCGAAAGCAAAAGAAAAAAAAAAAGAGAAACTGTATATCTAACGTGACTAGCCTATTAAACGGCATCGATAAATTCTTTTACTTTGAACCGTCAGACTGAACAGAAGTGGTTTTCTCAAGAATAATTTTCCATATACATAAAATATTGTAAGAAAAGTTATTAATAGTGTAGTTAAATATTCAAAAGAAATATCACCACTATCCTCTAATAGAAATACTCAACTGGAATAAAAGCCATCGCTTAGGGCTCCTTCCGAAGAAAACAAACAATACTCCCTTTTAATCGCTTTGCGAGTATTCGTAAAACTCGACAGCAGTTGTGGTAAGATTTTGTGTATATTTTGGGGTAGGAAAAAGATAGGATACTTATTAGAATATTTAATCATAGTGGCACGTTCTTTCGGTGCCCACCACTGCCAACAATTCTTATTCGGAGAGACAAAAATTTATCCGCACGCCTGATATTCCTTCTAAATACTTTGGAAAGCATACCGCTGCACATACAGAAAGAAATCAAGTCGCTTCGCAACATTGTGTCATTTTCTTTAACGGCCTAGGCCTAGGTGCCGCTGTTATAAGTGGGAAGATAGACGTGCCAACTTACAATCATCTTTGATACCTAGACTACCAAGTCATCCTAATTTATCTGAAACTGACGACATCAAAAAAATCCAATAAGCTGAATTTACAAACCTATCTAACTATTATCTCTTAAGGTTAAATCGGGCCAAAGAAGTCATAAAATTAAGTAAGAACACCATTTTTTTTGTAGAAATGCTTAAAGGTGAACTTTCTTTATATGCAAATTATTGTGTGCAAAAACAAATATTTCCACATTGTATTATGAAAACATGTTAGATATGTATTGATACAATTGGAAATCCTTAGATTATTTAAAATACTTTATAAGATACATCTTACTAAACATATAAGCTTTTTAGATATTAGAATTATGAAGCAACTACATCCATAGATACCAGTATAGCAACATTGTAAACCCTGATTTTTCGCAACCATCTCCTGTTTGGCGAGGCCTCATCAACCAGCAGTTGCAGCAACATTGTAATTAAATTGGGTGAGTAAATAAAATGCTGCCTATCTATGTTTGATAATTGTATAATTATAAATATATTTCACTTATAATACAATGTACACCCTATAACATAAACTATTGAATTCTTCATAGTCCTATATAGTGTACATAGTAGCGTAGTTTATTTTCCATCGGCTTAATTAGTTTTATTTTTTTTCAATATGTCAATGGTAAATATTTTGTTGTTTTTCGAACCCTGACAACGATTATGTTTTGTTTTAGTTACTATAAATCAAACCATTTACGTCGATCTCTTTATGATCATGTTTACAATCACCATTCATTAAAATTTATTGTATTCTGTTACTATCTTCATTAAAGCATTGCATTCTCAATGAAATATTTCTTCTTTTAATATTAATCCATTTTAAGAGAATTATATCATATCACCACCGTTTATACCAAACGATACTTTACTCATACAGCTGTTGGTTCTCTTACCCAACCTTTTTTGTTATTTTTTTTTCATTCGAAAACTTGCTAATGAAGTTCGTTTTGATTGATTATTAAGTTTTGGTTATTTCTACAGAGTAACAATTATATCTTCCTACCACTTACGGAATATACTAATGAAGAACATTCATAATAATTTACTTGTCTAATTTAGCCATAAGCCCTTTAAGTTTTATATTATAAGATATACGTAGGAATGGTGTAATGACCAACCCCCAAAGTTATCGAAATACTTAGTTTAAATTATATTAGTTCTGTTATATTAGAATATGAAGTAACTTGAATAAACACTATCTGAACATGAATCTGTAAACGTTCTAATACTTCTTGCATGAAATAAGCGGTTAGAATCATACTGGGAAGGGATCTTAGCAATCTTTATATGCCCTAAGATCATAGGTAGGGAGGGTTTAGAGGCAGCATTCTCACCACATCTGAGAATTAGATATTTGAATGGATTAAACATCACTGCTTGACATATACGATTTTCTTGTTAGTTGATAACAAATATGCGGGTATTTAATAACATCTAATCATTCTTATCAACTAGTACGTACTTCAATTAGAAGGGAGTCTATAAAATTCTTTATGTGCTGACTGTCCTATCGGTAACAGAGATTTAGCAAGACAAGAACCTCCCCGCCCGACTGTCCGCTAGCATAATCAATGGCTCCCACTCGTCTGTTAATTCTCTAAGAGCAAATAGAATAACAACACCACATCCGATAGATATCCTGAGGGTTCGTGTGAGTTTTCCCACCCTCGGATTGACCTAGAGCTAGACCAACCAGCTGTACATTACAGCAGACGAGCAAATCGTTTCGAGGGTTATGTTTGTTATTAGAAAAAAGTGACGTTGACAAGTAGTTACATAATAAAAGGGATTATTCTTCTTAAGGAAATTGAAATTATATACAAACAATTCTGTGCTTCTTAATTAAATATCCGATATTAAAATAATGATGGCATCGATGCAAAACTATTTGCCTACATTTTTTAAACAGGAATACCAATAACTCTAACCGCAACTCTAATTGCTACTTTAAGCCTAGTACTCTGTTTGAATTTGTGGAATATGTTGCGCAACATGAGTTATTTCAGTTTCAGTTTTTTTCCATTTTAATTGAAATTATGTTTTCCATTTTCAATGAGAAAAATTTTTTTTTCGTTCGAAATAAATAACATTCATATTATTTCACATGTTTTTCATAATTAAAACAGAGTACTAGTCTAGCAACATTTTTCCACAAATATTTCGATTGAATATTTTTTATATGGGTTCTGTCAGAATTTCACATGAAATTTTAAACAGAGTACTAGGCTCTACTAATTAAATTAATTTTAAAATAATCTAAACTTATGTTGCTTTCTTTTCTTAAAAACAAATTATATTTTTCTACTTTTTAAATAATAATTGGCATATCAGGTCTTTTAAAAACAGCGAGTTTAATAGGAATTTAATTTCCATACTTTAGGAAAAAAAGTTTTTGATTTTAAACTGAATTTAATTGTAAATTTTATTTAATAATATTTTTGAAATACATATTTTGCATTTTCATGCAAAGCATTGAAATAATTTATTATTCCGCAGCACTTTAGTTAAGACAAACAGTTTCTTGGAAAATTTTACACGTTATTCGATGAATGTTTTTCTACGGGTTTTTTTTATATTTTAAAAGAACATGTTTCATGAGTCATACATACACATTTGTGACATAAAATAAAAAATATTTTTATTTCAAAATATTTTAAACACGTTTATACTGTTTGCAGCCAAATAGACGTGAACACGCGCATTAGTGTGATAACCATTTTTCTTCTGCTTGGAATAACGAATAAGAAATATAAATTAAGATAATATTATTTATAAGCATCACAAATTTTCGTTCTTCATAACACATTTTGAAAATAATGTTAAAAACAAAAAGTTACAGCCCTAATGTAAATATTTATTTAAAACAGTAACACTCGGAGATCAAATCAAATAATCTTCAGCTTGAAAACACATTAAAATAAACTTAAAGGCTTGGTACCGCCTGGTGATACCAGCGATAAGAGAAGGCAAAACGCACTAAAACCTTGACATTTCAGTTTCTTTAAGTCACTATAAAAAATATATAAAAAAAAACAAGAAAGGAAAAATATTTTTTTAATTTATTTAAATAAGATCAAATAAAACAGCAAATATCCTTAAAAAACGGCATATTTTCAACATCTAATGAAATAATTTATACGAGTGAATTTTATGTTTGAGATATTTCTTAAATAAGAAAAAAACTTGATATTTAAATGTTGAAATCAATTAATAAAATCACATGGAATTTTTTCAGCCGTGTGGAATAGTTTTTTTTAGAGTTGGGCTTTGTTAACAATATATCAAGAAACTTTAATTCAAGATTTTATTTATTATAATGTGCTGTATTTTTACTGTATCAAAGCTTAAATTGTTTTTAGTTATTGATTTCATATATACCTAGAAACTTTGTCAAAAACAAATACATTGTTGAGTCAACTGTTTAAAAGGTTCATAGTTATCAGTTTAAAAAATAAGAGCAAGTCATCGTAAAAAGTACAAGTCATTATAAAAAATGCAAATCATTAAAAAAGTACAAGTCATTGGAAAAAGTGCAAGTCATATTAAAAATTGCAAGTCATTATAAAAAGTGCAAGTTATTATAAAAAGTGCAGGTCATTATAAAAAGAGCAAGTCATTATAAAATGTGCAAGTCATCGTAAAAAGTGCTAGTCATTATAAAAAGTGCAAGTCATTATAAAAAGGGCAACTCTTTATAAAAAGTGCAACTCATCATAAGAAGTGCAAGTCATCATAAAAACTGCAAGTCATTATGAAAAGTCATCACAAAAATTGCAAGTCATTATAAAAAGTGCAAGTCATTATAAAAAGTGCTTATTATTATAAAAAGTGCAAGTCATTATAAAATGAGCAAGTCATCGTAAAAAGTGCAAGTCATTATAAAAAGTGCAAGTCATTATAGAAAGGGCAAGTCATTATAAAAAGTGCAAGTCATCATAAGAAGTGCAAGTCATCGTAAAAACTGCAAGTCATTATGAAAATTCATCATAAAAATTGCAAGTTATTATAAAAAGTGCAGGTCATTATAAAATGTGCAAGTCATCGTAAAAAGTGCTAGTCATTATAAAAAGTGCAAGTCATTACAAAAAGGGCAACTCTTTATAAAAAGTGCAACTCATCATAAGAAGTGCAAGTCATCATAAAAACTGCAAGTCATTATGAAAAGTCATCATAAAAATTGCAAGTCATTATAAAAAGTGCAAGTCATTATAAAATAAGCAAGTCATCGTAAAAAGTGCTTATCATTATAAAAAGTGCAAGTCATTATAGAAAGGGCAAGTCTTTGTAAAAAGTGCAAGTCATTATAAAAGGTGCAAGTTATCATAGAAGATGCAAGTCATTATAAAAAGTGCAAGTCATCATAAAAAGTGCAAGTCATCATAAAAACTGCAAGTCATTATGAAAAGTGTAAGTCATCATAAAAATTGCAAGTCATTATAAAAAGTGCAAGTCATTATAAAAAGTGCAAGTCATTATAAAATGTGCAAGTCGTTACGAAAAGTGCAAGTCATTATGAAAAGTCCAAATCATTATAAAAAGTGCAAGTCATTAGAAAAAGTGCAAGTCATATTAAAAATTGCAAGTCATTATAAAAAGTGCAAGTTATTATAAAAAGTGCAAGTCATTAAAAAAAGTACAAGTCATCATAAAAAGTGCAAGTCATCATAAAAAGTGCAAGTCATTATTAAAAGTGCACTTTTATGATGACGTGCAAGTCATAATCAAAAGTGCAAGTCCTCATAAAAACTGCAAGTCGTCATAAAAAGTGCAAGTCTTTATAAAAAGTGCAAGTCATTATAAAAAGTGCAAGTTATCATAAAAAGCGCAAGTCATTATAAAAAGTACAAGTCATTACAAAAAGTGCAAGACATTATAGAAAGTGCAAGTCATTACAGAAAGTGCAAGTCATTATAAAAAGTGCAAGTCATCATAAAAAATGGAAGTCATCATAAAAAGTGCAAGTCATTATATAAAGTGCAAGTCATTATATAAAGTGCAAGTCATCATAAAAAGTGCAAGTCATAGAAGTTGCATTTCTGGTCAGAAAATCAAAAAATTCAGTTTTTGGACACCGCCCCTTTAGTGGGCGTTGACACAACACATTTGGTGGGTCCCCGGAAGGACCCCGTCAAAATAAGAGTTTTAAAATTAAACACCGAAATGTCTTAATGGAACTCTGACTCAGCAGGTTAAACATTTTTAATTTATTTACTAAATATTTGAAGGGCATTTAAGATTCGACGTGGTCGAATATAAAGTTCTCACTTGTTTTAATTTAATTTTAAGTAATTATATTATTACAGACATGTGTTTTATTTAAAAAAAAAGAATGATTCAACAGACATGTAAGACATTCCTAAAAAACATATCATAAAATTACACCTACAGCACAAGGAGAAGAGAACAATAGTTCATGTTCGGATGAAAATCTGAACGTTTATTAGCGTAAAAAAATACTGATGAATAATTAAATTTTTCTAATGAGTTTTTTTATTGATGGGCATCTATGGATGTAATATGAATAATTTATAAGAGAATTAGTTTTTATCATAAAGTTACAGCAAATTAATTTTGATCCTAAAAAAAAGCTTTCTTGCAATTCGTCTATAGCAATCAGGCTCAAACAGTCTTCTATTCGAACCAACCTCCCTATTGTGTTCCTGTTCCAAAATAATAAAATTTAATTATCACTCTTGTGTCTAATTTTTTTAACCTTTTTGGTTTTAGTAGTAAATAGATTTGTTTAAGCTTTTAGGTTATTTTATATTAATAATTATTACCTTCTTCAGGAAACCGCTGGTTAGCGAAATATCGAACAATAATTATTAATATAAAATAACCTAAAAGCTTAAACAAATCTATTTACTATTTAATTATCGCTTCAAAATCATTTGAACTAAAAAAAAAATCACCCTATATATAAATATTAGGACATTTAACTTAATTTATATGTCATTTATTACATTTCCATATAAAATTCATTAGGTATAAAGAACTGCAAAAATATATAAATAAAATTAATGTCAATATTGAAAAATAAAAAATAAAGAAATAAAACAAATGAAACACGTTTAGTAACACATTTAAAGCATCTTGTGGAATATTTGGAAAAAATGTGCAAAACCTGTGTGTATTTCAAAAAAATCTTCTTTATATTTATTTGTTTAAGAAAAAAAAATCAACTTTTTTATCTTTGCATCTGTCATATAGCGGGCGTTTTTTTCTCAGCATCAGTTCAAAACGTTCACTCGTCACATAAACAACGTTCATTTTCAAAAAGCGCTGGTTTATTAAATCATATAGCGCAAAAAGGACGTCAAAGGATTTGTTATATAAATTTAATTTGAGAAAAAAATACGTGTAAATAAAATGGCAAAAATTATTATAAGTTTTGTGGTGGTTTTAGCCATGTTTGGCACAATGGGTTAGTATTATTATTCAAAATATATATATATATATATATTTTCTTTTAGAAACGTTCAGGCAAAAAATAAAATTCCGTGCTTGGAAAAACGAAAGACTTAAGAAACGAACTTTGTAAAAACCAATATTGAACATAAAGTTTTGGGTATCAAAAAATATTTTATATTACAAAAAAATAAAAATAAAATAAATAAAAAAATGTTATATCAATGTTTTTTCTTAAAATATCGAAAAAAAGTTTTTTTTTTTTTTGAAATTTTGTATGTTATTTTGCAAAACGCTGCAAATTTTATTTATCATTTATTTTTTCTTATACAACTTTGTAAAAAATTTAAGGAATTAGTTTTAGAAAATATTATTCGGTGTGATGCACTACTAATATATCCGGTGTTTATTCTACAATTTGTATGAAATTAAAAAAATTTTTTTTTGATAATTTTGTGTTTTTGCTAAAATCTTTACAAAAAAATACTTTTTGGTTAGTGAATGAGGGTGTAAAAAGTCATTCAACTGCTATTACTTATTTGTAAAATAAAGTTGCAAGACTTAAAAACACTTGAAGATGAATAGATTTCAAATAATATTTAGACTCCAGTTGTGTAAATGAGATGTCTTTAGTGATATTTATATGGAAATTTGGTGCTTGCAAATTTGCAAAAATATTTAAAATATATTTTTTTTCATTTCATTTATAACGATCAAATGTATATAATTTTAACAGTAAAAATAATTTTTTTTAACTAATTGTATGAAGGTGTAAAAACAAAATGGATTTATATCGAATAAAATTTCTTTGTTGTGTTTTCTGCAATTTCAAAATCCTATGGTTTTGCTTTTGTAAATCTCAATTCATTTTTGGGAGTTTATGTATAAGCTGAGAGGTGTTGTTATTGTTATTTTGGAATTAGGTTAAAGTCTACTGATGATTTGGTGCAAGAACCAATGAAATGTAGGCCTATAGACATACTTGACCACATAACAAACAAAAAGCACTAATTTTTTATACCTTAAAATTTTGTGTTTTTCATCCATAAATTGCAGTTTGATGATGTGATTTACACATTTAGGCCTGTATTTATTTTCTAAGTGACACTAGCAACATTTGCAATCATTGCATTGTATTTTTATGAGAATTCACTATGTAAAATATATCATAACATTCAGTAGTTATGGAAATAAATTATTAATCGATTAGAAGATATTCACGTAATTGTTAATTATGACGAGAATTAATATCGAATAATCAATAAGTCGAATTATTCAGTAAATGCTTAAGGGTTATTCCATTATGGCAAATGCAACATTTCTGTTAACGCATTGAAAATTGTTATTTATCTCTAATACGAGTACTAGATTGCAGGAACATAAATGACAAAAAGTTTTTGCTCTGGAAAAAGCAAAGAGAAAAATGAAATATTTAGAACAATAATTGTCAGGATTGGCGAATTTCGTGCTAATAAAAAGTGATTTAACTTAAAAATGAATATAAAAATTTTGCTTTCGCTTAAATATCAACTATTCCTAATGACCAGTACTACCGTGGAAAGTGGAAAAAGTTGAACAAAGAAAGCTGAAGAGATGGCCTCGAAATCAGTTTTGTTCGTTTGATGGTTATAATATATATTCTAAATATTCTACTCTTAATAAAAATAACTTGAATTTAATGACAATTCATTAAAAAAAATAGTTTGCAGTTTGTAGATTTGAACTTGAGTCCAAATAAGGAATTGAAAAAGTAATTCTATAAAAAATCGCTTGATTGCCAGCAACTAATTGGGACAGTTTAAAACTAGGCCAAGCTGACACTTTTGAAGTGAACGAAGAGGACAAAAAAAAACAGTTTAAATGGGATAGAAATATACTTCTACTATAGGTATTTAAAAAAAAACAAAGGAAACTATTGGAACAAAACTTAAAATTCTCAATGAACTAGGAAATTAGAACTTTAACACATTTAAGAATTTTGATTTGTGTATTTTATTACTTCAGATTCATTTCTTAGAACCTAATCTTTTGTGTTATCTAACATCTTTGCATATTTCAAACGATGTCATAATTGAAATAAAAAACTAATCCAAACGAAGATACATTCCATGTATGTGATGTAGAAATATTTGACACAAATGAAAAGAAGTAAAAACATAATCATCGGCTTAAGTTAGTTAATATGAAGAAGACAAGACTCATAATATTTCTATAGATTTAAAACTAAAAACCGGCTTAAAAACTTAAGGCAAAATAATTTTGAAATTCCGCAATAAAAAGAAAAAAATCTTGCAGAATCAATAACAAGACATCCAAAAAACACAATAACAATTCTTTGGTTAAACTTAAAGATGTTTGACTACAACGTGTTTATAAATTATGCAATAAAATTAACATTTAAATGTTAAGATTTTTGATGGGTGTTAAACAAATACAAGCACACAAACACGCAAGACTAAAACACTTAAGAAAAAAAAATTTATTATAAAATTAAAAAAGTAAAAATAAAATAATATGTATATAAAAAATAATAAATAAAAATAAATGCTAAATGACCTTGAAGTAAAAAATAAAATCGAACGAAGAAGAAGAGATGAAGAATACAAAGCAATAAAAATATCAAGTTTGTTGCTTAAATCTTTTGTTTGTACTAGAATGTAATAAATTTTTTAAATCAAATTAATGCACCACCGACTGGAAAATAAAAATATTTGTTTTTGTTTTTGTTATTGTTGTTTTGAAAACAATAACATTTTTTTTTTCGTAAGCGGAATTTCAATTTCAATTTCAAGTTCTATTGTGTGGCTTCACCTCCAGCATCTTTATTTCTTAAAGGTCATTTGGTTTTAGCGATTGCAGGTTTCACAAAATATTGATTTCATTTAAAAAGCTTTTATAGATATTGTGTTTTTCAGTGTGCAAGTTAATCATTCTTCACAACTTATTTTTAATTTTGTTTTTTTGAGGACTTTCTGTTTTAAAATTTTCCAGCTGATAGCGGCATTTTCCATTCATATGCATTTAATTACAGGCCGCCAATGTTTGAAATGGGGAGGATGAAAAAGAATATGAATGATCTCCTCTATTAGAGATCTGCTAAACATTTTTTTTAATGATTTCTATTATTCTTCTAATGGCTAATGGTTCTATTATTCTTAAGAAAAGTCATTGGCCCCTAATGTCCTTCGCATGAAAGTGCAGTGGGATATCAAAAAAAATAATAATAAAATACTGAGTATATGAAATTAATAAAAGATATATTACGATTTCACTTGCTCTAATGAAATCATTCTACGCATTAAGTTGGCTGAAATAGTTGATGCATAGACTACGAAACCGATGATCTGGAGTTCGATTCCGCACTCAATTATGAATACGGGATAGGATTTTTCGGTTAGATAATGTCGGCATGTTTTAATAACGAAGTCATGGCCCTATTTGTCGGTACTGTAGAAAAAATACAGAACAAATATGTCTACAATAAAATCTTCTCATCTTTCCTTTGGACCCTAATATTCCCTCCCTTCTTTCATTGTTCCAGTGCAGTGCATTGGATTGAAACGGCTTGAGCGCCTTTCCAAGAAGAAAATAACCAAATAAGAACGTTATATTCGACCCGGTCGAATCTTAAATACCCTCCAAATGTTTAGTAAATAAAACATTTATTTTGTGGGGGTCACTATGGGAGGGGCCGAGGGGGAGACACCACACCTTTGCCATAAAACACTAAAACAGTCAATTTTTGGTGTTATTAAGTGAAAAAAAAAAGTTTTTTTTTTTATAGGGTCATTTAGGGGGCGAACATGGAGGGAGTGTAGGGCAGAGGAAGATCAGAGCACATCTCAAGTTCGCCATAAAAGTTTTAAAATTTAATTTTTAAAGAATGTAGTCTTTAATAATACAAGTTGTTAAATATTTACACTATTTTTTCATGTAATATGTTACTTTAACGCCCACTAAAGGGAGCGGGGCCCAAAAATGGATTTTTCTAGTCTTCTTTGACATAAAAATATATAAATTTGCTTAAAAAAATTACACAAAAAAAAACTTTAAAAATTTTGTTGTTTTTAGAGGTCGGTTTAGTACTTCTTAGGGGAACTCTTTTCCCCTGTGGCCCAATTCAGCCCATTTATGTATTTGATCTGTGCTATCCTTCAAAAAATATATGTATACCAAATTTCAAGGGTCTGGCTCTTTTCGTTTGGACTGAATCGTGATTTCCACAGACGGATGTACGGACCGTCTTAGATTTCATCACTGATCAAGAATATATCTGTGGAATTTTGACAAAACGTCTTCTCTCAAAATAAGACAATTTTCCAAGATTTTTATGGTAAATACAGAATTTTCTTGTCCCTCTTTTGCTCTAATCCCCGTACTTCTACGATCTTTGGAACGCAGCAAGATATGGAGTCGACTAATCGACTACTTTCATATCTTCCCCTAATTTCAATTTGACAACACGACTTCTTTCAGAGAATTAAGAACAATTTGAAAATTCATAAGAAAAAACTGATAACAGTCATTTGACAAAACAGCTTGTCTCCATTTAGTTTTACCACGTCTTTACCAATTCCATTTTAACAAAACAACTTGTCTTGACTTAAGCGAATATGACCGTTTTCTAATTTAATCACAACAATTTTGACAAAACGACTTGTATAGTAGAAGCTAATATTTTAGTTTTAAATCTTTTCGACAAAAAGTCCTTAAATAATTTTTTGCCGTTTTAAAGAAAAACTATTGCTTTTACAAGGAAAAAAAGATCGCATATTGTTCATTAAGTATTTGTGTATAATGTCCAAGTTTAAAATGTCTTTAATTTTCTAAGCAATAACTTCCATCTTCCATTAGTCGTTTTAACTGTTTTTTCGCTCTACTGAAAAGTTTTTGATTTAGAAATAAGACGTTTTGTCAAATGTCCACAGATATAGTGTATGACGTCTAAGAGGGATATTTCACTGTGCTACACACAGAATGGCAAAGTGAATATACCCTCTTATTCTTTTTTTTTGGAGAGTATAAGAACTCAACTACCAGCCGATATTTTCAACACTTTTAATTTTAAAAGGTTTATATCATAGATCAAGAGTCACTACTACTCCCTCTATCCTTCTTTACACAATCGCTTGTCCTAGTTTCTTGGCATTGAAGGACCATGCCCTGAGTGCTAGCTAGTGCTGAAAACATAAACTGGATTTTTTTTTATTACCTATTATAAAAAATCATTAGGGATGTCTATTTTATTTGCTGTGCAGAATTATAAGCCAAAATTTGAAAATAAAATTATTTGTGGGAAAGATGCTGCTGCTGACAAGTGATTTTTGGTCTATGAAAAAATTTCAAAAAATCTAAAAAATAAAAATTTTATAATACGCCATATAAAAGGATTTTTCTTTTAATTCCAAACCCTATATTTTATGCCTATTTTTTTTAAGTGTAAAGTATTTAGATTTCCTAAGAAAAAAGATTTCTTTTTGTGGAATATTAAAATTAAAATTAAATTAATTCCAGAGATTATGAATCATTGATTTAATAAAATATTTTACTACACATACTGGCAATTCCACGATATCACTACATATCGCTCCTTTATTGCAACAGAGACATATCTCGAAGAAGTTCGAACTGAAAAAAATGCGATAAAAGATTTTCAAATGTACGCTTTCAGATACGATTATAAAGGGTGTTTTTTTATGAAGTTTTTTTTTTTTTATACGAATTACTCTGTTGTCTGACAGCTGTTTTGACAGTTTAAAGTGACGTCTCTATTCAGTATTGTTTGGCAAATCATCATGAACAGGTTAACTCCAGAACAACGCTTCCAAATCGTGGCAATTTATTTTCAAAAACAGTTTTCAATTGAAAATGTTTATCCGCTTTTTTACCGCAAAATTCTCTTCAGTGATGAGGCGCATTTTTGGTTGAATGGAAATGTCAACAAACAAAATTGCCGTACTTGGAGCAAAGATAATCCACACGCCGTTCAACAATTACCAATGCATCCCGATAAATGTACTGTTTGGTGCGGTCTATGGGCTGGTGGAATCATCGGTCCTTATATCTTTAAAAATGAGGAAGGACGACGCGTTACCGTGAATGGAAATCGATACAGAATCATATGATCAATGAATTTTTGGTGCCAAAACTTCAAGATATGGATGTAAACGAAATGTGGTTTCAACAGGATGGTGCCACTTGTCATACTGCGGGCGAAACAATGGACTTATTGCAAGAACATTTCAACGACAACATTATTTCGAGAAATGGACCGGTGAATTGGCCTCCGCGTTCGTGTGATTTGACGCCACTCGATTATTTTTTGTGGGGATACCTGAACGATTGACGCTTTGGAAACCAGTATTCAACGTGTCATTGCTGAAATACGCCCTCAAATGCTTGAAAAGGTGGTCGAAAATTGGACCTCCAGATTGACCTTTGTGCAAAATAGTCGTGGTGGCCATATGCCCGAAATTATATTTAAATGTTAAATGACAAGAAATTATCTACCAAATAAAAAATTTTTTTGGCCATTTCATAATTTGGCATGTGTTTTATTTAAATTTAAAATCAGCAATCTCTTATAAAAACACCCTTTACAAACTATTTTTAGTTATAGAAAACTTCGGTTCAGCTTGAGATGAAATTTTTTTTTTGACAAAAGCAGGTTGTACGAAAGAGCACTTTTGAAATTCTCTGTCTTCTCATCTTTCTTCATCTGTCCCCTCATTACTATCCCCTCTTTTATAGTTCCGGCGCAATGCACTGCATATGTACGGATCATCCCCTGAGTGCTGGTGCGAGTTAAAAAAAAATTACAAAATTAAATTTTTTGAGATATGACTATTTTGCTGTAAAGGAGCAATATCATTCTGTCGCGCAATTACATTTAAAATACAAACAAAATTTTAGAATATTTAAATATAATTGTGCCATAGAACGATATCCAGTCACATGCTAGAACAGTCACTTAATTATAGTGTTCTAATGTTGATTTATTTTTATTGACCTTATCAGTTTATTGTAATATTAACCAAGCTTGTGGTTGTTTTTTATAAAATATTATTTCTTATAATTTTTATTCGATATTTCGTTAACTGCTTGTTAACATCTTCAGGTAATAAAAATTATATATACATATATAATTTTTCTTTCCAAAATAGTTTTTTAACAAAACACTTGCAATTTATTTCGAATCGAGTAACCATTAGATTTAAAAAGTTGCATGACACTAATACTCGCCGCCAGATCAATAATTCACACCTTTTTAGAAAAGTTTACTTAAAAATAATTATCTATTATAATAGATAATTCACTCGCACTACAATAATATTAATTATTTATTTTGTAATTGAGCTGTTTTTGATGTGTTTTTCACTTCCACAAACGATCAGTAATAGCAAAATTTAAAACCTGTTAATAGATACACATAAATTATAAGCCGGTAGATTATACTACTCAGGGCTAGAATTTAATATCAAATATCTACAGACTGTAAGCTTGAATCATTTGACATATTGCCTTAATTTGCATGACTCGTTTCGAAGAAAAAAGGTCATTGTGTATTTGAGATATAGAATTATAAAAACTTGTGGAAGGGAGAAGGCAAAATAAGTTAAACAAATTAATTTCTTTTTAAGAAGAAATATTAATCGAACTCGTTAATAAGATCGTTTTAGGCAGAAATCAATGTAATTTAAATACCCATACAGTGGGGCCCCTATACTGACACATAAAGTCATTGTGTAATTAAAGTTTTTACAAGAATCACAGTATATTTAATATTTATTTTGCATCCACATGGCTGATACTGCCTATTTGTCTAAGAGAACTGGGAATGAATTACAGCATGTAAAATCAAGTGTAATTTCAATACATTTTATATAGAAATTTCGATCTACATCAAATGCCGGAATTTGCTCCACGTAGTCAATTTGCGTATAAATTTCATAGGAGTGAAAACCACTCTTTTGAATCTAAAAAAAAAAAATTCTTAGGCAAAGAATATTTTTTTCTTTCTTTTGAGCCCGAAAGGGAGTTAAATGACTTTATACCTAATGAAGACTAGCATTGTTAAAAAAATATAAACAAAATCAAAATTTCGCTTGCTGGGGTGGGAAATTGAAATTTTTTTATACATAAAAGTAACCAAAAAGGCAACTAACATTGGGTTTTTATTAATTAAAACTATTTTTAATTCAGGAAAAACCAAATTGGTATCAAAAATTTACAAAAAATAAAAATTTCGATTCCAGAGTTGGATAACTGCAATATTTTGTAGTACATGAAGGTGACCAAAATGGTTGAAAATTGTAAGTTTTTCTTAAATAACACTACTTTATACCTCATAAAGAGTTGCATTGTTAAAAAAGTTAAAATTGCACTGCCAGGGTTGGGAAGTTGAAAGTTTTTTTTTGGTACATGGAATATATTGTAGTACATGAAAGTGACCAAAATGGTTGCAAATTTTAAGTTGTTCTTAAAAAAACGACTTTATACCGAACGAAGACTAGCATTGGTAAAAAAAATTTAAATTTCGTTTCCAGGGCTGGGAAATTGAATTTTTTTTACATAAGAATAACCAAAAAGGCAACTAATTTTTAATAACTAGTTTTTACTAATTAAAACTATTTTTTAGTTCGGGAAAAACCAAATTGGTATCAAAAATTTACAAAAAATAAAAATTTCGATTCCAGAGTTGGATAACTGCAATATTTTGTAGTACATGAAGGTGACCAAAATGGTTGAAAATTGTAAGTTTTTCTTAAATAACACTATTTTATACCTCATAAAGAGTTGCATTGGTAAAAAAGTTAAAATTGCACTGCCAGGGTTGGGAAGTTGAAAGTTTTTTTTTTGGTACATGGAATATATTGTAGTACATGAAAGTGACCAAAATGGTTGCAAATTTTAAGTTGTTCTTAAAAAACGACTTTATACCGAACGAAGACTAGCATTGGTAAAAAAAAATAAAATTTCGTTTCCAGGGCTGGGAAATTGAAATTTTTTTTTTACATAAGAATAACCAAAGAGGCAACTAATTTTTAATTACTAGTTTTTATTAATTAAAACTATTTTTTAGTTCGGGAAAAACAAAGTTGGTATCAAAAATTTAAAAAATATCAAAATTTCGATTCCAGAGTTGGATAACTGCAATATTTTGTAGTACGTGAAAGTGACCCAAATGGTTACAAATAGTAGGTTTTTCTTAAATAAAATTATTTCATGCCTCATTAAGAGTTGCATTGGT
This sequence comes from Linnaemya tessellans, assembly GCA_951800035.1. Lineage (NCBI taxonomy): Eukaryota > Metazoa > Arthropoda > Insecta > Diptera > Tachinidae > Linnaemya > Linnaemya tessellans. The sequence continues at coordinate 14,949,207 of OX637533.1, read as the reverse complement.
AAAAAAACCAAAAAAAAATTAAATTTTCGTTTCTAGGGTTGGGAAATTGAAATAGTTTTTTGCATAAAAATAAATCCTTTGGAGTTAACTCCAAAGGAGTTAACTGTGAAACGAACTCAATTTTTCATATCCACAAGTTGGGCCAAGAGAAATCACCTATTGGAAGATGCTCTTATATTTGCAAATGGCGGCTAATGCCAAATATGTTTTGACATTTGTGAACGAGACAAATGTAGAATACAAGTGAACTAGCCATGGAGCGATACACTCCCCATCCTCAATCTCAAGGACGAAGTGGACGATTTTTCGACCAAAGTCATAATAAGCGATGAGGCTCATTTTCACCTCAGCGGGTACGCCAACAAGCAAAACTATCGCATCTGGAGCAACGAAAATCCACGAGTGATGAACGCGGAGCCATTACACCCGCGCAAAGTGACTGCATGGTGCGCTTTCCACGCTGTAGGAGTCATCGGATGACTTCTTTTGGCCCACATTGTATGATCAATATATGGCGGAAACCACCATGAATATATTGATGCTCGAACTCCAAATAGACTTCATGTTAGAGATGTGGGCGTGAGTAAAATTAAGCTCACGATCACGAAACCAAAAATTTTTTACGCACGGCAATATTCAAGCCGCTCACGATCATGCACGCTCACGAAAACTGTATTTTTAATGAGGGACTTTTACGCACGATAGTAACATTTTTTTCACAACCGCCCACGCCCGCAGTAAAATTGTTCTCGTGTGTGAAGGTATGTATCTCTATAACACATAGATATGCATTTGTGTATGTACATTCATATTGTCCTTAGCATCAAGAATTTAAAAAAACACACGGTTCTAAATATTTGAATCCCGTTCACGCCCGCAAGCGTGATTTTATTAATTCATAATAACAATTCACGTCAATCATGCGTGACGCAAAAAACACGACTTTTGCACATCTCTACTTCATACCATGTACTCTCGTAATGACGCAATAAGACTGAACGTTTTAATGGATACTGAAAGTCCCTAAGAAAACTCCAAATTTATCGATTCATTACTTCCTAGAAATGGTGCTCTAGCTGTCTACTAAGTGTGCAAAACTCTTGGCCCACAAAACATTTAAGCCTAATAGCTTTTCGAGCAGATAATTTTCTAAGATCTTCTTAAGCTATTGAAATAACTAATAAAATGATATCACAGCTTATTTTTTTAATTATTGTATAATATATGATATGTATTACATGCATTTGAATATATGAATTCTTTTTTTGTTTGCTCGTTTTTGATTAACAATTGTTGTTGTTGTGTTTCTTTACTTATAAAACTGCAAATAATAAATAATTTATACAATTTTCTTTATTGAAATTACTTAATTTAAAAAAACGAACTTTATTTATTAATTAAGCCCCCTCAATACTATCCCCTCCTTTCCAGTTCCCGCGCAATGCACTGAATATATAGTGCTGGTCCAAGATGAAAAAAAAATTAAGCGATTAAACCAAAACCTCGATTAACTAATCGAGTGTTTAATTGTTTAAAGCAAAAGTCCGATTAAATGAATACCCTAATTGTTATAAAAAAAATTAAATTTGTACCAAGTTTCATGAGAAGCGGTTAAATAAAAATATGTAGTTGCTATATCATAAGTAACCTGTATGGGCGTGCCACTGCCCACTTTTCTCCTCATAGAATTATATTCTCGTCTATACTTAAAACTTGACGGTATAATTTAAATAATTTGAAAATAATTTTAATTTAAACAATTTAACAATATTTATTTTGTATGGGTGTGGCACTTGGCACTTTTTTTCATATTAATTTATTGCAAAAAAATTAAATGGGGAGGTAAAGTTTTGTAAGAATTCACTAAGTGGACGTAGTTGAAAGATAATATATTTTTAAATGGGTGTGGCACTGCCCAATTTTCTAACCAAAATATTGTACATATTGAGCAACGATTTATGTCGAAGTAAGTGGAAAATGTAATAGGAATTTTTCAAGCAGAAGCAGTTTAAAAATATTTATTTTATTTTAAGTGGGCGTGGGCGTGGCAGTAGACTCTCTGCATATTATAATATTGTATTGAGATGGGAACTCATTATATGGGTATACTTTTCTAGTCTTTGTTAAAAAAATATATGACAAGTTTCTATTTTAAGTAATAATATTGAGCTTCAGGCTTCTTTTTATAAAATAATAACTTTAAAACTTTATGCTTTTTAAAACTTTTAATTTTATATATTTTATTTTATATAAAAAACAAAACAAGTAAAAACGTTATATTCGACCGGGTCGAATCTTAAATACCCTCCAAATATTTAGTAAGTGAATTTAAAATGTTTAAGAGGGTGGGACAGAGTTCCTTTATATAATATCGTATGTCAATGCCCACTAAAGGGGGCGGGGTTCAAAAATAGACAATATCATGTTTTCCACAGACGAACGTATGGGCATTGCTAAATCGTCATCACTGATCAAGAATATATATACTTTACGGGGTCCAAATTCTCTTTGGAGGCTATAAAAACTGTATTTTGGCGGGGTCGCTCTGGCAAGGGCTGTGGGGAAACATTTCACCTTTGTCATAAAACTCTAAAAATAAATGCTTGGGATAATTAAATACAAAATAAAATTTTTTCTTTTTTTTATAGGGTCATTTACGAGGCAAAGGGGGAGGAGGGGGGTAGGGAAGAAACAGGCAGTCATAAAACTCTAAAAATAAATGCATGGGATTATTGTATACAAAATTAAAAAAAAAAATTTTTTTTGGGGTAGGGTAGAAATCGGATGTCATAAAACTCTAAAAATAAATGATTGGGATAATTGAATACAAAATTAAAATCGTTGTTTTTTGTAGGGTCCTTTAGGGGGTGAAGAGGGAGGACGGGGTAGGACAGTCATAAAACTCTAAAAATAAATGTTTGGGATAATTATATACAAAATAAATTTTTTTCCTTTTTTAATAGGATCATTTAGCGGGCAAAGGAAGAGGAGGGGGTAGGGCAGAAATCGGCAGTCATAAGACTCTAAAGATAAATGCTTGGGATGATTATATACAAAATTTAAAAAAAAATTTTTTTTGGTAGGGTCATTTAGGGGGTGAAGGGGGAGGAGTGGGTAGGGCAGAGTAGTACCAGGTTTCGTCTCAGCGTCGTCATTTAAGCTTAAAAATATTATTTTTAAGGAATGTAGGCGTAAGTAAAACAATTTGTTAAATTTTTATGCTATTTTTGCATATAATAACGCCCACTAAAGTGGGCGGGGTCCAACAATTTTTTATTTTATGGCTCCAAGTTCAAGGCGTTGGACCGTATTTGACATAAAAATATATCATTTGCTTAACAAAATAACCAAAAAACTTTAAAAATTATGTTGTTTTTTCTGGGTTGGTTTAGTTCTTCTTAGGGGAACTTTTTCCCCTCTTACCCGATTCTCCGAACTTAACCTGCTCTAAACTTCAAAATATATTTATACCAAATTTCAAGAGTCTAGCTCTTTTCGTTTGGACTGAAATGTGCTTTCCACACACGGACAAACGGACGGACGGACATGCTCAGATCGTCTTAGATTTCAAAACTGATCAAGAATATTTATACTTTATGGGGTCTCATATGGATATTTCGATGCGTTACAAACGGAATGACAAAGTGAATATACCCTCCAAATTCTTTTTTGGAGGGTATAACAACAAACACATTTAATTTTCTATAATTTTAATATTTTGTTATTGTTAATAAATTATAATTACAATTCAATTATTATCCTGAAGAAGATATCCGGAGGATATCGAAATACATATTGATTAAAAAGTTTTAAAGTTATTAGTTTATAAAAATAAGCATCAAGCTCAATATTATTACTTAAAATAAAAAATTAAAAGCTAAAAAAATTAGAGCAAATATATGACACGTTTCATAAGAAATTAATAAGTGGAAGTAGTTGAAGAAAGTAGTGGGCGTGGCATTTCCCATTTTGTAATCATAATATTGTATTCTTACGGAAATTCAATGTGGCTTCGAAATTCCATACGAAACGGCAAGATGTACTGATTAACAACGAATGAAAATTATAAATGGGTGTGGCCCTGCCCCTTCATTTATCATATTGCCATAAAGAAGACAATATCAAAGCAATGTTACAAGCGAATCAGATTATTCGAAATTAAAGTATAAGATTTAATTAAACTAAATAAAAGTTTCAAAAAAGTAAACTTTTTTGCAAAAATTTTCAATTTAAAGATGTGATTGTGTGAAACATTTCGAAACACTGAAATTTGTGTAAAAAAAATTCTTGCGAGTTGCCCATATGTACATATTTCTCAAACAAGTTAATGAAAAAAAATTATAATCAATTTTGATTTTTTTTTCGTAAATTTGGGAAAAGAGTCAGCACGAATAAAATTAAAAAAATATATATTAAATAGTTTTTAATAATTCACGTGTTTTCGATATCGAAATTAGAAATAAAGCATGTGTTTGAATGTCTGTTGCTTTGAAAGTGTTTTCGTCTTTTTATTTTCTAAATTTCACATATGCAGGCATCATATTTCTTTAGGTAAGCTTTAACCTTATCAAATCTATTAATTTTTCCTTTTTATTTCTCTTTTCAATTGATTTTACTTTACAGCCCTGGCTGCCGGTTCCTGTCCCCAAGCAAATGGCACTTATCCAGTTTCAGGGTCATGTGATGCCTACATTGAATGTCACAATGGTGTGGCTGAGGAAAAATTATGTCCCGATGGTTTATTGTATAATGAAAAATCCTCTGGCTATCCTTGTGGCTATCCGATCGATGTTGAGTGTTCTCAGGGTCAAGCACGTTTACAAGCCGCTCAACCCACTGATGAATGTCCTCATCAATTTGGTTACTATCGCATGGGTGATGACAAGAATTGTGGCCAATTTAAGAATTGTGCATCAGGTCGCGGTTATGTTTTCGATTGTCCCGACGGTTTAGCTTGGAATCCAGAAACCTATAGATGTGACTGGCCCGATCAAGTAGAAGATTGTGATGCTGAAGCGTTTTTGGGTTTCAAATGTCCCCCTTTGCCGGCCAGATCTCCCCTGTTGGGTGCCCCTGAGGAGGAGTATATTTTCCATCCCAATTCCAATAATTGCCAACAATATTATTTATGTGTTGAAGGACGTCCCAGGCGTATTTCCTGTGGTGAAGATCAGGCTTATAACGAAGAATCGAAACAATGCGGTGATATTGAAAATGTCAACAGCTGCAGTTCAGACATTAAACAACGTGGCATTGAGATTAAAAATGCCCGTTTGGCTGCCGCTCAAGCCAAAGCTGGACAAAAGAAACGTTTTTAAGGTGGAACTGGACATACATAAATAACACCATGTGGTTGTTTTTTTTTGTATATACATATGTAATATTTTTCTAGTCCTTAGTGAAAATGTGTAATAAACTTGTGTTGTAATTTGTTAATAAAGAAAATTGTCCCAAAACGAAAATGACAAGACAAAAGGATTTTGAAATATTAATTAACAAGAGTTTTAAAGTTAAGGTGAAGGAACGTATTGCATTGCAATAAGAATTTAAATATCAAAATAAAAAAAATATTGTTTTTACATCAATTGAAAATTTGATTTGTACAAATTTTATTGTTGTTTTGCTTACAAAAATTATTCTATAGAAATTTTGTTTCGATATATTGGACCAGACAGTAAATTAAAAAAAATTAAAAAAAAAAATTTTTTTAAAAATTTAAAAAAATTTAATTGTTGTTTTGCCTACAAAAAGTATTCTATAGAAATTTTGTTTCGATATAGTGGACCAGACAGTAAATTAAAAAAAAATTAGAAAAGAAAAATTTTAAAAAATTAAAAAAAAAAAATTTAATTGTTGTTTTGCCTACAAAAAGTATTCTATAGAAATAGATATAGTAAATTAAAAAAAATTTTAAAATAAATAAAAAAATCAAAAAACAAATAAAAAAAACTATATAAAAAAATTTTTTTAAAAATTTATTAACTATTGAGTGAGGGCTTTAACTGGATTCACTCTAGTTTTAAATGAAATTTCATTAAACTATCAATGGAAATTTAAAAAAAAAGGGATTGTGTTTTTACGGACAGAAACTAGGATATAAAATATGTTTCTTTAATAAACGATTCCTGCATTTTTAACGTTTAATTAAAATTATTTTAAAATATATTATTTTATTTCCGCAGCTTTAGCCTACACGTGTACCGAGAAAAATGGCCGCTTTGCTAGTGAAGATCAATGTGATGCCTACATACAATGCCAAGATGGCGAAGCCGAGGAAAAACTTTGCCCCGATGGTCTGGTTTTCCAACAACGTTCCAAAACTGCCGGCGATTGTACTTATGCTCCTTTTGCTTCCTGCAAGGAAAGACTTCGCCTGCAGCCGGCCAATGCCACCGAAGAATGTCCTCGACAATTCGGTTTCTATCCCACTGAAGATCCTGCCAATTGCGGTTTTTATCACAACTGTGCTCATGGTGTGTCTACACTGACCAAATGTCCCGAAGGTTTGGCTTTCAATGTCGACAGCTATCAATGTGATTGGCCGGATCTGGTCAAGGATTGTAATGCTGAAGCTTTTCTGGGTTTCAATTGTCCAGCCGTCGATGTGGATGTGGATGGTGTTAAAGCGAATGTTGATGTCACAGAAGAAGGTGAATTGCAATATTTCGCTCATCCCAGCACTTGCAAAAAATATTTTGTTTGCGTTGATGGCCATCCTCGCTTGTACAATTGTGGCCGTTATTTGGCCTTTAATCCTGATACAAAATTATGTGATTTCTATCGCAATGTTCCGGAGTGTTATGATCGTTTGAAGGAGACAAAAGGAAGAAAGAATTAGGTTTTGTACATTTTGTTATGTCCTAAGTCATATACTAATATACTAAGTATATTTTTTTTGTTAATTTACATTTTGCAAATAAATAAAAATAAATAAAAAAAAAATTTTTTTTTTTTGCAAATATATCAAAGATGTTAAGATTGGCAAGAGTAGATCAAAATTGTTTTCAAATTTATTATATATTCGATTCACACTTTTCACGATTTGATGGTGAAGCACCGATATCGCTGCCATGATTTGCCTCAATTATAAGTGATCGTGCTCAGATATAATTATGAATAACACATTTCATCATCGGTATGAACGTAAGTATTATATAATATTTATTTATATGGTGTTCAGACATGCAGTTTTAATTGAGTCAATATTCACTAATTATCTTCCTGTTTACATATACAAAATTTAATAAATTCAATTAACGTATGGCAAATAAAAGAAAAACCTTTTCACTTCCATAAGCAACTCAAGTTCAAATCTGCGATCTTTTTTTATACATTTTTTTTTTCAATTTGCGAAATAATAAAATAATAAATTTAATGTCAATAACTTGACTTCAATATGACTCAACATATTTTGTTTATGGTTTTTTTACATTTTCCACATTTTAGGTGCTAAGTCTCGATTAACTTTGTTCAGTGTGTTGTGTTTTGCTTACTAAACACACTTTTCCGCAGTGCTGCATTTGTAATTTTACTCCATGTTATAGCAAATTAAGTGTTAATTGAGCAATCACTAAGTCTGTGTTCATACGAGTCATGTTTTACTGACATGATTGCGACTTTGTAGGCGAGAGAGGAGAAGGGAAAAGTAACGAGTACTCATGCGCATGTACTGTCAGTACCCTTTGCTTTCTCATTCGTAAAGCACACAACTATATGTAGATGAATACAAATATACGCACATGTCGTCAACAAGACATGAATTGTGTGAACATGAATGCAAGTTCAAAGAAGTAAAAGTAAGAATCTTGTCAATAAGACATGACTCGTATGAACACAGACTTAATTAAAATTTTGTTTGGTTAATTGAGCTTAATAATGGCTCAATTAAGCTGTAAGTCTGACCACCATATTAGTATATTCAGCAATTTGAGACCGAATATTCAAATACGATTTGTATGTGTTTTTAATTTTAAACTTTATTTTACTTTAAAAAACCTTATAAAAATTTTAAATCTGCAAGAATATGCTGATAAAATATTGACGAAAGTATTAAGCACTAAATGAGAGTATTTTTTGTAAAATAGTTCATTAAAAGATATGCAAATTTTGCATTCTATAAAAAGTTTAAAAGTTGCCTCCATGTTCACATAGAAAAATCCCTTTTCAACAAATTTGCGTTTTCTTTCCTCTAAAAAATTCTAATATTTTATTTACTGGTGTGTAAAAAAAAATTTTTTAACGAAGTCAAAAATTCCTATTTGTTTAAAAAATTTAATTTTTTTAAGCAAAGACTGACATGACATATCAAATAACAACCTGCAGCTAACTTCGTGTTTATAATTAAGAATGGTACAACTACACGATGTTCTAAGTACAAATAGCACCGTACTGAAAACCACCCTTCTTTATTCTCTGTAGCATTGGTGCAAACCAGGACATGCCCCAGATTTGAGAGAAAAAGGGCAGCATGAGTCTTTTCTTATAAACATTTTTTTTCTCACAACAATTTTCTGTTAATGTAAATGGTTTTTTGTCAACTTGAGTGATTATTTGTACATCTTCCAAAAAAAAAAAAAACCAAAAAATTGGGGGGTATATTAACTTTGTCATGCCGTGTGTAACGCAGTGATATATCTCTCTTATGCTAGGAACACAACTGGGACGAACGACGAATTTCGCTTAGTACGACGAATTCGTTGGTAAAAAATCGCTCTATAAATTCGTCGTATGAAACACAATAACGACGAATAAATTAAAATAATAAGCAAACAAAATTTTAATATTTGTTTTTTAAATCATTGTAACCTCTGATGCCAGCCAGATTGTTTACACACTCAATAATTACCCCGGTGTTGTCCACCGGGATAATTATTGAAATTCCTTTTTGTAATTATTTTCTGAAAAATTTTTTGTCTGTAAATAAATTATTATTTTCATTTAACAGCTGATGGGGTGACCATATGAAAAAGTGGGAAATAGAAAGAACTATATTATAAAAAGTGTTCAAAATTAATAAAAAGTCGTCTGAATGATACATTTTTGTGAATTAGTGAATGCATTTTTAGTATGTACTGAAAATTTTAGTGCTACATGCAGCAATACAGTAGTGAACTATGTTTTTCCACAAAAAAACAGTTTGAGTATATGAAACCTGGTCACTTTATATTGATTTGTTCGTCGTTCGTTGACGAAACAATTAGAAATAAATGTATTTCAACTTTCGCTGAGTATGACGAACTTCGACCAACGCCACGATTGTGTGCATTTTCATATACACCAATGTGTTTTATTTTTGATGACGAATATTCGCGACCAAAAATTCGTCGTTCGTCGCAGTTGTGTTCCTAGCATTAGACCCCATAAAGTAAATATATATTGTTGATAAGTGATGATATTTAAGACGATCTAGCCATGTCCGTCTATGGAAATCATGCTTCAGACCAAATGAAAAGAGCCACTCCGTTGCAATTTGGTGTAAATACACTTTGAAGGATAGCACAGCTCAAGCTCGTAAATGATCTGAATAGGACCAGAGGCAAAAAAGATCCCCTAAGAAGAACGAAACCAACTTCTAAAAAAGATAATTTTTTTTATAATTTTGTTAAGCAAATAATATATTTTTATGTCAAAAAAGGTTTAAAGCGTTGAACTGGCAACCAAAAAATCAGGAAAATAAATTTTTGGACCCCCGTCCCGAAGTAACATATTATGTACATGGAAAAATAGTGTAAATATTCAAAAAATTGTATTATTTAAGACTACTTGCCTTTAAAATTAAATTTTAAAGCTTTTATGACTAAGCAGAGATGTGCTCGGAACTTCCTCTGCCCTACCCTCCCTCCACATTGGCCACCTAAATGACCCTATCAAAAAAAAACTTTTTTTTCACATAAAAACCTCAAAAATTTACTTTTTTGTGTCTTATAGCAAAGGTTAGATGCCTCCCTCACAGCGCCTCCCGGTATGACCTCTACAAAATAGACTTTTTATTTGCTAAATATTTGGAGGGTATTCAAGATTCGACCTGGTCGAATGTAAAGTTTTCATTTGTTTCCTATATTTTAAATGAATAGGTTGAAAATCATAATACATATAAAGTTTAGAAAGACATGATCAATTTTCCAAGCCACAAAGGAAAATCAAAATCAATTAAATTTTTATGGAATATTGATCAGGTTTTTCTCAATTTAATATTACAAACATTCAAACCATAAATCTTAATAGAATTTAAAATTTCTTGCTAAATTATATATGAATGTCTACTTCCATGGGTGTATTATTTTTTCAAAAAGATTTAGGGGTGGTGCCTTTCGCTGGCACCCTTTTTTTAAATTCTGCTAAATAACGGTGAGCGATACACTGGCACTTTTTGTGGCCTGAAATAGAAGATATGAACTTAAATAATTGTTGGCTTCAGCAGAATGGCCCACTACGTCATACAATCTCATCGTTTGGCAACTCATTGTTGATAAGATGGTTGAGGCGTAAGGTCTAGACTCTAGAGCAGTGATGTCAGCCTCATACACAATTGTGGAAGCAAAACTCACATGTACGCTTACGCTCTTTTATTTTGAGAGCGTAAAATATAATTGTTTACTGAAAAACACTCTCATTCAGCGGGAAGTATCGCAAGTCCTGTTTTGAGGCCTCTAAACAGAAATAATATATTTATATAAATATATATATATACAATACATATAAGAGGTTTGAAATAAGTTGGATCCACTGTATGTAGGTACATCTTTTCGAAAATTTCTTAAAGTAGCTTTTAAATGAGTTCATAAGTAAGGCTTTTTGTAAAAATTTTTTCTCTTGTATATAAACGAACCAAATGTTCAGCTTAAAAATGGAGAAATATTTTAAAATTAAATATCTGAGCACTTGGCAATTTTCGAAACCCTTTTTTAAATTAGAATATATTATTGGTAAATAAAAGGATACTCTTAGAAAAGGCCACTAGTTAGGCCTCGCAACCGCACATTTCTCCCGCTGGGAATGTAAGAGATAAGAGTGATCTTACCAACACAATCACATTTGACATCACTGTCTTATTATTACAGTGATGTCAAATGTGATTGTGTTGGTAAGATCATTCTTATATCTTACATTCCCAGCGGGAGAAAAGTGCGGTTGCGAGGCCTATATAGTGGCCTTTTCTAAGAGTATCCTTTTATTTACCAATAATATCTTCTAATTTTATAAGTTGTAAAAAAGGGTTTCGAAAATTGCCAAGTGCTCAGATATTTAATTTTAAAATATTTCTCCATTTTTAAGCTGAACATTTGGTTAGTTTATATACAAGAGAAAAAATTTTTACAAAAAGTCTTACTTATGAATTAATTTAAAAGCTACTTTAAGAAATTTTCGAAAAGATGTACCTACATACAGTGGATCCAACTTATTTCAAACCTCTTATATGTATTGTATATATATATATATATATATATATATATATATATGTATATAAATATATTATTTCTGTTTAGAGGCCTCAAAACAGGACTTGCGATACATCCCGCTGAATGAGAGTGTTTTTCAGTAAACAATTATATTTTACGCTCTCAAAATAAAAGAGCGTAAGCGTACATGTGAGTTTTGCTTCCACAATTGTGTATGAGGCTGACATCACTGTATTATTATTTTATTGTTGTTTTCTTCATTGTATAAAAGCAAGTGGAAAGCAACAACACTTTCGTAAGGTTTGCTGGTAAACATTGACGACAGCGATCATCAGTGAATACTTTGTTTTTGTTTAGCGTATGATATCGTTTTGTATGGATTTGTTTTTACAACAAGAAATATTGAATAAAAATTAGGTTTTCTTTCAATGTATTGGTGTTTACTCTTCCATAAGGAACTTTTGGGCACACTTCCTCTAGAGGATGTTACTTACTATACTTCCACCTAAAATAAGTTGTAATACAATTTGTAATTCAAATTGAATTCATAGCAGTTATTAAATAAACAAAATACATTAAATAAACTCTAGCGTAAACATTACGTACACAGCCTTGAGAATTTGTCAATGTAATTTTAAAAAAAAGTTGTAAATAGTTTTATTTTGCTTGTATCAATAGTTTATAGTGTCTAGTTATTTGTTTTAATTTTTTCATTGCCAATCGTTGGTTATATAAGCAACAAAAAGCCATAACATTTCGGAAGTGAAACTTAAGTAGCAACTTAACTCAGTTGAAACTGTTAAAAAATAATAATAATATTTTAGAAATGAAAATTTTCATTTTTCTACTGTACATTCTTTCTTTGGGATATAAAGACGGTAAATAAATGCAGCATAAAATAGTTTCACTAAATAAAAGTAATTTAGGCTCCACATATGAACAGACTGGCTATAATATTTTTTCTTTTAAAGCAGTAAAACTTTGCAGAATAAATAATTTTCACGTGATAGAACTACACATAAATAATTTGTTTAAATTTCTACTTTTGATTTTTACTTACAGTCGTGGCTGAATTTAAATGTCCCGTCTCGGCGGCCGAATTTGCAGCCGGTTCAACACAACCGCAGTATATATTAGTACCCGATCCTAGTAGCAACAAGAAGTACTATTTATGTACAAAGGGAATTCCACATCATATGGATTGCCCTGACAACCAAACTTTTCATCCAAAAGCGCTATTATGTGAATGATAAGAGTTAAAATTTGCCATTTTATTTTGCTAATAGAGAAATTTGATTTAAATAAAAAGAAATAATGTGTTTTTAAATATATATGTGCAAAAAACTATTTAAAGAAATTTGTTTATCATTTTTGTAAGGTTTTTTTTTATACAAAAATTGGCATGCAAATTTAAGTTGGCTTTTTTTGTGAGCACAGAGAACCGTTGTGGCATAGGCTGGATAGCGGTTAATCTGTGGCCTAGCCTGGATAGCGGTAAAATATCCTTAAAAGAGTTATTCATTTTGAGCGAATTTGATTTTGTGGGAATTTGACTAGTAGACTTATAAGTAAAGGGTCCGCCATCTAACGTTTTTTTTCTTCAACTAGTGCTTATTTCGTGAATGGTAACACTTAGCTCATGTCTGATTTGACAGATAATTAGTTTTATCCTTCCGCTGAACGAATATGGTTGTGTATACGCTTGAACAACGCTGGGAATTAATGCGATATTACATTGAAAATCATGGTAATGTTGCAGCAGAATGTGTGCGAAAATTGCGTACGGATTTTAGAAGAAGAGAAGCCAGCTCAGTATGTTCGTTATCTTGTGAAAAAAGTGAAAGAAACTGGAAAGGCGAATTCATACCATGTGGTCTTAGTTCAGAAATTGGTGATCAGCTGTTACCAAGGCAAAATTATTGAACTGTCAAAGTGCTCTTCTGGTTTTTCGTTTTGTGTGCGGTTTTTTCCAAAGCATTTCATTTGACAGTTCAATAAATTTTACACAGAGTTGCATAAGTAAGTTCACCTTGTATGAATTCGCCTTGGAAACTGGCATCCTCATCGATAAACGAAAGCAGGAAAAGCCAAAAACGGTGCGTACACCCGAGAATATTGCTGCTGTGGCAGAAACTGTGCGTGAAGCGCCATCAACATCAATTTACCGTCGTTCTCAACAATTGAACATTTCGGAGACATCATTGAGACGAATTTTGCACAAAGACCTTGGTATGACGCCATACAAAGTCCAATTGGAATGAAATTATTTTCCATTATTAACCGGAAGGATTGTACTTTCAAATAAAAAAAAGCAATTTGAGAAAATATTCAGTAGTTTTTTTATAGCAAAAAAAAAGGTTATTTGGCGGAACCTTTAGTAATTTTGAGAAATAGGTTAGTTATTATATGTTAAAAGGCTCTTCTGTGCTCAAAACAAGTTCGATAAGACCTAAGAATTATAAATTTAGCCCCTAATTTTTTTAAACCCTAATTTTGTAATTATATATATATTAATAAAATTTATAGGAAAACAAAAATTAATTTCTAAAAATAAAATTTATTTTTTTTACATAATTTTTTCACCGAGCAAAAGTACAGAAATTCATGCGCTATTTACCCTTTCAAAGTGTGCAAAAAGTTGAGTGACAAAGAGAAGCAGAAAGAGTAAAAATATTTAATTTTTTCGTACATATAAATTTCACTAACGCTTTCTTATATAAAATAGTGAAATTTAATGGGAAATAAGCTGAAATTCACGGATGTCTTTGCCTTTCAAAATGTTTACCATTTTTATAAAAGACAAAACGAAGAGAGTAAAAAATAGAAAACGAGAAGAAATTACGGCATTCGTAATGGATCGAAATTTGTAGTAAAATAATATTGATATTTTGATCGATATTGGATTCCGTAATTCAGCCTCAGAACAAAAATTATTTAAAATTTAGCTTTAGTCTACTTATAAGTTTCACTGACGCCAACTATATTTTTTTTTGCCAACAAGTTCGACAAAGGAGGATAGTATTAGCCTGCTCTTTAGTACATGTTAGTGTCAATCTTTGCCAGTTATATTCAGTGACCAGGGCTTATGCCTTTGTCACGGTGTCGAACTCAAAATATTCGGCTTCTAATCCTCGAGTTAACTTCTTCAGCCAGTAGCAGCCTAAATATACAAAATTAGAGGCTTCTACGGTGTTCAGACATACACTTTAACTGAGCTTATGACAATTAATGCCATTATTGAGCTCAATTAACCATATAAAATTTAAATCAAGTGATTGTTCAATTAACACTTAATTGCTATAAAATCGATTAAAATTATAAATGCAACATTAAAAGTGTGTTTAATGAGTAAAACGCAGCTCACTGAACAAAGTTAGTCGAGACTACAGAGCTGCATGATTTTCTTTTATATGTATATCAGAATGCTCATGTGTTCATTATAAAATTCCTATGTTCGGACACAATGTAAATTTCTGACCACAAGTTTGATTGAAAAGCGACGCAGTAAGCACAAGTTTGTTCCTACCATCAACCCGAGAGCTCTGTTTCTTATTAATTGAAAGTGTTTTTGTGCTCATGAACATGTGTCTGTGTTCGTTGATATATGGTTGTGTTCGAACTAAGAATTTTCAAAGTTATTGCATGTGAATTAATTTTTGGATTTATATTCTGTTTTTTAAATTTCATTGATATATACCGCCTGCCATGAAAAAAGCGAAGAGAATGTTTTTGTTTTATTAATAGAAAAAACTTATTTTACCGTATTTGTCTTTGATTCTTCGAACATGTCATCGTCTTTGTATTTGCTCATAGTTATTATAACTACATATGTTCATGATCATAAACACACATGCTAGTTTATGTTCATGTTCAAGCTTACACCTGCTCGCTAGTGTTTATAGTTAATATAGTTAATGTTTACCCATCATGGCTTCACTACCATGGACAGAGTCGAGTACGATACAAAAATCAAGCCGATCATCTTCAAACCTGCTTTTTCTTATGTTCATGCAGTTCTTTAGTCGAGACTTAGCACCTAAAATGTGGAAAAAGTAAAAGACAACACAAACAAAATATGTAGAGCCATGTTGCAGTTAAATTATTAACATTAAATTTATTACTAAATCGAATTGGCAAAAAGATAAACAAAAATACACTCAGGTCTCGTTTTATGCGATAGATGCGTTCCAAAAAAAAAAAAAAAAAAAAAAAAATTGCATAAATCAAATTCGCATAAAACGATACTCTAGCTTCATGTAAAAACTAATAATGCTTCGTTCCAAAATTCTGGAAAATCACATAAATTCAAATTTTAGTTGAAAAGTCTAAACAAAATCACATACAAAAATCAACAAAAATATATTTCTATATTAAATTGAATTAAGATTCTATAGGCTAATAGTTCGAAATTTTAATTTAAATCTCAGAAAGACATGATAAATATTCCAAGGCACAAAGGCAAGTCAGCATCAGCTTTTGTTATTCAACTTACACAGCAGAGCAGAACAGCTGTTTTCGAAAGACGCAACCCTTTCATCATCAGTGCTCATGTGTTTTCCAATTTTTTTATTATTGGTAGCTCAAGCTACCAACGTTCACATGTACGTAAGTATAAAATTCAAACCAAAAAAGTTTGACTTAGGTATGATGGAACAAAAAATTCAGAAAAATGGGACATGAAGAAAAATAATCAAACGGTAACACGGGTATTATAACAATAACATGTTAACATCAGGTTGATACAGTTCTCGGATTCTTTTTCACAATAAAATTTGTGTAAATAGGAACTGTTATCAAATTCAAGTAAGCCACCTAATAAGTGGTGACAAACACAATACACATGAGCACTGATGAGTCTTTCGAAAACAGCTGTTCTGCTCTGCTGTGTAAGTTGAATAACAAAAACTGATGTTGACTTGCCTTTGTGCCTTGGAATATTTATCATGTTTTCCTGAGATTTAAATTAAAATTTCGAACTATTAGCCTATATAATCTTAATTCAATTTAATATAGAAATAAAAAATGTTCGTTAAAATTCTTACTAAAAATATATTTATTTAAAATGAAATTTATTTGTTGGGTGGTTAAGCAATGTCTATTTCATTGGTGCTTTACCAAATCGTCAGTAGACTTCAACCAAAGTTTTAAGGAGTTTCAAACCTCTTATTTTATGTAAAGTCTTTAAAAAATTAGTTTATAGCCTAATATGCTTATCACTGCACCGTACTAAACAAATAAGCCACCTAATAAAATAAGCAATTCTCACAACACGCATGTGTATCAGCTACAATGCACAAAAAAAAAACAAACACTGCAGCGTGGTTAAAAAAACAGCAGCTAATAAGAAGGGAAATCCCCAGTTTGTTCTTTCAATAACAACACACACACACACAACACTCATACATACGTATCGTCTACGCATAAAAAATACAAAATGAAAGCAACTATAACGACTATATAAATTATGCAAACTTCGCTTAATTTAATCAGGGTAAAAAAAGCCTAAAAACATCTAGAATTTCAAAACCTGTTCAAATTCTAAAAAAAAATTGTTCATTTAAAAATCGCATAAATTCGAATCCGCATAAAACGAGACCCCAGTGTAAAATGATAACAGATTTAAACTTGAGGTCCTCACGAAGATAAACAATTTTTGCTGTTAGATGTCGTACGTTAATTGAATTGACTAAATTTTGTATATGTGAACAGGAAGATAATTATGTCAATAAAGTAAATAAAGTGAGTCAATTAAATTTCTGATAACTTTTTGGTTCAAAATTTTGATTATCAGTCAGTATCATATCTCACCGCATCTTGCTTTAATGAGGTTGGGAAATATTTTAAATGTATGGGACAAAGAATCTTACCAAAAAAATATATTATCTTTTCATTTTGTTAATGAAGCAATAAATAATGAAATATTTACAGCTTTTTTTTTGTACAATTAGAATCGAAAAAGTAAACTTGAGTAGAATAAACAATTCGAACATCCAGCAGTTTTCATACAAAGTTTTCACTCAAGTCAACTGTTTGAATAGTATGAAATGTATATTAATTTTTTAAAACTTGAAAATAAGCAGATTTTTTTTTATTCAAATAAAATTAATTGTAAATAACACAAATTAAATAAAACTAATAATAAATAACAAATGTGTTAACATTTTGTTATTTATTATTTATATTATATATCACATGTTTATTTGAATTTAAGAAATTTAGTAAAATATGTCAAAATTAGTTTAGTAGTCTAATAAATTGAAGGCCACAAAAAACTCTTTATTTGCCAAATACCATCGACCACACCGTTGACTTTTAATGGGAGTTTAATAAAGATTTGCAAATTATTTTATCTTATTTTTAATTTTTATACAAATCACAGAATTTCAGTGATTTTTTTTTTGTTCTTAAATAATCTTTCTTTTAAACTAAATCCTTTTACAGCCTATTTGCCGTTGTCGAAAAAATTTTTTCTTTCGCACAATTATTTTTGAAGCAAAAAAATAATTTATTAAATTCTGATTTTTGTTTTATATGGCATTACTCGCACATTTGAGCTTAAAATTTGAAATTTTGCCCAAAATTTCATATGATTTCTTTGGGCTGAATACATCCGAGGTCTTTAAGTTGGTTTAACGGTTGGTCTAAATAACAAATACCTTATGATCAATATCAGACATCTGCAACAAGTACTAAATTTCCGAGAAACTATACAAAATCAGGCACATTGATTTTTATGCTCTAATCGTTTTTGTTCAAAAGCAAAAAACACTTTTTTTACTACACCGTTCGTTTCAAACATTCAGTTTTATTGTTGCTTGTGCGAACATGAATGTTCTCTGTATGAAACTCACTTTGCATCGAAGCCAACCTGTTGTTAGCAGAACAAATGTTTTATAGACTTGTGCCTAACTTAGCGTTTACACATGCCACTGGGAGTTCGAAAAAGTCAATACACTTACAACTTTTTACTACATTTTTTCTAGTAGCAGCTCCAGTGGCAGCTAATTTTGCATGCCACTAAATGTCAAAACGATAATCAATGTTACCCTGCAAAAAATTTAATGCAAACTTTCTGGATTAAAAAATTCAAAATTTATTTTTGTTTCAATATAAATACCCAAACGAAAATTTTTATTCCTTTTACAAAAACAGGCAGTTATACGTACATATGCACATACTTACATATTACAAATTTTATTTTGTTTGTTTTTCGATGAAATAAAAAATCATATGTTAAATGCCCATGTAAACGCACATCTGTAGATTTTTTATGTTTTCATATTTTTCTCCCAGTCTCTTACTTACTTTTGTTCAATTACAATCAGATCATGCACAACAAAGCCGTCCTGCAAAAAACAAACTGTGTATAAACAAGACTTTTTGTTTTTATACACATCAGTTCGCCGCATCAAATGTTGGAAATGATTTATACTTGTTGATGAACTTTCTGCTTGTGAATAAAAAGCGTACGAGTATTTAATTGAATAACACTTGTTTGATTTGTTCTTAAAATTTAACTTTAGTGAATAAGTCGGCTCGATCATACTTGTTGCAGTTTTCTGATTAATATACTATTTGGGTACTGCTAAATTTTGTCGGTCCGAACCGAAATTAGTCACACAACGTTGAAATACATATATTGCAAACAACGAATTTAGCCGAGAAATTATATTTTCTAAGGAAGCGCATATTTAAACCGGGATTTAGGGCAATAAGCAAACTTGCGTATTTGGTAATTGTCAAATCAACATGCTTTTGGCATACAGGTTGGTGTGGATTTTGGTGTGATGCATTATTGAAGTATTTTTGCAAAAATCCTACCGCAAATTCCATTTCAATTAATAAAGAGAGTTATTCGAATTTTTTTCAAATTCGACAAATTTGTAAGAGATTATAGAAAATCAAAAGGTGTTTAACTTTTCGAACAGTCGTTTTTTTGCAAACTCACTATTTTAAGTTGGCGTCTGGAGGTTTAGGCGTTAACTACCACCGAGAAATCTGTTCTTATTCACTACAACAAATGCAAGATCGTTATTAAGTTTGTACTTAAAATATGTTATAATTTGTAATTGAAATCGTAATATTTGTTAAACATATAAAAAGTAAATTTTATAAACTTTAGTATAAATAACAAATAATACACCCTTGAGAATTCGTCAATATTTTTAAAAGATTTGTAAATAGTTCTCTTTTTCCGCTATTAGAAGTTATTTGTTTGTTTCTTTTTTTTGTGGTTCATTGTTAATCGGTGGATATATAAACAAGGAGTCTGAACAGTTTTAAAGTAGTTGATAACTTTACTTGGTTGAAATTTAACTTGGTTGAAATTTAACTTGGTTGAATAATTTTATAAAAATGAAAATTTTTATATTCCTGTTGTGTCTCCTTCCACTTGGTAAGAGCAGCAAAAATAAAAAAGTATAAAAGTTTGAGAACGCTTTTTGAAAATCGGTCCGTATTTATGGGGATTGAATTTAATTCAGGCGTTTTACCAACAGAAACTTAAAATATATTATGAATATATATAAACGATCCTGTAAAAATTTTAATGTAACAAATCATATTGAATTTTTTCCTTTTGATTATTAACAGTCATGGCTGAGGATAAGGAGTGCCCCGAGCCAAATGGCCTTTTTTCTTCAGGTGATAAAGCAAAATGTGGACAATACAAGAATTGTGCAGGTGGTAAGGCTCATGTAGTCGATTGTCCCGATGGTTTGGCCTTCAGTCAAGCTAACGGCAGATGTGACTGGCCCGACCAAGTTGAAGAATGTGATGCAGAAGCTTATTTGGGTTTTAAATGTCCCGATCCGCCAACCAAAACAGCATCGGAGTTCACAAAACATGCCAGTCCCAGTGACAACACTCAATACTTTGTGTGTGTTCAAGGAAAGCCCAGACGTATGGGATGCCCTAAACCGCAAACTTTTAATGCAGAAAAGCTAGTGTGTGAAGGTTAAAACTGACATGTAGGGTGATCTTGTTTGCCAGCTGACAAAGTTTAATTGTTGTTCTTTTCTGTAAATGGAAAATCTGACGCGTTTTGAAAAATATATTTGCATGAAATTTTGAAAGCATTTTGTTTTTAAATTTTTTGTTTGCTGAGGCAATGACAATTTGTATAAATTTATTTTATTTATTTTTTATTTTTATTCATTTTGTCATTCCATGTGTACTGTAGCGAAATATCCCTCTAAGACCCCATACACTATATATTCTTGATCAGTGACGATTTAGGCAAGTCAGTCCGTCTGTGAAAATCCCGATACAGTCCAAAAAAAAAGAGCCAGACCCTTGAAATTTGGTACAAATATATTTTGAAAGATAGCACAGGTTAAGTTCGTAAATGGCTGAAATTGGGGCACAGGGGAAAAAGTTCCCCTAAGCAGAACTAAGCCGACCTCTAATAAATAACTTGTAATTTTGTTAAGCAAATGATATATTTTTAAGTCAAAGAAGGTCAAAAGCGTTAAACTAGCAGTTAGAAAATCATAAAAATTTTTATTTTTTTGACACCGCCCCCTTTAGTGGGCGTTGAAATAATATACAGGGTCCGCCAAATAACTTTTTTTTTAAATGCTATAAAAAAAACTACTGAATATTTTCTCAAATTTCTTTTTTTATTTAAAAGAACAATCCTTCCGGTTAATAATGGGAAATAATTTCATTTAAATGGCTGCCTCGGCTGGCCATGCAGTAGCCTACACGATCGGTCCAATTTTTAAGCACATTATCGAATGTGTGTGCTGCTGTATTTCACCAATGGCTTCACGAATATTGTCCTTTAAAGCATCAATTGTCTCTGGTTTGTCGGCGTAACACTTATCTTTGACGGCACCCCACAAATAATAGTCCAACGGTGTCAAGTCGCAGCTCCGAGGTGGCCAAACGACATCAGCTCTGCGGCTGATAATGCGATCTTCAAAAACAGGGCGCAAAACATCGAGTGTAGCCTCGGCTGTGTGGCACGTAGCGCCGTCTTGTTGAAACCAAATGTTGCCAATATCCTCCTCTTCAATTTTTGTGAACAAAAATTCGTTCAACATGGCCCGATAACGACCGCCATTGACTGTAACGGCCACTCCTTGCTCATTTTCGAAGAAAAATGGCCCAATTATGCCTCTGGACCAAAATCCGCACCAAACAGTGACTCGTTTTGGGTGCTTCGTCAATGTATGCGTACGGGTTTTCTGTGCCCCAAATGCGACAATTTTGCTTGTTTACATACCCGCCAACATCAAAATGAGCTTCATCAGAAAAGATAATTTTTTTTTGGCAAAATCGGCATCTTCTGTAAGTCGATCGCAGGCCCACTTAGCGAAGCGAAAACACATCGGATGGTTAACCATATTCGTTCAGCGGAAGGATAAAACTAATTATCTGTCAAATCAGACATGAGCTAAGTGTTACCATTCACGAAATAAGCACTAGTTGAAGAAAAAAACGTTAAATGGCGCACCCTTTATTACATTGGAAAATAGTGTAAATATTTGAAAAATTTTATAATTTAAGCCTACATTCTTTAAAAATTAAATTTTAAAGCCTTTATAACGGTGTTGCTCTGCCCTGTCCTCCCCCTACCTATGTCCCATATATGACCCTATCAAAAAAAAATTTTCTTTATACTTAATAAACCCATAAATTGACTTTTTAGTGTTTTTTATAGCAAAGGTGAGATGTTCCGCCCACGATCCCTCCCGGAGTGACACCTATAAAATAGTTTTTATTTATTAAATATTTAGAGGATATTTAAGATTCGATCCGGTCGCATATAACGTTTTTACTTGTTTTTTTTTTAATTCCTTGTTTTACGATCCTGGTGATCTCCTTACCTCTTTAAGCAATAAATGGATCATGATAAAATTCGAAAAAATTTAACGAGATAGCTTTACGATTTTGACATCTTTCGTTTTACTATCGTAAGAACATTGAAAAATGTTTCAGTTAATGACAGCCTAATGATGGGTGTATAGCGGCTTCCGAAAACTGACTTGTTTTGATCAGCTGTACGCATTGGAGGATTAAATAAGTATTGACTTTTTCCTTGCTCCTTGTAATATTCATTATCAGGGGCCAAATTACCGCATTCGATATCGAGTGAAATTTCCATACAATTTAAATACAAATTTCGTTCGATATCGAGTGCCGTAATTTGCCCCCAGGGTTGTTCTGTAAATGTTTGTACAGAAAAGTGATTTATTATCACTGAAAAGATTTTCTGCTTAAAATAATATTTGAGATCTTGTGATTTGAAACTGATCATACAAACGTCTGACGATATCAAATCCCTTGAGGCTGAAGGTTTTATTTACTTTATTTCAGCATTGGCAAACTTATTTTTACATATTATTTGTAGGAACTTGAAACGGATTGTCCACGAGGCTAGTGAGTGATTTTTGTTTATTCTCAGTTGATTGGGAAGTCTATGCTGCTATAGATTTTGACGCTTGATTTAAAACTAAGACTTGGTGAGATCACTTTTTTAAACTTATGCATCAAAGATGAGTTTAAACCACTAAATAAAAACCAGTTGTTCATTTTTTTTCAATTATTAATTTTTTATATGCATAAATCTTGTTTTTTTTCTCTCTTAATTTAATTGTTTTATATTATTTGGTTTTCTTGTTACAGTTTTATATTTATTAATAATTTTTGTTATAATTATTTTTTTCTCTTGTTTTGTTTTATAGCGTAATGAATGTTCATCATATCGTCGTGTTTAAATTTTGGTTGTTGTTGGAAATTTTCACTTAAGTTTTTTAATTCTGACGTTTAGTGATGAAAGCTTTAATTTTCAGTTTCATTTCCATTTTTTATAATTTTATTAAAAATTTTTGTGTTTATTTTAAAATGTTTTAAAAAAATTTTTCGTTTTTTTTATAGAAAATTAAATGTTTGTTAATTTTTCTGAACTGCTTTATATAACAATTTTCCAAATAATATACACTTCAAATATAAATTTTGTAGTTACTTAAGCTCGAAAGTTATTTTTTTTTGTTTGTGGTAGGAAAACCAACAAAAATTTTAAGCATTAAATTTTTTACACAAAAATATTAAGAAAATCCAGACTCAAATTTAAACAAAAGTTGCATAATATTTGGAAGTTAATGTATTTTGAGAGTGTGATGTTCTCAATTCTATAGCATTTTTCCAATTACATATAAAAAATGTTACACTGACGATCACATAAATAAGGAAACAATTGGTAATGTTTGCTTTTATTATTTTTATGATACAATGACTTTTGAAAATTAGTGATTTTAACTAAACGGTTTTGAAACTTCTCAAAGATATGGTTAACAAGTGTTTGGTAAAAAAAAGACAAAATAATGCAGATGGATAGACAGTAAATAATTTTTTTTATTATAATTGTCATAAAGTCTTAAATAAATTTGGTTACATATATGAATATATTTTGTCTTATTTACATTAAACAGTGTTAAGCCGTCTTAGCTTGTTTATATTCATAAATAATATAAAATAAGTATTTATGAAATAGTTTGACTTATTTATGTGACCAATAGTACAAGTACTTTTTTATATATGGAGTTAATGAGAAGTACAAAAAATGAACTTCTGCTAAGTTTGATTGAATATAAACCATAAATGTTTGTTTTCTTTTTTTGTTTTGTTTTGCGTTATAATACTATATATATAATGATTAGTTATTTATATAAATAGCTATAAATAATTTTTATACTTAAATTATTTAAAACTTAAAAATAAAAAAATGTATTTCTTTTGGCTATAAAAATTAAAGAATTAATTTAGTTTATTTAAGATTTTCATTAATATATTTTTGATATCTTTGTTTTCGTAAAGATGTTTAAATTTTTATGTTTTTTTTTTTTGTTTAAAAGTTTGAACTATTTTTTGCATATCAATTCATGTGAATTTTTATATTTTAAGATTATAATTTTGTTAAACATAATAAATAGAAAATAATATTTAGAAACCAGTTAAGATTTACTTAAATTTGTTTTATAGAAAAAAAGGAAAATAAGTTCTTTTTTAAATTTTAAGCATTTGTTTCAAATACTTGAATGCCATCTTTTTCTTGGTAAAATTTTCCGAAAAACTAATATATTTTCTATAAAAAATGATTATAAATTCGCTACATATCTTCTTTATTTTTGTTAAACAAACAAAATAATAATTTAAAATAAGAGTAATTTTTTGAAGAAAAGAACTCTTTGCTTTACAATAAATAACAGATTCAGTCTTTCAGTATTTTTTTCATTATTTTTTATTTATTTTTTTGCTATTAAACATTTTTAATAAATCAATTCAATTAATTTATTAAAATATGTCTTTTTAACTAAAGTTATTTATTTTAAAAAAAGACTAATTAAATTAAAAAAAAGTTTATTTTTGGTTGGTTTGGTTGTAAGAAAAATGGTTTTATATTTCAATATACTCAGCCATTTTATCTTTTTGGTTTCAATACTGCACTGTAAAATTTTGAAAACTATTGTTGTTTATATGGTTAGTTTTCTTTTCTTAATGTTTTATAGCCAAAAAGTTTAGAGTTTTTTTTTTTAAATATACTTGTATATCTATACTTATATGCCGAAATAATTTAAGCCAAAAAATTGTTTATAAAAAATTTTGAATTTAGAAAAATTTTGTTTTTTTTTGTTTCAATACCAAAAATTTGTTAGGAGCGTTTTTAAGTCTCATTGTATGTATGATGTTTGCCGAAAAGTTTGCGTTGCCATACCAAAATATTCTTTTTTTATATAATATTTGGTTATTTTTATTAATATATTTATTATATATTTTAAGTTGTTAACTTAAAATTTAATTAATGTTAATAGTATTGATTGCTTAAAGCAAATAAATGGAATAGAAACAAGTGAAATTAATTTTATTTTGTTTAGTATTTGTTTTATATTTTACCTTCCACTAAAAAGAATAATTATGACATTTTAAATTATAGTTTTAGTACGAAAATTCAATACTAATTGTGATTTAAGTAATAATCAGCCTAATTATGCAAGGCGTTGGCGTTTACGCCCAAGGCGTTTTTTACACGAGATTAAAGAAACACACAAGCAGTTTTCTTTAATCTACTATGCAAAACTACTGAGGCATAAACGCGAACGCCTTACACAATCGGGAGGAATATTGACCTTAAGGCTTATTTTTGTTTGTTTGAATGAAATACTTTTCAAAGTAAATTTGCAAAGTATTTGGAAGGCTTATTTTTATTTTTTTACTATTCAAATTAAAAAAATTAAATACTAAAAACATTAGACCAATATAATACTGATGATGATAGTATTTATAGCATTTAAAATATATAAATAATAATTATAATAATAATATCCACTGAAATATATAATAATAATAATAATAGTAATAATGATAATAATAATAATAATAGTAATAACGATAATGATGATGATAATAATAATAATAATTAATAATGATAAAAGTAATTATAATAGCAATGATAATAATAATAAACCTTTTAAAAGGATTTCCTGAAGAAGTCACACAAGGAGTGTCGAGTATTGAAAATTAATATATTTTAAATAAAAATAAAGAGACCTTAAGCTTAAAAATATTAGAGTATAATAATAATTAAAAAGAGGTCAATCCACCGGAAGAATTTGTATATGTTATATTATTGTAGTATACTTTTAGGTATTTTAGCGACGTTCAATATTGATGAAAAGTATAGATATAACTTGAAAGGTATTTTTGTGTAGATATGCACTATATCAATAATCTTATATAGGGTCCGCAAACTGACGTTTATTCTCAACTAGTGCTTATTTCGTGAATGGTAACACTTAGCTCATGTCTGATTTGACAGCTAATTAGTTTTGTCCTTCCGCTGAACGAATATGGTTGACCTATTCAATGTGTTTTCGCTTCGCTAAGTGGGCCTGCGACCGACTTACAGAAGATGCCGATTTTGCCAAAAAAAAAATCATCTTTTCAGATGAAGCTCATTTTCATCTTGTAAACAAGCATTGTCGCATTTGGGGCACAGAAAACCCGCACGCATACATTGAAAAGTCGACGAACCCAAAACGAGTCACTGTTTGGTGCGGATTTTGGTCCAGAGGCATAATTGGGCCATTTTTCTTCGAAAATGAGCAAGGAGTGGCCCTTACAGTCAATGGAGATTGTTATCGGGTCATGCAGCCATTTGAATGAAATTATTTTCCATTATTAACCGGAAAACCGGGAGGATAGTACTTTCAAATAAAAAGAGAAATTTGAGAATATATTCAGTAGTTTTTTTATAGCATTTTAAAAAAAAAAGTTATTTGGCGGACCCTATATATAAATTTCACACACATTTTTGTAGTATGCTTTAAGTATCTTAGCGTTGTCCAATATTATTGAAACATATAGAAACTAAAACGTTTTTCTGATATGCACATTATAATTAATTTTTATAAACTAAAAGTTGTAAAAATCGGTTTAAATTTCCTTGAAGTTCAACAACAACATATTTTTATTTCTTCTTTGTATTGTACTTACAAACACCAATACAAACGTTCAGCAGTCTACCGGTCATATAAAAAAACTGATGTTTGTTGTTGTATTAAAATTTGTTGTGAAATGTGACAAATGGATGTATGACAGTCCAGATTATTTTGCTTAAATTTCAGTAGCCGTAATTTAAAGAAAGAATCGCATATATGGAATTGTATATTATTTACCTAAATTAAACCCTACAATGACAACCACATCTAAAAGTTAACGGTTAATTTCGGGTGAATTCCAAAAGATCCAAATACTTTGCAGTGATGCCAAGTTACATTTGTTATAAAAACAAAACACACGAGACTTTGCATCACTGCAATGCATATTGATGTTTTGGAATTCACCCTTCATATAAAGTTCTCGAACTCGAACAAGTTGCAAGTCCCTGCAAAGCACTTACGTCAACTGTCTTGTGTAGGTGCTTTTTGCTTAATAGAAATATTAATAACAAATAATAAGAATAAAATAATAATAATAACAATAAAACACCAACTGACTTGCTTGTTCTGTAAATAATATGATAATAATGTGATAATTTTGAAAATCTTAAAATAGTGGAAGGTATAAAAAAAGTCGACAAAGTCGAATATGTTTATTATATATTTTTTAATTAAGTACATACATTAATTGGACGTTCGAAATGTTTAATTTTTATATGAGTTTCTTTAGTTGGTGTGGCCTACCTTCAAGAGCATTTTATTAATTTATACACAGTTGATATAAAATTACTTAATGCTCTATGAATATTCAAAGGAATTCTGATAAGCACTTCACTATGCAAAATAAAAGAATGTAATATTCCCAGTAACAGCTGTTTTGAATTTTCAATTACATATTTTCAAACTTACAAAAAATTGTTAAGTATGAAATTTAGTTTAAAAGGCAATTTCGTCAAACGCAGTATTAAAGAAATTTATGTTTTCTAATTAACACAAAGACTGTCTGGAATGTAGTATCATTTAAGGTCTTATTCATAAAAAATATTTTAGATTTATGGAAGGCTTATAAAACAGATTTTAATTTAAAATTTGCTTTATAAAGCATTAATAAAACAAACATATTTTTTATGAATAAGGCAGTTAATCTCTAAAAAAGGGGTTGTGCTGTAAAACATAATCTTTAGTGCTGATGAATTTTGTAAGGAAAAATTTTAAATTACAGAAACAAGAGCGATTAAAAATTTTTAAACGCTGTAGGTTGCATTTTACAAAATATAACTTTAAAAATTTTCCTATTCTTGTATTCTGTAACGTTAAAAGTGAAGGCAATATAATATTTCTCTTTGAATAGCACACGTATGACCAACTTTATATTTATTTATTTATTAATTTTTTCCTTGTTAAAATTTCCATAAAGTTTAATTTCTAAATTAGTGTGTTTTCTTAAATTTTTGTTGTTGTTTTGTATTTAATGTAAAGTTATAGTTAGTTATTAATTACATCTAAAAGTTTCAGTTGTTTTTAGGAGTTTTTCTTGTTGTTGGTTATCATAAACATTAAAACATTTAAATTTTTGTTAAAAAAAAAAATTATAAAAATATTTGTTATTAAGTGTAGATTTTTGCTTCCCAGATTTTTTCTTTTTGCCACAAAATTCGATTCGAAAGGAAAAACTTTCGAATTTCTATGTTAAAAGCACATGTTTACGAACAATTTCCGCTTCGAATCGAATTACGTAATAACCCTCCTGCTGGTGGAGGAAAGTATTTTAAATTTGATACAAATAAATAAATCTTTCATACGATATAGATGAAAATATCAATACCGGGGGTTATTAGCTAATTCAATTCAACAGAAAAATCTTTCGAAACCCCATGTTAAAAGTATATATTTTCGAAAAATTTCCAATTCGAATGGAATTACATAATAACCCCTCAGTTATATAAAAATGTCGATCGATCAGGATCCAAAATACGAAATTCTGCGGTTGATTGTTAGGAAAAAAGAAGATCCCGGTTGTCCATTAAATTTCTCTTCAATTCTCCTGAAATGTTGCGGAAGCAAATTCTAACATTTAATAATAATAAAATGTCAGCCCCACTTTGAAAATATGTATTCCTTTTTTTAAAAAAATTTTTAAATAATTTTTTTTTTAATTTGTATATATTTTTTTTGGTGGGGATAATTGTTTTTCTAAAAATAGAACTGAAAATAATTTAACTAAAATTTGTTGATTTCTTTGTATACCAGTTTATTTTGTTATACACTTTTGCTTGGTTTTGTTTATTAAATTTCTTTTATTTTGTTATATTTAAAAATATTTCTTTTAATATAATTTATTACTTTTAGCTTCATTTATTATAAATCTTTTCTTTTGTTGAATTTGTTTTAAATTTATTTGTTTTGTTTTTCTTGTATAATAAGGCAACTGCAATTTATTTTTTATTTTATATGTTTTCTTTTTGTATACTTGTAGTGATTTGGTTTTATTTTTCAAAAATTTTTCTTAAATTTCCGTTTTGTTTTGTAAAAATTTTGTAAATTTTACATTTTGTGCTTTGTTTTTTTGTTTGTCTCTTGTTTTTTCTTCTTCTTCTGGGTAATTAAGAATTTCAGAAATTCTTTAAATTTTGTTAATTTTGGTTAAACTGCATTGTTGTTGTAGTGTTGTATGGGTTTTTGTTTTGTTTTTGCTGCCAAAGTGTTTAAATTCAAATCAAATAGTTATGTCATAAATTTTCTTTTTTTGACTCCTAAAAACAACATAATTATTTTAAATTTTTTTTTATATTTATAATTTTATATCGAAATTTTTTAATTTTTATTTAAAAATTTACAATTTTGTTTAAAATTTATTTTAATTTCTCTTTTCATTAAAACTAAGAAAAATGTTTTTCCAAACAAACCAATAATTTTTTTTTCTTCTTTTTGATTTAATTTCCAAAGTCATTTATAATGGTAATTTTTTGTTTTGTGAAATTTTGCTTCCGAAATGTGGTAATGCAGTTTATTGCGAGTATATATAATTTTAATATATTTAACAAAAAAAAAGGAAACGATTTTAAAAGAGGAGGGTTATTAAAAATATTAATGTGTGTACTCGTAGTATAAAAAATAATTGTAATAAAAATAAATCGAAAATAAGGAAAAGGCACGACGAGAGACCCTTTAATTTAATTTTTTTTTATTTACAGGCAATAAGATAATTTTAACTCTATAGTTAAAATATATTTGTTGTTCGAAGTTTTAATAATTTGCCACCAAAAGTATATTTTAAGCAAGAACTCCAAAAACGATTACTATTTATTGTTTCAAATGCTTAAAAATTTTAAATTAATTGAAAATAAAGACAATACTCAATATGACACTTAGCCGAAACCGGTGTGTTTACTAACCATATTTGGACGGGACTAATGGGGGATAATGGAAAATTTTTTCAAATTTAAAATAAAATCCTCTATAGTCATATTTTAAAATTATATCGTTTTGAAATATAACTTTTCAAAAATTTTTACTATTTGTAATATTTCAATTCTTGCAGAAATAATTTACTGCCATCAGTAGCATGCATTTTATTTAACAACAAATAAATTTCAATCGGACTCTAGCAAAGTTCTGAAGGAAGATTTTTTTTTTAGTCAACAGCGTTGTCGAGTGAAGAAATTTTATTTCAACTTTTAATTTTGCCGTCATCACCAATTTGAATAAAGTTTGGCATTTAAGTGGAAACAATTCCTATTTACTTATTTTTTATTTCACTATGATTTACAGACTACTATCGAATAAGCGAGATCTCCGAAAATGATCTGCTTACAAACTACATTTGGCGTAGGAACAAGAAATATCATACGCAGTTTTGTATTTGGTTGAAAAGGACATAACTTTTGTTATGATGTGACAGATAATACAATTTTCCATTAAGCATCAGTTCGCAGGATCTTGATATATTAATAATATCTGATAAAAAAATTTTACTTCGAAAATCGGCTTAAAATTATGACAGAAGTTAAAAATATAACTGAGGGCAAATTACGGCAGTCGGTATCGAAAGAAATTTCTATTTCATTTGTATTCAAATTTCGTTTGATATCAAATGCAGTAATTTGACTCCTGCTATTCTTTTTAAAACCCATAGAATTTTATAAAATAAACACTAAACAGAAAATATTAAATCGAGATTGACAACTCACATGCATAATCTAATTCCATTGAAATTCTGATTTCTGTTAGTTTAAATCGTCATATGGGCAGGATCACTTCGAGTAAAAAGAAAAGAATATTGATCATGCTGCAGCTTTATTTTTGAAGAGATAAAGTCTAATGATCAGTCACAAAGCAGCTCTGAGTCAGTCAACATCAAGCCTCGTTGGCAATTATCTTTTAAGTGCAGCCAGACTACTAATCGTTTACTCTCTTTCGAGAGTTTTGCGTCTCACTCGCACTAGTTAATTTCAGAACCTCAGATAACTGTATAGATTTACAGTTCTTCTGAGGAACACTCCGTGGTTAACTCCGTTGCTACTACCTTTGTGAAGGCATAGGTCGTTTACAGTCAGTCACAGTAACGGAAGAAAATACGGGTTAATAACATCGCCGCCATATGGTCTAAGTCACCCGGCCGGCATCTGTGCACCAAATACTTTGCAAATTTACTTTGTAAAGTATTTGAACAAATAAATAAATCAAATGGTCGCCACGTTGTTTTTTTACCAAATAATTTGACTACACATTTCGAGAGCCAGTATTATGGATCACCAGGAAACCTCATCAAATGGCAAATTTATCACGATCTTATTGAGCCTGTAGAGTCATGTTGTTTTCTTTTTACCAAACATACATGATCATATGCATAAAAAAAAATTAAGAAGTAGGTTCGTTTCGCAAGCTCTATCAGGCATAAAAATAAGAACACTTATTTGCGCTATAAAAAATTCTATTGGAAACAAAAGCCATGAAATAAAATTAAGGAACTCTTAATTTTTCCTGCCATTACTTAATATACAATTTTGTAAACCATAGAATTTTTGAACAAAATTAACACTATTCGAACTGTTTTGAGCACATACAGCGTTAAATTGGAATTCTGTTTACAAAACAAATGCATAGTTCTATCTATGAACGGCCTGATTATTGAAAAATTTCAATAGGATTTTAATCAATAAATGTAAGCATTTCTGTAACGAATAATAAAAAAATGGTTGTGGAGTATTTTTTCGGTTCGTAACAATTAATTTTGTCGCAAAAAATATTTATAAAACATATTTTCAGAGACTGTTAAATAAACCTTTTATAACGCCAAAGTCGTCCTCTCATAGCGTTGCGTTAATGAAATTATCTTCTATATCGATTTCATTACACAAACAATAGCCTTAAACGGGCCTAAGTTTTACAGCCTTTTTGCCACTAAAGCGTAAAACAAATAAAAAACTAGATTTATAATTAAAGTTCAAACAATATATGGTTTTCTTTATTAAAAAAAATGTTTTAAAAATTAAAGACAAAAATTTTATTTATATCAAACTTAAACGAATTTAAAAAGAACTTGTAACAAATTAAAGAGCAGAAAATATCGATTAAACTTAATAAAAACAAATTTATTGGGACGAGGAGAAAAGAAAGTGAAAATTATTTGTGTGTTAACAAAATATAAACAATAGATCTTTTTCTAGAGACATTTTCGAACTCTCATAAATGTAAACATTTTTAATAATGTACAAAATTGATTGGATATTTACTGAGTTGGTAATAATACAAGTACAAAATTAGCTTTTTAAAATTTATTATTATTAATTAATGCGTTTGGAAAAAACTAATGATGAGTGAGGCGGCCGTCTTCTGTAATCTGTGATAGCGCCGAATTTGTAAATAATATCGTGAAAAGTAAAATATGATTTCAATAACATAAACCGTGTACATATATAAATATAAAAAGTAATAAGAAGCAGTTTCGATGTTTAATATTTTTTTAAACCTTTTTTTTTGTGTGTCATGCAGAATAAATAGCACAAGTCAATAATTGACAGTTTTTTTAAATTTTCCTGATGTCGATTTTTGAGGGCTTTCATCCCACAGTGAGACGCCTGATGCGAGAAAGTTCTATAGGAAACTATTTATTTTACAAATTATAATTAATTTTGTAAAGTAAAAACTGTTATAATGCAGTTATTTGTTAATTTAAAAAAAGAATGTATAACTAAAAAGGGAGAGCTGCTAAAAAAAAACTTTGGACTATTTTCGTATGCAGTTTCAATTTAACCAAAAAAGATTAACAGAAGTTTGGAAAATTTTCCAGTGTTGGCCGGCTGTAATTTAATAAAGTATTTTGAGAAATTTTAAGAATTAATTATTCCTGTTAGTTGCTCCAGTTTCAAAGTGACCCACTGTGCATAGACACATACGAATAAAAGTATATATGAAAAAGCTATTTATTACTTTTCTTAAATTTCTGTATTTCTTATTTGAAGAACGAATCGCACAGAAATGCTTGAAATTATAAAAAAAATCAAAATAATATTTTGCATTTAATTTAGTTGTTTATCTCTTAAAAGAAAATTGACTAATTTATGAGAGTTCTTAGTGTCCCTTTGCAAAGTTGAATATTTTTTACGTGTGTACTTAAGGCCCAAGTTCACAGTCTTTAGTTAACTTTAATGATGTTAGTTTAACCACAACCATTACATATGAATATCAGGGGTTAAAAGCCATCAACTTTAGTTAGCCTAAGGACGGTGAATTTTGGTCTAGGGGTTTTTTGTTTGTTTTTTAATTAATAATAAAAAATTTTCTGAAATATTTACTGAATTATGCTGCTATTTGTTGGTTGTCTTAAAAATGTATTAATTTTTTTTTCGTTTTTTTTATATTAAAATTTCTTTTAAAATGAGTTTTGATCATTAAAAAATCTTATACGAAATTGTTTTTTTTTTACTTTTCAGGGGTGGTTTTTTTTTTGGAGGCAAAACTAAAAGTTTAATGGAATTTACGTTTTTTGCCACCTTTCTTTTTACCCTTGCCACCTTTGGCTTTACGTTTTTTGCTGGAGCCACCTAAAGAGTCACCGCGTAGGGAGGCATCACGATTAATTTCACCTAAAATTTCATCACCCAATGTGCCTAGAAGAGAAATTTTTTTTCACAGAGTTAAGTTTTTTGCTTGTTTATATGGGAAGGGGTGTTTTTGAGAGCGAGCGTTTAAAATGAAATAATCGCGTGTTGTTAAGAAAGAGTGTGAAAGTGGCATAATGCTTAAGTGAAATGTTTGAAAATGTTTCTAAAAAATTTTACTGTGACTTACCCAAAGTGGTGAGCCTGCGTTGACGGTGTTTTTCCGCTTTGGTCACAGGCAGACGTGTTAGGTAGGTTTCTTCGTATTCTTGCTTTTCTTTTTGGGCCTTGGATAATATTTGTTGGGCTCGGGAGCCCGAAGATATTTCTGTAGGTGCATCTAAATATTCTTCTTTCAAATCTTGCAACATAGAAGATCTGCAAAGAGTATTAAATAGTAGAAAAAAAAACATTTGTGCTTTAAGAAATAAATATTTACGTTATGGCACGCTTTTTGGCTCTTTCAAATAATTTCTTTTCTTTATCTTCCGGTTTTTCGTCGCCATCATAGTACACTGGCTTAATTTTAGGCGGCACATAAATGCCCGGTTTACCCGCAGTGGCAGCCTTTTTAGGCTTCTTAATGCCTTTCTCCTCATCATCTTCGTCTTCTTCATCCGTTTCAGAATCACTATCTTCTTCATCCTCATCATCCCCTCCGCCGGTATTAGTTAACATATTATCAGGATTTGGCTTTATTTTTTAAATAAAAAATTTTTGTTTTTTTCCAATTAATTGCTTTTAGTAAAAGTAAAATTGTTAAAAAATTCTTTGCTTACCTTGTATAAAGTAGGATCTGAGGCCGAGGACACTCCCGTTGTGGCCGTCTTAACCAATTTATCTATTTGATAGCGTAATTTATAATCAATTGGTCGTATTTTCTCCAACACTGTACGTATTTCGATTAAACGTTCTATGGATGGATCACCTTCAATCGTTTCGCTGGAACATTTACGCAGTACCACATAAGTCAAATTGATCAGATAATCGAGCAGCATATGATATTTGACTTCCAAAAAACTTAAACCATATTCTGTAGTCAATTCGCCACGTTTAACACGTTGCAACATGCCTTCGACCAGATCTGTTACTTGTTTCACATTACTGTTCATCTCGCCCAGCAATTGTATGGCTTGTGGTATATCCTGTTGCTCTTGTACCTCACAATCATAATCGAGGGCCTGAAAAGTTATATAAACAATTTTGAATATTTGAATTTATCCCAGTAGATATTTATTTATATAAATATAATTGTGTAAATGTTCAACACATATACCATATATAATTATCTAATAATTACTAAAATAAATTGCAAATGGAATTAATTAATAATAATAAAAAAAAATGTATCCGGATATTATACTGGCTTTACAACATGACCACCGAATAAAATATACACATCCTATTAGAAAACATTTGCATAAATTAATGAAAATTGACAGCCACATAAAATAAAATATTAAATTTGAATCTAATTAAAAGAAAAAAATTGAAAATTTATTTTATGTGAAATAAAATAATTCATTCATATGGAATACAATTGTAACTTGACTCTATCCTCCAAAAAAGAATTGGAAGGTATATTCACTTTGTCATTCAATGTGTAACGCAGCGAAATGAACCTCTAAGATTCTATAAACAATATATATATTCTTGATCAGTGATGATATCTAAGACGATATAGTCACGTCCGTACGACCGTCTGTAGAAATTACGATAAAATTCAAACGAAATACATTTTGAAGGATTGCACAGGCCAAGTTCGTAAATGACCTGAATCGGGTCAGAGGTAAAAAAACCCCATAAGAGGAACTAAACTAAGCTCTAAAAAATACAATATAAAACATAATTAATTTCCTGAAAAAGTCACACAAAGAAATGACGAAATATTTTAAAAATAAAATATTTTAAATAAAAATAAAGAGACCTTAAGCTTAAAAATAATAGAATATAATAATGAAATTTTTTTTGTAATTTTGTTAAGCAAAAATTAGCCGGCGAAGTAAAAAGGTTGAAATAGCTACAAAAAAATTGTCTATATCCTCATCTTTCTTTATCTGTCCCCTCAATACTATTCCCTCCTTTCTAGTTCCGGCGCAATGCACTGCATATGTAGGGGTCATCTTCTGAGTCCGAGATAAAAAAATCAAATGACATATTTTTATATCAAAAAAGGTCGTCCAATTTGGAGCCAGAAAAAGATATTATATGCAAAAATAGTGCAAATATTTAACAAATTGTATTACTTAAATATTATATTTTTAACCTTTTTACGACGATGCTGAGATGTTCTCTGTTCTTGTCCTGCCCTGCCCTACCTCTCCACCTGGCTTTGTCTCCTAAATAACAATAGCAAAAAAAATTTTTTTTTATTATGTTGACCCTGTCAACATTTAATTTTAAAATTGGACACAGAAATTTCTTAGAGGAACTCTGATCCAGTAGGTTAAAAGAAACTTTTATGAAATTAATGTTTAAATATGATTTTCTTTTTCAGATGCTGAGAACGGCGACGATTTGATTGATTAGGATCATTTTCAATGCTTTCCTGTACAGCGGCTACAGATCCTTCAGTGCATACTGTTCGGCGTCTCACGGGATGTATATTACTGTCGAATCCGCTTCAGCGCAACACGCTTTACTGAGAAAAATCGGATTACTGAAAGCGATACAAATCCCCGCACTGATTTTAAACGCAGCTAGTCTTATTCACTTTGCTTTAGCGATACATCGCTTTACTGAAAATATCGTATTATTGAAAACCAAAACCCCACAACTACGTTTTGTGTGAAACTTACTTCGCTTTAGTGAAAAAATAAACAATGACAAATTTATTTATTAGAAATCGATTGCATAACTTAAGGCTGAAAAAATTGTGCACGTTATGTCCGTTAAAAAATTAAATGGCAAAATGTATTTGTCCTTTTCGCTCTTACGTACTTTATTGTATTTTTCTATTATATTGTCAGAGCAAGTGGCTAGACATTTTCGAGGAATTTGTTTTACTGATTTTAAGCAGTACGCTTAACTGTAACAAATTTTAGTAATCCGAACTACGTTTTAGAGAAAACACGGATAAGTGAAAAAATTGGGTGTTGGTTATTTCCAGTAAAGCGGAGTCGACTGTATCAGTAAAAGTAAATGTGGTCCGAAAACTGTCTTTTGTTCTTCGAATTAGCCGCTCTGAAGAACGATTATGTACGCCATAGAATGGAAGAAGTGGTACGAGGAGTTTGACGAATGGAACAATTATTTTGATTAAAAATAATAACCAGCGTTGCGCTGGTATTGTGACACTCTAAAAAACTCTGTTTATGTTCAATGAAAACAAAAAGCTTCTCTAAAAAAGTGAAAAAGAAATCTTGGGCATTTGGTTGTTAATAAATTTAAAGAAAATATCAAGTAATTAAATTCTTTTGAAAATTACTCTTGCTTTATTACAGTGAATAGAAATCATGAAATTGAATTCGTATACCAAACACTTGTTTACCTTATTTTCGGTTTACCTGTTAACAATAAAATAAATTATTTCTGCATGAAAATTTCTCAGTATATATTGGAAAAAATAGAAAACTAAATAAAACATTATTGTATTGAATTAGAATCCAATAATAGCCCTGGCGGGTAACTTAAAATCTGCAAACAATTTAAATAAAACCACAAATGCACAAAAATTAATGCAAATAGTGCATATGTTGCGGCAGGCAAAAGAAAAAAAAGAAGGAATTTATTAAAGCATATACCGCAGGGGCAAATAAATGTCATATGCAAACATAGAATATTTTCAGGACGAGTGCCCACGAGCGTGACTAAGTTTAACAAAATAACCATAATAATACAACAATATTTATGGCAAAAGAAAAGTACAAAAGCATTTTATTTGTCAATTATAAAATATGTTTTTATTGTCTTCAACTATTTTAGTTGTTGTTATAGATGTTAATGTGCTGGTATGTGCGTTATATGTTTCATAATATTTAACCACAAAAGACCAACACACATGTTAGTTTTAATGCAGGAAGTATAGCAAAAAAAAAAAAGTTTTATTTTTTGTTAATTTGCATAATTTTGTAAACAGCTAAAAACTGTGGCAGTTACAATGACAAATGTTTGTAAATAGTATTAATATTTATGGAAAAATTAATTTATAATTTTTACTCGTATTTGAATTTTTATAATGGATTTCTAATTGGAAACCAAATAGAAAAAAAGTTAATTTTTTTATTTCAAATACATTACCATGAAATAGGACTTTATTGAATAAAGATTACCACGTTCGCATATTTAATGCAGATCATGCAGGTAAATAAGTTTTTATTATATTGCTTCCGGACTAGAAAAGCCAGTGATTTTTATTTATTTTTTTTTTATAATAAAAAAACTTTTCAGTTTAGCACAGAATTTCATATTCATACCTATTGTGAATAACACGTGAAATTTTTGTTCCCAGGAAATTTTTATTCCCTAAAAATGGCAGTTTGCTATAGTGGATTTCGTACGTAGTGAATGTAGAATAAGGAAGAAGAATGTAATATAAGGAAGCAAAAACTTTAAAATATTATAAATAAAATAAAAAATAACCAAAATTTAAATTCACAATAAGAAAAGTGCGCTTTTAAAAATTGATGCCATTAATTTATTGTAAAAACTGGTAATTATAGCAGAAAAATAATTTTTTGCTTGTTTCGTTTTTTATACAAATATTTAATAAACAAAACGAAAACTATTCAAAATAATGTTTTTCCTTTCTGTTTTATTTCGAACTAGGTTTTATCAGCGACTTTGTCCGCGAAGACCGTGCGAAACTTCAGTTAATGTGTATGTTATGTCAATGATGTGTTGTATTTTTATTGGAACAAAGTTTAAACCGTTCTTAGATATCAGTTTAATAATTTCATGGGTCTATACAAATTTTCGACCACCCATGACCAGTCAATACGATCATTTCTAAAAACAAAAACCATAATATGTTATTAATCGCATCTTAAACTATCTCCATGCCAAATTTTATCTAAATCGATTCAGCGGTTTAAAATGAAAAGGTAACAGACAGACAGAGAGACATAGTTACTTTCATATTTATTATATTAGTAAGGAAAAAAGTGCAAGTCATTATAAAAGGAGCAATTCATTATAAAAAATTCAAGTCATCATAAAAAATGCAAGTCATCATTAAAAATGCAAGTCATCACAAAAAGTGCAAGTCATTATAAAAAATGCAAGTCATTATAAAAAGTGCAAGTCATAATAAAAAATGTAAGTCATAATAGAAAGTGCAAGTCATCATAAAAAGTGCAAGCCATTATAAAAAGTGCAAGTCATCATAAAAAATGCAAGTCATCATAAAAAATGCAAGTCATCATAAAAAGTGCAAATCATTATAAAATGTGCAAGTCATCATAAAAAGTACAAGTCATTATAAAAAAGTGCAAGTCATTATAAAAAGTGCAAGTCATCATATAAAATGCAAGTCATCATAAAAAATGCAAGTCATTATGAAAATTGCAAGTCATCATAAAAAGTGCAAGTCATTATAAAAGGTGCAAGTCATCATAAAAAATGCAAGTCATCATTGAAAGTGCAAGTCATCATAAAAAGTGCAAGTCATCATAAAAAGTGCAAGTCATTATAAAAAAGTGCAAGTCATTATAAAATGTGCAAGTCATCATAAAAAATGCAAGTCATCATAAAAAGAAAAACTCATTATAAAAAGTGGAAGACATCATAAAAACTGCAAGTTATTATGAAAAGTGCAAGTCATTATAAAAAGTGCAAGTCAATTTCTTTTATAAAACATTGACATAAAGCTTGATAAAAAAACCAGATAATTAAAAATCTAAAAGATTGAAGAATCAGCAATTAAATAATTTTTGGTCGATGATTTTATTTTTCGGAAATATTTACTGCCTGAAACATTATATCGAATGAAAATTTCGATCGAACAATTTTAGTATAAAACAACAACAAAATGTATATGTATATGTATTAGCGAATTTGTGCATTAGTGTCTGCCCTTAGCTCTAGGAGATAAACCGATTTTGATTTAAATATTTTTAAATTTATCTGATCGGAGATGTTCTCACAGGAAATTGAAGAAAAATATGTTATCTATGACATAATAAATAATGTTTATAGAATCCAATGTGTATAAATCACCTTGGGTTAGTGAGACTTATATGTATATGGAGTGCAACAACAAATTTGTAAAGAAAGTGTTTTCCATAAATTCATGGTATGTTTTTAAAAAGCGTAATATTTGTATGGTCAACAGAAAAAAGCTTTTAGTCTCTTTGAAATTATGTTGCCATCATAAATTTCATTTTGGTGAAGAGATGTTTGCAA
Source organism: Linnaemya tessellans (assembly GCA_951800035.1). Taxonomy (NCBI): domain Eukaryota; kingdom Metazoa; phylum Arthropoda; class Insecta; order Diptera; family Tachinidae; genus Linnaemya; species Linnaemya tessellans. The sequence goes on along the minus strand of OX637533.1, from coordinate 14,908,920 downwards.
CTTTTTAAATATTGCAACTGTACTTTTTACCATTAATGGTTGTAAGCCTCGTTTCGCCATACATAAACCCACTTCCTTTTCCTATTCTATTACATTTTCTTTATATATATTTATTTTTTTTTTTCAAATAATAACATTTATTATGCAATTCTGTTGTTAATTTTTTTCCTTTTATTATTTATGCACTTTTCTCTACCATTTAAATATTTAATTAGTTTCCTATTAACAACTGCACAATAGAATTTGTTTTGAGTGCATTTCATATGCAATAATTACATTTTGAGTGGTCATTTTACATATATTATTCCCGCAAAAAAAAAAGAATAAATAAATAGTACGAAGAATAAAATTAATAGTACACCACTAGACAGGCCAGCTGTACATCCAGCCATTACGGCCTGGGAGTAGGACTAGTGAGTCCTGACCAGCATTAAATACTTTTAATTGAATGCAAACATTTGTAGTATTTTTATACATAAAAAAAGCTAATGCATTTACAATATAAATTGTATATAACAAATCAACATACATTTAACAAACTAATTACATACGGATGTAGTGTGAGGGTGTGTGTGTGTGCGTGTGGATTGGCGTCTGCTGCCACCCAACAAACACAAAGTTAACAGTATGTAATAAATGAGCGCATTGCTGGGAACATCCTTGCTTTGGGTATAGCAATAATAATTTAATAGCGAAATAATATACTAAAATCTATAACAAAAAGGAACAAGTGCTTAAGAGGGTAGGGCAAAGGAAGATTAGAGAATATCTCGGCTTCGTCATAAGACGAAGATTAAGATTTAATTTTGATTAATTTTTGCAGGCTCAAATTATACAATTTGTTAAATATTTTTCCATATAATATGTTACTTCAACGCCCATTAAAGGGGGTGGGGTCCTATAATACATTTTTCTGATTTTCTGGCTCTAACTTCAACACTAGGGGCATTCTTTCACATAGAACTATATTGCAAAAAAAAACTTTTAAAAATTATGTTGTTTTTTAGAGGTTGGTTTAGTTCTTCTTAGGGGGCATTTTTTCCCTCTGGTCCGATTCAGCCTGTTTACGAACTTGACCTGTGCTATACTTCAACCAAATTTCAAAGGTTTGGTTCTTTTCGTTTGGACTGAATCGTGATTTCCACAGACGGACATGGCTAGATCGTCTTAAGGTGGGCACACACTTCGTTCTTTTAAAAAGTTTTAACCGAACGGGTAAAACTGTATGGTTTAACACGTACAATGACCATACACACACACTATACGTTCTTTTTTTTCTTCGTAACAATCAAAACAAAAGAACAAAATTTATGTAAACACGCGAATCAGCAATTTTTACATTTTCAGTATTTTACAGAGGCAAAAAAGCTGTCCTTCTTTACTGTTTGGCCCACACACAAGCAGTTTTGAACGAACACGTGTGAAAACCTACGGTTAAAATCAAGACGCGACAGATTTTTTGCACCTTCCAAAAGAATGTCGGTTTTTGGCCACACACCAGCGGTTTTAACCGTACAGTTTGAACCGTACGCTTAAAACTTTGCAAAAAGAACGATGTCTGTGGGGACTTTTTGATTTCATTACCGATCAAGAATATTTATGGGGTCTTAGAGGGATATTTCGCTGCATTACACATGGAAAGACAAAATGAATATGAATGAATATATGAATATACCCTCCAATTTTATTTTATTTTATTTTTTTTTGGGTTATAATAACTTTAAATTCTCAGCTCTGGAGCCGTATTTTGTTGTTTTTCGTTATATTAATTTTGTACAAAATACCCTTTTACCACTTTTGATGAAGGGTGTAGAAAGCAATATGACAGGCAAATATTACACATTTAATAGCTTTTGAATGTGCCTTTTGATTTTAATAATCACCCCTATTATGAATGGCGGCATCGACGTCGCATCAACTCGACAGTAAAAAATTATCGCTTGTCTGCAAGTTGTCGATAACAATTAATTACTCCTGACAATTTCTTAGCATTCTCTAGGGCACATAGTATCGATAGTACAAGTCAATAGTAGTCAGTTGCTGTCGAAAAAGAGTGGACAAGCGACAATTTTTTGTTGTCGTCTTGATACGGCGTCGATGTCGTCATTAATAATGGGGGCGAATATAAAAATCAGACAAAGATTTCTTCTTTTAATATTTCAAATAAAAATTGCAAATACATATGTACGTTTGATTAAAAAAATATTTATTTACTGAATTTGGTGTGGTATTGAAGAAATTGTCATATATAATTTCCTCATAAAAATTTCATAAATGGGAATTGCTCTCACGTTAAACTAGGCCACCTAACAAATTGCAAAAAATAAAAAACCGAATACAAATGAGTACTGATGATGAAAGTGTAGCGATTTTCGAAAATGGTGCTGAAAACTAAATTGATGTTGATTTCTCCATTGATTCTTGGATTATAAAGAGTGTTTTTATAAGAGCTTGCTGATTTGAAATTTAAATAAAACACATGCCAAATTATGAAATGGCCAAAAAAAATTTTTTATTTGGTAGATAATTTCTTGTCATTTAACATTTAAATATAATTTCGGGCATATGGCCACCACGACTATTTTGCACAAAGGTCATTCTGGAGATCCAATTTTCCACCACCTTTTCAACCATTTGAGGGCGTATTTCAGCAATGACACGTTGAATACTGGTTTCCAAAGCGTCAATCGTTGCTGGTTTATCCACGTAAACCAATGATTTCAGGTATCCCCACAAAAAATAATCGAGTGGCGTCAAATCACACGAACGCGGAGCCCAATTCACCGGTTCATTTCTCGAAATAATTTTGTCGTTGAAATGTTCTTTAATAAGTCCATTGTTTCGCCCGCAGTATGACAAGTGGCACCATCCTGTTGAAACCACATTTCGTTTACATCCATATCTTGAAGTTTTGGCACCAAAAATTCATTGATCATAGGATTCTGTATCGATTTCCATTCATGGTAACGCGTCGTCCTTCCTCATTCTTAAAGAAATAAGGACCGATGATTCCACCAGCCCATAGACCGCACCAAACAATACATTTATCGGGATGCATTGGTAATTCTTGAATGGCGTGTGGATTATCTTTGCTCCAAATACGGCAATTTTGCTTGTTGACATATCCATTCAACCAAAAATGCGCCTCATCACTGAAGAGAATTTTGCGTTAAAAAAGCGGATAAACATTTTTAATTGTACACTGTTTTTGAAAATAAATTTCCACGATTTGGAATCGTTGTTCTGGAGTTAACCTGTTCATGATGATTTGCCAAACAATACTGAGTAGAGACGTCACTTTAAACTGCCAAAACAGCTGTCAGACAACAGAGTGATTCGTATACAAAAAAAACTTCATAAAAAAACACCCTTTATAATAAATCAATTTAATATAGTAAAAAAAAGTTAAAAAAAAGACTTAATATTCGAAACTGCAACTAATTGTTTGAACAGACCTCGTAATTAATTATAATTCACATTCTAAAAATATTATGGAGTATAAGCCCAATTTGAGAATTCAGGGCTTTCTTTTTCTAATATCACACCGGAATGTTTGCTAGTCTATTCCCAAACTTACACCCTTGCAACTAAAAGCAATATTTATTTCAATGTGCCATCTATGGTATTTGCCGATCAGCGTATGTATGTATGTACATATATGTAGCCAAGTTGATAAAAAAAAATGAGAGCACACGCATTTATTCAAGTACAAATAAAAATAAAAAAAAACTCGCTAAATATGCAACGATAGTTAACAAAACAGTTGCTTAAAGTGAGCAAATGCTGCAAAGTGGTTTGGCAGTGGGTGTCTAACACGAAGGGAAATAAACACTCATGCATTTTTAAATGTATTTATCAGAACAGTTCATGTACGAGTACATGTTTGCTTATGTATGCGTACGTAATAATTGTGTATGAGAATGATTTGTTTAACAAAAGCGCAGAAATTATTATTGTGGTTTTTATTAGATGTCGATTGTACAATATACAATCCTACATTAATGCCCATTTATATGCAACTAACGTACACACACACACACTCACACATACACGTACATGCATGGGTTGTAGAGTATGCGCTATTTATGAGTACATATTTGAAAATTTGCTACATTTTATGCCCAGGAAATTAAATTTTCTATGCAAAATGCATAAATAAATATGTTTTTTTCGCAGTTGTTCTAAATGTATAGAATTTATAATATATATATATTTACACACACATAAAATTAATATGTGTGTGTGTGTATGTGTACGAGTCCATATCCTGCCTTGAGTTTTGTGCTGCTGCCATTGTTGCTGTTATTATTGCTAAGCAATACAATTTATAATCAGCGTATAAAAAAAGAACATTCATGATTGGCGGCTTTTAATTATTTATTTATATTAAAATTTTATTATGTTTTTTTTTCTATGTAGCTGAAAACACCAACAAATATATGTGTGTTGAGGTTTTTATAGGCTTAATTTTTTTCAAATTTATTTTATTGGACGGATATAATAAGAATTTAAATGTGTAATAATATATTTATTGAAAAATTATACGTATGGAGTTGATTTTAATTAAATTTAATTATCTATTAAAACAGTGAGTGCTTATTCATTTTAAGAACGTCGCAAACTGTAGGCAATAGGATTTTTGAAAGCGAAATACAGACTTAATAGTCAAAATATTATACATTTTGTGAAACTGAAATCGCATTATTCTCTTGAGAGGCACCAACTTGTGCACTGAAAGAAAAATCCATGTAAAATATGCCCAAAAACTTTAGTGCCTTGTCTGGACTTTTATTTTTTTTTTGCAAATAACACGAAACTGACAAAATTAAATACAAAATTTTTAATATTACTACACGACTTTTTTGTTTTGAAGACAAGTACTCTAATTGGACTATTTTTATTTTTTTTAAGAATATAAAGTTTTTTTTTTGTATTGAAATGCCCCACAAAAAAAGTGTAAAATTTTACCAAGGGCCGCTTATGAAAAGTATATTGAAAGCAATAACAAATTTTTAAAATATTATAAGTCGGGTTTAAGCCTAAATCTGAGAATTAAGAAATTTCTGGATGACGTTATTGAAAAAAAAATTCAACGATGTTATTTATTCCGCCTTCCATTAAATATTTAGATTTAACATCCCTGTTTATATTAACACGGATATGTTATACTATCAGCTGTTGCTAAGAAAAACATTTAAAAAATATTTCAAATGAACTTAACGTGCAGGGTGGCTCAGATAGACCGAACTGGTGTGAATTCCTTATAACTTTTTTATTATAATTTTATTTTCTTTTCAGTATTTTGTAAAGAAGACTTGGACAATTTATAATAGAGCAATACACAACTGAACAACGTGCCCAAATCGTTGAAATTTACTTTTCAAATCAACGGTCCATTGTGTTGACTCAGCGTGCATACCGTCGTTTCGAGTAGAATCAATTTTAATTGGCCTCCGCGTTCCCCGGATTTAACCGCTCCAGACTGTTTCCTTTGGGGTTATTTAAAAGGGAAAGTTTATGTTAATAAGCCTAGGACTATTGAGGAATTAAAAACCAATATTCGAGACGAAATTAACAATATAACACCGGAACTTTTGCGAAAGCTCATGGAAAAGGTGTTGGAAAGAGCACATTTGTGCGAAGCAGAAAATGGCCACCACTTGCGGGACATCATTTTTAATAGCTAACCTAAAAATATTCCCTATAAATTTACTGTATTTAAAAAACAAAAAATTAAAAAAATCTGTCTTAAATAAAAAGTTATAAGGAATTCACACCACTTCGGTCTTTCTGAGCCACCCTGTACAAACAACAGTATAGGTTGAAAGGGAAACAGCTGTTATAAGTGAAATAGATAAAATATATAATCTTATTTTTAATATTAGTGACGATGATTGCTTCAGCTGCAATCACACTTATAAAATATTTGCCCTAAAAAGTCTAACCAATAAATGCTAATGAAACCACTTTTAATTCAGACAACATTTTTCAATAACATTGGCTTCGATGATTCTGTCTATTGGTTATTTATAAACTATTTTACTTAATAAACATGTAACTAAATAAAAATAATTTCATATTACTATTTAGTGGCTACGCTTTTTGTAACAAATATTTGGCAAGTGTGACTGTACCTCAATACATTCGTTTAGAAAGAGGGGTTGTTTAGAGCTACAGTGTTTTGGAAGACAATAAAAAAAACACTTCAATCAACAAAGGTCTTGAACTGGAGCCACAAAATATCTTTCCTAGGGTAATTTGGTGGGCTGAATTCGAATCTGTAATTGGTTTTCCTCTATCACGTCAGGTTTTCGAGATAAACGAAAAGTTTTTAGTTGTTAAAAAAATGATTAGTGCATTTAAAAATTAGTGGATTTTCAAAAGTGAATGAAGTTGTTTGAACGTAGTTTGTATTTTATTGGCCTGGTTTCAAGTAATTGAGTCCAACAACAGTATCCCAGCACGCCTTTTTGCAAAAATCCTTGAAAATATTTTCAAATTTTTATTAAATCTTGGTGAGTACGCCCCCCTTGTCCGTCGCTCACCGCACCAAATAAGTTAAAACGAGTAAGAACGTTATATTCGACCGGGTCGAATCTGGAATATTTAGTAAATAAAAACTCTACTTTGTAGGGGTCCCTCCGCGAGGGGCCGTGGGAGAGACATCCTACATTTGTAAAAAAAAACAATCTTTGGAGTTATGAAGGGTAAAACAATTTTTTTTTTATAGGGTCACTTAGGGGGCAAAGCTGGGGAGGAGGGTATGGTAGAAAAAAGATCAGAAAACATCTTAGCTTCGTCATAAAAGTTTTAATATTTTACTTTTAAGGAATGTAGGGTTAATTATACAATTTGTTAAATAAAGGGTGTTTTTATGAAGTTTTTTTTTATACGAATCACACTGTTGTCTGACAGCTGTTTTGACAGTTTAAAGTGCCGTCTCTGCTCAGTATTGTTTGACAAATCATCATGAACAGATTAACTCCAGAGCAACGCTTACAAATCGTGGAAATTTATTTTCAAAAACAGTGTTCAATTAAAAATGTTTATCCGCTTTTTTACCGCAAAATTCTCTTCAGTGATGAGCCGCATTTTTGGTTGAATGAATATATCAACAAGCAAAATTGCCGTATTTGGATAATCCACACGCCGTTCAAGAATTACCAATGCATCCCGATAAATGTACTGTTTGGTGCGGTCTATGGGCTGGTGGAATCATCGGTCCTTATTTCTTTAAAAATGAGGAAGGACGACGCGTTACCGTGAATGGAAATCGATACAGAATCATGATCAACGGATTTTTTGGTGCCAAAACTTCAAGATATGGATGTAAACGAAATGTGGTTTCAACAGGATGGTGCCAATTGTCATACTGCGGGCGAAACAATGGACTTATTGAAAGAACATTTCAACGACAACATGATTTCGAGAAATGGACCGGTGAATTGGCCTCCGCGTTCGTGTGATTTGACGCCACTCGATTATTTTTTGTGGGGATACCTGAAATCATTGGTTTACGTGGATAAACCAGCAACGATTGACGCTTTGGAAACCAGTATTGAACGTGTCATTGCTGAAATACGCCCTCAAATGCTTGAAAAGGTGGTCGAAAATTGGACCTCCAGAATGACCTTTGTGCAAAATAGTCGTGGTGGCCATATGCCCGAAATTATATTTAAATGTTAAATTACTAGAAATTATCTACCAAATAAAAAATTTTTTTTGGCCATTTCATAATTTGGCATGTGTTTTATTTAAATTTCAAATCAGCAAGCTCTTATAAAAACACCCTTTATTTACACTATTTTTCCATTTAATATGCTATTTCAACACCCACTAAAGGGGGCGGAGTCCAAAATTGGATTTTTCTGATTTTCTGGCTGCAAGTTCAATGCCTTGGACCTTCATTTGATATAAAAATATATCAGTCGCTTAACAAAATTATGTTGGTTTTAGAGGTTGGTTTAGTACTTCTTAGAGGAACTTTTTATCCTCTGGCCCGATTCAGCGGCTTTACGAACTTGACCTGTGATATCATTCAATATGTATTTATATCAAATTTCAAAGGTCTGTCTCTTTTTTTTTGTTTAGACTGAATCGTGATTTTTACAGACGGACGGACGTGGCTAGATCGTCTTAGATTTCATCACTGATCAAGAATAATTATGGGGTCTTAAAGGGATATTTCGCTGCATTATACCTTCCAATTATTTTCTTGGAGGATATAAAAACAAGTTTCAAGTGATATTATTGGAGTCTTTAACTGTGATTTACAAAGAAAATATTTATTTGTTTGTATGTAATTGTTTACAAACTAAAGCTGTCAAGTCACAATATAATTGGTGATCGACAAGTTTATTTTTGAGTCTCCTGTCAGACGACTATCACACACGTGCAACGTGTTTTTTATCGTCTCTAGACAACATAAAATACAGCACTATAGTACAAATACATATTATAGGGCATAGATCGGAAAATTTTTAAATTATAGCAGACGTAAATCAAAATGCTATTAAAATTATTTTTTATTAGAATTCCTATGGCGAATTATATGGTTTTTTTAATTTATGAAATATTTTTGTAAACATGTAGGAAACAGTACCAATTAACGAGTTTCAAGTTACCAAAATTCTACAGTAATTTAATAGAATTTAGAATATTTAATAAAATACTTAACAAAAAAAAGAAACTGCTTTCATATCACGATAAAACTGTGCATTTAATTTAGAATTCTTAAATATGCAAGCGAGATTTATTATGCAAAAACTAATTATCGATACATGCAAAACAGATGCGTCATTTGATAAAAAAAAAAAAAACATCAACAAGAGTTAACAAAGGATCATTTGGCGGCTTAGCTCCCCTGGCAACGCACTGAAAAACTGAAATAGCAATATGTATGCAAGTATGTAGGCATGTACATGTGTGTATGCACTTATGTTATATTTAGTTATAACGATGCCACAGCAACAAAACGAAAATAAAAACAATTTGACGACCAATAAATATGCAATTAATTGCAGCAGCAATTTAACTATGTAATCAAAAGCAGCAAATAATTTTTTTTTATTCAGCTAATGCAAGTTAAATTAAAGTGAGTTATAAATTTTAGTTAATGGCCATAATCATACTTGCCAGCATAAAGACTGTTGAGAAGTATTTTAAAATTGGAATTTTGTACAGGCAAAATAATAAAACATTTGAATATAATTAACAATAAGGAAACGGATATAAGGAAAACTATTGAGTATTTATAATGACAACAGCCAGAGAAACATGCAAACGAAATTAACATAAAAAAAACTGTTTTTTCCTTTTTTGCAAACAACAACAATATGTTAATAGTGTATGCACGTGCAGCTGCACGCATTTTGATTTTAAGCACTCGCAGAAATGTGTTTTTATAAAGTATAGCCTACATTTAGGAAAATGCGTGAGCTAAAACTTAACGTTGAATGTCTACTGAAATACACATAGAGATACGTGGTGTTTGCACCATGCGGTTAAAATGAAGTCGCAAAAAGCAGTTGGCAACATAAAAATCCGACTTCTTATATTTGCGAGATTGTGTGCAAAATACGCGTTCGCATTGGAAACATTCGGCAAGTAAGTAAGTTTGCATACACAAACTATTCGTATTTTAACTACTTTTAGTTACTCTTATGAACCGGCAGAGCAATAAGTGGAAACAATGATTATATGCGGGCGAATTAATGCACACTAACGGTGTCTTAAAAACGAAATCGTGCACTAGAAATTGTTTATAAATTTTAAGCAGCTTAAATGCCACTATTGACAAAGAGTTTACATGCATTTTGTATGAAACACAAATAATCGCTGGAGTGTTGTCTACAATAACGGCGGCCAAGAATCTTTTATATTTTTGCTTTCGCACTGTATGGCGATTTTTAAATTTCACAAGGATCTTCTGAAAGTAGCGTTGCCAAATTTTCAAATTTAACACAGCCAATTGTGTTGTTGACATTTCAAGCAAAGCGAGTGCTGGAAATTTGCAAACATAAACATATTTGGGGTATTTACAATTCGTGTTATTTGATCATATTGTCCTAAAGTCATAATATTTTAGACCATTTTAAAAAAGTTGTTGTTGTGCTGCATACAAAAATGTCCTAAAATAATAGCACTCTTTCAGGTAAGTTGTTGTTTTGTCATAAAATAGCTCTAGAGATCTGATAATTTTAATAATATTAATAATTTTAAATAGAAATGGAGTTTTCAGACGATTCATCTTTAATTGTATTAATTTTCTTGTGCTTTGATAACAGCTAATTACAAATGTGTTGTTATCTTATCAGCTGATCGATGTTTGAAAAAGCATACTAAGTTATGACGGGTTGTTCACACTAGTTATATATTTAGTGCTATTATTTTATGACTTATGACTTTATGACTACAGTGTGAATACCCCAATTGATTATTACTTGCTAGTGTTTTAAATAAAACCGCAAAAAATATTTTTCTGTCGAAACTACGAGAGGAGATACTGTTAAGAGACAGATAAAAAGTCATGCTAATTTTTTGCAGCCATTTTATTCTTTAGAGTGTCAGTCTCCGTCGTTAATGTTCAATAAGAGGGGGATTATTATGTAATTCGATTCGAAAGGAAAAGCTTTCGAATCTCTATGTTAAAACCATATATTTTCGAGCCCTTTTCGTTTCGAATCGAATTACATATTACATAATAATCCCCCAGTGTTATGCCTTTTTCATTGAAAGAGACTGACAACAATTAACACAACTCTGCCCTAATAAAGATCAGAAAAATATTTATATCATATCCATGATTGAGTTCGCAGTTGAACCTAGAATCTTAGGCTACGCAGTCTAGGTGTTAACTACTTTAGCCATCAACATCGTCACCTCAGTTTGAAGACATTCAGTTAATCTATACACAAAAAGTAACGCTATTAATTGACAGAGTGACTGACAAAGCATCACCCAGCCGAAACGACTAAAAAAGCTGATATTTGGCCGGCCCACATTCCGATATATAAACTCACTAAAAAGGAATTTTCAGAAATTCAAATGCAAAAGGGGTCAAAAGGTGATAAAGAGTCTCTCTATATCGGAAACTACGATTTTGGTACTTTTTTTATGTATACAGTCGATTCCGCTTTACTGGAAATAACCAAAACCCAATTTTTTCAATTATATGATTTTTTCTCTAAAACGTAGTTCGGATTACTGAAATTTGTTACAGTTAAGGGTACTGCTTAACTGTACACATGCATATGTGCACATTTTGTTGTTGAAATTTTTCACGAATTCCTCGAAAATGTCTAGCCACTTGCATTGACAATATAATAGAAAAATACAATAAAGTACGTAAGAGTGAAAAGGACAAATGCATTTCGCCATGTAATTTTTTAACGGACATAACGTGCACAATTCTTTCAGCCTTAACTTATGCAATCGATTTCTAATAAATAAATTTGTCATTGTTTATTTTTTCACTAAAGCGAAGTAAGTTACACACAAAACGTAGTAGTGGGGTTTTGGTTTTCAATAATACGATATTTTCAGTAAAGCAATGTATCGCTAAAGCAAAGTGAATAAGACTAGCTGCGTTTCAAATCAGTGCGGGGATTTGTATCGCTTTCAGTAATCCGATTGTTTTCAAAAAGTGTGTTGCGCTAAAGCGGATTCGACTGTATGTTTAAAAATATCTTTTTTGCACTCTACACATCTTTCAAACTATTCAGCAAAGCAGAAAGCTTTTTGGTGCTATCTATTTTTCTGAAAAGAATATCGAATATGTTTTGACATTTTTTGAAAATTTCAATTTAAAAAGGGGTAAAATCGTACCCCATACTTACGGTACTTTTTCGTTAATGATGAAGACATACATATATAAGTACATGCATGCTTTGGCTTCCTTCCCACCGTTGAGTAAAAGCTCAGATAATAAAATGTTTGATTTTTCGAAGCAGGCAAAAGTGGTAACAAAAGAGGGTAAATACGAGAAAAGTGTACTAAAAATTTTAAATTCAACAAAAATAACATAATTGAAACATTTTAAAACTGATATAAATATTATTCACGGAGACAGTGTGCTCTTGAAAATTAGCACTGAAAGAGTACTTTGAAGACTAACTTGCTACCTTTGGAAAATATGAACACTTTTCAGAGAAAGTATTTTTTTATTTTTTTGGAAACACACTTTTTTGGACATGGTATTTTGGGATAAAACACTTTTTTGAATAAGTAATTTTTGAAAATATATATGTACTTTTTTTAAATGTAGGTTTTCATTATGAAAAAATTTGGAAAGGGTGCTTTTCGAAAGAAGTACTTATTACAAATGGTAACTTATAACAAGAGTACTCTCCAGACGAGGTATTTGCTTAAAAAGGTGCTTTTCGACAGAGGTACTTTTTTAAGTACCTTTGGGACAAGTGTTTGAAAATATTTAAAAAGTACTTTTAAAATGGTACCGTATTGAAAAGATACTTTATTGAAATAGGTACCTAAAATGTATCTTTTTAAAAAGGCACTTTTAAGGAAATGTACTTATCTGAAAAATGGAAAAGGTACTTTTGTACTGTTTTAAAAAAAATATTTTATAACATTTATTTTGGGAACACATTTTTTTAGATAGGGTATTTTCGTTATATGGTATTTTGGGAAATAATATTTTTTTCGAACAAGTAATTTTTGAAAATATAATTTTCTTTAAAAATGTAGAATAACAATATGAAAAATTTTGTGTACGAAAATTGTACCTTATGAGAAGAGTAATCATATTAAAAAAAAATTGCTTTCAAGAAAAGATATTTGTTTAAAACGGCGCTTTTCGGCAAAGCTACTTTTTTAAGTATCTTTGGGAAAGGTACTTAAAAACTTCAAGAAGTACTTTTAAAAATGGTACTTTTTCGAAAAGGTACTTTTTTAAAAGATTGCTTTTCAAAAAACTACTTTAAAGGAAAAGTACTTATCTGAAAAGTGGAACAGGTACTTTTTGCAAAAAGTCTCTTCAGAACCAGCATATTATCCAAAAAGTTATTTTTAGAAAAAGTACTTTTTGTAAAAACGATTTTTGGAGCCAGTATTTTATTATTTAAACAACAAATCGAATCGAATATATATCTGAATAAATCTATTAACAAATCGCTTGGGGTTTTCTGCTGTTGAAATATATAATTACTGTTTTCTTTTTAAAATGGAAAATTCTTGCAAAAATTTAATTTTGCTATAAGAATAAAAAATTTATTTTTTGATTAATCTCTGCAAAATAATTTCATAATTAATTCGCTTCTCTTCTATTTTGGCAGCGGTTCCACTTGTAATTAGGAATAACAAATTTCTATATACAGAGATATTTCAATTGTTAATTACTACTGTAAATCAATATTTTTATTCAAGTTCATGAAACATTTTTTAGTTATTTTTTAAAATACATACGACATTTTCCTGTGCACTGTATATTAATTCGCTTGAAAAGGAAAATGGTAATGTGTACGCATATTTTTCGATTTCTATTTGGAAATTACCCACACAATATTGGCTGGAGAATTCCAGTGCCTATACTCTTACACTTGTTTCAAATTCGTTTATTCCGACGCTACTCTTTAATTGTGTTTATCAAAAATTTACCATTTCACAACCACACACTTTTCGTAACACAGACATATTAAAATTAAAAAAATAAAAATAAATTTCTCGCGTATTCCGAAAACATAACGCGGCTCAAGCTACAAAGAAAGAAAGAAAGACATAAAATAATAATTGAAACATGTCGTACTCTACGGTTAACATGACAACTCGGAAGAGGATGTGTGTGCTGTGCTATTGTATGAAAATCAGTATTTTTCGGGAATAAAATCACAACTTATATATCGATTTTAATGATGACTTGTTTTAAATTTGATATGCTGCAGTTTTATGTTTGTGTAGTAAAACACAATTCTTGGGTTTGTCGCACTATTATTGTTTTAAAAGTAAATGTTAGGGTTTAGGTTTTGTAAAAAAAAAAAAATTTTTAGTTTTTCATTAAAAGTTGTGAAATATTTATGAGACTGCTGATCAGAAATACATATTATATTAATATGGCTTGAGGTAAATTGTAATGCGAGTTTTTAGTTTAATTAAAATGATTAGGTTACTCTCTTAACTTCGAATATTATTCTGTAGGGTGTTTTTAAACTGCATAAGAACTTAAAATGATACAAGACAAAAATAGTGGTAGAATGAAATTTTTTATTTTACCATCCGGTATATGATTTCAAAACACCAGACAGATGTTAGTTATATTGGTTATATTTGTTTCTCAAGGATTGCATGAGGATTTTCTGAATCTTTAATTCGACAATTTTGTGTATTCACGCTGCCATTCAGATCCATTTCTAATAATCGCTAAAAGCATGTGTTACAGCTGTCAAACTTCAGTGTTGCCACTTGTACAAATATAAAGGGTGTTTTTTATAGTGATACAGTTTTGAGCTAGCATCAATGCTTTATTTCGCCACCCATTTAACAGCTGATAGTTGTGTTTTGTTTAGTTTGCTTTGACATTTCATTATGGATCGACTTACACAAGAGCAACGCGTGCAAATTGTGGACATTTTTAATCAAAATAATGGTTCTATTCGCCAAACTCATCGTGCACTTCTTTCATTTTATGGCGTACATAATCGTTCTTCGAAAAACGATAGAGCCTTTTCGGACCAAATTTACTGTCACTGATAATGTGCATCGCGTGAGACACCAATTCATCGCCGTCCTCAGAAACTGGGATTGTTGCTTGCTTGTCCACTTGTCCGATTTTTTTATGTGTTGAAAATTGGTGTTCCAAATTGCGCCTTGTACGCGCCAGCGTGGCGGCCACATAGCCGAAATCATATTTAAACATTAATGTCATAAAATTTTCTATCCAATAAAAACCGTTTGATTGATATCAAAAATATGTTACTATGTTTCATTATGATTTAAACTTGTATCACTCTATAAAAAACAACCGATATAACAAAATTAAAAAAGTGAGACACCCTATTGATTTAGGCATTGTTTATAAAATCAATATAACTAATATCTTTTTTTTTACTTATAAAAAAATTCTATTTTTCAAATATATTCTCCCTTATTCTGTAACAATTTGTGAACGTCACGTCACGACAATATCAAACCTAAGACATCTGCATATTTTTTTTTCTTCGTATTTAATTTCTTTTAACAGCCACTTGATATTTTATAGGCCTTAGGGAATAGTTAGAGGCTGTCAGCAGTAATCAATTGCTGCCCACAACCAAAATGCAGCTCATCTAGTTTTGATATTCGCCCCTATTATGAATGGGGGCGTCGACGTCACATCAAGTCGACAGTAAAAAATTATCACTTGTCTGCAAAGTGTCGATAACAATTAATTACTCTTGACAATTTCATAGCATTCTCTAGGGCATATAATATCGATAGAACATGTCAATAGTAGTCAGTTGGTGTCGAAAAAGAGTGGACAAGCGATCATTTTATTGCTGTCGTCTTGATACGGCGTTGATGTCGTCATTCATAATAGGGGCGATTGTCTTGATGTGGCGTTGACAAGTAGTTGCGGAATAAGGGGGATTAAAATCAAATGTTAATATAAGGAAAATTACTTCTTGTTTAGCTCCCGTGCCTATAGTACATGCCATATACATACGTCATTTCATTTACCCAAATTAAGTAATTTGCGACATGATTCCCCATTTATATATTTTTCATATGAGCAAATTATCTCAAATGACTTAATTTGTTTCAAATTAAGCCGAAATTTGTCTGTGCAACACTGTGCGTCTACTCTTCTTACAAATGCAACCATGGAGCATTCATTATTGGTGAATTGCAAAAGAAACAAGTAAAAGCGCTATATTCGGCTGTGCCGAATCTTATATACCCTTCACAGATGTAATTCTTCTTTCTTTCTTTCTTGCCAAAACAGAAAGTAGGTTTAATTAAAATATCAAAATAATGTTATCGGTTACTTTTATATTTAAGAAAACGTTTAAATTTTTCGGCTAGGAAGCTAAATTTTTGGCTTCTCTTATATCTAATACCTATGAACGTCTTTCGAAAATATTATATATATTTAATTTACAAACAAAACAAAAAATCCGTTTCATGTACCCCAAAAAGTTCTAATTGTCCAACCGTAGAATCGTCTTTGGTTTTTAATGTTGTTGGTTTTTAATACCAGATTACTGCTTTCTGATAAATAAAGTATGTATAATTCATCATAAAAATCAAAAATAACAAATAAAATGGCTGATTTTATGAATCAGAAAATGTCAACTTCCTAACCCTGGAACCGAATTCTTAATTTTTTAATACTAATCTAATTTTTTCTGATATATAAAATAGCTTTAATTCACTAAAAACACAAAATTTTTAATTTATGTATGTACTATTATGTACGAAAAGTATTTCGATTTTCCAACTCTGGAAGCGAATTTTTATTTTTTTACCAATGCAATTCTTAGTGAAGCGTAACATAGCTTTAGTTGACAAAAAAATACTATATTTAAACTTCTTGGTCACTTTCACGTACCATAAAATATATCATATGTCCAAACCTGGAGTCGAAATTTTGATTTTTAAGATTTTAATACCAAATTTGTTCTTCCTGAATTATAAAACAGCTCTAATTAGCAAAAAAAAACAACGTCAATTGCCTTTTTGGTTACATTTATGTTTAAAAAAATTTCAATTTCCTAACCCTGGAAGCGAAATTTAAATTTTTTAAAATTTTCTTTATCAATGCAAATCTTCATGAGGTATAAAGTAGTTTTGTTTAAGAAAAAGTCGAATTTTGCAACCATTTTGGTTATTACATGTACTACAAAATATTGCATGTACCAAAAAAAATTTAATTTTTCTAACCCTGGAAACGAAATTTAAATTTTTTTTGTTTGTTTTTTTATCAGTGCAATGCTTCTTGAAGTATAAAGTAGTTTTATTTACAAAAAATTGCAAATTTTTTACCATTTTGGTAACTTTCATGTACCATAAAATATTGCACTTGTCCATCCCTGGATTCGAAATTTTATTTTTTATTTTTGAATTTTTGATACCAATTTTGTTCTTCCTAAATTATACGACTGTTTTAGTTGGCAAAAAACAAAAAACAACAACATCGATTGCCTGTTTGATTACTTGCATGTATAAAAAAAATTCAATTTCCCACCCCTGGAAGCAAAATTTGAATCTAAAATTTTCTTTTCTTTTTGCCAATGCAAATCTTCATGACGTATAAAGAGGTTTTGTTAAAGAAAAACTTAACAATTTTAGTTACTACATGTACTACAAAATACGGAATGGGCCGAAAAAAAAATTTTTATTTCCCATCCCTGAACATTTTTTTTTATATTTTTAGTTTTTAATACACCATTGAGACTTCCCAAAGCACGAAATAGGTTTAGTTTGCAAACATTAAAAAAAATAAATTATTTTTGGTATAAATTTAGCGTCGAGAAATAGGTGCAAGCTTCCCAGCTCTGGAACCATAGTTCGGATCTATCTGAATTTAACACCACTCTATTTAAGTTCATTTCCAATCCAACGGTCCAAGAATGAAGTCTCTATCTCTTCTGGGGGCTTGGCTAGACCTGTTTCATTACTTTCACTTATAAAAACAATGCAATTTCCCAACCCTGGAAGTAAAATTTGAATTTAAAAACAAAAATTTTTTTTTGCCAATGCAAATCTTCATGACGTATAAAGTGGTTTTGTTAAAGAAAAACTTAAAATTTTTAACAATTTTAGATACTACATGTACTACAAAATACGGAATAAGCCGAAAAAAAATTTTTTTATTTCCCATCCCTGGAAAATTTTTTTTATTTTTTTAGTTTTTAATAGACCATTGAGGCTCCCTAAAGCACGAAATAGGTTTAATTTACAAACATTAAAAAAAATAATTGATTTTTGGTAAAAATTTTGCGTCGAGAAATAGGTGTAAGCTTCCCAGCTCTGGAACCATACTTCGGATCTTTCTGAATTTCAATAGCAGCCTGTTTAAGTTCATTTCCAATCCAACGGTCCAAGAACGAAGTCTCTAGCTCTTCTGGGAGCTTGGGAAAACCGATTTCACGTACAGACGGACGGACAGACGGACATCGCTCAATCGTCATCGCTATTCATAAGGATCCAGAATATATATACTTTATGGGGTCCCATGTGCATATCGAAGAAATTACACACGGAATGACAAACCTATATATACCCTTTCACTTTTTTGTGAAGGGTATAAAAAGTGACATTTAAGTAACATAATTTACTAAAAATTCAATTTTATTTAACATTTTTATCGATTTTCTTTTTAATTTGTCATTTCAAATTAAAATTTTTTCTTTTTTCTTATGTTAAAACATAAAATAAAAAAACAATACAAATGTCAAATTGATTTCGAAAATTCGAACACAACATTCGTTACAACATAATGGAAAGTGATATAATTTCCTCGAATCAACTTTATTTGCTCATAGTGGAAACGTACTATTAAACTTTGCTACAATTTTTTAAAAATAAAATATATACATATATTCAAGAAGGTAAACTTTTATTTTTCGAACTTATAAATTTTATTATTAAAACGAGAATTTTCTATTCAGATTCAAGCTCAAATCTGCAATCTGCAAAGTATTTTTTACAAATCTTTTTTATTAAATTCAAATTATTTTATTAACCCTAGAACGTTATCTTTCGTCAAAATGACGACGGAAGATTTTATTTTCAAATTACAACCAAAAAAGGAAGGCTATGAAACGTTAAGTTTTTATTAAAGATTAAAAAAGATATAAATGAATTTCCTTAAATATTCATTAAATATTCTACAGGGTGTTTTTAAAGGTATAGAACTTCGAATTGAAATAAAACACAAGAAAATCGTTTTAATGTCCATCAATTTGGCTTTATTGGAAGGATAATTTTATGCCATTAATGTTTAAATATGATTTCGGGCATGTGGCCGCCGCGGCTGGCTCGAATAAAGCCAATTCTACAGGTCCAATTTTCAACCACTTTTGATAGCATATGGGGCCGTATGTTGGCAATAGCGCCACGAATGTTGGCTTCCAAGTCCCCTAACGTTTCTGGTTTGTTGGCGTAGACGAGCGACTTCACATATCCCCAAAGAAAATAATCCAATGGTGTCGAATCACACGATCTTGGTGGCCAATTGACAGGTCCATTCCGCGAAATTATGCGCTCATCGAATGTTTCCTTCAATAAATCGATGGTGACGTGCGCTGTGTGGCATGTAGCGCCGTCTTGTTGGAACCACAACTCATCCACATTCATTTGCGCAAAATCTTCCATAAAGTTGATGGACAAAGCTCCAATTGCTGTGCACGGTGGCGAATCGATTCATTCGTGTCCTCTTCAACACTTTGCTCTACAGCGGCAATTGTTTCTTCGGTGCGCACTGTTCGACGTCTCTGCGGATGCGTATTATCACATAGAGTAAACGTAGTGCGAAAACGATCCATGGTTAACCGAATTAATTGCTCTGATGGAGGATTATGTCGACCATAAAATGGACGGAGCTTGCGGTAAACTTCGCGAACTGAACCACTACTTTCGAAATAAATTTGCACGATTTGCAAGCGTTGTTCTTTTGTCAACCTGTTCATGATGAAATGGCAAACCAAACTAAATATTAATCACTTGACAGCTGACAAAATGGCCGCCAGTTAAAAAAGTGATGCCAACTTAAAGTTCTATACCTCAATAAAAAACACCCAATATTAATACACAAGATATCTATTTTTGATCACGAAGTCTTTTATAGTCTCTTGAAGTTTGCCGTAGTCAAAAGGACGAAGGATGACGTTAGTGTGTATAAAATAAGGATGATGTCCCAGGGTTAAGACTGGAATATTTTTATAATCATCAAACTAAAAGAACGTTGAGCCAATTTGAAAATAATTTGGATTTAATAACAATTCTTAAAAAATGCTTTGCAAAGTGCAGATTTGAACTTGGGCCTGAATAACAAAATACATATATAATTTTTGTAAAAAAAAATTTCTAAATGTAGATTTTATAATTCCACACTTCGCTACAAAACTGCAAACTTTTGCTTTGAAATTAAGTAGTAGAAAAATATCTTTCCACCTTTTTAAATCTATTATAAAATAATTAATTTCAAGCAATTAACAGTATTGAACTTTATATAATTATGCAACTTTAATAATTTTCAACTGATTAATATTTATAAAAACTACAAATAAATTGCTCGCTCTCTTATCGCAGGACCTTTGTCCAGACTTTTAATTATATTTTATTTCTCTTTTTTTTATATCTAACATAAATTTATAAACGTAACAGCTGTCATATAAATATGTAAATATTTGTAATTAAAATGGAATTTATTCATTTAAAAAAAAAATAACGAACAAGAACGCTTTTTGCACTTAGTAAAAAAACCAAAACCAATTAAATAATTTTAATTATTAAAATTACTTTATAAAAACAACAACAAATAAAGCGTGCAAAAAAATGTGGTTTGGAATTGGACAGCAGGAAGCAATGAGTTGAAAATTGCAATATTTTAACTGCAACTGCATAGGAATAATATTGAAAACCCCTCACACCAAAAAAAGAAAAGGTTACACAGAACATTTTTATTTTTTATTTCATTTTGTTTAGCGGCGACTAAAAAGAGAAAGAAAAACAGCGATATATTTGCAGCTTTTGTATAAAATTTGATTAAAATATAGAACATATACAAAAGCATGTAAGTAAAATAAGGTGTGGGCGGACTAGCCACAACATGCGTATGTACAAGGCCCACTAGGCTTAACAAAGTTAACACTGGTCGACGCTGGAAAGTTTAACAGATTTTTGTTAATAGTTTTCTTATAATATTTGTTTTTATTTTTTTGTTAAAATTTGTTTCTGACAGCTTTAATTCTTTTTTAAATTCATGTTGGTTTTTAAATATATTTTTAAATTTTAGTCTGTACAAAATAGGTGTCTTATATAAAGGAAATATATTATAATCGCCTTTAAGAATTGAGTAAAATTTAAAAAAAAATTGTAAATTGTTGGCCAGTGTAATCATTAGAGCAATAAAAATTTTCCGGACTTTACACTTTCGTCTAGCAGTTTTAGCACAAGCCTCGTAGGTACATACATACACACATATGAATGTATGTGGTTATGGGTATGTTTGTTTACACGGGTGGGTGTGTTTGTTTGTATTTTAAAATTAAACAAGAGCATATTTTATCAACCAAAATCCAATAGAATATATAACTTGGCTAAATGCAGAAATATGTGTATATATATATATTTTTTTTTTCTACACTAAACACATTCAAATAAACACTAGGTACAGCAAATAACAACAACAGCAACAACAACAACAACAATGGCAAAAATTAACGAAACTGACAATAACATCAATAACAGCTTGTTTTCATACAACATACAACACGTATAACAACTGCAACGACCACATTGAACATTAGCGGAAATGTGCAAAAATAAAATCAAACTAAATTTTATACAAAAACTTACACACACATGCACATCCATGGAAACTACAGACACATGGACTCTTATACAAATACACTCATACATTATTAATCGCCAGCAATTGGTGGACTAAAATCCAAACGAAAATCGTTTAAAACTGGTTAATTCTAAAAAAGAAAATCATTTAAAATATATTAAACGTATGGAAATTAAAACAGGACTGGGTTTGGCCACATACAGTAAAAGATCTTTTGGATAATTTAAATAGTTCCCTCATTATAATCTTATATCTCATACAGATCACTTGAATTTATATTAGTAAAAGTTACGAACTTTAAAATGTTATTAGCTAATGCATTAAACACATTCACGACAGCAGGCTACCGACTACACGACCACAGAAATAGAATACATGTTTATATTAGATTTCGGTCCAACTAGCTCATTCGCTCAGTTTTGACAAAAACCTCTGATCAAACCCATTTAAATTATATAGGTTTGAGCAGAGGTTCTTGTCAAAACTGAGCGAATGAGCTAGTTGGACCCAAGTCTAGTTTATATGGGAAAATTAGCACGGACAACAACCTGCCGTACAGCCGTGAAAATAATCACTCCCATATAAAAACATGTATTCTATTTCTGTGGTCGTGTAGTCGTTAGCCTGTTGTCGTGAATGTGTTTAATGCATAATACCTCGTAGCATATCCTGGCATGCCACAGCCAGGATTAACTTATCATGAGATAAGTTAACGCTCTCCCCTACCGACCTTTCCAAACAACGTTTTGCAGCCAAAGCAAAAATTAGAAAGCATAAATTTATTATCCTTAAATAACACTCTTCACAGAAACGGAATGTTTGTTTTCTTTTTTTAACTTTGGTTTGACAGCTGAATATGACAACCAGTGTTGACATTTCCGTTTAGTAAGTTTTGGCAAGCCACTATGAATTGTGGAAAATTACTATAGAAAAAATATGTAAATCAATTTGCGAAATTAATGCAACAATTTTATCAAAGTATTATGTTAAGTAGTGTCCTACCGAATGTCTGGGTTTCGGCAAAAATTATGTTCGGCCGAAGTTCGGTATTCGGAATTTTTAGAAAAGACCAATTTTTATACCGTCCAAAAAAGAATTGGAGGGTATATTCACATTGTCATTCCGTTTGTAACGCAGAGAAATATCCCTGTAAAACCCATACGGAATATATATTCTTGATCAATGATGAAATCTAAGACGATTTGAGCATGTCCGTCCGTCCGTCTGTGGAAATCACGATTCAGTCGAAACGAAAAGAGACAGAGCCGTATAATATATCTTAAAGGATAGTACAGGTCAAGTTCGGAAAAATCGGGCAAGAGGGAAAAAAGTTCCCTTAAGCAAACTTCCAAAAAAACAACATCATTTTTCAAGTTTTTTTTCGTAATTTTGTTAAGCAAATGATATATTTTTATGTCAAAGAAGGTCTAACGCGTTAGACTCGGAGCCATAAAATCAAAAAAATAAATTGTTGGACTCCGCCCCCGTTAGTGGGCGCTGTCCGCCAAATAACTTTTTTTTTGAAAATGCTATAAAAAAACTACTGAATATTTTCTTAAATTTCTTTTTTTATTTGAAAGTACAATCCTTCCGGTTAATAATGGAAAATAATATCATTCAAATGGCTGCATGGTCATTGACTGTAACGGCCACTCCTTGCTCATTTTCGAAGATAAATAGCCCAATTATGCCTCTGGACCAAAATCCGCACCAAACAGTGACTCGTTTTGGGTGCGTCGGCTTTTCAATGTATGCGTGCGGGTTTTCTGTGCCCCAAATGCGACAATTTTGCTTGTTTACATACACGCCAAGATCAAAATGAGCTTCATCTGAAAAGATGATTTTTTTTTTTTTTGCCAAAATCGGCATCTTCTGTAAGTCGATCGCAGGCAGGCCCACTTGGCGAAGCGAAAACGCATTGGATGGTCAACCACATTCGTTCAGCGGAAGGATAAAACTATTTATCTGTCAAATCAGACATGAGCTAAGTGTTACCATTCACGAAATAAGCACTAGTTGAAAAAAACGTTAGATTGCGGACCCTATATATGCAAAAATTGTGTAGAAATTTAGCAAATTTTATTATTGAAGCCTAGATTCCTTAAAAATAACATTTTTAAGCTTTAATGACGAAGCTGAGATGTAACCTGGTACTCCTCTGCTCCCCCTAATTGATCGTATAAAAAACACAAAATAATTTAAACAAATTTTACATTTAATTCTTCCGAACACATATTTTTGGAGTTTTATGACAAAGGTGAAATGTCTCCCCCACCGGCCCTTGCCAGAGAGACCCCGACAAAATACAGTTTTTATACCCTCCAAAAATAATTGGACCCCATAAGGTATATATATTCTGGATCAGTGATGAAGTCTAAGACGATCTGGCAATGCCCATACGTTTGTCTGTGGAAAACATGATATAGTCTATTTTTGGACCACGCCCCCTTTAGTGGGCGTTGGCGTACGATATTATATGCAAAAATAGTGTAAATTACTTATTCCTGATAATGATAATGAAAAATTTTATTCCTTAAAGAAGCTGAGATGTTCTCTGATCTTGCAGAGGTAAGACGTCTCCCCCACGGCCCTTCCCGGAATGACTCTGTCAAAATAGACATTTAAAATTGGGTACAGAGATATCTTAAAGGAACTTTATCCCACCAAGTAAAACATTTTAAATTTACTTATTTAAATATTTGGAGGCTATTTAAGATTCGACCCGGTCGAATATAACGTTTTTACTTGTTTTATATAAAATTATTACAGTTTTATTTTATCATCAGGAATAAGTAATAGGAATTGAATTTAAATTCAATTTATAATATTAAATATACATTATCCCCCTTAGGGCCATTATTACAACTTAAAGTTAGTTAAAAGTAGGATGTTATCGGCCGTATAAAAACTTTATCGTTGGCAAAATTTTACTTTAACCTAAAGTGCGCGATAAATTACAGGTAAGTTTATCGTATCTGGTAACTTAAATCCAATTTGCGATATTGGAAAGCTTTTCATACGTCTGATAAAATCTTACTTTTAAACAAACTTTAAGTTGTAATAATGGCCCTTATTCATAAAAATTATGAGAGGCTTATAAGAGTGTAATAGAGTAAATTTCATATGAAATTTTGTTTTATTACGCTGTTATTAGACTCTCATAATTTTTATGAATAAGGGGGTATATATTTCACAAATACATAATATGGGAAGGCCCTAATTTTAATTTTTTAAAACGGAGAAATTTGCTTATTTCTATACATGATGAGCCACCTCTAGTTCATTATCATTATTAAAACAAACAGGTGTGATCCAACTGAGAGTTGCAAAAGTAAGGGTGCTGTTGGCTGAAGTAGTTAACACAAGGCTATGAAGCAGATGGGTCTTCAGAGTTACGTCTCCGCTTTCAGTCATAAATATTGTGTCGAATTCTTCCGATCAGCATTAGCGTATGGTTGTGCTAGTAGTTGTCAGCCTTATTCAGTGTTGAACATAATTAGCAGCGATTGATTGCACTATAGAGCAGAGGAACAGCAGCTACCTTCGTCGTCCCTGTAGCAAAAATTAGCCGCAGAGTATAAGATTGAAATAGCTACAAAAAATTCTCTATCTTCATCTGTCCTGTAAATGCTATCATAATATCCCCTCCTTTCCAATTCCGCCGCAATGCATTGTAAAGGTCTTCTCCTGAGTGATGTTCCGAATAAAAAAAACTCCCAGTTACACAACTTTAATTTTAATGAAGTTATTACCCGCTCATCTAAATCAATAAAAATTAGCGCTGTTTACTTTAAAGTGCCTTTAACATATCAGTCACAAGACACTTTTCGAGTTTCCTTTCTCTTCTTTATTAATTTTGTTTCAAACATTTAATTGTAAATGAGTTAAAACAACATTTACAAATATATTGCACCATTTAAACTTAAGGATGCCATTATCTGTTAACATTTGATACAAAATGGCACATATGCATAAACTGCTGCTACCTACAAAACTAATCAAAAGTGCCTTAAGGTATACCTTAGCATCAATAATAAACCAGAAATGAGGCAGCAGCATAAGTTTGCAAATGTTTAGGGGTGAAAAAAAAATGAAATACGTCATCAAAAGTATCTGTCATTTGTTGAACTTAAACAACGACAAAAACTTAATCCCTACACACAGTGAAAATTATTAGGTTATGGCTACAGGTAAACGATTTTCTTTTTTTTTTTTTTTACCCTGAAGTCAAAAAATCTAGTATGTATCTGTAGTTGGTTGGATTTCCAAAACAAAAAACATCTTTGCAGTTAAAATTACGCGGCATACACAAAAATTTGTAAACGATGCAAACGCAATTATTTAGGCATACATTTGCTTACACCCACTGACATTCTCTATTCCTAGCACTCAGTGTAACACCCACCCTCTCCACTCTCTTTCCCCTGTACGGTATCTTTATGTCAATAACCGAAAATATTGATTTGAAATTATAAGCCAAAATTCAACACAGCTATTGGAGAAGTCCTGCTGTTGCATATGATTTCATTTCTAAACCAAATACAGCATGAATCAATCCTCCATCATGCTACGGTGCAACAGCGCCACCCCAAAGCGCACCAAAAACGAAATCATCAGTTTTTAAACTTTCAATATAGACACACATACACTCATGCACATTTGTATGCATCGCTTTGTAGTTGTATGAAATACGAGTACAATGCATGTATTGCACAATTTTTCACATGAAGTGTGTGTGTGTGTGTATGTATCCATTAGTGTGGTTGAGTTACCATTTTTTCTCTTCCTCCGAATTTTAATCTCTACCACAAAAAGACAGACATTTGTATTTCGCAAAAAAAAAAAAAATTTCATGGCAAAATGTTTGTGCCCAACAACACATTACACTAACGCCAATAAGGTGGCACCTACCTGAATAAATTTAATATACAAACATACATATTATATTTTTTTAGTATAAAGTTATTGCTTTACGGTCGTATTTGCATTTTGGGTCAGCTAATATTGGAGTTGGGTTTTTAGCTGCATGAGGTCCTCATCGATATCGATAACTTTGTTATATGCAGTTAATATTTCCAGGCTAATTGTTCGAAATTTTTATTTTAAATTCAGGCACACATTATAAATATTCCAAGGCATAAAGGAAAGTCAACATCAGTTTTTAATTATTCAACTTACACAGCAGAGCAGAACAGCTGTTTTCGAAAGCCGCTGCACTTTCATCATCAGTACTCATGTATATTTTGTTTACCACCACTTATTACGTGGCTTTGGTTTGACAGCTGAGAATGTCTGATTGGGTTGAAATTTCTGTGTAGTAAGACTTCCCAAGTCATCATGAATCATTTAATGCCAGAATAAAGTTTCTAAATTGAAAATAATAATCATGATAAATTTGTTCGGGAGGTTCATACAACACTTCGGTCATTTAATAGTCAACATACTGAGCAGGCAATTCGTGCACTTAGTTATCGATAGATTTCCTTCCAATGATAGTCAATTCAAAAGCATTAACAAAATAAAAATAAAATGTGCGAACCGCAGAGAATATTACGGCAGCAGCGCAATGAGCAAGGAAAGCTTTTGAGCCATGCTAACAGATTTTTAGTTTCCAAAAATTATTCAGTTAAGAATTAACAACATTTGGTTCTAACAAAATTATAGCAAAATCTATTTGATGCCATTGTGACTGATGCGTAGCAATACTAATCAGTCAATGGTGCTGTTTGCGATTCCCGCCTGAGACTGAGAGTTTTCCGCAGACCAGAAAATCGCTCCGCGGGCTGTGATTGTTATTACAAACGAAAATAACAAAGAAGCACATAATGGCTCAGTATGTGCAATTGATATTTTCATAAAGTTCTAAAACAAAGACTTCACTGGACCTCTCGCACTTACTATTTAGCACCTCTGGATTGCTGTATTATATTATTCCGTTATAACTATAAATCAGTAACTCGTAAAGCATCGGAAGGCGATATTCAATGACAACAATCATTTACTCAGATTTATTAAAAAAATAGTAAAAAATTTTACTGATCGTATGAATCATGCAAATTGTAGCAGCGGCTGATATATACCGGGCATCATATTTATAAAGTAAACGCCGTGAATTCTCTATCAGATTATAATAAAAAGAATTTGCTCCCTGCAGCTAAAAACCAACATTTTTTATCATAAAATTATTATTTTTTATTGCCATTATTGAATTTAGTGAGAACTAATAACCAGCGTTGTCAACTCAGTGCTTTTAGCACTGTTTTTAGTGCTTTTTAAAATTTATTACGCGAAGGAAAAATTCTTGTTGCGAAACGTACGAAATTCCAGATGAGTTCAATATTCATATTAATACAAAAATGGTTTATAAAACTTTGGAATATGAAATAAAAACGGCATTATGGGCAGATGACCGTGATGACGAATTCACGGACTTTGATATTGACCTTTAACAAATACAAATTGAAATTCATTCGTTGTTATATGAATATATTTTGTTATTTTAAACGTTATTTTACTTTCGTTACCTTAAAAGAAATAAAATATGGCAGAGAAAGTGCATCACTTTAAAAGTTTACAGGAGAATAAAAAACAATATAAAATTTATTGCATTTTCTATGGCGATATATACAATATGTTGAGTTATTTTTTAGTGTAATATGTGAATTATTGTTTTCGGCTTAAGGTCTCTTTATTTTTATTGGAAATTAATTATTTAAAAATAATTAATTTCCTGAACAAGTCACACAAAGGAGTGACGAAATATTGAAAAATAAAATATTTTAAATAGAAATAAAGAGACCTTAAGCTTAAAAATAATAGAATACTATAGTAATAAATGATCTCTTATTTTATAAATTTTTTGTTAATAAATGTGTAAAATAGAAAAGAAATTAAATAAAATCATATTTTAAATAAAAGGCAATTAAAATAAAAATATATATATTTAGTGCTTTTTTTCAAAAATTACGCGTTTTTTGTCCGACTTTAGTGCTTTTCAAAATTTCAAAGTTGACAACGCTGCTAATAACTCCTATTGTGAATATTTTGTGCCTTGAAATATTTCCCTTATCTCCAAAATAGCAATTGTGAATTATTTCCCCATAAGAAAAACTCGTATGTGTGAAAGAAATATGGCATCTTCGCTTATTATTCCGTTAGGTTCTTTTTTTCCTCCAAAAATCAGGTGACTTTTTTCACAAACATTTTGAAGGGAGAATAAAAATGGAATCACAATATAAATAGTTTTCTTGTAATAATTTAAAAAATTTATTTTAATTTAAGTAATATTATTGAGCTTGAGGACTTTTTTATAAAATAATAACTTTAAAAACTTTTATTTATTTATTTTTCAATATTTTGATATACTCTGGATATCTTCTTCCGGCTAACAATTGATTATAATTAATTAACAATAACAACATATTAAAATTATAGAATTGTATTCTGATATTTTTAAGCTTAAGGTCTCTTTATTTTAGTTTAATTTTTAATTTCAATATTTAGTCACTCCTTTGTAAGCCTTGTTCAGGAAATTGATTATTTAAAAAAAAATATAATAATAATTTCCTGAAGAAGTCACACAAGTGAGTGACGAAATATTGAAATTAAAATAAAAATATCAGAATACAATAATAATTAAAAAGAGGTCAAGAAACCAGAAGAATTTAAAATTATAGAAAATTAAATATTTTTGAAAAATAAATAAATATAAGTGTTTAAAGTTATTATTTTATAAAAATGCCTCAAACTCAATAGTATTACTTAAATTTAAAAAATTAAAAGCCAAAACATTAGAACCATAAAAACATTATTTTTAATTAATGCGAACCAACTGCAGCACAATGGGCCATGAAATACAAATTACGGTTGAAATCATTCACAAGCAGTGTTGTCAGATTTCCTTTTAGGCTCTCCGCCAAATGACTCGTCGAATATCGCCAAATATCTCCAATATAATAGAACATTATATTTGAGCTATAAAAAATATGTTTATTTCGTTACATACTGGCGTATAAAAAATACTCAAAATAACTCATTCCAAAAGATCAATTTAAATAAGATAAATTGAACTTGAACATCGAGATTAAAGTTGTTATTTAAATCTTCTCATAAACTAAAATTAATGTTTACTTAAACGTGTATTTAAGTATCCAAATCAATTATTGAATCAAAACTTTGTTTTGAATTAAATCCGATTAACAGAAAAAAAAAATTGTAATACCAGACTATGCAACGTTTGCATGAATTAGTTTGTGTTGTAGAAAAAAATCCATACATAAAAAAATCCCATATTTTGTGAAAAATATCGCCAAGGAATCCAAATATTACCAAGTAAATCTCCAGTTGCCATTTAAACATTTTTATCGCCAAAAATACATGTTTATCGCTACGTTTGGCGAGAAATCGCTACATGTGACAGCGTTGTTCTCAACTGACGGAATAGCTAAAGACTTTCTATCTGGTACGTAGTTCTGAAAATGTGCTTTTGTTAATTCTGAAATGTTGCTAGAACTTGCAAAGAATTTAAATAATGTTCCACTTTTTGATACATCTTTATAGGTTCGTCTTTTATTTTCTTCAATAAGTTTTTTTTTTCTTCTTTTAATAATATACATTAGAGCAAAACAGTATGCATTTCATTAAATAAGAGCAATTTATTGAGAAAATTACAACAATACGCGTAAAAATAAAATCACATAATTCACAATAGAATATTCGAGTTGCCACATGTGCAATTTGTGGTGCCAAGTTATTGTTGATGGGAATTAAAAAATATCCCTTAGAACTTCCCTTGAGATTGGCGATAAGAGTGTATACTTTCCTCATTATAAATCAATAAGACTTTTTAAAAAAAATTTACATAAAAAATTATAAATATTTTCTGGCGAATTAAAAAAAAATATATTTCCTTTTATTATTAAATGTTATTAAAGCGGCTTTCACACTATAAGAATGAGTATTAAGATTTGTCAAAAATTCGAAATAATATGAAAAGTCTCATAGTGTGAAAGCGATCTTAAGTAAAATCTCATCGAATGAGAAGTAAAATATGACACACCGATGGCTCTCTTCATTTTTTGAAAATTTTCTAAAAGCTGAGACTTTTCATATTATCAGGGTTGCTTTGTTTGCAACAGCAAACGATGATAGTTAAACAAACAACCACTTTTCATAGACCGAAACCGATTGATTCATAATCATGATTTTTATTATTTCATGAATTTTATAAGTGTGATAGTGTGAAAGCGTTTTGTAATGATACGTTAGATTTTTCGGAATCTCAGGCATTCTCAGAAGAGAAATTCGAATGAAAATCATACGACTCAGTCTTATAGTGTGTAAGCGGCTTAAAGCGGCTTTCACACTATAAGATTGAGTATTAAGATTTGTCAAAAATTCGAAATAATATGAAAAGTATCATAGTGTGAAAGCGATATTAAGTAAAATATCACCCACCGATGGCTCTCTTCATTTTTTGAAAATTTTCTAAAAGCTGAGACTTTTCATATTATCAGGGTTGTTTCGTTTGCAACAGCAAACGATGATAGTTAAACAAACAACCACTTTTCATAGACCGAAACCGATTGATTCAAAATCATGATTTTTCTTATTTCATGAATTTTATTAAGTGTGATAGTGTGAAAGCTTTTTGTAATAATACGTTAGATTTTTCGGAATCTCAGGCATTCTCAGAAGAGAAATTCGAATGAAAATCATACGACTCAGTCTTATAGTGTGTAAGCGGGTTAAACCTTTTTATAGAAATTTGTTATGTAACACATTTTTTTTTAATAAAGCCGATATATATACTATATATATAAAAGATTGTTCTTAAATATATTATTAAAAAATAACCCATCCGACTGAAACTTAAACTGAAAACTAAAAATGTGAATAATGGAAGCACCAATCTGACAGCTGCGCTTTATATATTATATCAAAGAGTTTCAGATCGGTCTCTGAACACTGAAGTGGTAAACATGATCAATTTCGGACACTACAATTGTGGGAAACTGCTTTAGAGAAATATGTGCTCAACCCTACTCATTGAACGTAACTAAATATGTACACGTAGTTCTGTTATCAGCACACAAAAAGTGCGTAGCACGATACTATTTCACAATTTGCTGTTGCATTTGTATGAGTGAATGCATATTGTATATGTGGTGTGTGTGTGTGTGCATGTTTGTTGCACAATTGAAATACAAAACATGTTTAAAGTTCCCTTAATGAAACTAACACAATTACATACATACATACATACACACACACAAACGCACACAAACATGTACACAATTGTATAGAAAATTGTAAACGTAGGTGGTCAACCGGATGTGCATATGCTTGTTTACAACTAACTGCTATTTTTGCACAATCGTGCACGGAAATGAAAAGGAGTAATAGTGTTTTCTAGTGCATTTAGTGCAATAGTATTAGTATGTAGTTGATGCGTTTGTGTACAACATCAAAATTTTAGCGTAATTTTCCCCTATTTTAATTTCCAGTTGCTCTGTTTACAATTACGGTCCGTTTGCACAAACACTTGTACACTCATACACATGCACACCCGCACACACATACACACATACTCTTGATATTGTAAATGTATTAATTCTTCTATTCTATTAATAAGAAAGAAAAAAAATATGGGGAAAAACACCAAAACCTAGCCATGGAAAAAAAATAATTTAAACTAAAATGATTTAAAAACGATGGCAAAGAATTATAAAAACTTACAAGTTGTGTACAGCCAAGGGATGCAATCATGAACGGTTTGGAATATATTGATTGATTTGTTAGTTATTCTAGGGAAAATGCAATTAGCGACGTTGACTCATTCTTACAGCTGCTTCATATTTTATGCGGAAAGTTTTTGTTTTATTAATAACTTAATAGTTCTTTTTTTTCTTTTCTAACTGTTTAACTTTGGGGGGACTTTAGAAAAGAGTTGCGCATACAATATATTTGTGTAAGGGTTACGTTTATTTAACAAGGGTAGGAAAGGGACCTCGCCAGCACGCAAATAGATCTGGATGCTTGTCATTGGGAGCAGTTTCTTTTTTTAAAGTTCTATATTGACGCTTTTGTTAAGAGCTTTTTTTTAAAAAGAATTTTGTCTTTAATATGGAAATTATTCCACTCTTAATAAAAATAGCTTGATTTAAAAAAAAAATTCATAAAAAAATAATTTATAGATTTGAATTTGAGTCCATAATAAAGGAATTCTTATTTTAGTAAAACATTTTACTCTTCAAAGAAATATCATTAATATTGAAATTCTCTATATCTAAAATATCATATTGATTCACCAACGTGAAATTTATATGCAAACAAAATAGTTTTTTGCAATATTCCCTAAGTTCGCAATTGCAGCACTCACTACCGTGGGGGGTTACTGCGTAATTCGATTCGAAAAGAAAACTGTTCGAATTTGTATAATATTAACATTGTGATTCGAAATCAATTCCTATCGAATCGAATTACGCAGTAACCCTTCTGAACATGACAACAAAATACATATAAATATCATGAAAATAAAAATATCCTAATTTTTTTATTAGGAAATATAAATCAAAATTTTTATTAGGAAGAATATATTTCCTTGTAGACAAATTTCGGTTTTAAACAGACCGGTTTTTCCTATGTGACATCTTAGCAGCGCTTATTATTATTTTTTGATATACCCTTTACCAAATATGGTGAAAGGAGTGTCATTCCGTTTGTAATTTCCACAATATTAATATGGGAATCCGCAAAGTATTAATATTCTGGTTAGTTATAAATAGGGAAGTCGAGCAAGCGTTGTTCGTCTATATATAAGTAAAATCGGTTTTTCGAAGCCCCAGAAAATCTGCAGCCTTCGGTCTTGGATTGATGTTATAGTCCTAAATTGATTGCTATTGAAAATGAGTAAAATAAAATAAACGCTTCCAGAGCTGGAAAAGTTAAACTAATTTTTTGGTATTCATAAAAAAAAACTAACTAAAACTAATTTTTGTTTAACTAAACAAATTTTTTAGTCCAGGCAGAATTAAATTGGTATTAAAAATCAAACAAAATCAAAAATATTATTTCAGGGTTGGGCAATTGAAATTTTTTCTTGTACATAAAAGTAACCACCCAAAAAAAAAATGTTTTACATTTTTTCAGAGAAATTCATTGGTATTAGAGGCCAGAAAAGTTAAAAAGACAGCTCCAGAGCTGGAAAATGTTTTTTCTTCTTTTTTTTGTTTTAAAATATAGAAGTAACTAAATAAATTTTTTTTTAAGAAGTAAAAAAAAAAATTTTTTTGGCGCAGAGGTTCCTTTTCGTGGAGCAGGTCACATATAATATTTTTGAAAAAAAAAAAAAAAAATTCTTCAGTATTAGAAATCAGAAAAGCTAAAAAGACAGCCCAGAGCTGGAAATTTTTGTATTTTTTTTTGGGAATATTTAAGTACCTAAGTAACACAATTCTTTTCTCTTTGATAATCAAACATACAGTAAAACACGATTATAACGAACTCGAAGGGACCGCACAAATTTGTTCGTTATAGACGAAGTTCGCTATATCCGTAATAAGAGAAAAAAAATTTACGTACATTCAAGTACTTGTTTACGTATATAGTACATACATATGTATATTATTATGATTTTATACATTTAAAATCTACATTTATTAAAAAAATCAGTCAATTCATTTACTACAAAAACAAAAAATTTATCATACATACATAAAGTAAAAATAAAATAATTCAAGGTACATGAGAGTTGCCAAAATTTTTTGAGTTTGTTATAAAGGTATAAATTTATATGAAAAATCATTAAAGGGTACAGACAACATATGTTCGCTATTAGGAAAGTTCGCTATAACTGTGTTTGTTATAAACGTAATAGTTTGTATGACAAACCAATGGTTCGTGGTTGGGACTTTTAAAACCTGTTCGCTAAAAGTAAAATTCGTTATAATCGTGTTCGTTATAAACGTGTTTTACTGTATTATATATTTTAGAAATAAATCAATTAGTATTAAAAATCAGAAAGATCAAAAAGATGATTGCAAAGTTGGAATGAATGTATGTATATCAGAGATCAGATTTACTCGATTTTACTCGCGAGTAAAAAATACTCGCGAAGAAGAGTACTCGAAGATTACGAGTGTTACAAAAAGTTTACTCTCCACTCGTTTGTTTTAGGTGGCAGTACTCGCGAGTACTCCTTTTTAAAAAAGTAAGAGTGGGAGTAAAAATCTTCGAAATAGAGTGAGAGTTTACTCTTAAGAGTAAAATCGAGTAGAGAAATAGAAACAGTTTGTCTTTGCTGACTTGTGTGTGCGTGTGGTTTTTGTGTACTCTTTCAGTCTTTCCATACAGTGCGCGTGTGCGGAGCAATTAGTTGGTTTTATAAAAAAAGTTTTTTCCGATGGCTCTGGAAAAAGCAAAAGAGATAAATGGAATATTGGGAATATTAATCGTCAGGGTTGGGGAATTTCGTACTAACCAAAAATGTAATAACTTAAAAATATGAATGTGATAACTTCTCATATTCAATTTTCGTTAAAATGTTGGTTAAATAGTTGATATTCCTACTAACTAGCACCACTTGCAAAAAAGTGAAAAAATTGAACAAAGAACGCTGATGAGATGGCGTAGCGGCCTCGAAATCAGTACTGATCCGTTCTGCTGGTTCGATGATTATTGAAAAATATTCTTAATATTCCAATCTTAATATAAATTAATAAAAATAGAATTTGAACAAATTTATTTATTAATAAAATAATAAAAAATGGTCTTGCAGATTCGAACTTAAGCCCGTTGATAAAATTAACAGTTTTATTATATTTTTAAAAGTTTACTTATATTTTCTATATTATAATGAACAATAAAGACATAAATAATACCATACTTGTTACTACACACACACATACGCAATCGAAACCCAATTTTCCATTCCTGATCTGTGACGCATAAAAAACTACATGAAAACAAGTAAGAAACAAAATTAATGCGTTATTTGCTAAGAAAAAAAATAAAACATCTTTTACACTTCAACAACAATACAAGAAGCAACGGAAGCCAAATTTACTTTTAAGATGTGACTGCTACAACTCCTACTTAACATCCGGCCGACTGTTGAGTCGTCCAGTGCCAACTCATAGATTCCGAAACCATTCCCTCCTCCTCCTCTTCGCTTTGTTAACAGAATTTCCAGCTTGATTTTATAGTTTCTATTTGTTTTGTCATTGTTTTTTGTCTGTAAATTTTAAATTGTGATGTATTTGTAAAATTGTTTTTTGTTTTTGTTTAGAGAGCTGCAAGTAAGTGTATCATCATAAACTACGCTTTTTTTAGCCTTTGCAAAAAGAAAATTTTATTTTTATTTTTTGTAGCCATTTATTTATTCATAAATGAGAAGTTGTGGAGTTTGTTGTAAAACAAACGCTTTTAACAGTCGTCTTGCAGGTGACCCTGACTTCACCGTAGTAAAATATCAAGACTTTAATTCCCTTCACACTCCACACCATTTTAGCAAGTTTTAGTGTTCCAACACTTAAACGCAACATATGATTGTCAATAACTGTGAAAAATGTTTTTGTTCTTCACTTTTTTTTTTTATTATTATTATTTTCTTTTGTTTTTATTTTTAACACGGTCCTCTATAACGGTTGTGCTTTTTGCTTTTTCTGGTTCGCAGACATGTTTTTATTTCCCAGTCGTAATGTCATTTAACATCCGTCTATAGGTTCCGTTTGATGTCCAGTTGACAGTTTGTTTGTCTGTTGGTTTTTAAGCGGTTGGAGAGAAAGTTTGCTATCCAAAACAAAACATTTTCAAGCAAACAAAATTCACAGCAAAAGAGAAAAAAATCCATGAGAGGGAGAGAAAAAAATGAAATATGTCTGTTTACTTTTTGCTTAATTGTAGTCAATAAATGACGTTTGATTTGATATGATTGTAAAACTTAACGAACAGAATATTCTTATACATGAAATATTATAAATAAAAGTTTGAAAAACTAATTTTAGTCACTGGACAATAATTATTATTTTTTAACGCATTTTAATGCCACGTTTCATACAAGTCTTACCATTTAATTGATACAATGAACACTGTTTATTGAAATGGTGGTGTATTTAATTATTTAAGAATAAATAATTTATTAACAAATTTTGCAATAATTTCTCAATAATTTATTATTATTTTTTTTGACTAATAAATTGATTAGATTTTTTAAATTTCTTTTAATTAATTGTAGGTGGCCAAATTTGAGGTTAGGAAGTAGATTGGCTGTCAAATATTGAAATGTCAAGAATTGAGCATTCATCCTTTGACATTTATTTAAAAAAAAGTTTGGGGAATTTTTATGATTAAGGAACACTCTTGACCATAGAATTTTAATTGTGAAAATTCACTGTCAAAATTATGAAAAATTTACTGTATCATACTAGGAACGCAACTGGGACGAACGACGAATTTCGTTCAATTCGCTCTATAAATTCGTCGTACGAAACACAATAACGACGAATAAATTAACAGAGTGAAGAAACAAAAAATTACGAATTTTTTAATAATCTTTGTAATCTTCTGATGCCAGATTGTTCAGAAATTCAATAATTACCTCGGTGGTGTCCATTTTTTTCAGAGCAAATTTCTTTTTGTAATTATTTTCTGAAAAATGTTTCTTCTGTAAATAAAATATTCTCTTCATTTAACGACTGATGGGGGTGACCATATGAAAAAGTAGGAAGTAGGCAGAAATACTATATTAAAGAAAGTGTTCGAAATTAATAAAACCTCGTCCGAAAGATAGATTTTTGTGAATTGGTGGATTTATTTTTAGTATTCACTGAAAACTTTTGTGCTGCATGCTATAATACTATGTTTCTCCATAAAAAACCAGTTCGAGTATATGAAACCTGGTCACCTTATACTGATTTGTTCGTCGTTCGCTGACGAAACAATTAGAAATAAATCTATTTCAACTTTCGCTGAGTATGACGAATTTCGACCAACACCACGATTGTGTGCATTTTCATATACATTAATGTGTTTAATTTTTGGCGACGAATATTCGCGACCAAAAATTCGTCGTTCGTCGCAGTTGTGTTCCTAGCATCACTTCGTAAAATTCGAGCAGATTTTCCTCGTAATCAGTCTCCTTCTGCGCAATTTAATTCGAGTCTCACGGTACTATCTTATATTTGGAAATATATAAAAATATGTATTGAACGTTACTTCGAGAAATCTCACATATTGTAAAAAAATGGAATTAAATGCTCAAAAGAAATTCAAATACGGTGATTGCATTCTAAATCAGAAAACTGTATACACAATCTTTACAAAAAAAAAAAAAAGAAAAAAAAAAGAGTCCAGAATACGTGAATGCCGACATTCGTCCTGGGGGCAAATTACGGCATTCGATATCGATCAAAATTTGTATTTAAATTGTATAGAAATTTCGATCGATATCGAATGCATTAATTTGACCCCTGGATGCGGTAGCACATCAAAAACCAATGAAAATGTTGAGAAAGTAATAGATCACTAATAGAGCAGTTGAAGGATGTCGGCATATCGGTTTCGGGAATGTTGGTGGTAGGGAAGCTTATTTGGCATGACGGCCAAAAACAACACCATAATCATGCCTGCGCCACCCTATTCATCAAATCTGGCTTCCTGCGATTTTTTCCTATTACCAAGTTTGAGGAGACCCATGAACGGAAAACATTTTGCAACGATTCAGGAGATAAAAACTGAATCGTTGACACATGCCAAGGACTACTTCAAGTATTGGAAAAAAACACGCTCTCAATGTAGTAGTTCTGAGGGCGACTTCTTTGGAAATAAAAAGCTAATCGCTGAGAAAGCTCAAAAATATACCACCCCAACTCATTTTTTGAACAGAACTCGTAGATGATAATTATTACTAATTTTCGAATCAAAAATTGTATACTAAATTAAAGAAATAATATAAAAGTGAGAAGCATAAATTTGTTTAACTAAAACTCCAAAGCAATTGAGAAAGAAGGGTAACGGTCAATAATCAATAAATAAAAGCAAACATTGACAGCACATAAAGGGTGTTTTTTTATGAAGTTTTTTCTTATACGAATCACTCTGTTGTCTGACAGCTGTTTCGACAGTTTAAAGTGACGTCTCTACTCAGTATTGTTTGGCAAATCATCATGAACAGGTTAACTCCAGAACAACGCTGCCAAATCGTGGAAATTTATTTTCAAAAACAGTGTTCAATTAAAAATGTTTATCCGCTTTTTTGCCGCAAAATTCTCTTCAGTGATGAGGCGCATTTTTGGTTGAATGGATATGTCAACAAGCAAAATTGCCGTATTTGGAGCAAAGATAATCCACACGCCGTTCAAGAATTACCAATGCATCCCGATAAATGTACTGTTTGGTGCGGTCTATGGGCTGGTGGAATCATCGGTCCTTATTTCTTTAAAAATGAGGAAGGACGACGCGTTACCGTGAATGGAAATCGATACAGAATCATGATCAATGAATTTTTGGTGTCAAAACTTCAAGATATGGATGTAAACGAAATGTGGTTTCAACAGGATGGTGCAACTTGTCATACTGCGGGCGAAACAATGGACTTATTGAAAGAACAGTTCAACGACAACATTATTTCGAGAAATGGACCGGTGGATTGGCCTCCGCGTTCGTGTGATTTGACGCCACTCGATTATTTTTTGTGGGGATGCCTGAAATCATTGGTTTACGTGGATAAACCAGCAACGATTGACGCTTTGGAAACCAGTATTCAACTTGTCATTGCTGAAATACGCCCTCAAATGCTTGAAAAGGTGGTCGAAAATTGGACCTCCAGAATGACCTTTGTGCAAAATAGTCGTGGTGGCCATATGCCCGAAATTATATTTAAATATTAAATGACAAGAAATTATCTACCAAATAAAAAAATTTTTTGGCCATTTCATAATTTGGCATGTGTTTTATTTAAATTTCAATTCAGCAAGCTCTTATAAAAACACCCTTTACAATCATAAATCGCTGTTTATCATCCCTCAAAAAAAAATATATATATATTTTTTTTTATTTTAATCATACTCCTCTTGGTATATATGTAGAATTATATATTTTTAAAAATTTTTGATTTTAATTGAACATGAAATATTTACAAATATAAATTTAACATTCACATGTATACTATTGATATGATTATTATTACTTTTTTATTTATAATTTGCTACATGACTACGAAGTTGTTGAACATACGAAATATTATTGAAAAAAAATAAATAAACAAATATTGACAGTTTTTAGCAGAACAAGGGAAAAAAAGTAACAACGAATGTTTGTTTTTCCACGTACAATACGATAAACAACACGAAAAGTCTCTGGTCTGTACAAAAGAGACTTTTGCAGCAACCCAACCAAAAAAAATGCACCTATTGAGGCATGATTAAATAAAATAGTGTTAAAATAATTTAACATGAGTTTATGAGTGCCATAGTCTACCTTTTATATACAATATATAAATTTATATATTTTTTATATACAAAAAATGTTTTAAATGTATAAATATGTTGCAAATATGCAAATATTCTCTGAAAACTTTTATGTAAATTCCATGCAATTATGGATAAATTTTATATATATATAGTACAAGTATGTATATAAAAGACATTTATTTCTTTTTTTTGTAATAAAGGCTTTTTAATGTTTATGCCATATCAGGCGCCATCATACTGTCGCTTAAATTATAAAAAATTTATGATATATAATAAATACCTGGTATGGGCAAAGTTATAAAAAAATCATTGAATTATTTTATTAGTCGAACTGATATATTAAAATCCCAGACAGCAACATGTCATTCCATTTGAAAGTCATTTTAAATTATCGCAATGAGAATCGGCATAATTGGCATAAAATGCAGAGAAATTCTTAATGGTCCAATAAAATTCACCTCAATGTAATAAAATAAAGACCCGTCCTCGGATACTAAGAATAGTTAAACTTAAAAAATCAAGATAAATAAACCTAAAATCAAGTACCCTCTAACAGGGCCTTCCGATCTGTACGGTTGATAAGCTACATCTATTATTTGTAACTAATTTTTTTATATACCAAAAATAAGCTTAAAGTTTTCAGCTCTGACTTTTAATATCAATAAATTTTTGTCAAAAACCTTAAATATTTTTTATATATAAAGAAAAAGAAAACATGTAGTTTTTGTTGGTTAATTTTATGTACAAAAAAAAGTTTCAATTGTCCAGCCCTGAAATCGCTTTTTTTATTTAGTTTGGTACAGTCGAATCCGCTTTAGCGCAACACACCTTACTGAAAAAATCGGATTACTGAAAGCGATACAAATCCCCGCCCTGATTTTAAGCTAGTCTTATTTACTTCGCTTTAGCGAAATCGCTTTACTGAAAATATCGTATTACTGAAAACCAAAAGCAAGCCCAGAACTACGTCTTGTATGAAACTTACTTCGCTTTAGTGAAAAAATAAACAATGACAAACTTATTTGCTAGAAATCGATTGCATAACTTAAGGCTGAAAAACTTGTGCATGTTTTGTACGTTAAAAAATTAAATGGCAAAATGTATCTGTCCTTTCTCTTACGTACTTTATTGTATTGTTCTTTTATATTGCCAATCAAGTGGCTAGACATTTTCGAGGAATTCGTGAAAAATTTCAACAGCAAAATTAATAATTCTATGAATAATTTTTTTTTAAATACAATTTTTACGTTAAATTGACGTAAAAAAAATATACAGATTTGATATAAAAAAATATTAGTTTACTGATTTTAAGCAGTACGCCTAACTGTAACAAATTTCAGTAGTCCGAACTACGTTTTGGAGAAAAATTCGGATATCTGAAAGAAAAAATTGGGCTTTGGTTATTTCCAGTAAAGCGGAATCGACTGTATTTAATACCATTTTAATTTTTCCTAAAATTTTTCCTAAAAAAGGTTTAAGTACCAAAACATACCAAAAACAAGTTTAAATTTTCCAGCTCTGATTTCATTTACACCAAAGGATTTTTGTGAAAAACATCAAATATGTTTAATATATAAAAATAAAGAAAACGTTTTTTTTTTTTTAAGAAATATCAATTGTCCAGCCCTGAAATCGTATTTTTGATTTAGTTTGATTTTTATTGCCAATATAATACTTCCTAAATAATAAAAGAGCTTTAATTAAGAAGAGAATAAAAATTGGTTTGCCTAGTTCCTTTTAAATTAAGTTTAAATTTTCCAGCTCTGATTTCGTTTACACCAAAGGATTTTTGTCAAAAACATTAAATATGTTTAATATACATATAAAAATAAATAAAACATTTTTTTTTTTGATTTTTAAGAAAAATCAATTGTCCAGCCCTGAAATCGTCCTTTTGATTTTGTTTGATTTTTAGTGCCAATATAATTCTTCCTAAATAATAAAAGAGCTTTAGAAGAGAATAAAAATTGGTTTGCCTAGTTCCTTTTAAATTAAGTTTAAATTTTTCAGCTTTGATTTCGTTTACACCAAAGGATTTTTGTCAAAAACATCAAATATGTTTAATATATAAAAATAAAGAAAACATTTTTTTTAAGATTTATCAATTGTCCAGCCCTGAAATCGTCCTTTTGATTTTGTTTGATTTTTAGTGCCAATATAATTCTTCCTAAATAATAAAAGAGCTTTAGAAGAGAATAAAAATTGGTTTGCCTAGTTCCTTTTAAATTAAGTTTAAATTTTTCAGCTTTGATTTCGTTTACACCAAAGGATTTTTGTCAAAAACATCAAATATGTTTAATATATAAAAATAAAGAAAACATTGTTTTTTTAAGAAATATCAATTGTCCAGCCCTGAAATCGTCCTTTTGATTTTGTTTGATTTTTAGTGCCAATATAATTCTTCCTAAATAATAAAAGAGCTTTAATTAAGAAGAGAGTAAAAATTGGTTTCCCTAGTTCCTTTTAAATTAAGTTAAAATTTTCCAGCTCTGATTTCTAATACCAATAATTTTTTGGTCAGAAACTTTAAATTGTGCTTAATGTATAAAAAAAGAAAAACATTTTTGTTTTTTTTTCGTTGAATACTTTAATGTACCAAAAAACCAAAATAGAAGTTTCAGTTGTCCAGCCCTGGAAGCGTCATTTTGATTTTATTTGATTTTTAGTAGCAATTTATTTTCTCTGAAGAATAAAAAAGGTTCAAGAGAACAAAAATAACAATAAGCAACAGTTTTAACTGGTTCTTTTATATACCAAAAATAAGTTTGAATTTTCCAGTTCTGGAACCGTATTTTAGATTTTTATTGGTTTTCAATAGCAATCTATTTAGGACTATTTCTAAAACAGCAATCCAAATCTCTAGTATTTTTTCTATGGTTTTTCGAAAACTCGATTTCACGTGCAGACAGAAGTACATCGTCTATTCAACTTTTCCATTCAGAAGGGCCCAAAATATCCGTATATAAATTACGGGGTCGTATATTAATGACAAACCTTCCCCATTAATGCCTCCCTTCATCCTTTTTTTTTAGTGAATGGTATAAAAAAAATGTTTCCCATAAATTTAGTATTTTTTTATCTTGGACCAGCACTCAGGGGATGACCCCTACATATGCAATGCATTACGCCGGAACTGAAAACGAGGGGATGGTATTGAGGGGACAGATTAGGAAAGATGAGAAGAGAAGAATGTTTTTGTAGCTATTTCAACCTTTTACTTCGCCGGCTAATTTTTGCTACAGGGCCGACGAAGGTGGGTGCTGTTACTCTGCTTTTTAGTACATGATTGTGTCAGTCGCTGCCCATTATGTTCAGTGACCAGTGACTATGCCTTCATCATTGAAGCAGGCTGGCAACAACTAACACAACCACTAATGCTGTTCAGAAAAATTCAACACAATATTTCATGACTCAGCGCGGGCTCGAACTCAGGACCCTCCGCTTCATAATCGCGTGTTCTACTTCTTCTGCCAACAGCACCCACTTTTTAGCTTTCATTATCGATGCAGTCCGATGTTTTCTATAGATCCTTCACTAGAGACCATCCTCTAACCACTTTGATACAACTGCGTTCTTGAACAAGATATAGAATAAGAAAAACGTTATTTAAAGAAATTATAGTGAGAATACTTTTTATAAATATTTGCAATCACAAAAAGTCTCTATTCATATGAATGCTCTTTAAGAAATTCCTTTTTAATCAAATAACTAAAAAAAAGTACATTTCATGTATTTAAACTACAAAAAGAAAGTGTCAAGTTAAATGTTGTCACTCAGTATAAATTTATATATGAAAATGTGGATTTACGAGAGGATGCACATAAAAACCACTTAAATTAAGCAAAACTGTGCTGTTTTATAGCCAATATTTCGCGAAAAAAATCATATATTCACATAGTTTTTTTTTTTTAAATAAAATTTGTTGTTGTTGTTGGTCTCTTTATGGAGATAAACAACGTAGCAAACAACGCCGATATGTATACAATTTACGTATGCAGATTTATATACGAATGTTTATATGTATGCGCGCAAATACCCATTTTTATTTTACTTTTTTTTTTTTTTTTATTTGTATATATTGGTGTGACCGAATGAATATTGTGTATTTACACACAGGCATATTTGTATGATTGTTTAACAATTTTGAACTCGAAATTCTCTCACACTAACAATAATTTTTCCAAATAGCCAAATAAGGCAGGCATATTTTTTTTTTTTTTTATATTTTCCATTTGGTGGCAGATATTATATATATATATATATATATATATATATATATATATATATATATATTTTATAGTGGGCCAAGTTGGGTTCAAAATTTCATTAAATTGAGAGTTTGAGTGCGCATACGCTGCAAGTGGAGAAATTGCACAGCAAAAATTAAAACAAAATAAACTGGTCAGAGGACACAATTTAAATGCTAAATATTGCGAGAAAAAAAAAAGATGAATGAAATGAATGTCGATTGTATGTTTGAATATTTTCATGTATTTGCATAGAGCTCTGCATATGTTGGGGTGTTAGTTATTGAAAAAAGATTATTAAACTCCAGCTCTTATGCTCTATTAGCAAGTGATGCATTAAAAATCCATTGCAAAATTGTGTTTTATTAGTGTGATTTTTGTGCATTTGTATTGATGGCTTGCAAGCATTTATTACTTTATTTATTTATAAATACTTTTATGATATTTTTTTTGGGATTATCAAAATATATAAGGGAAATTTAATTAAATAGGTTTCACGTTAGCTGTGGCGGGCCAACAAAAGAGGTGGGAGAGATTTAAGTACA
Organism: Linnaemya tessellans; assembly: GCA_951800035.1. Lineage (NCBI taxonomy): Eukaryota > Metazoa > Arthropoda > Insecta > Diptera > Tachinidae > Linnaemya > Linnaemya tessellans. The sequence continues at coordinate 14,864,150 of OX637533.1, read as the reverse complement.
GTTGTAACAAAAGTGCTGATTTTAAATTAAACAATAAATGAATACAAGATTTTATGATTTCAGGAATTGACATTAAAAATATGAATAACTTTATAAGAATTGCATGAAAATAACTGTTAGATTTAGCACTTCATTGGACTATTTTGAATGGCATGAAGTGTTCAAAATTTAAAGACGTGTAATTTAAGTATTCAAAAGGTAGACTGCAGCTCTTGGAAAAAAAATTTACTTTATCAAATATATAAAATTTCATAAGACTTCTAGCAACATTTTTGGCAAGTTTTTTTTTAATAAATGGCTGTTTGGGACATCCCTTCTTTTTTTATTTTGATTATTTTTCTGCACACAAAATACAAATACACTTTGGCCATATATAAACACAAAAAGGCTTTTTTTTTTGTTTAAATTGTTTATAATAAGACCAGTTTTATTTTTGTAATATGGCTTGGCAAAAGTTATTTATTCCGTTTCAATATACAAAATTAAACCAAGTAGAATTTTTAATCCTTTATAACAAAAACAACCACAAAAAAAAATAAAACATATTTCGTTGCAGGAATTGTTATGATTTATTAATCAAATTTTTGTTTATTAATACGGGACACACAAGAACGCACTTGAAAAATTGTAATAAAGCAAATGGGAAATAAAAGACGTTAAAATTTTTCCTAACAACCGACATAAAAACGTATCCATATAAACATAATATAGCAAATGAGAGCAACCAGTCTGATCTACTGATTAGAATGATAAAAATTTCATAAATTAAATACACACATTAGCTTTATGAAAAACAACATTAGCGGAAAATTACGGTTGGTTTTAACATATTTTTTTTTTTCTTTTTGCTTTTAATTTAATTTTTTATTAACATTAACAGGATTATTTGCTTCACAGATATCCAACTGTCCCATACAATACTTTTCCTAATAAGCAAACAAAGAAAAAAAAATACCCACAAAATAAACTTCATTACAATTTCATTGCTTGCAAAACAAACCCCTTCATAAACAACTTTTTAATATCCAAAAACAGGATAGACCAAAAAAAAAAATTATTTATAAAATAAAAAAAAGAATTTTTGCTGAAAATACATTTTATAACAAACGTCAACACAATTTCATTTTTATTTCCTAGTCCATCAACAATTTTTTTCCTTCTCTTTTTTTTATAACTACGAAATTGCGTGTGTTTGAGTAACAAGAAATCACTGCATCTAACAGCACAACAAAAATGTATATTTCCCTTTTTTTTAAACACAAAAAAATAAAAAAATATGGAAAAAAATATAAGGGAAAATATACAAATTCCACTTATGAAATCCCTAGTCAAAGCTTTAGACAAACGGATATTAAAAAACAAAATAATAATATAAAAAAATCAAGTATACGCACTGCGGGACAGCCACACAAGCACACACACAATAGTGCGACTAAAATAGTGGCAAGAGAATTTGAAGATTTTTGTTTTATTTTTCCACATGATCGGAGATGAATTAAAACAGCAATCAACTATGTTAAGCAAAAAAAAAAAAAATTATCAAGACATGGTTTCCATGAAATCCAATTATTTATCGAGTAAAAAAAGGAGTTTCCAAGGAAGTTCTAGTCCTGAACTTGTTGTATGGAAGTAACGATATGAATAATGGAAGTTCTTTTTGTTAAAGCCTTTTCAGTCAGTCCACAGTCATATTCCTGATGTGAAGTAAATCTACTTTTTGTATGTCACTTTCAATTTATGCAAAGGAACTAATTTTATGGAGTTAAGAAAAGTCGCTTACTGTCATTAGATATAGTTAATAATATAAGAACTTTATTGAACTCAAGTTCAAATCTGCCAATTTTTTTTTTTTTTTTTTATTCAAGTTATTTTCATTAAGAGTTTAAGAGTTCTATTTTTAAATTATGTATGAGCTTTTTTATTTTATTAGCTGAACTGTGTTATGTAGATTATATTACAGGATGTTGATATTTTTCAACAGGCTGAAGTTCAAATCAGCGAAACTGCAAACAATTTTTATTTTTTTTTTATTTTTTCAATAAATGAATTTGTTTAAATTCTATTTCTATTAAGAGTGGAATAGTAAGAATATTTTTTATAATATAAATAGAATTTGAACAAACTCATTTTTTAAAAAAATAAACAAAATAAAATTAAAATAATTTGCGGTTTCAGATTTGAACTTGAGCCTGTTGAAAAAAATTATTTTTGAATCTTTTTCTAAATAAATCTTTTATATCAATAATATTTTTTATATGAAATGTTTTGCCCAAAAAATGGAAGACATTTTTAAGAAATGTTTTGTGGAAAAAATTTGTCAAAGAATTTACATAAAATTTTTTATAAAAAAAAATTTAATTAAGTCCTCAAATGTTGACACCAGCATATGGTGATTGTATTCTGAGCCGACATATTTTTAGAAATGGTACAAAATCTTTTCTAAGATGATCGGCGGTTGTCCTTACACGCTCCAGAAGATCAACAACCGATGAAAATGTTGAGAAATTGACAAAAAATTATTATGAAGAATCGTCGAATCACTAGTAGAGAAGTTGTTGAGGATGTCGGCATATCAGGTGGCTCCAGAAATGAAATTTTTTCGGAAATTTTATAAATGAATCGTTTGACAATGAAGTTCATTTCAAAATCGCTGCAATTTAAAAAATCAAATAAAAGCATGGAATTTGGCAGAAAAAACAACAACAACTACACTGCAATCATGACTCGGCAACCGCATTCGCCAGATTTGATCTACTGCGACTTTTTCTTATTCCCAAAAAACGAAGAGATAATGAAATTATTGCGACGATTGGGAAGATAAAAACCGAATCGCTGAGACAGCTCAAGGACATAACAAAAACTTTATCTCACAACTATTTCGAAGTAGTAGAACACTAGACTATGAAGCGGAGGGTCCTGAGTTCAACCTCGCGTTGAGTCATGAATATTATGTTGAATTCTTCTGATCAGCATTAGTGCATGATTGTGTTACTTGTTGCCAGCCTGTTTCAATGATGAAGGCATAGTCACTGGTCACTGAACATAATTGGGAGCGACTGACACTATCATGACACCTTCATTCGTCGGTCCTGTAGCAAAAATTAGCCGGCGAAGTAAAAACGTTGAAATAGCTAAAACAAATTCTCTATCTCCTCATCTTTCTTCATCTGTCCACGCAATACTACTTTAAAAAAAATTACAAAATCTAAATTGAAGAATAAACAAATATTTTTTGGGAAAAATAAAAAAATTGGAATTAAAATCGCGTTCGAAAAATAGTCTAACTGAATTTAATATTTATTGCTAAATAGTTCGATACAAAATTCTTCTATTCTAATTTAAACTACTGGCCTGAGCGAACAATAAAAAGAAAACTTTCACATGTATTTAAGCATAAAAAATTCAAATCATAAAAGTTTGGCTTAAGTAAAAATTTAACGAAAACTCCAGAAAATAAGACGTGAAGAAAATAATCAAATACGGAGATTAAAAGTGTGTTGCCATCGGTTTGTTACAGTTCCCCTATGCAATTCCCTAATAAAATGTGTATAAATAAAAAACTGTTATCATATTCAACTAAGTCATCGAATAAAAGATGGCAAACAAAAATACACACGAGTACTGAGTGTAGCGGCTTTCGAAAACAGCTGTTCTGCTCTAATGTTTAAGTTGGATAATTAAATTCATGTTGACTTTTCCTTTTGGAATATTCATCATTTCTTGCTGAATTAAAAATAGGTTTCGAACAATAGCCTATAAATTTTCATTGAAATTCGAAAATTCACTTTATTTTTTGAAAAGACCTAAGATACTAGAAATATTTAAGGAATAAGAATTTTGTTAATTTTGTGTTTCTCCTAGACTTTTGGGAACTTATTCTTGGTAATTATTAAAATATAAGCTTTTCCAAATCATTGAAAATAATCATGACCAAGTCAGTTACACAATCAACTGTAGTTATTTTTGCTATTAAAACCTTATGATTTTTTAATTGTATGGCAGCTGTTGGGAAAGCACAACTGCATACGACTACATTCACATATACTACATGTATTCGTAGCCGTACTACTACTACCAGCAGGTTACGTGTATAACATTTTAATTTTCAAGTTCTTCCTTTCAACAATTTTCACATTCATGCTTCGATTTTGTTGTTGTTGTTCTTGTTGTCGTTGTTTCGTTACCAATATTGACAATTTCGCTTAACCATGTTGTTGGTACACGTTGTCGATGGAATGAAAGAATGAATGAATCAATAGATTGTAACTCATTCTTATTTTAAGAGCAAACAAAATTGTAAAAAAAAAATTATTTATACATATAACATGACAATAAGAACAACATCAAGCAAAATACAAAAAACAATGGAGCAAAAAATATGAAAGTTACTTGGGAAAAAGTGGTTGTAAAAAAAAATACATGCACAACAAACTACAACAATAAAATGTTTGTACTGCAACAACAACAAGAGAACAATTGTATAAGCCAGCCGTCAAATACATTTCCATTAAACATTTACACACGAGCAAAAACGTGTACGAAAGTTCTATGCTGTACAAGAAACTCAGAGGAGGAGGAGGATGAGGTCATGAGCAGTATCGCGGCAAATGGCGGTATCGCCACAGCCTGCGTCAACACCACCATAAATTTTTAATGAAATTTTCGCTGTATGTACTGCCAGCACATCAAGTTCTTACTACAAAACTTTACTATCAGTTGTGACCTTCTCAGGATATGGAAGGTTTTGATAACTGGCCGAAAATACTTGTTATGCAAAAAACGGTCGAATAAAAAATTTTCCAAATAAAATATTTTGCAAAGTTTACGCTTTCAAAAATATATCCATTTTTTAATAAAATATTTGCTACAAGTATTTCTTTGAAAAAGTACCTTAAAGGGAGATTCATATATATAAAAAATGTTGTGTACATATTCAGTAACATACTCCTTCAAAAAGAACTTTTATAAAAAATTAAAAGTTATTTTTTTTAATAGAACTTTTTAACAAAATTCAATTTTGTTAAAATGTATTTTATGAGCTTTTCTTTAAAGTTTCTATTTAAAATACTCGTATTCAAACATATATAATTTCTATCATTAACATATGAAAAAAACTAGCTTTTAAAATATATGTTTTAAAACAGTATATTTTTAAAATATATGTATTTATCTTTTCAAAAAACCAGCTTTTTTAAAAGTACCCTCTTAAAAAGTTTATTTTTAATAAGAATAAGTACATTTTTAAAAGGTACATACCTCTTTAGAAGTATATTTTGAAAGACTACCTTTATAAAAAGTAGCCCTTGAAAAACGACTTCTTTAAAAATTATCCTTTTAAAAAAATATCTTTTTAAAAACCACCCCTTAAAAGTACCTTTTTAAAAAGTACCTTCTTACAAAGTACATTGTTAAACAGTAACCTTTTAAAAAGTTCATTTTTAAAAAGTACCTACTTCAAAAGTACCTTTTTGAAAAGTACCTGCATAAAAAGTATATTTTAAACAGTAGCCTTTTAAAAAGTTTATTTTTAAAAAGTACTTATTTCAAACGTACATTTTTAAAGAGTACCTTCTTAAAAAGTACCTATTCAAAAAGTACCTATTCAAAAATACCTTTTTAAAAAGTACCTTCTTAAAAAAGTACCTATTCAAAAAGTACCTATTTAAAAAGTACCTTTTTGAAAAGTACATATTTAAAGAGTACGCTTTTAAAACGTTTATTTTTAAAAAGTTCCTACTTCAAAGGTACCTTTTTGAAAAGTACCTGCATAAAAAGTATATTTTAAACAGTACCCTTTTAAAAAGTTAATTTTTAAAAAGTACTTATTTCAAACGTACTTTTTTAAAAAGTACCTTCTTAAAAAGTACCTATTCAAAAGGTACCTTTTTAAAAAGTACATATTTAAAGAGTACACTTTTAAAAAGTTTATTTTTAAAAAGTTCCTACTTTAAAGGTACCTTTTTAAAAAGTACGTTCTTAAAAAGTACATTTATAAACAGTATCCTTTTAAAAAGTTTATTTTTAAAAAGTACTTATTTCAAACGTACTTTTTTAAAAAGTTTATTTTTAAAAAGTACTTATTTCAAAAGTACCTTCTTAAAAAGTACCTATTCAAAAAGTACATATTGAAAAAGTACCTATTTAAAAAGTACCTTTTTAAAAAGTGGATATTTAAAAAGTACTCTTTTAAAAAGTTTATTTTTAAAAAGTTCCTACCTCAAAGGTACCTTTTAAAAAGTACCTTCTTAAAAAGTACATTTATAAACAGTAACCTTTGAAAAAGTTTATTTTTAACAAGTACCTATTTCAAAAGTACCTTTTTAAAAAATACCTTTTCAAAAAATACTTATTTAAAAAGTACCTTTCTAAAAAGTAGATATTTAAAACGTACGCTTTTAAAAAGTTTATTTTTAAAAGGTACCTGCTTCAAAAGTGCGTTATTAAAAAGTACTTTTTTAAACAGTTCCGTTTTAAAAAGTTTATTTCTTAAAAGTACCTTTTCAAAGAGTACCTTTTTAAAAAGTACCTTTTCAAAAAGTACCTTTTTAAAAGGTACCTATTTAAAAAGTACCTTTTTAAAAAGTAGCTATTTAAAAAGTACGCTTTTAACAAATTTATTTTTAAAAAGTACTTGGTTAAAAAGTACATTCGTAAAAAGTACCTTTTCAAAAGGTACCCATTTAAAAATCATCGTTTTAAAAAGTATTCTATTGAAGGTATTGAAAATAGTTCCTTCTATATTGATGAAATGACTTTGAGTACGTTAAATAAGTGTTTTTTCAAAAGTTCACTTTTTTGTGAAGTACTGTTCTAGAGTTAATTCTTCTAAGAAAATATTTTTTTAAAATAGATACTTCGGGAGCAAAAACATTTTTAAATAATATAAGGAATATTATACAGTATTTCTTTAAATGAAGGGCAACTTAAGAAGCGCATTGAACCTTTTACACTCGTAATTATACCCATCACCTAAAAAAAGTTCAATCGTAACCAAGTCGCGTTCATCGTTAGTAACCCATTTTGTTAAACATTATACCAATATGTCATATTTGTAGTATGAGGTTTAGTACCACCAATAAAAAATTTACTTTGTTTTTGGCATACACTTTTTTCAAAATTCTTTTTTAACCACCATTAATGCCAAGAGACCCCCACGACCATCAGCTTAAACTACGAGTACAAACATTTGACTGCTGCCAATAATGCCACATTCCATTGCCATTATGAGCAAAATAGTCAGTCACATGTATTTCTTTTTTTTCGTTTTTATTCTCTGTTTTTACATTTTAAGTTGAGCTACAAAGTTCAATTCAAAAATTGCCTTTATAAAAAGCAAAGCAATGAAAAACGAGCAGTTTTTGTTTTGCAATTTAAGAATTTGAAGCTGAAAATGCGCGATATTTTTCTATGCAAACCATCTGATCAGTGACCGTGTGTCAAATGTTTCACAACCTTTTAGTTATATTTTTTTGCTTTTTATTGCTGTTGTTTCTGTTGTTTGTAAAAAAAGGGAGATAAAAATGTAGTAAGACTTTTTATGCATTTTGGTAGTTAACAACATTTGTCTAGCACTAGAAGTAGTACTTTTGGCTGAAAGGTTTTTTTGTTATAGAAAGGAAGTGATGTTTGTAGGAAGTTTAATAACCCCCATTCCAACGACTTTGTAGCAGAGGGCAACGATAGCTACTCACTTTCACGCAGCAAAAAGATGTATTTTGTCAACTTTTACTTTGTAGTGCTGGTCGTGTTCGCTGGAAATAAAAATTTACAAAAACAAACAGCAGTAAAAAGAAACACCAATGATTTAAAAAATAAAAACGCGAAATTCTTTTCAAATGGAATTTAAAAACATGAATATCTGTTTCCAGTATTTTCATTCTTTTTTTTTACCGAAATAAATGGACATTAAATACGTGAAACTAGTTTTAAGGGGCTGCTGCTTTGCATTGCGTTAGGAAAATGTGATAATTTTTTGCTTTGTTTTGAAATACGGAATATAAATTTTCTTCAGGACGTTGTAAAATAAATATTTTGTAGTTAAAACATATTCCAAATACATTATTTGAATTAATATCAACAATTGATTATTTCAAATGCCTTGACATTTTCTATACACATTTTTACATATGAAATAGTACAAGTTTAATTAAAAAGCAATATGTTAAACTGAAATACTAAAGACGTAATTCATAAAAAATATTGCGTGCTAATAACGTTTTTATTTTACAAATTTCTATACAAAATATTTGGTATAGGCAGTCATATTTTTATATATATATATATATATATATATATATATATATATATGTATATATATATATATATATATATATATATATATATGTATATACATATATATATATATATATATATATATATATATATATATATATATATATATATATATGTAACAGGCCGTAAATAATTATGCACTAGATATATTTGATTAGGTTTTTTAATTTATTCAATTAATTTTAATTTATAATATATTTATTTTTCACTCATTCAATTATCTTTTACTTTACTCTAACGAATTATTTTTTAGCTCATTCAATTGAATTATTATTATATTTATTTTTTTGTACATTTAATTAATATATTAATTGACTCAATTGATTTATTATTTAAAAAATTTTTTTACTTCAATTAATTTTTTGTTTGAATTAAGATCTTCATTTCGTTCAATAATTTTTAATTTAGCTTTATGGTATGAGTTTCCGAAGGGATGTGCATAAATGTGAATGTATATCCCATGTGGCCAAATACTCTCTTTTGAGAGAGGAACTTTTTTAACAAGGGACGTTTTGAAAAAGATACTTTTTTAGAAAGATAGTTCTTTAAAAACGCATTCCCCTAAGGTGAAATTAAATTAAGAAATATGATATAGATAATTATTTTTATGTATATGTTTTTACATGGTACTCTTTTAAAAAGGCAGTTTTTTAAAAAGGCACTTTTTTAAAAAGGCAGTTTTTTAAAAAGGAACTTTTTTAAAAAGTAACTTCTTTTAAAAAAAGATACTTTGAACAAACGAAACTTTTTTATATAGGCACATTTTCAATAAAAAATATATTTTTCAAAAGGTACTTGTTTAAAAATATAATTCTTTAAACAGGTACTTTTTAAAAAAATACTTATTATTATTATTAGTTTATTTAACCTAGCGGAAGTAAATTCCAAGATTAAATTAAGTAAATGAACACTGGGTATAAAGACCATCAGCTCAATACTTTTTAAAACGGCACTTTTTCAAAAGATACTTGTTTAAAAAGATAATTTTTCAAAACAGGTAAATTTAAAATAAAAAACGAATTAAAAAAAAATAGTTTGATTAATCGAAACTTTTTATATAGGCACATTTTAAATATAGTACCTTAAAAATAGGTACTTTTTTAAAAAATACTTGTATAAATATATAATTATTTAAGCAGGTACTTTTCAAAAAGTCACTTTTTCAAAAGATACTTGTTTAGAAAATACAATCAGGTATTTTTTTAAACAATGTAATTTTTTTAAAAAGTACTTTTAAAATATAACGTACTTTTTTCAAAAAGTACTTTTTTAAAGTACTTCTTCCATAAAGTACTTTTTTGAAGTACATACTTCTTTCAAAAAGTACTTTTTCCAAGTACTTCTTTCAAAAAGTACTTTTTTAAGTACTTCTTTCAAAAAGTACTTTTTTAAAAAATTACTTTTTAAGTACTTTTTTTAAAAGAGTACTTTTTTTGAGTACTTCTTCCAAAAAGTACTTTTTTAAGTACATACTTTTTTCAAAAAGTACTTTATCAAGTACTTCTTTCAAAAAGTACTTTTTTTAAGTATTTCTTTCAACAAATACTTTTTTTAAGTACTTCTTTCAAAAAGTACTTTTTTTAAATATTTCTTTCAAAAAGTACTATTTTAAAAAAAAGTACTTCTTTCATATAGTACTTCTTTAAAAAATGTACTTTTTTAAATTCACACTTTTTTAACTCTTTAATAACTCACTATTTTTAAAATGTACTTATTTAAAAAGGGTGTAGTAACGAGTTGCTTTCAGTGTATGGGGAATATAATACATATATGTATATAGATTTAACTTAGTCTAATTTGCATTATATTTCGCTCTGGGGAATAAATGTTATGCGAAAAATGATTAAAAAACAGTTTCAGGGTATATTTACTGATTTCTTTGCCGATACATTAAAGCGGAAATAAAAATTGTACGTTTATTGAGTCCATACGAACGTTATTTATTTTTTGTTTGTTTTCGAAGTTCACAATCACAATCAGATGAAAAGCAGGAGCTATTAGTATGAATTTGTATGGTATTTTAAAGATAATTTTTAAAACTTTTGTTAAAACAATTATACAACTAATTGTTGGGTTGTGAAGCCTCTTAAATTTTGAATGCAATATTTTGTCCTTTTACTATTAAATAAAATCTGTCATTGTGCAAGAAAGATTTCTTTTTTTAAAAGCAATACATTCAGAATAAAACGATTTTTTATAAATAAAGAATTTTTTTAATGTCTTGAAATAGACAGCACATATTTGTTATACAAAATTTTTGCTATTTTACTAAAATATTTCTGTTTCCCGGGAGCTAATTTATGCAAGTAATACATAACATTCACTTACTGTTATAATACTGTTGAAATGTATCTCACTCACCTGAAAATAAAAAAGAAATATTAATTTACTAATTAAACGAATTACTTTATTACATTAAAATATGTTTAAGGCATTTTAAGTTATTCTTTGTAAAACAGTAAAATCATTTTAATTAAAAGCAAAAATGCCAAAGGTTTCCAAGATGAAATTAAGCAAGTGAAAAAACTTTATGGACAAGATAACATTTTTACAATTTATTAATTAATAAAAAATAAATTAAAAACTGCACATAATGCAAAACGGATGGAGACAAAATGAAATAAATATTTCTGTTTTTTTTTTTTATATTTAAAGATAAGGATGGTACCCCGGAAAATTATACATACGAACTCATGTGCAAAACGCCCCAAAAATGCTTATCCTCCACAGCAAGTAGAGAAGAGGCTTCAATTCATCATAAAGATTTAAAATAAAAATCCAACTCAACAAAAATAAAATTTATACATGTATGTGTAAAAAAATAGAATTTTCCGCTACCGGACACAGATAGGAAAAAATACACTTTTGTGTGATACAAAAAAAAAAATACACTCATGCATATGTATGTATGCATGTGTGTTAATAAAAACAACAATGGCAAAAAATAAGTCCCAACTTCGCATCTGATTGCATACATAATGATGTATCTGCATCATTTTAAATACGCTTATGGCTCATCCATTTTACCATACCCATGGCCATCACTATTCCATAAACAACAACAATGTTTACTACATGGGACAGCAAGCACGGCAACGAAAGTGAGAGGCAGCTAACTTAAATTCGCCACACATGCACAAACACTTGCATATGGTTGTATGCCTCGTCAAAAATTATTTTACATTTATATTTTCTATTTTTATTTTTTTAACCAGGTTTAAAGCTGCTTCAAATAAAACAACAATTGCGAAAAATACCCCATATTAAAAATGCAATGATATGCCGAAAAAAATCATATAAAACAAAAAAAGTTTAATGGATTTTTTTTTTGTTTTTGCCAAGTGGCACAAAGAATGCGCATGGTGGAGAAATACAAACATATAAATTCATTTAAAAAAGAAGTGCCCGAAAAAAGGGCGGTGTTTTTAATAAAAACTACATTAACCCAACCATATGAAGAATTAAAACCAAAAACTGAATTAATATATTTTTTACTCTCTCTTCCCCTTTAACGCTAGACAAATAATAAAGTGAAAAGGGTGCATTTTTACGCGCTTGTTAAACAGAATGATTAAAAACCCCAAAAAAGGAGATGGAGAGACCAGCTGGCGAGCACTGCAGGAAGTGTCCCATTGCAAGTGTGTGAAATTGGAGAAATAAAGCAAATAAATGGAAGAGATTGACTGAAAGTAAAAACAAAAAAAAAAACAAGTACTTTCTACTTGATGTAGGGATAACAAAATATTTATATGTGCATATTGTGAGTCTGATAGTGAAAATGCTATTCATAATGAATTTTTTTTTATACGTATTAGCACTTTTGCATGTAATGGCTTTCGAACGCTTGAAAGACTTCCTTTAATAAAGGAAACCGCTATCAAAGTTTAATTCCTGTGTGGAGAAGAAAGAAATGTGTAGCAGATATAAAAATGTAAAATATATACTGCCTGGCCCACGATGTCACTCGGTATCGTTTTCTCATATATATATATATATATATATATATATATATATATATATATATATATATATATATATATATATATATTTATAACAAAAACAAAATTTTGAAATTTGTTTTTGTTGTAAATGTATTTATGTGAGAAAACGATATCGATTGACATAGTGGGCCAGGCAGATAAATTCAAGTCTGAGCGTCAATAAAACGCCAGCTCCACGATTTTAGTTTAAGAAGCGGTTTTATGCCCTACAACATATTTCAGATAATTTCAACAAAAGTTGCAACGGAAAACCTTGTTGAAGTTTATCTAAAGCCTCGCGTTCATGAAAGAAACATTTCATTTTCATCACACTCTTCATGCAGTCAATGATTACTAACCGATTAACTGTTCGAATAATTTTAAATTAGCTATTTGCGATTAACGGTTAAACCAGGTAATTTTGATAGATTAACCGACAACTAATCGAATAGCAAACAAACCGTTAGATGTTAATCGGAATGTCCTAATATTGAATATAAATTCATGCATTTTCTAAAAACAAGTCGTTGAAGTAGAAACTTAGTTTTATATTCTTTCATGTCAAAGAGACACAAAAAAAATTCCAATATACAGTAGGGAGGAAGAGGGTTACTTTGCTCCAGAGATACATATGTATAATCTTTGTGCAACTTTAATAAATCTGCTAAGCACATCAGTTTTAAACGAGTAAAATTTAACGGCTACATTTTTTTCCTACGTCAATAAACTTTGATGGATTAACGCCAGTTCCATGTAATATTTAAACTCAAGACCTAAAATGTCGATTAGTATTTCGGTAAAAGCTGGATTTTGTTGTATGTCGAAAATTACTAATTGTTTTAGTAACGTCGATAATTGTTAATCGATTAATTAATCGGTTCGTTAATTGGTTAATTATTCGATTAATTAATCGTTTAATCATTCGAGTAAAAATCCCGAGCGATTTTTACTCAATGGTATTAATCGGTTAATTAATCGGTTAATTATTCGATTAATAATTCGGTTAATTATTCGAATAATTAATCGGTTAATTATTCGATTAATTATTCGTTCAATCATTCGAATAAAACTCCCTAAGAGATTTTTTGTCAATAGTATTAACGAAACATAATATTGCTAATCGATTATTTAATCGGTTATATTATCGCTTATATATTCGATTAAAGAATCTTTTAACTATGCGAATAAAATATTTTCAAGTAAAAATTCTAATCAATCACATAATGGCTGTAAAATTCATGTAGAGTATGCCTCCACTTTCTGTTTCACTTTCACTAATCATTTAATCATTCGACTAAAAATTCTAAGCGACTCTTTAATAGTATTAACCATGCAGAATATTGTTAATCGATTAATTAATCGGTTAAATAATCGCTTACCTATACGATTAAATAACCGCTTAATTATTCGAATAATATATTTTCAAGTAAAAATTCTAATCGACTAATTATAATCGACAATAGAGTATTCCTTATCCTTCTGTTTCACTAGCAGAAATGTTTTCAGCTTAATTGTTAGGTTATGTTTTAACGCAATGGGTTAATTAAAGCTGTAAAGCCCCTAAAGCAAATCTATGTGCTGCTTTCTTTAGGAAATTTTCAAACACAGATTTAAATTTCAAAGTAAAGCGAATTAAAAAAAATTTTTAATCACAGCGACAATTTTTATAAACGACATTAGAAATATAATAGAGGTATGAGTTTCTACATCCGCTATTTTTTTTTTTTTTTATATAAAATTGAAATGCAAACAGTCTCGAATAACAAACAGTCGCTCTCATACGAGTATATACACTGACATTCAAACAAATCCAACAAATATTTTTGTTACACAAATTTTCATCACAAATCAGAACAAAATCAGCGTCATCGTCAGTTTTAAACAAAACAAAACTTCATACTCTTTCAAAAAAATTTTTTTTTGTTAACACACACACTATCATAATATCAGAGGTATGCCATTTTCAATGGTGGGTTTGTAACATGTTTTTTAAAGTTGAAAGATGACAGTAAGGAAAAGAGACGTCCACTTATAAATTTTTTTATTAATAATAGTACGTTTCCATATACAGTGTACTCTCTCTTAACGGACACCTCTCATAAGCGTACACCTCTCATAAACGGAAAAAAGTTTTAGTCCCAAAAATATCCTTAGGAACTTTTTAACATTTAACGGACACTTTTTTAACACCAAAATTACTAATATTTCCAATAAGCGGACACTTTACAACACTGTTTTTCATTACTCTGTACCATATTTGTACAACTGTTGCTTACTAAATACTACATTCGTGTATTAAGGGGAATTCCCGTATAAGTATACGAACGGCTTGTTGTCTTATAGTTACAAAAATTCATTTATAAATTCGTATTATTTAGTTTTTCGCCATGCCTAAAGCAGTGTTAACTATTAAAGACAAAGATGGTGACATTGAAGTTTATAAAAATGAAAAACTAAGTGTGCGCGAGCTTGCAAAAAATTTAATATCAGTAAAACTCAAGCTGCTTGCATCATCAAAAATAAAGACCAAATTTTAAGATTGTGGGACACTGATGTAAATCCGGACAGAAAAAAGAGTTTGCTGAGTTCCAAGGGGATTAATATTGATAAATTATGCTAAGAATGGTTTGTTAAAGCTCGAAATAAAAACTTTCCACAGTCGGGCACTATTAATAAATCAAAAATGTATTTATGAAAATATTTGTCAGTCTTTTTGTACTTTTCTCATAAGCGGACACCTGTTATAAGTGGACAAATTTATCAGTCTCTTAGGTGTCCGCTTAAGAGAGAGTACAGTGTACATGATTTGGGCCAAATTATTTCATTTGCCAAAAATTAAGTAATTTACGACATGATTTGCCATACATTTTTCATAATGTACATATTAGTTATCTCTTAATATTTCTGTTTAATTATGTTATCCTCAGTGGAGTTTAACATATTATGTTAATATTATTTAATCAAATTTACTTATTGTCCTTAAATGGACAGATTGTAAATAAAGGATTACAAAAAAAAAAAACAAAAAAAAAATGTTCATATGACCAAATTATTTCAAATGACTAATTTGCTCCAAATTATTTCGAGGTTTGTCTGTGCAACACTCTTCTTACAAATGCAACCTTGGGGCATCCATTATTGGTGAATTACAAATCCGAAAAAGTGACATTTAAATACGAATAAAATGGCGCTGAATTTATTTCTTGAATATATCTACTTTACAAAAAACTAAATTTTATTTTGCATTTTTATAGCTTTTCTTTTTATTATTATTCTGTGCAACACTCTTCTTACAAATGCAACCTTGGGGCATCCATTATTGGTGAATTACAAATCTGAAAAAGTGACATTTAAATACGAATAAAATGGCGCTGAATTTATTTCTTGAATATATCTACTTTACAAAAAACTAAATTTTATTTTGCATTTTTATAGCTTTTCTTTTTATTTTGCCATTTTAAGTTAAAATTGAACAAAATTCTTGCTTTTTTCTTACGTTAAAAAATAACCAAACAATACAAAAGTCAAATTAATTTCGAAAATTCGAACAAAGATATAAACAAACTTTAATAATAATAATAAATAAATAAATAATTAGCAGTTATTCAGTGGAGTCTTGACCTCTTGACAGCGAATTTTTCATGGAGTTTATGGCCCACAATCGATTTTAGCCGCATTAAATTGATCGCAGTGTTAAAGAGACAATTCTATATAAAACTATTACTTTATTTAAAGCACATTTATTATTTGGCATGTTTCAAACACCAAATGTTCGTCTAAAAGTTGGTATTGCCATTATATTTGGCAAAATTTTTAAAAATTTTTTTTTCCAACAAGAGAAGTGAGAGGTAGCATATTTTTGTATGATATACAAGTGCAATAACAATATATAAAAACACTGAAGTGCTAAAGGTGGATGGACTACACCCACTTTTTTGTTTTTTTCCAATTTTATTTTTATTTTTCGTTCATCTTTTTTTTGTGTTTTAGAGGATACAAATTTCAATTTTTAGATTTTTCCATTACCACATTTCACTGATTTTTTTCCATTTTAAGAATAGTACTGCTTTTTTTGTTGTAAATTAATCCAACAAACATCTGGCTGACTGCAAACAAAAATATATAGGAAAGATGTGTAGTTACTTTTGTTGGTAAACAAGGCATATTATACTCGTAGGATATATGATGAATAACAAATAAAAATTTAATATGATTGCAAATAAATAGTCAACAACAGGAAAAAATTTAATGCTATAAGAAGTAAAGGAAACGACTCAAGTGTTTTTCTGTTATAAAAATTTAAATTTATAGAAATTTTTGTATCCATATTTATGCAAATTATATTAGTATTTCACTTACATGATCGAAAAACTGTGATTATTCGTAGCATGTTAACACTGAGAGTTAAGATCAGATTTCAGTTCTTTTTTTTATTACTCTTTTTTATTTAAATTTATTTTTTTTAATAATTCCCGTAAATAGCTATGATTTTCAATAAAAAAATTTATTTTCAAATCCGTTTTGTTTTAGTTTATGTTGTTCAAAACGATAGTATTCCTTTATCAGTAATAATGGCAATTCGTTGTGGTCAGAGGAAGCGTTATACAGTGTTCAGAAATACACCTTAATTCACTTTATCGCAATTAATTTCATTATTGAGCTCAATTACACATATGACATTTTAATTAAGTGATTGCTCAATTAGCACTTAATTTCTTTAAGAGAGAGTAAAATTACAAATACAGCTAGAAAGATGTGTTTAGTGAGCAAAACTAAACACGTTGAACAAAGTTAGTCGCGACTTAGCACCTAAAATGTGCAACAAATAAAAAAACACAAAACAAAATATTTTAAAGTCAAATTGAAAATAAGTTATTGACATTAAATTTATTATTAATTAATAAATTTTAAAAAAAAAAGATTCCATATTTAAGCTTGAGGTCCTCATGACTATAGAAAATTTTTACTTGTAATTGTCATGCGTTAATTGAATTGATTAAATTTTGTATATGTAAACAGGAAGATAATTAGTGAATATTTACTCAATTAAATGCATGCCTGAACACCATATACTGACATGCCTTTAATTAATTCTGGTTTTAACGTTAAAACCAACTGTTAATACCTGGTTTTGCCGTACAAAATGATTTTGTTAAAATCAACTTAAAACCTCTTTCGAATTTCTTTAAACTAGGTTTTATGAAATGCAACCTTGTTTTTGCCTGATTTTGGCTGCGCTAAGTTCAGTGCTGCCAAGTTATATATTGGAAACAGCTGGTGTTGCTTATGTTAATAAACAGAACTTTTAGAATCCTTTAACGTTTTTTATATATGTATAAGAACTTGATTTCTAAGAAGTGCTTCACTTTATATAAGTAGTTCCATAATTTTAAAATATTCATGCACAAAATGTAAAATAATTTCTTTTTTAGAATGCATTACAAAACTTTTTCTTTTTTTCCTTCAATGAAAAAAAAACTTCTGTTGTATAGGTTGTCAATTAAAAATACGAGAACAAGTTCAGCAACAAATTCACAAATTTCTATAAACGATTTAATTTATTTTGAACAAATTTATTATACAAACTGTATGTTAAAACCACAATTTGCAGTATGAACGCAAAATCAGCTGTTTTTTTTTTTTTTTAGGAGTAGGACCAGCACTCAGGGGATGACCCCTATATATGCAATGCATTGCGCTGGAACTGAAAACGAGGGGATAGTATTGAGGGGACAGATTAGGAAAGATGAGAAGATAGACAGTTTTTTTTTTTTTTTTTTTTTTTTTTTTTTTTTTTTGTAGCTGTTTCAACCTTTTACTTCGCCGGCTAATTTTTGCTACAGGGCCGACGAAGGTGGGTGCTGTTACTCTGCTTTTAGTACATGATAGGGTCAGTCGCTGCCAGTAAGTGTCCCAGTGACCAGTACTATGCCTTCATCACTGAAAACAGGCTGGCAACAACTAACACAACCACGCACTAATGCTGATCAGAAGAATTCAACACAATATTTCATGACTCAGCGGGGGCTCGAACTCAGGACTCTCCGCTTCATAGTCTCGTGTTCTACTACTTCAGCCAACAGGACCCAGGTTTTAACGCTAAAACCAGGTTTTAACTTTTCGGGTGAAAACACTATAAGTCTTAATTTGTTCAAAACGGCAGCATTCTTTATCAATAATAATGAGAAAGGACAAATACCTTATTCTGTAACTACTTGTCACGTCAAGACAATATCAATAGGGCAGTTACATTCTGGTGGGCAACAACTGATGACTGCTGACAGCCACTCACTATTCTGTAAGGACTACAAATTAATAAAAGCCTGATTAAAAATAAATAAAAGCCTGATTAAAAATAAATAAAAGCAGAGGGAAAATAGTATACAGACGTTTAGCTTTGATATTGTCTTGACATGACGTTGACAAATAGTTACAGAATAAAGGGGCTTATGCTTTTTTTTATTAAATAATCATAAATGCAGCTAACAAATTGACGGATTAATTAAGATTTCATTACAATTAAATTGGGAAGAACGTTTCTAATTACTTAACAAGATAATTAATCAATTAATGTAATTAAGTTTCGATTCCATTGAAAAACATATTATCATAATTATTTCTAAAGTCATATTACATTTGTGCAAAATCGTTATTTAAAAAAGACTAGTTTCGATAAACATATTGTAATACAATGTCTACTGTACATTGTAAGATTAGCACATTTATGCTCTTTAACATAATACATGTCATATAAAAATGCCTTGAGTCTATCATATTATATTGCGGCCATTAGAAAGTATTAGTTAAATCTTAACTTAATCACACAACATTTCAAGTTGACTTATTCCCATGAAAGTGATAAAAAACTTCTATTATTATTAATTCAATTGCACTCATAAATTACAGTATATATTTAATTGTTTCTAATCGATTAACAATTATTATTAGAATAAATAGAATAGATATTTTTAGATTAAGCTAGTTGATTTTAAACCTTTAGAAGCTTAGGCGTATGCAACGGAGAAGCATATTTAAATTTGAAACTTCAAAAAAAAAGAACATTAAAATTCCTTACAATGAATATTTTAACACATTTATCGCTTATTTGCCTAGTGATCTCTCTTCGATGGCCATCAAATTCAATTGCTCAAGATACCGCCGCCACAAAATACTTTTTTGCTAAAACAAAAACTCAAATAAAGCCCTTCTCCTTACAAACTGCACGCAATGAACAATTAGTCAGCTCTAATCTGGAACAATTTCGTGATTTACTGGCTTCAACAAAAATAATTCAAACACAAAAATATTTTCGTGAGTACGAAGTCAACTATAAGACCTTTGCCGATAGTGGTAAAGTGCAACAACAAATAGATGGTGATAAACCCTTCCCTTGTGGCCTAAATAATAGTCGTTCTGCGGAACCACCCACTAGTGTTCATAGATTAAGGCCAGGTGATATTGATATTATAGGAGCCATGGGAGATTCTTTAACAGCTGGCATGGCCATGATGTCCAATACTTTCGCACAATTTCTAATAGAGTTTCGTGGACAAGCGACTTTGGGAGGAGGTTTGCAAGATTGGCGTACATTTCTAACACTGCCCAATATCTTAAAAGTATTTAATCCCAATTTATATGGTTATGCGGTGGCAAATACTTTGGCAAAATTCCGTGAGGCCCGCTTCAATGTTGCCGAGTCCTTTGCCATTACACAAGATATGCCCTATATGGCTGAGGTGTTAGTTAAACGTATGCAAACGGATGCCAATGTGAATATGGCAAAGCACTGGAAAATGATTTCAATTCTAATCGGGGCCAATGATATTTGCAATAATATGTGTTATTATGACAAAATAGAAGATTACTTGGAAAGTCGTCGCAATGATTTACACAAAACCTTAACAATTCTACGAGACAATATTAAGCGTTTAATGGTAAATATTATACTCATACCGAATATTGATGATTTCCTAGGTTTTATGAGAAATACTCCCGCCTATTGCAATGCTACACAAAAATTTGGTTGCGGTTGTCTTCTTAGAAATTCTCTAAATTCAACACAAATGAGAGCGAATCATGACATCATACAACGTATACAACAAATTGATATTGAGGTTGCATCTCTTCCGGAATTTCAATTAGATGAATTTGCTGTGGTGCCACGAGCCGTTGGATTAAACAGCACCATGAGATCATTAAAGGATGGCAGCACTGATATGAAATTTTTAGCCATTGATTGCTTCCATTTCAGTCAATATGGCAATGCAGCTTTCTCGACCATGTTGTGGAATGAAATGTTGCAAGTTAAAATCGAACAACCTCCCACCACAATTCTGAGACCGTTTGAGCTATTTGTCTGTCCCAGTGAAGAAAAGCCCTACATTAGCACTTTAAGGAATAGTTAAGTAATAAAACAAGCCTGTGTTTTTTAATTAAAAATCATATAAAATAGTTATTTTGAGTCATCATGGTTTTTAATACAAATTGATTCATATATTTTAAGTTTGTAAATTTTATTTGGGAAGAATGACAAGCCTATATGTTGTGATTTTTTTTTGCAAATCCTGACTAAATTCTTAACTATTACAAGGCTAAGAAGTTGAAATGTATTTGAAACTTAAAATTATCATCATTTATTAAAAAGCTTATTTCAAAATTATTTGTAAGTTTTCTTTTCCTTTCTTTTTATACCCTCCAAAAAAGGAATTGGATAGTATATTCACTTTGTCATTCCGTGTGTAACGCAGTGAAATATCTCTCTAAGATCCCATAAGATATATATCGCTCATTTGCTGCAAGAACGGCATAACTCAAAACTCGGGAATTTTGAGTTAATAATACAGATATATTGGCAATATCATGTTATATCTTGTGTAAAATACTAATTTTGATATTTTGTATACAGAATGTATGAAACGAGTATATGCCGTTATTTCAATTCCTATCAGCCATACCTAAATACGGGCGGAAAGCGGAACGTTTTTTCCGCTGAGCTTTAACGCTGAAATGCCATACCTATTCAAAAGCGGCAACGTTATGTCAAAAAACAATAAAAACAGGGTTATCAAACAAACAAATTAAACAAACCTGATTATTTTAACAGCTGGACGGACGAAATTTGTGATTTTGTTATTGAAATTTTGTACAAATTACAAACGTGCATACATATGTATGTATATAATCATATTGTAAATATTTTCTTACCACCATTTTCTAATACGAAGTGTATAAATTTTTTCTTTTATTATATATTTCACTTTTGTAAATCTTTGCTCTTTTTCTCTGGTTACAATTCTCTTCTTTTGCAACCAACTTCATTAGAAAACGCTCTGTCAAAATCGGATTTTCCAATAGCAAAGCGTTGCCGCCGCGTTATTTCGGTATGCTCCATACAAAATGTATGGACATGAGAACTTTTGACAGTTAAAAAACGCTTGCCGCCCGTATTTAGGTATGACAGTAAGGACCTAAAGTTCACATCTAGGATCTTTTTTTTAATTTTTTAATTAATAATAAATTTGATTTCAATATGTCTCGACATGTTTTGCTTATGGTGTTTTTTACTTCTTCCACATTTTAGGTGCCAAGTCTCGACTAACTTTGTTCAGTGAATTGCGTTTTGCTCACTAAACACACTTATTAGCAGTGCTGCATTTGTAATTATACTCGATTTTATTACAATTAAGTGTTAATTGAGTAATCATTTAATTAACATTTTGTGTTGTTAATTGAGCTCAATAATGGCCTTAATTGCGATAAGCTCAATTAAGATGTATGTCTGGACACTTTGAATTTAGCAGAAAAATAAAAACAGTTTGACAAAATCTAGCAGTTCGAATTACATAATAATCCCGCTCTTTATTGAACATTACCGACGGAGACTGACACTCTAAAGAATAAAATGGCTGCAAAAAATTTGCATGCCCTTTCATCTGTCTGTTAACACTATACCATGTCATATTTCCGACAGAAAAAAAATTTTAGCTGTTTCATTTAAAACACTAGCAAGTAATAATCAATTGGGGTATTCACTTAGTGTCCTATTTAGTCATATTGTCATAACAGCCATACCTAAATACGGGCGGAAAGCGGAACGTTTTTTTCCGCTGAGCGTTAACGCTGAAATGCCATACCTAAACAAAAGCGGCAGCGTTATGTAAAAAACAATAAAAACAGGGTTATCAAACAAACAAATTAAACAACCCTGATTATTTTAACAGCTGGACGGACGACATTTGTGATTTTGTTATTGAAATTTGGTACAAATTACAAACGTGCATACATATTTATGTATATAATCATATTGTAAATATTTTCTTACCACCATTTTCTAATACGAAGTGCACAAATTTTTTCTTTTATTATATATTTCACTTTTGTAAATCTTTGCTCTTTTTCTCTGGTTACAATTCTCTTCTTTTGCAACCAACTTCATTAGAAAACGCTGTCAAAATCTGATTTTCCAATAGCAAAGCGTTGCCGCCGCGTTATTTCGGTATGCTCCATACAAAATGTATGGACATGAGAACTTTTGACAGCTAAAAAACGATTGCCGCCCGTATTTAGGGATGGCAGTATGTTTCGCTCTTCTGTTACTCACAACAACGACACATCGTTAGTTACGCCACAGTCGTTAAGGTGTGAATGTCGTTTTGTTTTCGGAAAGAGCGACATAATTTGCGTTGTGACTTTATAAGTGGAAGGGTAAACTGTGTTTTATGTAGTAATAATTCTTATATACTGTCATATTTTGTATTGTGACTGTTTTGTTGAAAAAAATCATCTGATTATAAAATTTTTTTTTTTTGCATTAAGAACGACACATTTTAGTTTACTACACTACTATTAATGAACTTTAGCAGCAATAACGTTATAACTCAAAATATAAACAATTTTCCATCTAAAAACAATTATTAAAAATTTTTTATCTACTTTTTCCTACGGATATATTAAATATAAGTTGATTTCCAAGTTGATATCAAAATAATTACAAGTTGATATCAAAATATTTACATTTATTAATTTTTCTTCAGAGCTATAGACAATTGAACACTTAAAACGCATTTATTTTAAAATCGAAAATTTTGAGTTATGCCGTTCTTGCAGCAAATGACCGATATATTCTTGATCAGTAATGAATTCTAATTTTGTTAAGCAAATGATATATTTTTATGTCAAATGTTCAACGCGTTAAACTTGGAGCCATACAATCCAAAAAATTAATTTTTTAACCCCGCCTCCTTTAATGGGCGTTATTATATGCAAAAACAAAATTTAACAAATTGTATTACTTAAGCCTACATTCCTTAAAAATAACATGTTTAAGCTTTTATAACGAAGCTGAGACATAACTTGATCCTCTTCTGCAATTTTTTTTTCTTGTGTACTTAAGCCAAATACCATAAAAATAAAAATTTTAATAAGAATAAAAATAGAGTTTTTATTTACTAAATACTTGGAGGGTATTTAAGATTCCACCCGGTCGAATATAAAGTTTTTACTTGTTTAAAAGTAATAGGGCTAAGGATCCAAATATAATAATTTCTCTAAATTTTATATAAATTTCAAGTCCTTATCCAAAAAGCTCATAACCGTTCTCTTTATTCAATTTAATTGATTTTCTTAAATTCTTGCATACTCCTGCTTAAATAAATATTAAATGCATCAACATTTTTATATACAAACCAACACATGGATGTTTGTGTTGAATACATTTTAATTAAACTTTCGTCTGCTCCGGTTTTTTTTACTTTTCTTTCTCGTTATTTGTCTTTCACCAGCAAAGTAGAGCATTAGGTTAAAGATTTTAAATGTACTTGTGCAAACTTGCAACACCAGACAAGTCAAGTTAAAAAATACACCCCACAAGAGTCTGCCAATATAACACAGACATACACAGACATTCTCATTGGAATATAAACCCCCACTTCTTTTTTTTAACAACAAATGCATTTAAAAGTGTACATACACTTCCACAAAATGGTCTTCCTTTTTATATGTCTTGATATTTTATGCAGACAAATGCGGTTTTTAACCTTGAACATTTAGAGGAGAGAGAGAGGAAGTGAAAATTGAGGCTGCCGGCAAAAGTAAATAGATATTTTCAGCAACTAACACCACTAGCGAAGAGCATTGGAATTCTTATACGATGCCATGCTATTCAACTTTTGTCTATAGATTTTATATAATAATAAAAAGAACAAGACAGCGAGCACAACTTGAATATGTTGGTGGCAGAGTTGCCGTTTTTGGTAGTTTCCTACCAAATTCGGTACTTTTGAAATGCGTTGGTAGGTTGGTAGGTTGTGTCGTGAATTTGGTAGTTTTTTTCAATTTCAGTTTTAATATTTTTTTCACGCTAATCAGCTTTCATCCATGCATGATTTTTAATAATCAGCTTTCATCTATGATTGCTTTTTGATTTTTAGTCATCAGCTTTTGTATGCATCATAGAGGCGACAGTAATAACAAGTGGCAACTTTTCGGTCTTAATGGCCATCTTTTTGATGTTACATCAATCTTGCCGGCTCTCTGTTACTCTGTGCGTTGTATGGCATCATGGACAGGTTGGTTTGATTGAATAATATTATGACGTGCAAGGGAATGATAAATAAGACTGATTCGCACTATATATGGTCAGCAAAAAGAGACTTTAAAAAATAAACCTTTTTCCAAATAAACACTTAAGAGTTTTACTTTTATTAATTTATAATGTTTATTTAAGCAAAAGGTCAATTATTTTTTGATTTTTATTTCGCCACTTCTTTGTGTAGCTTCTTCAGGGATATATAAAATTGTGTAATTTGATATAAAAATTAAAAAATAATTGACCTTTCGTTTAAATAAACATTATAAATTAATAAAAAATAAGGTCGAAGAATTTTATAATATAAATTTTTACTTTTACTAATGAAGTCTTATTTATTTTTTTACTTAAAATATTGTTTCTTTTACAAATGAATTGTTATTTATTTTTATAAACATTGTTATGTATAAACTTGTTTTGTTTTTTTTTAATAAAGTTTATTTTTTTTTTATAACTGCTTATTTTATTTTTTGGTAGGTAAACATGCCATTTGGTAGTTTTTGAAATTAAATTTGGTAGGAAAAAAAATTTTTGAGTGGCAACCCTGGTTGGTGGTGGTCTGACGGTTTATTTATATAAATAAAATGGTGATGCCAGATTCATTTCAGAAAAATAATACCAGACAATTGAATTGTTATTGCGGGAAAATTATTGTGCTTAATTATTACAAATTATTACTAAATTCGTAGATTTCAGCTAAAGTCTGCATAACGAGTAACAAATACGCATTGGTGGTTTTAAGAAAATGTTATTTTATTATTAAGATAAGAACTTTTTATTCGGACTCAAGTTCAAAACTGCAATATGCAACATTTTTTTAATGAATTTTTATTAAATTCAAGTTATATTTATTAAGAGTGGAATATTAAGAACATTTTTTACAATCATGAAATTAGCAGAAGGGATCGGTACTGATTTCGAGGCCTTTACGCCAGCTCATCAGCTGGCGTATAATCAACTTTTACCACTTTCCAGGGTTGGTCATTCGGAATATCAACTATTTAAGCCATGTTTCTAACGAACAGAATATGGGAATTTCTTATATTAATTTTTAAGTTGAAGTACTTTTGGTTAGCACAATAGTACCCAACCGTGACGATTATTATTCCAAATATTCAATTTTTCTTTTTTCCACAGCCATCGGCATTTGAGGCTTTTTTGTTGAAAACTTTTTTAAAATTATTTTTATAAAAATAAATATTTTTTGCAATTTAGGGTTTTATTCTTTTCTGAATTCTGTATAGAAAATTTGTGAAAGTTTTTTTTAAATTATTGAAAACCTCAAATGTTCATTTTTAGAATTTTGTTTTCAGGGTTTTTTTTTAATGAAAACTCCCATAATCATTTTTTCTTTACTGGCAATGCATGCCAACTCCTTATTTGGCCACTGGGAGCAAAATCTCTCCCACATCACACACACTCTCATGGCCTTTAAATTGACCTTTCATGGCCTGTAAATATTTTCATAAAATTGTCAAAAAAAATTTATTAAATATGGATTTTCATAAAAAAACTTCACTGCTTGCCATTTCGTTACGTCACAACATATTTAACGTCACAGCTAAATACGTTGTTTCGTAACTGCTTACGTCAAAACATGTTTAACTTGGCATATTTATCTTCACTCACATAATAAATTTTACATTTAATTATTCCAAATATTTATTTCTAGAGTCTTATGGCAAAGGTGAAATGTCTCCCCCGCGGCCCTTGCCAGAGAGACACCAAAAAATACAACTCTAATGCTCTCCAAAAAGAATTAGACCACATAAAGTATATACATATATTCTTGATCACTGAAGAAGTCTAAGACGGTCTAGCAATGCCCATACGTTCGTCTGTGGAAAACATGATGTAGTTTATTTTTGGACCCCGCCCTCTTCAGTGGGCGTTGACGTACGATATTATATAAAACAATGCCGCCCCACCATGTTAAAAATTTTAATTTTACTTACAAAATATTTGGAGGGTATTTAAGATTAGACTCGGTCGAATATAACGTTTTTACTTGTTTTTATTTATTTATTACAATTAAAATTTTTTTTATTTTATTTATTTATTATTATTTTTTTAATT
Source organism: Linnaemya tessellans (assembly GCA_951800035.1). Classification (NCBI taxonomy): domain Eukaryota; kingdom Metazoa; phylum Arthropoda; class Insecta; order Diptera; family Tachinidae; genus Linnaemya; species Linnaemya tessellans. The sequence continues at coordinate 14,837,216 of OX637533.1, read as the reverse complement.
TTAGTTATTTATTGTTATTTTTTTTATTTTATCTATTTATTATTATAATTTTTTTTATTTTATTTATTTATTTTATTTTTTTTTTTTTATTTATTTATTGTTACTATATTTTTTTTTTCATTTTACATGAAAGTGTATTTAATTTCACGACTTTTTTGTAAACAAAAAATGCTACAAAAATAATTTTTATAATTAAAACTTTTTTTTAATATCTCAAAAAGTATTGAAAATTAAAAAGTAAAAAACTGGAATCTTTTCAAACTAAAATTATACTTATACAAATAAATCGCTTCTTAAGAATCCATATTTATACCACATTTTTCAAAAAATCATGCCACTGTGCACCGTATGTTTATTAAACTAAAAATGCGTATTTTTTATTCTGATGAACATTTCATATTTTATTAACCAGGTGATGAAGTTCAATTGTGTTCTTACTTCAAAAAACTAAAAAATGTTTGACAATCAAACTAGTTTAAAAAAAAATTGAACGATTTCATTTCTATATATGGAATGAACTCAATTTCTGATCGGAATTAAACACCAAAACTATGCCAAAATTTACACAAATTTATTATCTAAAATTGGAATATTGACTCAGTGTTAATTAAATTGGTTTCAATTGTTACCAGTCGTCATATGGAGCACCATTACATTTCCAATTTGTTTTAAATAATATGTTACGAATATTAGTTTAATTAAAATCAATTCATTAGCGTAACATTTAATTTTTTATAAAATAAAACCGAAATTTAAATAAGGCCCTTAACTATTTCTTAAAGTGCCTAGGTAAGGTTTTTCTTCACTAGAACAGGTAAATAGTTCAAATGGTCTCAAAAATGTGACTGGTGGATCAATTTTATCCTGCAACATTACATTCCACAGCATGGTGGTTAAGGCTGCATTTCCATATTGACTGAAGTGGAAGCAATCAATGGTAAAAAATCTCATATCAGTGCTGCCATCTTTTAACAACCTCAAGGTAGCGTTATGTGCCACTGCTCGTGGTACAACAGCAAATTCTTCTAATTGAAATTCAGAAAGAGAACCAACCTCGATAGTAATTTGTTGTATACGTTTTATCGCGTCATGATTCGCCTTCAATTGTGTTGAATTTTTGGATTTTCCAATGAGACAGTGGCAACTTATTCTGTGTGCAGCATTACAAAAGGCCGGAACATTTCTCATAAATCGAAGTATGTAGTCAACTTCTGGTAGGAGTATGACATTTACCATTAAACGATTAATACTGTTTCGGAGAATTGTTAAGGTTTTGTATAAATTTTTGCGATGATCTTCCAAGAAATCTTCTATTTTGTCATAGGAACACATATCATTACAAACATCATTGGCCCCGATTAGAATTGAAATCATTTTCCAATGCTTTGCCATATTCACATTGGCATCAGTTTGCATACGTTTAACTAAAAGCTCGGCCATGTAGGGCATATCTGCTATTAATGCAAATGGTTCGGCAATATTGAAACGGGCCCCACGAAGTTTTGCTAAAGTATTTTCCACCGCATAACCATATAAATTGGGATTAAATGCTTTTAATATATTGGGCAGTGTTAGAAATGTACGCCAATCTTGCAAACCTCCTCCCAAGGCTGTTAGTCCACGGAACTCTATTAGAGAGTTTAAGAGAGAGTTAGACATCATGCTTGTTCCAGCTGTTAAAGAATCTCCCATGGCGCCTATAATATCAATATCACCCGGCCTTAGTCTATGAACACTAGTGGGTGGTTCCGCAGAACGACTATTATTTAGGCCACAAGGGAAGGGTTTATCATCCTCTATTTGTTGTTGCACTTTACCACTATCGACAATGGTCTTATAGTTGACTTTGTACTCACGAAAATATTTTTGTGTTTGAATTATTTTAATTGAAGCTAGTAAATCACGAAATTGATCCAGATTAGAGGTGGCCAGTTGTCCATTGCGTGCCTTTTGTAAAGAGAAGGATTCTACTTGAGTTTTTGTTTTATCCAGCAAGTATTTTGGTGCAGCAATTTGTTGCCCCCTTGAAGTGGACGGCAGTTGGAGATAAATTACAAGGAAAATTAGCGACAAATGATGTATATTATTCATAGCAAATACTTCAAAATTATTCTAATATTTTATGTTTAAATTGTCTTTGCCGTCGACTAGATGTGAGATGTTTAAAGTTTCTAACGTTTTGTCATCAACTGATTGGAAAAAAATTACTACTACCAGCATCTCGTTATGTGCTTTACAAAAAACCTCGAATTAATCTAATTAAAATTTATATTCTATTATATTCAAGCAAATTCTTACTTTAATTTATACGAGCTATAGAGTTGAAAACTAGTTAAATTTTTTTTTTAAATTTTCATTGAAGAAGTTCAAGTTCAAATGAAATATCGTAAAACACCGGCAAACATTTACCAAGTTTAGAATATATTAAACAACTAGAGTTGATAGAGAGATATACGAGTACAACGTTTTAAAAATCAATTAATAACAGAAAAGTCACACAAACGTCTTTGGGTTGAAAATGTTTAATTATTATTATTTATTTTTTTTAATAACTGTCGTGTTATTATTTCAATAGTTTAAGATTTGTTTTTTTTTTTTTTCATGCAAATATATTTCTGCTTTGTAATGCTTAAATTTATAAAGTTAATATTTTATATTGTACTTCATTTACATGTGTTATGGAAAACAATATAGCACTTAAAAAAACACCCGAAGTTGTATTTTCATACCATTAAATTTTTTAATATTATATTCACCTCTAACAGAATAATTTTACCCTCGAAATTTTTCCCTTTTCCCTAAAATTGCAACCATGAAAAATTTCCCATTGAATGATTTCATGCTAAAATTAAATTCTCCTTATCGTGAATGATTTTTCCCGCGAGTTTTTTATTTTTTTCCTTTAATTTATTTACTTAGTTTTTTGCGGGGAATAGAGTAGAATATATTAGTATTTCCTATTATAAATCGAATATTAAGGTTTACAAATTTTATTTTAGAGGGCAAGATCCGTTAATAAGACACAAACTGATATTTTTTGCAACAAATCAATTGACTGCGTCTTTGTAAAACTTGTTGCTCCAATTCTAAACCTTAAAAATATTTTTAATTTGTTTTGTTCAGCTCCCAAAATGAATCCAAATTATTTTCCTTGTAAATATTTAGCCAAACTTTTTAAAAAAAATTTTTTTTAATTATTACATATACAATATAAATTTTTCATCACAAATTATTTTAGTTTTTCATGTTGTTTTCAGCTTCTGAACTGATAGCGGGAATAATTTCTCACAGCAGATTCACAATTCACCATTTTTCCCTTCGAGTGGAATAAAAATTTCATGTGAACAAAAATACACGATAGGCGCGATTATAAATAAAATATAATGCCTAATTTGAATATTCATATTTCTTCTTATTCAAGTTAATTTGTATTCTTAAATTCTTAACCAGTTCATTTCTAAATATTATTTGCATGTGTTTAATACATTTTAATTAAACTTTCGTCTCATTTGTGTTTTTCCTTCTTGTTTTTCTTTCACCAGCAAAGTAGAGCATCACCAGTCGTCATTGAATACATTTCAAATTCATTTTACATAATATGTTAGGAACTTTAGCTTAATTAAAATCAATATGTTAGGAATAATAACATTTAATTTTTAATAAAATAAAACCGAAATTTAAATAAGACCCTTAACTATTTCTTAAAGTGCCTAGGTAAGGCTTTTCTTCACTAGGACAGGTAAATAGTTCAAATGGTCTCAGAAATGTGGCTGGTGGATGGATTTTATTCTGCAACACTTCATTCCACAGCATGGTGGATATGGCTGCATGGCCATATTGACTGAAGTGGAAGCAATCAATGGTAAAAAATCTCATATCAGTGCTGCCATCTTTTAACAATCTCAAGGTAGCGTTATGTGCCACTGCTCGTGGTACAACAGCAAATTCCTCTAATTGAAATTCAGAAAGAGAACTAACCTCGATAGCAATTTGTTGTATTCGTTTTATCGCGTCATGATTCGCCTTCAATTGAGTTGAATTTTTCGATTTTCCAATGAGACAGTGGCAACCTATTTTGTGTAAAGTATTACAAAAGGCCGGAACATTTCTCATAAATCGAAATATATAGTCAATTTCCGGTAGGAGCATAACATTTACCATTAAACGATTTATACTGCTTCGGAGAATTGTTAAGGTTTTTTGTAAATTTTTGCGATAATCTTCCAAGAAATCTTCGATTTCGTCATAAGAACACATAGCATTACAAACATCATTTGGCCCGATTAGAATTGAAATCATTTTCCAGTGCTTTGCCATATTCACACTGGCATCCGTTTGCATACGTTTAACTAAAAGCTCGGCCATGTAGGGCATATCGGATATTAATGCAAATGGTTCGGCAATATTGAAACGGGCCCCACGAAATTTTGCCAAAGTATTTGCCACCGCATAACCATATAAATTGGGATTAAATACTTTTAATATATTGGGTAGGGTTAGAAATGTACGCCAATCTTGCAAACCTCCTCCCAAGGCTGTTAGCCCACGGAACTCTATTACAGCGTCTAAGAGAGAGTTAGACATTATGGTTGATCCAGCTGTTAAAGAATCTCCCATGGCTCCTATAATATCAATATCACCTGGCCTTAATCTATGAACACTAGTGGGTGGTTCGGCGGAACGACTATTATTTAGGCCACACGGGAACGGTTCATCCGGATCGATTGGTTGTTGTACTTTACCACTATCGACAAGGGCCTTATAGTTGACTTTGTAGTTACGAAAATATGTTTGTGTTAGAATTTCTTTGGTTGCTGTCAATAAATCACGAAATTGATCCAGATTAGATGTGGCCAGTTGTCCGTTGCGTGCCTTTTGTAAAGAGAAGGATTCTACTTGAGTTTTTGTTTTATCCAGCAAGTATTTTGGTGCAGCAATTTGTTGCCCCCTTGAAGTGGACGGCAGTTGTAGATAAATTACAAGGAAAATTAGCGACAAGCGATGTATATTATTCATAGTAAATACTTCAAAATTTATTTAACTTATTCTAATATTTTAAGTTTAAATTGTCTTTGCCGTTGACTAGATTTGAGATGTTTAAAGTTTCTAACGTTTTGTCATCAACTGATTGGAAAAATATTACTACTACCAGCATTTCGTTATGTGCTTTACAAAAACCTCGAATTAATCTAATTAAAACTTATAATTCTATTATATTTCAGCAAATTCTTACTTTAATTTATACGAGCTATAGAGTTAAAACCTAATTAAATTTTTTTCTCATTTTCATTGATGAAGTTCAAGTTCAAACGATATATTGTAAAACTTCGGCAAACATTTACCAAGTTTAGAATATATTAAACAACTAGAGTTGATAGAGAGATATACGAGTACAACGTTTTAAAAATCAATTAATTAACAGAAAAGTCACACAAACGACTTTGGGTTGAAAATGTTTAATTATTATTATTTATTTTTTGTTAAGTAACTATCGTGTTATTATTTCAATAGGTCAACATTTGTTTTTTTTTTATTCCTTGCAAATATATTTTTGCTTTGTAATGCTTAAGTTTGTAAAGTTAATATTTTATATCGAACTTTATTTATATGAGTTATGGAAACCAGCAGCAGGCCTTAGAATTCCGAGAATAGCACTTGAAAATAAACTCTCGAAATTGTATTTTCATACCATAAAATTTTTTAATATTATATTCTCTTCTATCGTGAATAATTTTTCCCTCGAAATTTTTCCCTTTTCCCTAAAATTGCAACCATGAAAAAATTCCCCGTGAATGCTTTCATGCTAAAATTAAATTCCCCCTATCGTGAATGATTTTTTCACGCAAGTTTTTTCACTTTTCCCTTTAATTTATTCACTTAGTTTGGGGAATAGAGTAGACAATTTAAGTATTTTCTATTATAATTCGAATATTAGAGTTTACAAATTTTATTTTAGGGTTAAGATCTGTTAATAAGACACAAACTGATATTTTTGCAACAAAGCATTTGCCTGCGTCTTTGTAAACCTTATTGCTTCAATTCTAAACATTAAGAAAATTTTTAATTTGTTTGGTTCAGTTTCCAAAATGTATCCAAATTATTTCCCTTGTAAATATTTAGCCAAACAAAATTTTTTTAAATTATTACATATATATAAATTTTTCAACACAAATTATTTTGGCTTTTCATGTTGTTTTCACGTTCTTCTCTTTTTTTACATTCACTGAGAACTGATAGCGGGTATAATTTCTCACAGGAGATTCACAATTCACCATTTTTCCCTTCGAGTGGAATAAAAATTTGACGTGAACAAAAATACCAATTGTTATTCACGATAGGCGCGATTAATAATGCCTAATTTGAATATTCAAATTTCTCCATACTCAACTTAATTTGTATTCTTAAATTCGTAACCAGTTCATTTGTAAATATTATTTCCACGTGTTTAATACATTTTAATTAAACTTTCATCTCATGTGTGTTTTTTTTCCTTCCTGTTTGTCTTTCACCAGCAAACTAGAGCATTAGGTTAAAGATGTTAAATTTACTTGTATAAACTTGCAATGCCAGACAAGTCAAGTTAAAAAAGTACACCACCCCCACATACAAAAGACTACCTATACAACCAACATGCCGACAGCCCCCATTGGGATAAAAACCCCATTTCTTTTTATTAATAAATGCATTTGAAATGTGTACGTGTATGTGTGTATCTACAATATTATCTTCCGTTTGCTACGTCTTGTTATTTTATGCAGACAAATGCGGTTTTTAACCTTGAACATTAAGAGAAGAGATAGAGGATATCGTATTTGCTGGCAAAAGTTTCAAGCACAAGTAAATAGAGCATTCATTGCATTCTGCTACGATTTCATGCCGTTCAACTTTTGTCTATAGATTTTATTATAAAACAAAAACAGCGAGACTTTTTATATATATTTATCGTACTATGTCGGTGTATCTATATGTACATATTTAATAAAAATAAATTAAGTGCTGCCACATGAATTGAAATTTAAAATACCAGACAATTTACGTTCAATTTTTTTTCAACATTTTATAGAAAACATTTAGAAATATTAATTTCCAATATTTTTTTTTTTGCAATATATGACATGCGAATTTTTGTTTTTCAGTTTTCAAAATTTCCTAAAAATTTCGATTAGATTTTTATAAAATTGATGGTAAATATTTTCTATGTTTCTGAATATGAGAATATAAACATTTTTACCGTAAATTTTCCTAAATTTTCTGCAGTTTGCCCTAGGAATATTTAAAAAAAAATTTTGTAGTAAATTTATAAAAATTTTCCATAATAAATTTTTAAAAATGTTGCATAGTAAATTTTTTCCCAGTAAATCTTCAAAAATGTTCTATAGTAATTATTTTTTTTTTATTTTCCATTATAAATTTTTAAAAATTTTCCATAGTAAATGTTAAAAAATTTTCCAAAGCAAATTTCAAAAAATTTTCCATAATAAATTTTTAAAAATTTTCCATAGTAAATTTTAAAAATAATTTCTATTTTAAATTTTAAAAAATTTCCCGTAGTACATTAAAAAAAATTTGCCATAGTAAATTTTAAAATATTTCTCATAGTAAATTTAAAAAAATTTTCCAATAGTATATTTTAAAAAATTGCCCATAGTAAATTTTAAAAAGTTTCTCATAGTAAATTTTAAAAAATTTCCCATAGTAAATTTTAAAAAATTTCCCATAGTAAATTCTAAAACATTTCTCATAGTAAATTTTAAAAAATTTTTCATAGTAAATTTTAAAAATAATTTCTATATTAAATTTTAAAAAATTCCCATAGTAAATTTTAAAAATAATTCCTATAGTAAATTTTAAAAAATTTCCCATAGTAAATTTTAAGAAATTTCCCATAGTAAATTTTAAAAAATTTCTCACAGTAAATTTAAAAAAAATTTCCCATAGTGAATTTTCAAAAAAAATTTTCATAGTAAATTTGAAAAAATTTAATTTTCGGAAGTTTCCATAACAAACGTTCGAAACTTACATTTGCAACAATTTTAATTTACTGTAGTAAATTTTTGATTAAATTCTCGCATATTAAATTAACAAAATTTTCAAATATTAGATATACAAAACATTTGCTAGCAAAGTTTTTATGGTATATTAAAAAAAAATCCTATATTAAGCTTTGAAAAATTTTCTATAGTAAATTGTAGAAAATTAAATTCCCAAAATATTCCAGAATAAATTTTTTTTAAATTTTCCATGGTAAAGTTTTTAAAAATTTCCAGTCATAATAAACGGTGGAAAATTACTATTACAAAAATTTAAATTCACTAGGGTAACTTTTAAACTAAATTCTCAAATATTAGATTTGCAAAATTTTCGAATATTACATTTACAAAACATTTGATAGTAAATTTTCGAATATTAACCCCCTTATTATTAAAACTTATGAGAGGCTTATAAGAGTGCAATAGAGCAAATTTCATATGAAATTTTGTTTTATTGCGCTGTTATTAGACTCTCATAATTTTTATGAATAAGGGGGTAAATTTTTAAAATTTTCTATAGTAATTTGTTGAAAACTTCCATTTGGAAACGGAACTTATTGTTTTCATTGGAATACATTTTGTAAACAAAATACAGGATTTTCTGAATATTACAACCTTAATTTATAAAAAAAAATTCTGATTGATAACATGTTAATAAAGAAAATTTTCATACAAAAAAATTTTGTATAAGACTTTTATGAACATTGATTTTTATAACTTAAGCTGTAAAAATCCAATTTAATAAAATTTATATGTAAAATGAAGACCTATAAATACTTCGATTAGATTTTGAAAATTTGCTTCAAGAAAGTTTGACTACATTTAAAGAAAAAAACAAGTTTATATGGAAGCGTGTGAATCTTTTAGCATACTAATACATTCATATATATTTACATACACACATGTATATATTTCTGTTTACAAGGCACAGAAAATAATTATAATGTTTAGGGGGTTTTCTTAAACAGAAGTTTTCGGTAACCCACCTCGTAATATTCGCTTTTTTTGTAATTTTTGTTCTTCTTCAGAGAAAGTAACAATTTTTCTACTATACAATATTATACAATACAGATGTCAAGTTTAATATCATAACATTTCTATACTCCAAATAATTTAAATGTTTATTTTATTTGCATAAATAAAGAATGATTATGCATTTGATTTTTATGTCCGGTTCTTAGTGAGAGAAGTTGTATTTTGCATTAAATGTAGAGAGAATATTTGGTTCAAGTAAAGGCTCTGCTTTGTGTGGGTAACCAAAAGTCAGGGATGGAATGTTTAGTATTATTGTGTTTTTTTAATACTATGCGTTTGAAGAAACTAGTAAAAATCCCACGGCTGTGCTTCCGTATGGATTTCGCTATATTTCGCTAATGTTTTGTACATATTTCCCCTTATTCTGTTTGTCAACGTCAACGTCACGTCAAGACAATATCAAAAATAAGACACTTACATACCCTTTCTGTGCTACTTCTGACAGTCTCTTACTACTCTCTATGTCGTTTAATACAGCAAAAAGTTGTGAGAAATTGACAATTGCTGAAGGAAATGAGTATAGAAGAGTTCTAACTTTCATATTGTCTTGACGTGACGTTGACAAATAGAATAGGGGGGATTATGTTTCTAGGATTCTATTTATTAAATTGGTATATACGAGGTCTGATCAAAAAATAACTGTTATTTTCAAATTACGTGAGTTACGTATGTTCGATTATCGCACTTTTTTTTCTGTTATGTTGGTACACATGTCTGTTATATAATATCAGCTGGTAATATCAGCCATTTTGGATTGTCAGCAGTGTTGTCAGATTAGGGATTTCTCCTTAGAATTAGGGTTTTTTTTCTATTTACGGGCAGATTTAGGGGGAAATTTGGGGGTAAGAAAATTTTATTTAGGGGATTTTTAGGGGATTTTCGAATTTATAGTTTGGTACATAATTTAACAACTGAGCATGTCGAAGATATTGTATCGAAATGACGATTTAGAAAGTAAACTCGCAAATACACACATTAAAACATTTTTCTCGTTAAATCAATTTTGTTGGTTTTCCTTGAACTGCAAAATATAAATTTTAAATCTTTACAATTTATTACCAATATGCCAAAAAAGGATAACATATATAAACAAAAATATAAAAAGGAGTGGGAAGCAGATCAGCACTTTAAAGGTATTGTATTTTTAAATAAAATTTTAAACACAATAAATGCAAAATTAAATTTCAGATTGGTTAGCCCCTGTCCAGGGAGGCACAAAGACTACAAACCTTTATGCAAATATTGTAAAAGCATTATGGTGGCTAACAGGAGACCTGATTGCACAACAAAATACGAAAAAACATATTGGATTTGCATCCCAAACAAAAGAAGTACATGTACCCGTAACAAACTTCCTCAAGCCGTCTCTTACAAAAGAAAGAAAGATTGCAGATATATATTTTTGGGGCTTTTTATAAAAAAAAATAAAATAAAAATTTGGGCGTTTTCGCGTAAGAATGATAGTACCTCAATTCAAATTTAATAGAGATAAGAATGATGAAACCAAATTACTACTTAAACTTTTCTGCTTTAGGGGTTTTTTTAAGCAAAAGTGTAGAATCTGGGTGGTTCCTAAATTTTTTTGGGGGGAAGAAAAAAAATTATCTGACAACACTGATTGTCAATTTGTTTTTGACAGATAAAAAGGTTAGTCGTGTTTTGGTGTGCTCTTCGATTTTTTACTATTCGAAAAAATGGATCAAGAAAAGTTTCGTGTAAAATATGAAATTAAATGCGCAAGGACATTTGAAATGTTGACTGTGGCGTTTGGCGAGTCTACTATGAGCAGAACACCAGTTCAATTGTGGTCTAACCGGTTTAAGGAAGGCCGAGAATATGTCAATGACGATGCTCGTCATGGTCGCCCGAACACGTCAACATCCGATGAAAACATTGAAGCAGTGAAGAAAATGATTTTGGATAATCGTCGAATCACTATCAGAGAGGTTGCTGATGATGTTGGCATATCGTTCGGCTCATGCCAAGCAAGTTTTACGGATGTTTTAGGCATAAAACATGCGGCAGCGAAGATTGTTCCAAATTTTTGCTAAATTTTGAGCAAAAACAACGTCGCATGGACATCGCTCAGGAGCTGTTGAACATCGTCAACGACGATCCAGATTTCCTCAAAAAGGTCAGAACTGGTGACGAATCATGGGTGTATGGCTACGACATTGAAACCAAAATCCAATCATCCCAATGGAATCGTCCTGAAGAGCCAAGACCAAGAAAAAGCACGTCAAATTCGGTCAAATGTGAAGGTTTTGCTCACTCTTTTCTTCGACTGCAATGGCGTGGTGCATCATGAATTCTTGCCACAAGGTCGTACGGTCAATAAGGAATACTACCTTGAAGTTATGCGCCGTTTGCGCGAAGCACAGAATTGTGGAAAAAACAATCATGGCTTTTGCACAATGAGAACGCACCAGCTCACACATCGATGCTTGTGTGCGACTTTTTGGCCAAAAACAACTCCGTTATCATGGCTCAACCACCGTATTCACCGGACTCGGCCCCCGCTGACTTTTTCCTCTTCCCAAAGCTAAAGACACCCATGAAAGGAAAGCGTTTTGCTACGAGTGAGGAAATAAAAGAAAAGTCGAAACAGGAGTTGTTGGCGATACCAAAAAGCGCGTTTCAGAAGTGTTTGGAGGATTGGAAAAAACGCTGGCATAAGTGTATTAGATCTGAGGGGGATTACTTTGAAGGGGACAAGATAGTTATTGATGAATAAATAAATACTTTTTGAAAAAATTGAAAATAACGATTATTTTTTGATCAGACCTCGTATACTTTATGGAGTCATAGAATAGTGAATTCTTTTCTGGAGGGTATAAAAAATGGAGCTTCAGTGTGAAATGAAACATTTTATTCTTCTATTTAACCAAGAAAATACAGTTCAACACCAATTAAAAAGCTTTATTTTCCAGCCCTGTTAAACAAAGTCTTTCCGTTACTTGCTTGCACTTTTGTGTGCAAGCAATTGTGTTAAGAGCAAATGAAAAGTGTTATACAAAATTTCTTTGAAACTTTCTCACTTACACATGCTCACATGTATAAGAGGGTGAGGTTATAGTAGGTTAAGGTGATACTCCCCACTTTTACATAATATACTCGTTAATACTTGTCAATAAACATTTTCGAAAATATGCATTCGTATGCATGGGAAACACTTGATATACTAAAATTTGAAAATGCTTCTATGATGGAGATTTTTCTTGTGAAATTTGTAGGGTGGCTTAACCTAAAAGAACACATTTTTCAAAGTTGAGTGAATTTAATTGTATTTTTGTTTTAATTCCTTTCCAAGGTCAAGTTTATGCAAATATTTGTAATGCATATACAATTGTTATATAAATTATATGAAGTAAAAGTTCAATTTGATTAAAATAGTATTGCAGAGCTTTTGCTTATGAAAAGATTTAATATCGAGGATGGGTGATAGTGTTGAATTGGTATATATTTAATTGCTATAGAAAATTTTAGGAGCATTTTCTCCAAAATTTAATTTTTAAACAATTTTATTTAAAATCTTTCAAATATTTAATGTCAACAATTTGTATTAAGAAATTTAAATTCGATACTCTTTTACAATAAATTTCCATAACTCTATTTGTAAAATATTCAGCTTAACAAAATTATTTAATGTTTTATTTAATAATTCAGTATTTTGTAAGGTTTAAAAATTCTTTTATTTTTTATGTTGTTATTTTTCGTTTATTTTAATTTATTATTCTTTATTTTCATTTTTAATTTTCTTTATATTTTTTACCCTTATTTATTTTTATTTAATTTTTTATTTTTATTTAATTTTCTTTTTTTCCATTTTTATTTAGTTTTTTTTTTACTATTTAATTTTTTTATGTTGTATTTTTTATTTTTATTTTTTATTTTATTATTTGGTATCTTTTTATTTTTATTTTATTATTTGGTATCTTTTTATTTTTATCTTTATTTTTATTTATTTTTTATTTTTATTTAATTTTTTTATTTTTACGTACTTTTTTTATTTCTATTTATTTTTTTTTTTTATTTTTATTTAATTTTTTTTATTTATTTAATTTTTTTTATTTTATATCTGTTTTAATTTTTTTATTATGTATCTTTTTTATTTTTTATCTTTGGTTATTTATTTTTTTAATTATTTATTTCACTTTATCTTATTTATTTACTTTATTTTTATTTATTTATTTTTTATTTATTTATTTTCTTTCTATTTATTTATTTTTTATTTATTTATTTTCTTTTTATTTATATATTTATTCCTTTTTTATTTATTTTATCCTTTTTTATTTATATATTTATTTTTTGTTAATTTTGTATTTATTTTTGATTTATTCCATTAACTTATTTTTAAATTTATTTATTTTTAAATTTAGTTATTTTTAAATTAATTTATTCTTAAATTTATTTATTCTTAAATTTATTTATTTTTAAATTTCTTTATTTTTAAATTTATTTATTTTTAAATTTATTTATTTTTAGATTTATTTATTTTTAGATTTATTTATTTTTAAATTTACTTATTTTTAAATTAATTTATTTTTAGATTTATTTATTTATTTTTAAATTTAGTCATTTTTAAATTTATTTATTTTTAGATTTATTGATTTACTTATTTTTAAATTTATTTATTTTTAAATTTATTTATTTTTAAATTTACTTATTTTTAAATTTATTTATTTTTAGATTTATTTATTTTTACTTATTTTTAAATTTATTTATTTTTAAATTTACTTATTTTTAAATTTATTTATTTCTAGATCTATTTATTTTTAAATTTATTTATTTTTAAATTTATTTGTTTTAAATTTATTTACTTTTAAATTTACTTATTTTTAAATTTATTTATTTTTAAATTTAGTTATTTTTAAATTTAGTTATTTTTAAATTTATTTATTCTTAAATTTATTTATTCTTAAATTTATTTCTTTTTAAAATTAGTTACTTTTAAATTTATTTATTTTTAAATTATTTAATTTTAAATTTATTTGTTTTAAATTTATTTATTTTTAGATTAAGTTATTTATTTTTAGATTAATTTATTTATTTAATTTTAAATTTATTTATTTTTAAATTTATTTGTTTTAAATTTATTTACTTTTAAAAATAATTATTTTTAAATTTATTTATTTTTAAATTTACTTATTTTTAAATTTATTTATTTTTAAATTTATTTATTTTTAAATTTATTTATTTTTAAATTTATTTAATTTTAAATTTATTTGTTTGAAAATTTATTTATTTTTAAATTTATTTATTTTCAACTTTTTTTTATTTATTTTTATATATGTTTTTAATCATATTATTATTTTGAAACGTTGTTTAAAAATTGGATAACTCTCTCATTCCATTGGAAAGAAGATTCGATTGAATATTTCAAGTAATCTTTATAATGTATCAATTTATGATATAAATACCTGGAATTTTTTAATTTCGCTTACCTGAAATAGAAAAATTAAATATGTTAGTAAACATATAAATTAAAACAAATAATATTAAAACATTTCTTCAATTGTTATATGGAAGCCCCCGTTTACATGTGACTATATTTTATTAGCGTTGCATTCGTTGCACATTTCGGCCACTATCAAAAATTATATTTTCGTGCAGATACAGACAAAATGTTGTGGTTTATTGTGCCACACTGCTACACTTTTTGAAGAACATACACAAGCGGCAGCACCAGCAAATACGTTTAAAACCTACAATTTTACACAACTTCATTATCGTCTTTAACTTGCATTTCTTGGTATGGTACAATTGTTTTTTGGGGGGATAGATATGCTGCTCTTCGACAACACAAAATTTTGAAGTATTCATCTGTTTTCAGCTGCAACATATGTAGACTATAATGAGTACAATGGACAAATATATACATATAGAGGCAACATAAAGGAACACTTAATGCATGCAACAGCAGACACACGTTATGGTAAAGCGAGAACGAAATTCAAAATTGCAGGCAGTTGCAACTGCATGTTCGAGTGTGTTTTCTGTGGTTTCTGCTTTGTTAACATAATTCTTCTCTACAGGAATGTATACGGAAAAGAGAGATGTTTTAATGGAAATTTTCTTGGGGTGTTTCTTTACTAAAAAAAAAATTTTTTTTGAACTTTAATAATGCAAATATTTAAGAACTATAACCAATAAAATTGCAAGTGTCATGAACTTTTCAATTTGATGGCACCAATAGAAATATACTTACATATATAAAATTAATACATATTTTTAAATTGTCTATGGTTATATGAATTGTTAGCATTCTATTAAATTTTTTTTAAATAAACATTTTTAATTTTAATTCGCAATATTTTCTGAAGACCAGAAATTTTCTAATTACCCCGGTTGGACAATTAATAACTAAAAATGCCCAATGAGAATAAAATGCCCACAAAATCTCTTTTTCTACATTTTTGAATGTCATGAATAAATTTCCCCTCAAAATTTTTTCCCTTTTTCCTAAAATTGCAATCATGAAAAAATTTCCCGTAAATGATTTTACGCTAAAATTAAATTTCCCTTATCGGGAATGATTTTATTCCCGCGAGTTTTTTCACTTTTCCCTTCAATTTATTCACTTAGTTTTTGGTGGGGAATAGAGTAGAAAATCTAAGTATTTTCTATTATAATTCGAATATTAGAGTTTTCAAATTTTATTTTAGCGGCAAGATCCGTTAATACGACACAAACTGATATTTTTTTGCAACAAATTATTTGCCTGCGTCTTTGTAAAACTTGTTGCTCCAATTCTAAAGATTTTGAATATTTTTAATTTGTTTTGTCCAGTTTCCAAAATGCATCCAAATCATTTAACTATTAAATATTTAGCCATACTTTTTAATTTTTTTTTTAATTATTGCATAACAATAAATTTTTCAACACAAATTCTTAGATTTTTCATACTGTTTTCGGCTTCTGCTCTTTCTTTGCATTCACTTGAGAACTGATAGCGGGAATAATTTCTCACGGGATATTCACCATACCATATTTCCCTTCGAGTGGAATAAAAATTTCATGTGAACAAAAATTCCCCTTGTTATTCACGATAGGGGTGATAAATTTCTATTAATTTATATGAATTTTAATGTTGAAAAATTTCAATATAAGCGCAATATAAATTAGTTAAAACTTAGTGCTAAGGAAACGTAGTCTTTTTCATTGAATTACGTTTTTTTTTCACGTGTTTATAAATATTGTTGCTAACGAATGTTGCTAAGCTTACATATTCACCACTGTGGTTTGAGGCCAGTACAAAAAGCTTTGTTGGTGATCTTTTAGCAAAGTGTACTCTTAAGGTGTTGACTTTTAAACTAATTTAAGTTGGTATGTTGCCTACAAATGTAAATATATATTTGATATAGTAGAATTATTATTATTATTATTATTTCAAGTCTATTATAATTAAAATTACAATAAACAAAAAGAAGTGAAGGCACTAGCAACTAATGGCTATCGGCCCTAGAATATTTTACACCTTTCACACTGATTTGAATATTATAAATATTATATGAGTTGTCTTATAGTAAATAAAACTGTTCCTACTCTCTATTTTGTAACTAATTAATGTTGATTTCTTTTCTAAAAAGAATGCTACATATTTTGCACTTTTCAATAAATAATGGCAATATTATGGCATTTGGAAATAGTGAATTTATAACAAATGAATGTATCATCTCTTGCGAAATATTATTTTTTTATTTTAAAAATGCGCTCAATTGTAATTTTTAAGGAAAACGGTAATAAAATGTAAAATTTTTTTTTTAGAAAAGAAATCACCATAAATGAAAATTGTCTACGGAGTTAAAACATAAAAAATATGTACCATGAAAAATAATACATATAAAAATCATATCGAGTTCATTTGTTTACATCAGTAGCATGTCTTTCTACCTTTGGTGCCTGTCCAGACTGGCCATTTGTGTTGCTGCAATTCTTTAGTTTATTGGTGAGAGAGATGAGAAAATTGGTGAGAGCTAGTTAGATGCATGTGCTCTGCAATTCTATTTTGCTTTGAACTGCACACCATTTTATTTAATTTATTTTTTCAATTGAGTTTGAGTTCATTTTTAATAAAAAAATAAAAACGCAGTAATATCTATTTTATTTTTTCAATATTAAACATTGATATTTTTTTTTGATATTAAATTAACAATTAAAATCGTATTAAATTAGCAATATTAATAAGATATATAACTGATGTGACTCGATATCGTTCTGTAGTACAAATACATATGAAACATAAACAAAATTTTAAAATTTCTTAAAATAAATGCTTTTTTATGATTATGACCTATAAATATAGTATATAAAATACATCAAACTTTTCAATTTTTTTTATAGCCTGGCTGAAGATACTAAAAAAATTCAATTTATAAAATAAGTATCTAACTTTAGAGTGCATTTGGACTGAACAATGTACCCTGTTGAGATGGTGTAGCTGCCTTGAAGTCAGTACTATTTTGTTCTGCTCATATGATGAGTACAAAAATTATTCTAAATGTGCCACTCTTATTAAAAAATTTTATTTTAAGAAATATTCTTAAAATAATAAGTAATTTGTGAATTGCAGATTTGAACCTAAGCCTGTCTAATCATGTTTAACTTAGTAAATCACTTTTCACATATGTACATCAGGTCTACTTGATCAGGTTTTCTTAAATTTTCTTTTGAACCTGCATTTACGTTCACACGCGAAACGTCATATCAAGTTTCTTTTCAATGCTGAACATTCATTTAATATATTACGGATGATAAAAAAATAAAATATAAAAACTGTCAAGTCTGTACCATCATTTTCATGCTCTTCGCCGTTCTCTCCGAAAAGATCAAGACTTGACGAGTCAAACCTGATGTGTGTGAAAAGTGTAGTTATTTCGCGTCAAACAATTCCCCGGCTAGATTAAATTCAAACTTGAATATAGATGATGAAAGTGTAGCGGCCTTCGAAAACAGCTGTTCTGCTCTCCTATGTAAGTTGGATAATTAAAGAAGATGTTGACTTTCCCTTCTGCATTACAATATTTAATGTGTGTGAAGATAAATATGCCGATTTAAATATGTTTGACGTAAGAGCTTACGTCGTGGCATATTTAACTGAAAGTTAAATATGTTTTTAAGTACCATCACTGTCATATTTAACTATACGTCATATATTTTTAACATCATATTAGATTTTCGGACCTACGCTACCCGAAAAACCATCACCTATTTCTTAATTATATTTGTGAAATTTTTTATTAAAATATAAAAATCGACTAAGTGATTTTTTCACTCATCTTGGATAGATTTTGGCCATTTCTGGCCAAATCCTTATTTATCACTCATATTCAAATTATTTCGTTTTTAGCTAGGGACCTACGCTACCCGAAAAACCATCCCCTATTTCTCAATTGTATTTGAGAAATTTTTTATTAAAATATCAAAATCGACTAAGTGATTTTTTTCACTCATCTTGGATAAGTGAAAGGATTTGGCCAGAAATGGCCAACATCTATCCAAGATCGCTGAAAAAATCACTAAATCGATTTTTATATTTTAATAAAAAATTTCAGAAATACAATTGAGAAATAGGCAATGGTGTTTCGGGTAGCGTAGGTCCGAAAATCTAATATGATCTTAAAAATATATGACGTATAGTTAAATATGTCAGTGATGGCACTTAAAAACATATTTAACTTTGAGTTAAATATGTCACGACGTAAGAACTTACGTCAAACATATTTACATCGGCGTATTTATCTTCACACACATCAATATTTATCATATCTTTAATACAAATTTAACTTAATTGCATTTAATAGTAGACCATTAATATTAATTGGGTAAAACATAATTTTCTTATTTTATATTAAAAATTATTAAAATAACTAAAACACGCGCTTTCAATAACTGGGAATTTACAAATAAATACATTAACAAATATGCCATAATATATTTTTATGGCGGAATATTATAGATGAAATAAACATAAAAATATTAATGCTTTTTATATTATTTAATAAACGGAATTTCCAAGAAGTCAACAATTTTAAGCTTCTAAGTTTAACCAAATAAGTAGAGGCGCTCAATATTATTAACTCATATTATTATTGGCTTTCTTATGGGGTTTATTATTTAGAATCTAAAAGGCACGCACGTGCCTTGAACAATAATCGAACAATAGACAAA
Source organism: Linnaemya tessellans (assembly GCA_951800035.1). Taxonomy (NCBI): domain Eukaryota; kingdom Metazoa; phylum Arthropoda; class Insecta; order Diptera; family Tachinidae; genus Linnaemya; species Linnaemya tessellans. Next base: position 14,817,981 of record OX637533.1, on the reverse strand, counting down.
GTAAAACTTTGTATCAAAAAAAAAGGAAAAAAACCTAATGATTTTTTTTTATATTTAATCAATGTATTAACGCTTAAAAAGCTTTCAACTTAACAACAAATTATACACAAGTTTTCGCACAGTTTGTAATCTATTATGAGCATGTGCGAAAGCTGTTTGAGAAAATAAATTCAAAAATTTACTCACACTCGTTAAAAATGAATGAAAAAAAAACGAAACACCATCATATGGAGGCAGAGAAATTATGCAATAATTTTTTTTTTTTTTACCAAAACTAAAACGTTTATCGTACAACGACCGCTCGCTCAAACGTCCACCAAAAGCCCTCGAGTTTAAATGTCTTTTATTGAAAATCAAAATAAAAAAAAGCTATTGAACATTAAACTAAAAAATAAACCACTAGCATGCACATAAAAGAAAAAAACCAAATACAAAGACATAAAAAATTGTTTTAACATCAAGGTCGGCCAGTCAAAAATTTGTTAAGTATGTTGCACAGTGGGTTTTAGCTTATTAGCATTTAGACAAAAAGAAAACAACAAAAAACAAAGCGTTAATGACCTATTTAACACTAAAGAAAAAATTAATTAAACACATTTCAAATTTTCCAAATTATGCTTTATAAAAGTATATTAAAACATATATAACAATGATTTTTCAAGATTTAGACAGGTAAATGTATATATCGTCACCTAAAATACAAAAGGCCATAAGTAAAATTTTTAGCATTTTACAGGAAACATTAAAAACCTATAAAATTATTAAAGATATTTAATTCCTAGGCTCTAAATGTTGGAACTTAAAGCTAGAAACTATATGAGGATTTGATTTTAATAAACAAAAATTTTAAACAAGACCGAACGTTATCTTCGACCGGGTCGAACCTTAAATACCCTTCAAATGTTTAGTAAATAAAAAATCTATTTCATAGGGGTCACTCTTGGCGGCGCCGGTGGGGCAGACATCTCATATTTGCCATGAAACACTAAAAATCCACTTTTTGAGGTTAAGTGAAAAAAAATGTTATAGGGTCTACTAATGTTCCCTTCCTTCCTTCCTTTCATCGTTCCAGCGCGGTGCATTTATTAGCACGGCCTAAGTGCCGGTCCAAGAAGAGAATAAACAAGAAAGAACGTTATATTCGACCGAGTCGAATCTTAAATACCGTTAAAATGTTTGGTAAATAAAAACGTTATTTTGTAGGGGTCACTGCGGGAGGGGTCGTTAGCAAGACATCTCACCTTAGCCATAAAAACATAAAAAATAAATTTTTGGTGTTGTTCAGTGAAAAAAACATTTTTTTTATATGGTCATTTAGGGGTCAAAGGTAGGGCGGAGGGTAGGGCAGAGAGAGATCAAAAAAACTTTAAAATTTAATTTTTAAAGAATGAGAGACTTAAATTATACTATTTGTTAAATATTTACACTATTTTTCCATTTAATATGTTACTTCAACGCCCACTAAAGGGGGCGGAGTACAAAAACTTATATTTCTGATTTTCTGGTTCAACGCTTTGGACCTTCTTTGATATAAAAATATAACATTTGCTTAACAAAATTACAACAAAAAAACTAATTTCAAAATTGTGTTGTTTTTTAGAAGTTAGTTTAGTACTTCTTAGGGGAACTTTTTTCCCTCTGGTCCGATTCAGCCCATTTACGAATTGGAATTGTGCTATCCTTCAAAATATTTTTGTAGAAAATTTCAAGGGTCCGGCTCATTTCGTTTGGACTGATTTCCACAATCAATCACTGATCAAGAATATTTATGTGGCCTTAGAGGGATATTTTCCACTCTCATCCTGCTGGAGACGCGTTGATGCTGCACTATTCGAATTAGCTCAGGACAGGTGGTTCAGAGAATTCACTTGCGACATATCAAGGGTTTTATGGCCCCGCCTAGACACTAAGAGGATAAAGGACCTTTTGAATTTCGCAAGAGGTCATCTACGCAGTAGTGGCCACACTTACTTTTCACTGCACCTTTGGGGTTCATGCCAGGCGAATGGGTCTCCCTTATAATGACTACTGCCCAGTTGCAATGACGAGGAGGATGAGGAAAGCATTACACACTTCTCCTACCTCTGTCCCGCTCTGGAGGAGCTGCGCCTACAGTCTCTGGGCAGAACACGTTTTAGAGACATATCGGGTATAGATCTGAAAAGCCTGAGTCTCTTTATTAGGAGCAGCGGCTGGTTCGGCCATTCATCTTCATACTACCCTTCCTACCTAAACTTTGACTATACCTTCCACCTTCTTCACCTCTCTCACCTATACACGTTCGTTTCCTATACAGGTAGCACAAAGGGATCGAATTAACTTGGGTGCACCAAGTGGGGTGGACTCTACTTTTCCTTTCACCAGCAACCTGTTAACCTAATCTAACTAACCTAGAGGGATATTTCACTGCAATTCTTTTTTGGAGGTTATAAAAATAGGCGATGTATTTTATCAATCATGCTCTAGCTGAAGTAACAAACGGTTGAGATATAAAGCCGAAGAACCTGGGTTCAGTCCCCCACTAAGTCATGTTATCGAATTTTCTTAATCTGTTCTTCGTGTTATTGAATTAAATTCTCCCATAATATCCATTATTTTTTATAGTACCGACACAATGCCTCAATCAGGGTCAGCCTCCGAGTGCAAATTAAAAATAAAACTTTACGCATTTCAAATTTGAGGTGATCTGCCATCCATAAAAATTAGATGAATTTATAAAATTCGGGAGCTTCGTACATTCGTACATGACGCTGCTCTTGCATGCCACAGCACATCAACAACCGCTGAAAATTATGATAAAGGGTGCTGTTGGCTGAAGTAGTAGAACACGAGACTATGAAGCGGAGGATTCTGAGTTCAATCCCGCGCTGAGTGATGAAATATTGTGTTGAATTCTTCTGATCAGCATTAGGGCATGGTTGTGTTAGTTGTTGCCAGACTGTTTTCAATGATGAAGGCATAGTCACTGGTCACTGAACATAATTGGCAGCGACTGACACTATCATGTGCTGAAGAGCAGAGACCCTGTACCAAAACAATCAAATAGTTACGAAAAATTCTCTATCTTCCGTTTTTACATTCCTTTCTAGTTCCGGCGCAATCCACGGCATCTCCTGAGTGCTGGTCCGAGTTAAAAAAAATTTTTTTTTAGGGAGAATTGTAGAAACAGTTGGCCTATCGATTGGCTCACACAGTCTTTTTTTCAAATGTTGGGCATAAACCTTTCTGAATTTTTGCCAAACAACATTTCTAAGTTTTTGGTGTTACTCTCTAATGCGATGCGATCCTTTTTATGTCCTGCGATCCTTTTATGTCCTTTTAGAAAGGAACTGGGGAGTCATTGTGTAACGAGATGCGAAAAGAATTGCTTTATATATATATATATATATACATATATATATAGATAAAATACTGAGTATTTAATCCACTAGCCTTAAGAAGACTTCATATTGATTGGCAAAAAAAAAAAAAAAAAAAAACCCGCTTGGAACTGAAAATCAATGATGATCTCAGCAATTAGTTTCATGCTCTAGTCGATCGCGAGACGAAACGCCAACTTGGAAACAACAAATTAATTGCCTTGCACATAACAAATATGGCAAATTTTATTGTTTATTAACAAATAACTTTTCTTATTTGTTTAGTATGTTTTTTTCTAATTAATATTTGTTTTCCTTAACAATTGTATTGTTTGTGACATGTAAAACGAAAGATAAATAAATGAATATTTTGTTCCTGCCATCTCGTGTTTTTAACTATTATATTAACAAATATTTGTTAAACGAGATTGTATCTGTTTAATTAACTCGAAATTTACATGAGTTTATTGTTTTTTTACGCCTTTTAAATAACCAAGATTTCAAAATGAATTGTATCTATGATGTGGTTTTGCGAAATAATTGCAACATAATATTATAATTACAAAATTATACACTTAAAATATTTCAAAAAAGAAAAAAAAACAGACTTTAAAGAAAAACAAATAAAACAAATTTAGTAAAAAAACATTAAATATTGTTTAGCGCTCTAACTTTATCATCATAAAAACAAAAGAAACGAAAACAATTAAAAACAACAAAAAAGAAAATGATTCAATAACCAGTAAAACCATTTTGATCAAAATGTCTTTAGGAACAGGCAACAACAATTTCAACAGTTTTCCTCTGCGAAATTTTTAAAAGGGCTTAACAAATTTTAAATAAATCCATGTTAAAGCATTAAATAACTTTGAACTCAATCGTTGTAAGACTGTGACTGAAAACATGCAGAAGAAGGAAATACTACAACAAAAAAACTACTAAAACTTTTAATGCCTGAGAAAAACTGTATCAAGTGCATAAATAGCTGGTGATGCCGCTAAAGTTTAAATCTCATAAAAATCCTACTGACACAAACACACTCACACACATACACACACACACACACACACTCACACACAGAGTTAGCCAGCAAGTCTGTCATTAAACAAGTGACTGGGCAAACGGTTGCCATAGCGATTTCTTTAGTCAAGTCGCATTGCTGATGGTGTTGCTGTTTGGATGTTGATGTTCCAGCCGATGTTTGTTTTACCAGCGCAATAACGAAATTTAAGTCTAGTTTTTTTTTCTTTTTTTTTTAATAGGTTAATATCGCAACAAGAGCTTGGCCGTTTATCATTTACTTTGCTTTAGTTTAAGCTTAAACAGCTTAAAGTACAAAATTTACAGTTTTTGTTTCGTGCCGTAATTGGAGTTGCAACGAGGGTAATTCTAAAAATATATAAAATATAGTTCTGTTTTTTTTATAATTTCATTTTATTTTTTATTTTATTTTTTCGTTATATTTTTAGATTTTCTTTTATTGTTTTTACTTTTAGATTGTTTTTCATTCTTTTATTTTTAGACTTTAGTTTATTTTATTATTTTTACATTTTATTTTACATATTTTATATTTTTAAATTTTATTTAATTTTTTTATTTTATTTCATTTTTTTTATATATTCTGTTATTTTTATTTTTTTTTATTTTTATATTTTATGTTGTTTTTCTATTTTTATATTCTATTTTTTATTTTATTTAATTATTTATTTATTTTTTTTTTTTTTTGCTTTTATATTTTATTTTCTTTTTTATTTTTTATTTTTATTTTTTATTTTTATATTTTATTTTATTTTTATATCTTATTTTATTTTTATATTTTATATTATTTTTATATTTTATATTATTTTTTGTTATATTTTTAGGTTTTATTTTATTTTTAATTGTATTTTTAGATTTTATTTTATTTTTTTATTATATTTTTAGATTTTATTTTATTTTTTATTATATTTTTAGATTTTATTTTATTTTTTATTATATTTTATTTTTTATTATATTTTATTTTTTATTATATTTTATTTTTTATTATATTTTATTTTTTATTATATTTTATTTTTTATTATATATTTAGATTTTGTTTTATTTTGTTTTATTTTTTATTAAATTTTTCATTATATTTTTAGATTTTATTTTATTTTTTATTATATTTTTAGATTTTATTTTACTTTTTATTATATTTTTAGATTTTAATTTTTTATTTTGTTATTTTATTTAATTATTATTTTTCATTTATTATATTTTTTATTATATTTTATTTTTTATTCAATTTTTTCATTTTGATATTTCGTTAAATTTTTCGTTCGTATAATTTTGTTATATTTTTTTTATTTCTTATTTTATTTTATTTTGTGATTTAATGCTTTTATTTTATTTTTTTTTATTCAATTCATTTTTAAAACAGGAATTCATACATAATCTTTTTATATTCTACTTTATTTTATTTCATTTTTTTTAATTCATTTATTGTATTTTTTTAATTAATTCGTTTATTCTATTTTTTATTTTCCTTTTTTATTTTATCTTTATTTTGTTTTATTTTATTAATTTTTTTTTGTTTTAATTTTTATTGTTTTCTTTTTTATTTATTATTTATTTATTTACATTTTTTATATTTTTTTTATCTTGTATTATTTTATTATTTTTTTTATCTTGTATTATTTTAATATTTTTTTTTATCTTGCATTATTTTATTATTTATTGTTTTTATGTCTGTATTATTTTTATTTATTTTTTATTTATTTAATTTTTTTTTTTTTTCTTTATTTAATTTTTTTTTTTTATTTTTTCTTTATTTAATTTTTTTTTATTTTTTCTTTATTTAATTTTTTTTTTATTTTTTCTTTATTTAATTTTTTTTTTATTTTTTCTTTATTTAATTTTTTTTTATTTTTTCTTTATTTAATTTTTTTTTATTTTTTTTTTATTTTATTTTTATACAATATTTTTATATTCCATTTTATTTTATTTTTTAATTTTTCAATTAATTTTGGTTTTTTTTTTTTATATATATAATTATTTTTTTACTTAATTATTATTGTTTTTATTACTTAAATAAGTAAAGTTCCACATTCACGCTTGAGTAAAATTGCAATACTCTTTGCATTCTGCAAACGGCTATATAACAATTGAAATTTGAGAACAAATTTCATCGCCCCTAGTTTATTTAATTCCAATACCCACCCTCGTATTGCAATGAAAACGCATGCAGCTGAAGTAAAACATCCAACTAAGCGAACGTTCAGACGAATACTCATGGGTATTTTTAATTCACTTTCGCATGATTTGTACGCATTTGAAAATGGAAAGATGTTCAATCTCGATTGGGCAGCAAGCTTAACAATGGGCAAAATCACTTTTAGTTGTAAACGACTTGATGGCGATTCAATTATTCATTCATACTACAAATAACGAGCTGCTTGTCACGATGCATGTGAATGTACGAATGCGTATGAATATTTAAAAATATTTTGTTTACGATGCTGCTCTTAAGCAAAGAGCTGCAACAATAAAAATATATATTCAAGGTCATGTTATGATTATTTATAAAATAAAAATAAACAAATAACGCACCAGCCGCATGCAATAAAAATCAAAGGAGATGAAACAACTCAATGAAATATATAAACTTTTAGATTTTTATGTCAACAAATGAGTTTTTGTACAATCTTTATCTTTGCATATTTTAAGATTGAAATTAAACAGCAAAAATGAAAATTTTGTCGTGTTTTTTTTTTCTTTTTAGTAAAAAGTAAATATCAAAATACTTGAAAGTTGCACTTCAATAGAATAATATTTTGTTTATTTCTATTAAGATAATATTTTATTAGGAAATATTTATTATTTTTTTAAAAACAATTTTTCGCTTATTTGATTGTTTTAGTAATATTTAATTTAAAAGATGCATTATGTTCTCATTTTGCGCAGTTTGTAAGAAAATCCTAACGTAATGGAATTTTCAATAATGGCTAAAGTTTTCGAGTCTTTTGTTGCATTCGATATCGAATACAATTGCAATAAAATTTATGTACAAATTTCGATCAATATCGCATGCCGCAATTCACCCCCCGGCTGTTTGGTTATTGTTATCCGAAATATGTTTATCGTTATGTGGCTTAAGAAATTCTTGATGCCGCAAAATTATGGCCAAGTTTAGACATTTTTAATAAAATCTGCTGGCAGCAGTTTTCGACAAAATTGTGAGCAAATATAAAGTTTTATTTAAAAAAATTTGTTATGCCTGTAAGTAATTTTGAATTTACTGTCGCTTCCACAATGTCTCAAGCTATCGTTCTGAGGCACAAATAACATTTAACAAAAACACATTTTACAATTTTTTATTATTCTTATATTTAAGACAAAAACATTTATAATAAAAATATAAAAAATTGTTAAATGTTATTTAAGCAATAGAGCTGTAGTTTGCGACCTCATGAAAAACAGGCAGTTATTTTTTTATTATTATTCTTACTATTTTTCATAAATTTCTATTCGTCTATTGTCTCAATTAATATATTAATATCAGTGCTTTTTCTTTAACGTTGTTTTTGTCTTAAATATAAGAATAATAAAATATTTAAATATTTTTTTAAATTATGTAGTTAAAGTCTACTGAAGATTAAGAACCAATGAAATGCAGGCATATAGACATACAACAAAAAACACTAATTCTTATTATTATCTTTTTTTGTGAACCAAATTTTTCACAAACACTTAGATACCGGAAGACACTATAATTTCCTTTTGTTTTATAATCAAGCTATTTGTAAAAACTTTGCGAAGCAATTAAATATTATCTTGGCATAGACAACGTGCATGATCGTGCATGTTTAACAACACGCTATTGTGAATATTTTCTTGTTTCAATCGCAGAAACGTATGAAATACTAGTCTTCTGGTGAGTGCATAAGCATGAGTGAAATTGGTCGGCCTGAAGTAACTTCCCACGTAATAAATCCCCAAAATTAAAATGAAATAACTCCCCAAAAATATGTATGAGAGGCAACACATGAAATTTTTATTCCACTTGAAGGGAAAATCTCCCTTGAGAAATTATTCCCGCTATCAGTTCTCAGTGAATGTAAAAAAGAGAAGAAACTGAAAACAACATGAAAAATCAAAGAAATTTGTCTTGAAAAAATTTACATTTATGTAATAATTTCAAAAAAGTATGGCTAAATATTTAGTAGTAAAATAATCTGGATACATTTTAGAAACCGAACAAAACAAATTAAAAATATATTCAATATTTAGAACTGGAGCAAACAAGTTTTACAAAGACGCAGGCAGGCAATTGATTTGTGACAAAATATATCAGTGTGTGTTATTATAACGAATATTGGCCCTAAAATAAAATTTGTAAACTCTAATATGCGAATTATAATAGAAATTACTTATATTTTCTGCCACCAAAAACTAAGTGAATAAATTAAAAGGAAACATGAAAAAACTAGCGAGAAAAATGGCTGAATTCCTAAACAACAATATGCATCGCAGTGATGCAAATCATATTAATGTTGGCCTTGGCCTCATGTGTTTTGTTTTTGTAACTAATCTAACTTGGCATCACTGCAAATCATTTTGATGTTTAGAAATTCAGCCAATCATTCACAATAAGGGGAATTTAATTTTAGCATGAATTCATTCACCGAGAAGTTTTTCATGATGGCAATTTTAGGGAAAAGGGGAAAATTTCCATGGAAAAATTATTCATGATATTCACCACGAGTAATTAAATAATGGTGTAAAACGATTTGGCAATTTCTAAATAAATTTATATCACTTAAAAAATATATAAACATTAAAGTTATTAAGGAATATTTCTTTTTTTAAATGTGTTCATTGGCCAAAGCAACAACAACCAGTACTGGTCATAAACCATTAAAATTATATTCTATGCAATTAAATACGTTGTAATAAAAAATTGTTATATAGAAAAATTTTTATACCTGTGGTTCGTTGAGCTTTTTAACATCTATGACTTTTAGCGACATTAGAAATATTTTTGATTATTTTATTTTAATGAACCAAACAATAAAAACAAAAGAACGACAAGAAAATCTAAAATACACACGCTGAAATATTTAGCTCTTTGGACTTTAATTGAACGGCTGCCAAAGCAACAGTGAATTTAACACTAAAAAGCGATCTTTAATGTTGATCACTTCTTAAGCCAGCAATAAAGTTATGCTCACGAGAGAGACAGAGAGAGAGAGAGAAAGTATTACGCTTGTGTGTACAATATTTATAAGTATTATTATTATAAAATTTTTTTTTCTGTTTTATTGAACACTTTTAGACCCTGCTTTTTATGCTCTGAACGAGCTTTCAAGCGTTTGACCAAATGTTAAACTGAGCGGCGATGGATCGTGTAAGTGTCTGGCTGGCGGATGAGTATTTGCTTTACGAAATTACTATCCAAGTTGGTTTTGCTTAAGAGTATGTGTTAAGTGTAAAGTTTTAAATTTTATTACTAGTAGTGTTTTTTTTTAATTTTCAGCTCATCGAAGCTTTTAAGCCAAGTTTGTTGAAAAGCTAAATTCAGTTTGATTATTTTGTTTGAACGCGTCAGTTGAGTATTTTGTTATAAACGGTGCGAAAGCCGCTAATTTCTGTTTTGGTAGTGGAGTAAAGTTTATATTAATCATCTGGTTTATTGTGGTACGATTGCAAAGAAAAGTATACCAAAAATACATATAAAAAAAATATATATTTTTTTCTTTTTTTTAATGCAACAATAAAAATAGTTTATTAAATAAATAGAAAAGAAAAATATTAAAATAAACTAGATTAAGGAATCTGGTAAAATCAAAAGAAATATTTATTATTTTATGCCAATAGAAAGAAAACCATCGAAAATTATATAAAAGGAAGTGTGTGGCAACACAATAATATGAAAAAAAAAGTGAAGCGTGATTTTTGTTTAAAATAATTTTTGGAAACATGCAACAAAAGGAAGTAAATATTTAAAAATTGGAGTAATTTGCTTTCACATGCGGAAGTTTTGCATTGCAATTTTTTTCTTCTTCTGATAATAAATAAAATAAAATTAATATTAAATCCTTAAGAACATTTCAAAATGGTGGAGATATAAAAGGATAAGTATACTTTTGGGAAATTATTAAGAAATAATTTTTATTTTTTATATCCCTAAAGAAGCCACACAAAGAAGTGGCGAAATATTTGAATAAACAAAGTTTTTATAAAAAATTAAAATAATAAATGACCTCTTGTTTATTAAATAAGCATAACTTATTAATAATAAAAAAAAAGGTCAAATAAATTCGTGAAAATAAATCTGGGAAATTATTCAAAAAATAAAAGCGTTTAAAATAGTTTATTATTAAATAATTATTACCAAATAATTTTAAGTTTTTCCTTTTACTTTTGCGGATGGTTATTTTGCTCCTAAACAATTTTCAAATTGAAATATGTGTATAGAAATACAGGGTCTGCCAAATAACTTTTTTTTTTGAAAATGCTATAAAAAAAACTACTGAATATTTTCTCAAATTTCATTTTTTATTTGAAAGTACAATCCTTCTGGTTAATAATGGAATATAATTTCATTCAAATGGCTGCCTCGGCTGGCCATGCAGTAGCCTACACGATCGGTCCAATTTTTAAGCACATTATCGATTGTGTGCAATGGCTTCACGAAATTTTTCCTTTAAAGCGTCAATTGTCTCTGGCTTGTCGGCGTAACACTTATCTTTGACGGCACCCCACAAATAATAGTCCAACGGTGTCAAATCGCAGCTCCGAGGTGGCCAAACGACATCAGCTCTGCGGCTGATCAAAAACAGGGCGCAAAACATCGACTGTAGCTTCGGCTGTGTGGCACGTAGCACCGTCCTGTTGAAACCAAATGTTGCCAATATCCTCCTCTTCAATTTTTGTGAACAAAAATTCGTTCAATATGGCCCGATAATGATCGCCATTGACTGTAACGGCCACTCCTTGCTCATTTTCAAAGAAAAATGGCCCAATTATGCCTCTGGACCAAAATCCGCACCAAATAGTGACTCGTTTTGGGTGCGTCGGCTTTTCAATGTATGCGTGCGGGTTTTCTGTGCCCCAAATGCGACAAGTTTGCTTGTTTACATACCCGCCAAGATCAAAATGAGCTTCACCTGAAAAGGTTATTTTTTTTAGCCAAATCGGCATCTTCTGTAAGCCGATCGCAGGCCCATATTTCCCAGCGTTGTTCTAGCCTATACCCAACCATATTCGTTCAGCCGAAGGATAAAACTAATTATCTGTCAAATCAGACATGAGCTAAGTGTTACCATTCACAAAATAAGCACTAATTGAAAAAAAAGCGTTAGATGGCGGACCCTTTACTATAAGTTATATAATTCAAAGAACAACAACACGAGTGTGATTAGGAGCCAATTAAACAATTGCTGCTGAAATATATTTCTATGAATTGAATCTAATAACAAAACATTTATTATGTTTTATAAATAGACTTGTAAATAAGCAAATCGTGTTAAAATAGGGTTAAAAAATCATTTTTTAATTCCACAATATTTTTTTTTATATGTCATAATATTACAATATTAACTATTCATTTGTAGAAATGGCCAATAATAAAAAAAAGTTATAAAGAATAATATTTTTATGGAAAAAATTTGTTTTTAATGCGACATTTACTGCCATTGTTTGTAAAAAGAATAAACATTTTCGTTTGGGTATTTATATTAGAGCAACAATAAAAAACTCAAAATTAGTTTTTGTTTCAATATAAATACCCAAACGAACATTTTAATTTTTTATTTACAAAAATAGGCAGTTAAATATGAGTTGTAGGAGATTTGAGTCCAAACTCTAGCGACATATATTTATTAGCTTAGAAAAATAGTTAAAGTCTTCACTATATTTCTACTAAAATTAGGTCCCGCAGTTTCCTTATGAAATCATGTGACTAATGTGACACTGATAATTTCAATCACTTCATTCATGTTAGCATTTTTTGTGATCTTTAAAATAAGCCAATAAGATTCAAAAATTAGTGCGCAAAGTTTTCAATAATTTTTATATATTTATATTCTTGAAAAAAGTTTTTATACTATCCCTGTTCACAGTATTGAACATATGTGTCGTTTATAACGTCAAAAAAGTATAAGATTTTTTTGAATCCCCAATTTTCTCAATAAATCCCATTTGGTTGCTATTTATATTAATAAGACTTTAAAAACTTCACTCTCTATTTTTCTGACTAGAATTTTTTTAATATATAAGTATTTTGTTTCAATTAAGATTGAAGTATTAGCCTATTCGTAAAGTGCTTAAATTCAGAAAGACATGATAAACACTCCAAGATACATATAAAAGTTAATATCAATTCAATTATTTAAATTACACAGCAGAGCTGTTTTCGAAAGCCGCTACACTTGCTTCAGCACTACACAAGTGTATTTTTGCTTATAAATATTTATTAGGTGGTCTAGTTGAATATGATAAAAAAAAATTTATTCATAAAAATTTTATTACGAAATAATAGACAAGAACTGTGGCAAATCGAAGGTACAGTGCAAGCTCGCTATTCGCGACTACACATTATCGCGACGACCAGGTTATCGCGACGGCTTATTCTTAAAAATTGCAGGTTCTATAATCGCGACAGTTTACGAAAAATGGGTTCTATTTTCGCGGCTTTTAAATTTGATTACAGTGTCACAGGGAAATCCCGGTCTTTTGGTATATTGACGTTTTTCATGATTTTGACCTTCAATTTTGTGAGCTTATTCGTGTCATTTGCTGCGTAAATTCAAAATGGGAAAATGTCAGCAGTTATTTTAAAGCCAACGATTTCTCAAAAATTAGAGATTAAAAAAATAACTAAAAGTGGATATTCCATAAATTCAATTTGCGGTTTAGCGCATTATAAAGCAAGAAAATTAATTAAAAAAGTATTCACGTACAATACTAATTTTAAAAATTACTTCAAATTTTTCAATAGAATTTTGAGTTCGATTATCGAGAAAATTCAGTTTTCGCGATAGGTCTGGTTTTTAATTAGTCGCGAAAATCGAGCTTGCACTATATATTAATTTAATTTCTCTAATCTTCCTTGAACTGTTCAAACAATGGACTCAGCAAAATATTTTTACTTTTGAGTTGTTTGGTTTTTAATATAGACTCCGATAATATGGATATAATGGAATACTGGTTGACTTCGTCAGGTAGTTTTTTAGTCCAACCACACCACGTCTATAGACGAATTAATTATATGTTTCCTTTTCTAAAACATGTAACACATTTTAGCATTTTTTCTAAAATTTCCACCTAAATTAACAAATTCCTTTTCTTAAGGGACAATAGACAAATTTCTAATAAATTCATTGTTTCCAAAAAACATAATATGTTAATTTTTCTTTAAAAAGTACAAAAAAAATATTGTACTTAATTTTATATATTTGGGTATTTATTGTTTTACAAAAATTTTTTTATTTTATTCGTGTTGATTCTTTTCCCAAAATTAAAAACTTTTTTATTTTTTTTCTTTTTTAATTTTTTTTTTAAAGAAAACAACACTAAGCTAATTCTGTTTACGCTCATGTAATTGGTAATAAAAAGTTGCTTACTATCATGATTAATTACAGCAATTATTTGAACTGTAACCATTTTTATTATAAAACAAAAGACTATGTGCCGAACCGAAAGTACGAACAGGTATTAAAACGAAAGACTTAAACAAAGAACTTGAAATAATAAATTGTTTTTACAAACATTGAGGTTCTATTACAAAAAATTATACCACATCACCTTCTACATGGTGGAAGTTATTTATTGTAAAACATACAAATACACCCAAAACTTCAAATACACAAGTTTTAGTAAAACACTAGACAGACAGACAGACAAACTGGATAATGATAATTTTATAAATGTACTGAAATTTAATTTAAAAATAGCTAAATGCGTAATAATAATAAAAATTTTAAATAATTGAAAACAATAAGGAAAAAAGAAATAAAAAAATACATATTAAAACGCAAATTGGCAGACTCAACATTAAAAAAGGCAGACATCTTAAGAACCGAACTTGATTGGCATAATGAATTAAATTGTTTATTCACTGATTCTATTTTTAGTTCATCAAAAATGGTCAAGGGTGTATGTACACCCAAAGCTTTTTTTACACGGTAGATACGTTCGAAAGGATACCGTGTAAAAAAAAAACGTATAAAAAAAACTTTTTTTTAAATGCTGTAAAAAAAACTACTGAATATTTTCTCAAATTTTTTTTTATTTGAAAGTACAATCCTTCCGGTTAATAATGGAAAATAATTTCATTCCAAATGGCTGCATGGCCCGATAACGATCGCCATTGACTGTAACGGCTACTACTTGCTCATTTTCAAAGAAAAATGGCCCAATTATGCCTCTGGACCAAAATCCGCAGCAAACAGTGCCTCGTTTAGGGTGCGTCGGCTTTTCAATGTATGCGTGCGGGTTTTCTGTGCCCCAAATGCGACAATTTTGCTTGTTTACATACCCGCCAAGATCAAAATGAGCTTCATCTGAAAAGATGATTTTTTTTTTGGCAAAATCGGCATCTTCTGTAAGTCGATCGCAGGCCCATATTTCCTAGCGTTGTTCCAGCGAATACACAACCATATCTGTTCAGCGGAAGGATAAAACAAATTTTCTGTCAAAACAGACATGACCTAAGTGTTACCATTCACGAAATAAGCACTAGTTGAAAAAAACGTTAGATTGCGGACCCTATATTATGTATGTATGTAAGTGTATATACAAAATGAAAAAATATATTGATTTAACAAAAATATATTGATATATGCCTATAAAATTGCATAATTTTATAAAAACGCACAGATTTATTTCCATAGGATACACAGAGTGTTTATTTTATTTCATTTTATGATTCCAAAAAAATTAATCCGTAAAAAAGGCGTACAAAAGGGGTTAAGTTTGTTAAAAAAAACATGTTACAGTGAAACTTCGATATAGTCAGCAAAGCCTTGATATAACGAAATATGAAGAAATACAAACAAAATTCGTTATAACTATAGTTTTCTTAATTAAATTTTTCATTATTCAATTCCATGAGATAAATAAAAAATAAAACATGTTGCTATAATTTTATTCTTACTTGTAAAGAGGGTTTTGTACAAGTACTTCGTTGCATAGAGGCTTTTGTACAAGTACTTCGTTGCATAGAGGCTTTTGTGAGAGTGCTTCGTTGTATAAAGGCTTTAGAAATGCGCTTGTCAATACATTTAGACTTCGCTGTTTTATAACGGGACTTTACCATTTAGGATTTATTCTGATTTCGTTATATTTTGCTCAGAATTTGTTCTTTATAGCTATAGTGTATTTTTGTATGAAAAACTTCGCAATAAAGTGGTTTTTTCTTTTTTTATCTTGGACCAGCACTCAGGGGATGACCCCTATATATGCAATGCATTGCGCTGGAACTGAAAACGAGGGGATAGTATTGAGGGGACAGATTAGGAAAGATGAGAAGATAGACAGTTTTTTTTTTTTTTTTTTTTTTTTTTGTAGCTGTTTCAACCTTTTACTTCGCCGGCTAATTTTTGCTACAGGGCCGACGAAGGTGGGTGCTGTTACTCTGCTTTGATAGTGTCAGTCGCTGCCAATTATGTTCAGTGACCAGTGACTATGCCTTCATCATTGAAAACAGGCTGGCAACAACTAACACAATCACGCACTAATGCTGATCAGAATAATTCAACACAATAATTCATGACTCAGCGCGGGCTCGAACTCACGACCCTCCGCTTCGTTTTTTGGCCGAACAGTTCGTATGTGGAACAAACTACCTGCAGATGTCTTCCCCGCCACTTACAATTTGAGGGGGTTCAAGTCGAATATCCACAGACACTACTCCCTTTATCCTCCTTCCCAAAACCTATTTTCCTAGTTCCAGCGCAATGCACTGCATATGTAGGGGTTATCCCCTGAGTGCTGGTCCTACCTCTATAAAAAAAAAAAAAAAAAAACATACGTTATATTAAGTTTTTCGTTATATCGAAGTTTAACTGTATTTCAAATTCGTGTAAAAAAAGGTTTTGGTGTATATGGGTGGGTTTGCTATTCCGTGTGTAATTTTCACAACAATTAATATGAGACCCCATAAAGTATGCAATTATATTGTGGCTCCTTATGAATAGCGCAGTCGAATATATGAAATCAATTTTCCGAGTCCCAGAACTAAAATTTAAAGCATATATTGCTGGCGGTGAAAACCCTACTTTTAACAAAACGTTATAGTCGACTGGGTCGAATCTTCAATACCCTACTTATATGTAATATATATAAAAACTCTAATTTCTAGTGGCCACTGAGGGAGGGGCTGTAGGGAAGACATTTCACCTTCGCCATAAAGCAGTAAAAATAAATTTTAGGCATAATTAAGTGTAAAAAATATTTATAGGGTCATTTGGGGGCAAAGAGGTTAGGAGGGGGTAGGGCAGAGGAGGATCAGGTTAGGTCCCAGCTTCGCCATAAAAGCTTAAAAATTTTATTTTTAAGGCTTAAGTGATACAATTTGTTAAATATTTACACTGTTTTGCATATAATAACGCCCATTAAAGGGGGCGGGGTCAAAAAAAAATTTTTATTTATTTTATAGCTACAATTTTAAAGCGTAAAAAAATATCATATGCTTAACAAAATTACAAAAAAACAAGTAAAAACGTTATACTCGACCGGGTCGAATCTTAAATACCCTCCAAATATTTAGTAAGTGAATTTGATATGTTTAACTTGGTGGGACAGAGTTCCTTTATATAATATCGTACGTCAACGCCCACTAAAGGTGCGGGATTCAAAAATAGACAATATCATGTTTTCCACAGACGAACGTATGGGCATTGCTAGACCGTCTTAGCCTTCATCACAATTCTCTCTTTGGAGCCTATAAAAACTGTATTTTGGCGGGGTCGCTCTGGCAAGGGCTGTGGGGGAAACATTTCACCTTTGTCATAAAAGGAAGAGGGGGGGGGGGATAGGGCAGAAATCGGCAGTCATAAAACTCTAAAGATAAATGCTTGGGATGATTATATACAAAATTTAAAAAAAAAAAATTTTTTTGGTAGGGTCGTTTAGGGGGCGAAGGGGAAGGAGGGGGTAGGGCAGAGTAGTACCAGGTTTCGTCTCAGCTTCGTCATTAAAGCTTAAAAGTGTTATTTTTAAGGAATGTAGGCTTAAGTAAAACAATTTGTTAAATTTTTATGCTATTTTTGCCTATAACAACGCCCACTAAAGTGGGAGGGGTCAAAAAATATCTTTATTTTATTTAATGGCTCCAAGTTTAAGGCGTTGGACCGTATTTGACATAAAAATATATCATTTGCTTAACAAAATAACCAAAAAACTTTAAAAATTATGCTGTTTTTTCTGGGTTGGTTTAGTTCTTCTTAGGGGAACTTTTTTCCCTCTTGCCCGATTTAGCCCATCTTCGAACTTAACCTGCTCTAAGTTTTAAAATATATTTATGCCAAATTTCAAGAGTCTAGCTCTTTTCGTTTGGACTGAATCGTGATTTCCACAGACGGACGGACGGACGGACGGACATGCTCAGTTCGTCTTAGATTTCATCACTGATCAAGAATATATATACTTTATGGGGTCTGAGATGGATATTTCGATGCGTTACAAACGGAATGACAAAGTGAATATACCCTCCAAATTCTTTTTTGGAGGGTATAAAAAAAAAATTAAAAATAATGCCGTTTTTTAGAGGTTGGTGTAGTTCTTCTTAGGGCAACTTTTTAACCTCTTGTCGTATTCAGCCCATTTCCGAACTTGACCTTTGCTATTCTTCAAGATATATTTGTACAAAGTTTCAAGGGTCTGGCTCTTTTCGTTTGGATTGTAACATAGTTTCCACAGAAGGACGGACGAAGGGACATGATCAGATCGTCTTACATTTCATCACTGATCAAGAATAGATATATACTTTATGGGGTCTGTATATTTCGCTGCGTTACACACGGAATGACACTTCTTTTTTGAAGGGTATAAAAAAAAGCATGATGGGTTTAAGTGACTGCCCGCTACACTCAAGAAAATTAAGAAAATAAAATAAAGGAGACGTTTTTTGCAAGTCCTTACAAGACAACATGTCAGCAAGAGTTGTTATCATAAAAATCTGAAAAACTTTTATAAAAACGTAGACTGTCTGTTCCAGAAATACGTTTACGGTAATCAAAAATAATCGTTAAATAATTGGCCAGAGATTATTTTAAAATTTTTAAAAATAACTAAAACAAACAGTAGTACAAATTTTAATTAACAATTCATAAATTATCTCAGACGTTTAATAAAACTGTTTGAAATTTAAGTTAGAAATTAGCCTTTTCTGTTAAAGCTCTCACACATGATATTGGCAGTTTATAATGGCCATATCCATCTCAACTGATGACAATTATATTTGATGCAAATTGTTAACGATATAAAATTATATTATAATATATATTTCGTAAAGAATAAGCAATTAATTTTGTTTATATGTATTTAATGGCGATTACGCAAAAATTAAAGAAACTGAAAAAAACTTGCATTAAAAACACACACAAAAAAAAGGCCATTTAAAAAAATGAAAAATATATCCGAATGTGCATATACTAGACCTGCAACAACTTAAACAATTATAAACAAAAAATAAAAGAAACAAATTGCTAAAGTTACTTAATTTTAAAATCAAACATATACAGTGACGAATCAAGTTTTTTAAGATTTATGTTATATCTTGAGAGAAAAAAAAAACAGCTAAAAATAATAATAGAAATACGAAACAACAAAGTGTTAAATTTTAAACAAAAATTTTAAAACTAGCAAAATGTTACAAAAATTATAATTAACAGCAAAAAAAAAAAACAACAAAACAAAACAACAATAAAAATCAAAATTTGTATACTGGCACGTTAAAGCCAACCGACAAAAATTGTATGAATGCACACATTAAAACAAAAGACTTATGAAACGAACTTGAGTTAATTAAAAACCTCAAACTCGATGCCATTAATTGGGTGGTCTTTTAAACTTGAAGATTTCCAATTAAGTTACAGGCATGAAATTCTTAAAAGTAAAAAATAAAAATAAAAAAAGTAATAATAATATTTATTACAATATTATGCAAATATTATGCGTAACTGCCTTTTTTAAAAATTCGAATATCATTCTTAAATAATTTCAAAACCATAAAATCTCCAAAAATCCATAAATAATATATTAGCAATATAGTAAAAAGTTAACTAAATTTGAATATGTAAATGCAATAAAATTGAGAGAAAAGAAACGCGAAATTGTGTGGAATTAATGACCTTGAGTAGTTTGAAAAAATCATATTTTAAAAATGATCTTCAAAATAAATTTGTTCAAAATTTTTCATTTTTAATTCAAAAAAGAAATGCTATGCTGACAGTGATTCTAGGAAAAAAATTTCTTTCAATATTTTTCAAAATCAGACAAAGAGGCCCCATTTATTCCAAAGTTAAAGAACATGTTCCACAAAAGCATTAATAATAAAATTCTGTAAGTCTTTCTTTGAACACACCAAAGGTAACATTTTAACTTGAATAAAGAAAATAATTCGAAATTTTGTGGCAAAAATATTTTTGCAAGATTAAATGGAAAAAAATCCATGTTGTTTTTACGAAAATAATATTCAAGTGAATCAGACCGACTTTGGACAACAACTACGGACAGGATTTCCACGGACAGCATTTCAAAATTCCGAAATATTTTTTCAAAAAAGCGTTTTTTTCTTCGAGCTTAATTTTTTACATTTTTGTATTTCTAAATTTGATTTCCTCAATTTAATTTTTCTGCTTCTTTTGTTGGATTTTATTAACAGGTTTTCTTATTTTTAATTATTTTTTTTCTTATATAGTTATTATATCAATCACAAAAATGTGAAAGGGCATATATAGGTTTGTCATTCCGTGTGTAATTTCTTCGATATTAATATGGGACCCCATAAAGTATATATATTCTGGATCCTTATGAATAGCGATGACGATTGAGCGATGTGCGTCTGTCCGTCTATCCGTCTTTCTGTACGTGTGGGGGTTTTCCCAAGCCCCCAGAAGAGCTAGCGGCCTTCGTTCTTGGACTGTTGAATTGGAAATGAGCTTAAATAGAGTGGTATTGAAATTCAGAAAAAAATACGAATCCAGAGCTTCGGAAGCTTACACCTATTTCTCGACGCAAAATTAATACCAAAAATCAATTATTTTTTTGTTGTTTGTAAATTAAACCTATTTCATGCTTTGGGAAGCCTCAAAACTATTTGATAATTTAGGAAGAACAAAATTGGTATCAAAAAATCTTAATTTCGTGACCTAAAAGGTTAAAAATTTGAAATTTTTCTTAAATGAAACTACTTTATACCTCATGAAAAGTTGCACTGATTAAAATTTTGCTTCCAGAGTTGAGAAATTGAATTTTTTTTTTTGGTACATGCAATATTTTGTAGTACATGTAATAACCAAAATGGTTAACAAATTTTGAGTTTTTCTTAAACAAAACCACTTTATAACTCATGAAGATTTGCATTGATAAAAAAAATTCAAATATCGCTTCCAGGGATGGGAAAATGAAATTTGTTTTATACATAAAAGTAACCAAAAAGGAAATTGACGTTGTTTTTTGTTTGTGCAACTTATTTTATATTTTAAGAAGAAAAAAATTGGTATCAAAAATTTCAAAAAAAAAAAATCAAAATTTCGAATACAGAGTTGAACAAGTGCAATATTTTATAGTACATGAAAGTGACCAAAAAGGTTAAACATTTAAAATTTTTCTTAAATGAAACTACTTTCTACCTCATGAAGAGTTGCACTGATTAAAAAATATAACAAACAAATATTAAAATTTCGCTTCCAGGGTTGGGAAAATTGAATTTTTTTTTGTCACATGCAATATTTTGTAGTACATGTAATAACCAAAATGGTTAAAAAACTTTGAGTTTTTCTTAAACAAAACCACTTTATACCTCATGAAGATTTGCATTGATAAAAAATTTTTAAAAATTAAAATTTCGCTCCGAGGGTTGGAAAGTAGAATTTTTTTTTATTTTTTCTATTACTTTTAAATTAATTTTTAGTTTCGTAAAATAGTGTTAGCTAAAGAAATTTGAAGTGTTGAATTGTTGTAGTCCGGAACAATAAAGTATTTATTTTTATTATTAGTTGATTTTATTTTTTTCTGTCGCTTATCTAAAATAAAATTGTTTACTTGTTTTGACAACTCATATAAAGGACAAATGAGTTAGTTTTACTCTAATTACGCAGTTGAACTTTCAGCATTAAAAATTTAATTGTTTACTCTTTCAATTAGATTAAAGTGGAAGATAGTTCACATACGGTTTCATAACAATTTGCGCGTATAAACATTTTAAAATATAATAGAAAAATCAAATGTTATGGATTTTGATAAAATGCGATTTAGTAAATATTTTTGCAAAGAGTTACAAATTATACGATGAGTTCTTTGAGTGAATAAATATTTTGAAAAAATAAAAAAAAACTATACGAAATTGGGTAGTTGATGTAAATTTTGTTGTTACACCATTTGCTGCTCATAGTCAGATGGATGGTCAGAAAGGCAAGTGTTAATGAATTAAGCAACTGGTATTTCAAATGGCGTAAACAATATGTATATTTTGCATGTATTTATTTATTTTTATTTTTTTTATATTGCAAAAACGCAAAGTAGGAGTACAGAGAATGACAAAATGTTGAAACATATGAAGAAAAATATGATACCAAATAATAGAAATGAAAGACAAATTAAAGTCACACAAGATTGCAAATTGATGTAGAAATATTAATTATTGTTATTATATATATAAAGCCTTAAGAGACAATTATTGTAATTAAGTTCTCTCTATTAATTGTTAATTTAATCAATTCTTATGCATGGATTATAATAAAATGTTTTGTTGTATTTGTGGTCTACACAGGTTTTAGCTGTGTTGCCTGAGTTAAAACAGGATTATTTTAAAAATCGATATTTTTCTACGCAAATATTTTGATGAGCATGAAACATATTATGTAAATGGTTTTTTTATTTTCATTTTAATTATATATCAAGTCATTTAGAGCATCGAATATATTGAGGAAATTAAAAATTAATTGCCTCCTAACTTGCAGATAATTACACATTTCAGATTCCATTATAATTTAAGCAAAATTACAACTGTTAGTCCCATATTACATTAAAGTAATCAGACAAGATCATTTAGCCAGTGATTTTGAAATATTTTAGAGAAATTAAAACTGATTATATGTAATTTATTTTATTACAGAATAATTATTTCGTTTTTAATAAAACTGTTTAATATTTCATGAGAAAAGACGTCAAGAAATGTTGAATTATTTATTAGAACTATAAAATGTCAATTACATTTACAAATGATTTGAAAGCAATTAGTACTTTATAAAGCACACGTTTCTTATACTTCAGCCGAAGGATTCTGATATTGCGACTAATATAAATAGATCGTTTCTAAAGTATACAATTAAAAAAAAAACAAGTAAAAACGTTATATTCGACCGGGTCGAATCTTAAATACCCTTCAAATATTTAGTAAGTAAATTTAATGTTTAACTTGGTGGAACAGAGTTGCTTTAAGACATCTCTGTATCCAATTTTAAATCTCTATTTTGAGAGAGTCATTCCGGAAGGGCCGTGAGGGAGACGTTTCACCTCTGCAAGATCAGAGATCATTTCAGCTTCTTATAGGCTTAAGGCATACAAATTGTTCACTATTTTACACTATTTTTGCATAAAATAGCGTACGTCAACGCCCACTAAAGGGGGCGGGGTCCAAAATTAGACTATATCATATTTTTCACACACTAATTAAATGTAAAATTAATTTTTAAAATTTTTTTTATAGGGTCATTTAGGGGGCAAAGTGGGAGGACGGGGGTAGGGTAGAAGAGTACCAGGTTACATCTCCCCTTAGTCATTAAAGCTTAAAATGTAATTTTGAAGGAATGTAGGCTTAAGTAAAACAATTTGTTAAATTTTTACTCTGTTTTTGCACATAATAACGCCCACTAAAGGGGCGGAGTCCAAAAATTAATTTTTTTATTTTATGACTTCACGTTTAACGCATTGGAAATTCTTTGACATAAAAATATATCATTTGCTAAACATAATTACAAAAAAAAAAACTTAAAAAATGATGTTGTTTTTTAGAGGTGCCTTTAGTTCTGCTTAGGGGAACTTTTTCCCCTCTGGCCCGATTCAGCCCATTTACGAGCTTGACCTGTGCTAACCTTCAAGATATATTTATATCAAATTTCAAGAGGCTGCCTATTTTCTTTTGAACTGAATCGTCATTTCCACAGACGGACGGACTGACATGTTCAGATCGTCTTAGATTTCATTACTGATCAAGTATATATATATATATATATATATATATATATATATATATATATATATATATATATATCAAAAAAAGTTTAATTGATAATTTAATTTCTTTGTTGTGTTTTCTGAAATTTCAAATCCTATGGTTTTGCTTGTGTAATTCTCAATTAATTTTTGTGAGTTTATGTATAAGCTGAGAGGTTTTGTTATTGTTATTTTGGAATTCGGTTAAAGTCTACTGATTATTTGGTGTAAGAACCAATGAAATGCAGGCATATAGACATACTTGAACATATAACAAAAGTAGTAGAACACGAGACCATGAAGCGGAGGGTTGTGAGTTCGAGCCCGCACTGAGTCATGAAATATTGTGTTGAATTCTTCTGATCAGCATTAGTGCGTGGTTGTGTTAGTTGTTGCCAGCCTGTTTCAATGATGAAGGCATAGTCACTGATCACTGAACATAATTGGCAGCGACTGACACTATCATGTACTAAAAGCAGAGTAACAGCACCCACCTTCGTCGGCCCTGTAGCAAAAATTAGCCGGCGAAGTAAAAGGTTGAAATAGCTATAAAAACAACTGTCTATCTTCTCATCTTTTCTAATCTGTCCCCTCAATACTATCCCCTCGTTTTCAGTTCCGGCGCAATGTATTGCATATATAGGGGTCATCCCCTGAGTGCTGGTCCTACTCCTAAAAAAAAAGCACTAGATTAATTGATACAATTTTGTTTTTTATTACACACAGGAAAAAACTAACACACCACTTTGATTACTCAAAATGCAAATTGTATTAATAAAAGTTAATAGTCTGTTAATTTTTAAATGAAAAAAAAATAATTTTTTCAAATGCAAAATTAATTGTAAGCAATATTTTTCATATTTGAAAAAAAATTTTTCATTGCTGTTTTTAAAGAAGAATTTATTGAGATTACATGAAATATATATTTAAAAGGCACACACAATCGATATATTATTAAGAAATAAAATAATATAAATAGCACATAGCCGAAACCGGTCTGTTTGACGAAATTACAATGACAAAATTGTAATAAAAATAACTGGTTGTAAATATTCAATCACCCTAGCATGAACAATTTTATATTAAATTGAATTAAGATTCATAGGCTAATTGTTCGAAATTTTAATTTAAATCTCAGAAAGACATGATAAATATTCCAAGGCACAAAGGAAAGTCAACAAAGAACAATTTTGCCCTCGAATTTTTTCCCTTTTCCCTAAAATTGTATCGAGTTTTTTCACTTTTCCCTTTAATTTACTCACTTAGTTTTTAGTGGGGAATAGAGCAGAAAATCAAGTATTTTCCATTATAATTCGCATGTTAGAGATAACAAATTTTATCTTAAGGGCAACACAGTGATATTTTTTGCATTAAATCAATTGCCTGCATCTTTGTAAAAATTGTTGGTGCAATTCTAAAGATTAAGAATATTTTTAATTTGTTTTGTTCGGTTTCCAAAATGTATCCAAATTATTTTACTACTAAATATTTAGCCATACTTTTCTTTTAATTTTTTTAAATTATTACATAAATGTAAATTTTTCAACACAAATTTCTTTGATTTTTCATGTTATTTTCAGCTTCTTCTCTTTTTTACATTCACTGAGAACTGATAGCGGGAATAATTTTTCACGGGAGATTCAAGATAACATTTTTTCCTTCGAGTGGAATAAAAATTTCACGTGATACAAAAATTCCACTTGTTATTCACGATAGGGGTGAATATCTTTTTCTTGTTACAAATATTTATATTTAATACAAATTTCACGTAATACTCTACCATAAAGCCTAGTACTCTGTTTGAATTTGTGGAAAATGTTGCGCAACATCAGTTATTTCAGTTTCAGTTTTTTTCCTTTTTAATTGAAATTATGTTTTCCATTTTCAATGAGAACATTTTTAGTTTTAAAATATTATCGTACGAAATAAATAACATTCATATTATTTCACATGTTTCTCATAATTAAAACAGAGTACTAGTTTCGCAACATTTTTCCACAAATATTTCGATTGAATATTTTTTGTATGGGTTCTGTCAGAATTTCACATGAAATTTTAAACAGAATACTAGGCTTTACAAAGAACAAAATACAGGGTCCAATAACTTTTTTTGTTTTTGTTTTTTTTTTTTTGAAAATGATATAAAAGAACTGCTGAATATTTTCTCAAATTTCCTTTTTTGTCTGAAAGTACAATCCTTCCGGTTAATAATGGAAAATAATTTCATTCAAATGGCTGCCTCGGCTGGCTATGCAGTAGCCTACACGATCGGTCCAATTTTTAAGCACATTATCGATTGTGTGCAGCTGTATTTCACCAATGGCTTCACGAAATTTTTCCTTTAAAGCGTCAATTGTCTCTGGCTTGTCGGCGTAACACTTATCTTTGACGGCACCCCACAAATACAAGTCCAATGGTGTCAAATCGCAGCTCCGAGGTGGCCAAACGCGATAATGCGATCTTCAAAAACAGGGCGCAAAACATCGAGTGTAGCTTCGGCTGTGTGTCACGTAGCGCCGTCCTGTGGAAACCAAATGTTGCCAATATCCTCCTCTTCAATTTTTGTGAACAAAAATTCGTTCAACATGGCCCGATAACGATCGCCATTGACTGTAACGGCCACTCCTTGCTCATTTTCGAAGAAAAATGGCCCAATTATGCCTCTGGACCAAAATCCGCACCAAACAGTGACTCGTTTTGGGTGCGTCGGCTTTTCAATGTATGCGTGCGGGTTTCCTGTGCCCCAAATGCGACAATTTTGCTTGTTTACATACCCGCCAAGATCAAAATGAGCTTCATCTGAAAAGATGATTTTTTTTTTGGCAAAATCGGCATTTTCTGTAAGTCGATCGCAGGCCCACTTCAAGCGTATATACATATTTGTTCAGCGGAAGGATAAATTATCTGTCAAATCAGACATGAGCTAAGCGTTACCATTCACTAAATAAGCACTAGTTGAAAAAAAAACATTGGCGGACCCTTTATTTTCCATCCCTGGTTCAAAATCACATTGAAATTTACGTCACCCTCTGTACCCGCCTCACGGAATCAAAAAACACGTGTGACAGCATAATAACAATTTATTGCGCTACAACAAACACTAGTGGAAAGGTTCATTTTGCAAAAGCACCCGATATTTTTTATAAAGTTATTAAGCAGTTAATAGCCAGACTCTCATTAAATCTTTCTAATTTCTATATCATTCTTTTTAATTAAAACACTTGCGCAGTTAATGGCTACATAATACCGTATTTATTAAAAAAAGTTAAACAATTAATTTCAAATTAACTATAATAGTAATCAATTCTTTTCATACAAAAAGTTTAATTGAATATAAAAACGTTGAAATTATTTATATGCTTTATGTGGTTGTTACACATATAATAATACTTAAGTGGTGTTAAATATTTCAGTTAAGAATAAACGGAAGTTATAGCAGTCCTTGCAATAACATACAATTAAAATAGTTGATCGTTTTTTTGCCTACAACACTTTCTTAATTATCTGTTACGAGAGAAATTTTAGTTTACGGAAAAAATTAATTATAACATTAAACCAGCTTTTGATCTTTCTGAATTTCAATATTAATTTTTTTTTCTAAAATATAAAATATGTTTGATTAAATTTATTTAGCTGCTTTAAGATTTCAGAACAAAAATAATAATAAATTTTCCTGGTCTGGGGCTGTCTTTTAGGCTTCTCTGATTTCTAAAACCAACGAATTTCTTTGCAAAAACATCAAATATGTTTAATGTATAAAGAGAAAAAATGGTTTTAAAAAGCAAAAGTAACTTTTATATACAACAAATAAGTCTAAATATTGCACTTCCGGAACCGTATTTTGGATTTTACTAATTTTCAATATTATGCTAGGAACACAACTGCGACGAACGACGAATTTTTGGTCGCGAATATTCGTCGCCAAAAATAAATCACATTGGTGAATATGAAAATGCACACAATCGTGGAGTTGGTAGAAATTTGTCATACTCAGCGAAAGTTGAAATAGATTTATTTCTAATTGTTTCATCAGCGAACGACGAACAAATAAATATGAGGTGCCCAGGTTTCATATACTCAAACTGGTTTTTTTGTGGAAAAACATAATTCACGACTGTATTGTTGCATGTAGCTCGAAAATTTTCAGTGCATATTTTGAATACTTTTTATAATATAGTAATTTTTCCGATTTCCCACTTTTTCATATGGTCACCTGTATCAAAACACAATAACGACGAATAAATTAAAATAATGAACAACAAAAATTGCACATTTTTTTAAATCTTTTTAATCCTCTGATGGCAGAGTGTGTAGACATTCAATAATTACCCCGGAGGAGTCCGTTTTTTCGAAAACAAATTCCTTTTTGTAATTATTTTCTAAACATTTTTTTGTCTGTAAATTAATTACTCTTTTCATTTAACAGCTGATGGGGTGACCGTATGAAAAAGTGGGAAATAGAAAGAAAAACTATATAATAAAAAGTGTTCAAAATTAATAAAAAGTCGTCCGAATGATACATTTCTGTGAATTAGTGAATGCATTTTTAGTATGCACAGAAAATAATCGTGCCACATGCAACAATACAGTAGCAAACTATGTTTTACCACAAAAAACCAGTTTGAGTATATGAAACCTGGTCACCTGATACTGTTTTGTTCGTCGTTCGCTGACGAAACAATAAGAAATAAATCTATTTCAACTTTCGCTTAGAATGACGAATTTCGACCAACACCACGATTGTGGGCATTTTCATATACTTCAATGTGTTTTATTTTTGGCGACGAATATTCGTGACCAAAAATTCGTCGTTCGTCGCAGACATTAAGCAAATAATATATTTTTATGTCAAACTTAGAACCACAAAATAAAACAAATTGATTTTTGGACTCCGCCCCTTTTAGTGGGCGTTAGTATATGCAAAAATAGTGTAAAAATTTAACAAATTGTATTATTTAAGCCTACATCCCCTAAAAATAAAATTTTGAGACTTTAATGACAGAGCTGAGACGTAAGCTGGTACTCCTCTACCCCCTCCTACTCCTCCTTTGCCCCTTAATGACACTATAAAAAAAAAAAATATATATATATATATATATATATATATATATATATATATATATATATATAGTATATATATATATATATATATAAATTAATTTTACATTTAATTATCCCAAACATTTATTTTTAGAGTTTTGCCAGAGCCACCTTTGGCGGGGTCCCAAGAGATTTGGACCCCATGAAGTATATATATTCTTGATCAGTGATGAAGTCTGAGACGATCTAGCAATGCCCATACGTCCGTCTGTGGAAAAAATGATATAGTCTATTTTTGGACCCCGTCCTCTTCAGTGGGCGTTGACGTACGATATTATATGCAAAAATAGTGGAAATATTGAACAATTTGTATTCCTTAAGCCTATAAAAGAAGCTGAGATGTTCTCTGATATTGCAAAGGTGAAATGTTTACCAGACGGCTGTTCTCAGGATGACTCTGTCAGAATAGAGATTTAAAATTGGGTACAGAGATGTCTTAAAGGAACTCTATCCCACCAAGATAAATATTCTAAATTTACTAACTAAATATTTGGAGGGTATTTAAGATTCGACCCGGTCGAATATAACGTTTTTACTTGTTTTAATGTTACATGGAGCATATTCTGTGTATGTTTTTGTACGGTGTCATGAATTTGTTCTTAATCTAAACATTGTAAGTGTTTGATACCATTTACGTTTCATATGACATGTAATCACTATTAAAAATTACAAATAATTACATACTATGTTTTCTACATGCAATTGAAACTAGAAAGGAAAATTTAATAATTGATGAACTTGTTTAATAACCGCGCTATTACTTACCTTTTAATTACAAGTGTTTTAATTGTCTCAACTGGAGAATAATTGAGACATAAGAAAAATTTAATAGCACACGGGCTGTTAATAACGTTTATAATCAAATTGATTAAAATGATGTGAATTTTGCAAAGTTAAACATTTCATTATATGATCGTTAACTCCCAATAAAATACAAATATAGTAAAAATTAACTTTACGAAACAAAGTTCAATTCAATGGAACAACGAGTCACTAGCAGCTATGGATCACGATAGAATTTCTATTAGAAAAGTAGAAGGATCTTTTATTTTATGTATGAAAATATGTATTAATTATTTTTATTCTTTCATATGCTGCTACTGCTGATGCAACCAGATAATGCTATTACAGTGTTATTTTAATAAATTAACTTAAATAAATATAAAAAATACAGGGTCCGCCAAATAATTCTTTTTTTTTTTTTTTTTTGTGAAAATGCTATAAAAGAAACTACTGAATATTTTCTCAAATTTCTTTTTTTATTTGAAAGTACAATCCTTCCGTTTAATAATGGAAAATAATTTCATTCAAATGGCTGCCTCGGCTGGCCATGCAGTAGCCTACACGATCGGTCCAATTTTTAAGCACATTATCGATTGTGTGCAGCTCTATTTCACCAATGGCTTCACGAATATTGTCCTTTAAAGCGTCAATTGTCTCTGGCTTGTCGGCGTAACACTTATCTTTGACGGCACCCCACAAATACAAGTCCAATGGTGTCAAATCGCAGCTCCGAGGTGGCCAAACGACATCAGCTCTGCGGCTGATAATGAGATCTTCAAAAACAGGGCGCAAAACTTCGAGTGTAGCTTCGGCTGTGTGGCATGTATCGCCGTCCTGTTGAAACCAAATGTTGCCAATATCCTCCTCTTCAATTTTTGTGAACAAAAATTCGTTCAACATGGCCCGATAACGATCGCCATTGACTGTAACGGCGACTCCTTACTCATTTTCGAAGAAAAATGGCCCAATTATGCCTCTGGACCAAAATCCGCACCAAACAGTGACTCGTTTTGGGTGCGTCGGCTTTTCAATGTATACGTGCGGATTTTTTGTGCCCCAAATCCGACAATTTTGCTTGTTTACATACCCGCCAAGATCAAAATGAGCTTCATCTGAAAAGATGATTTTTTTTTTTTTTTTACCAAAATCGGCATCTTCTGTAAGTCGATCGCAGGCAGGCCCACTTAGCGAAGCGAAAACGTATTGGATGGTCACCCATATTCGTTCAGCGGAAGGATAAAACTAATTATCTGTCAAATCAGACATGAGTTAAGTTTTAACATTCACGAAATAAGCACTAGTTGCAAAAAAAACGTTAGCTGGCGGACCCTTTATATTCATACATAATCAAAATCTTTTGTTTGTTATGTTTCAGCTTACGAAACTGTTTCGAAGAAAACAGAAATTATAGAAATCAAATTAAACCCATATTTAATAGATTTTTGTTTTATAAAAAAAAATATTTCATAATTATAATTTTAGTGTTTAAATTAAAGCTCCTTTGCAATCACATTATTATATAATCAAATAGTAAATGACCACCACTATGACGCAGTTAAGAAATGAAAAGAGCAATCTGGAATTTCTGTGGAACCTGTTGCAAAATCTCTTAAAAGATTTCGCCAGACTCTTTAGTTATTTTTTTTTCCAACATTATAATCTTGTATAAAATAGAGTGTAAGTATGTGTGCGCACTCGTTTTTAAACATAATTTTTTTCCAATATGTCTTTGTTTTGTTTATATTGACTGGCTAAATAAACGTGCAACATGTAATACAAACTTACTCTACTACCTTATGCCACATACCGCAGCTTTTTATTGCTCAAATATAAATGAATTGTCGTTTTTTTTTGTCTTTTTTTTTTTTTTTTTTTTTTTTAATTTTTATTAATACATTTTATTGTAGTTTTTAGTGTATTTTAGCCAATTTTAGAGGAAGTGTTACAAAAAAAATGAAAAGACAAAAAAAACTATACCAAATACCCAGTTTTATTTCTTGTTTTTCTTTCTTTTTTTCTGTTTTTGTGTTACTCTCAATGAAGAGGAAAGAAAAGTCAGGCAAAAAACCCACTTTTATTTTTGTTTTCTTTCAAATTTTCTTATTTCAAAACATGGGTAGTAGTATTTTTTTTTATATTATTATTATTTATTAACAAATAACAAAAGTAAAAGAAGAAAAAAAGATTGTAACTAGTCATGCATAAACTTTAAACCACATAATGACGCCATCAGTAGATAGTATGTGTGTGTGTATGCATGTTGCAATAGTAATTTTTCTGTTATTTTTTTTTCTTGTGATTTTCTGATTAAGAAAAGGAAAACTCATTGGTAATCATATATGAAAATTAAATTAATCCATTGCGAAGCAAAATGTGAAAGGGGGAAAATTATAAGTTTAAAAAACTGTTTTCTTAAGTCTTGGTATAAAAATCTTTCATGTAGAAGTATTTTAACAAAAATTTATATTGCACAACAGAACAGCAGTTTTCGAAGGCCGCAACGCTTTCATCATCAGTACTCATGTGTATTGTGTTTGTCACCACTTATTAGGTGGCTTAGTTGAATATAATAACAGTTCTTATTTAAAAAAATTTTATTAGGAAATTGCATACGAGAACTGTATCGACCTGATGTTAACACATTTTTGTTTTCAATACCCGTGTTACCATGAATTTTTTGTTCCATCATACATAAGCGAAAATTTTTTGGTTTGAATTCTTTTATACTCAAGGACATGTGAACGTTTTTCAAACTTGAAAAAGAGTTAAATTTTAGTTGGCTGTCAAAGCCCCTAAACCATTGTGGTGTACCCCGCTAAAATGTTCATGAGCCTATGAAAACTATTTATCATGGTCTAAAACTCGTCAATTCCATAAAATCTTAAGGGTTACATGATGACAACATGTCGGTTCAATTGTGTTCGTTAAGGCCACTGTGATTGCCGTGCAGAATATTTCAATGTATTTTATGCCATCTGATCAGATTTAGAAGCACTCCATGGTTTATAATTTAGACAAGAAATGGCAAGAACTAAGAACATTTTTGTTATGGAGCCTTCCTTGTTGCCATCGTTGCCAGCTCGGCGATTTTCGCGTCGTTTTTAGCATTTATTCAGAGCGAAAATTTTTTTTCGTTACTGCTTGGTGAATTTTTTTAATTAGTTTTTGTGCTTTTTCCATGACAGCGACATTAAAGCGAAAATCCAAAAGAAAATTTTATTAAAAAAAACTGATTTGTATTTATAAACAAATCGCCACATCACATAAGACGTTTTTACACAAAGAAAGTTTTTTTTTCCAAATTTTCTTCCGAACCTTTTTCACTGCATAAGAAACATGCAGTCACATACAATTATTTGTAAGTAGCAAACAAAGAACATGAAAGGGTATTATCACATTCCATTTCCATGACTGCAGAAAACTAGATGATGGGAATATAGCAACTTCCGAGAACATTGTTTTTTGTTAAATAATTATATTGATATTAATTTTTTCTTACTAATTGCTACATTGATATCTTTTAGTTATTTCTAAATACTACATTGCGAACCAACAACTTTAATTTATATTTTATAATTTTTTATAATTTTTTTTTTCTTTTTTATATTTTTATTAATTTATTATTATTATTTATTTTTATGTTCTTTAACATCTCAAAATTTATATATTTGGCTTCAAAATCTACTTTTGAAATATAACACACAAACAAAAATTTAAATGCGCGCTTTTTTCTTGGTTTTAGTGCTTTTGAAATTTAAAAGTTGACAACGGTAATATATTAAACACATTCAAGACAACAGGCTACCGACTACACGACTACAGAAATAGAATACATGTATTTATATGGAAAATGTAGCACGGACAACGACCCGTAAAAATAATCATTCCTTTATTAGGACATGTATTCCATTTCTGTGGTTGTGTAGTCGGTAGTCTGCTGTCGTGAATGTGTTTAAAGCTAACTAAATATTTTTGCGAAGTTAATTTTATTATTTAAAAATAAATATGCTAATTTAAAACTAACCTCATTTATTTAATTTAATTTCATGCAAAGAGCAGCAGAAACAATATAAATACCATGAGTGAAAAAAAATGTCACGTGCGACATGCCAAGTGCGCATGTGATTGCAATAACACAGAAAAGAATTGAATAACATAAATACCAGTTCAAAGCGACATTAGCTTAAAATATTCCAAAAACAGTTTAATTAAAAAAAATTTCTTCAGGTTTTGCTGAAATCTGCGTTTTTAACGTTGGCCGTCTATACAACTTTTGGTTTTGCACATGCGCATGTCTGGGTTCTTTTTTCTTTTCAAATATTATAAAAAATGTAATTATAAAACTGATTGATTTGATTTTTACTTTTCCTTTAATTTAAATTAAGTATGATAGTCACGTTCGACATCATGGAAATGCCCATATGAAAAAGTATGATAATAGTCTTACGAAAAAAAATTAAATTGATAACCGGTTGTGGACAAAATTATAGTATAAAAATGTTAGAATCAAGCGATTTCAGATAATGTACTATTAAAGTTAAATTTAAAAAATTTTAAATATCTAAAAATAAATAAATATTTTTAAAAATCTTTTTCCATAAATTATCATATTCAAATATTTTAAGAGCAAAAAAAAATCCACAAAAACCTTCACAATGACTGTACAGATTCTGGGACGAGCGACCGACCGACCACATGAACAAGATGATGATGATTTGTGAAATATTGTAAAACAAGTATTTACATTGTAAAACGGCGTTATTTGTTTAACAATAATTAAATAAATGTACTCTTAACCCGGTTAAGTGGAAATAACACAAGAAAGAAAAAAAACATTTCAATGATTTTCTTACCAGCAACAAAACAGGAAGGACAAGTGCATGAAATAATAATAAAATTCGAAAAAGTAATAAATAAATGAAATAAGTATATGAATTGAAAAGTCTACAGTTCAGTTATCAATTACACTGAACAACAAAAGCAAAATTCTTCCATTATAACGATTTACGGTGCTTTTTAAAAGTTTATGTATGTCTGCGTTTAATTTTAGTTGGACTTACAGAACATTATATTTATTTTTTTTGTGTTACACAGTCACTCATACACACGCCAAAAAAAAAAAAAAAAAAAAAGCTGTCAATTCTACGTGTCAACACTATAAACGCAGTTAATAAATGATTCAATTGTTAACATTTGAGTTTTGGGTTCCAACAACATCATTTAACAACACTGTCAAAAGTTTCGAGTTTTTTCTTCTTCTTCCTTTTTTGACTAATATTTTTTCAATAGAAAAAAATCAACGCATTTTTTGTAATAAATCTAAAATGACAACAATAACTAACAAAAAAAATAAACATTAAACAAACGTATTCATCATCATTGAAAAACACTTTAAGGCGTGTGACCTTTCAAAAAAAAAAACACACATTGATAATTTGTTTTAACGCACACTCAGAAAATTAATAACAATAAATGTAATCAAACTAAATAAATCTACAACAACAACAAGATGTATGCATATTGTAAATATAATTAACCTAATTTTATAAGATATATAAAAAAAAAACTTCCAAAAAGATCGGCTGCAGTTTAGAAAGCAATTTGAATTTTTTTTCTTTTAAATCAGAATTGTGAATATTTTTCCCAAAATTAATTTTTGGTGTTGAACTTGAAAAACATGATGGTATCATATTTTATTAAGTAATTTCTGTATATCAAATAAAAACCTTGAGCATCAAAAATAAATTATCCAAATTTATGGAAAAGCATTAAATGTGTAGTCAATCACTTATTTAGCCTAGAGATGGAACCATGAGCAATATGTCATATGTGTTAGATCATGCACATTCAGAAGAAAACAATTTTCTCATATGTGCATGCTCATGCAAGACTTGCGCTCACAAAGGCAACAAATAATCTTGTATATTAAGTTGTCACACATTTTGTGGTACTCTCTTAAATATTGTATCGTCTAATAATATTAATGAAATTTATATAATTTGAAGGGCATTTTTCTGTAGATATGCACAATGTGAATATTATTTTATTCACTTTTAGCTTAAGTGTCTAAAAAGCAGGTTAAGTTGTAACCACAAAATTTTTATATTTCTTTTTTGTTTTGTTATTGCAAACACAAGTCTATACATTCATATAAAAACTTACAACGATTTCAGTAAAATTATTATACTCGAATATTTTTAAGCTTAAGGTCTCTTTACTTTTATTTAAAATATATTAATTTTTAATATTTCGTCATTCCTTTGAGCGATTTTTTCAGGAAATTTCGTTAAAATTTTTTTTATTCGATTATTAGCGTGTAACATAATTTCGTGGCAAAATTTAGCTCACATTAGTTGCCCCGTTTAAACGGATCTGACATGGCATTTGGGTTATAGTAAATGGATGTAATATGGAATTTGGGTTACAAAAAATTGTTTGACGACCAGGATGACTCCTACACACTAGGAATATTAGTTATAGGCAGAAGTATAAAGGGAAAATATTCATCCCTATCATGAATAATATTTCCCCCAAAATTTTTCCCTTTTTCCTTAAATTGCAATCAGGAAAAAATTTCCCGTTAATGATTTCATGCTAAAATTAAATTCCCCTTATCGTGAATGATTTTTTCCCCGCGAAATTTTACACTTTTCCCTTCAATTTATTCACTTAGTTTTTGGTGGGGAATAGAGTAGAAAATAGAAATATTTTCTATTATAATTCGAATGTTAAAAGTATAAATATTTTATTTTAAGAGCAAGATCCGTTAATAATACACACAACTGATATTTTTTGCAACTGATGTTTGTTGCTCCAATTTTAAACATTAAGAAAACTTCGAACAATTAGCCTATAAATTTTAATTCAATTTAATATAGCAATATAAAATGTTCGTTAAAATTCTTACTACATACAAATTTAAGCTGTGGCTTGAGTTAACAATAAATATGGAAAACGTTCACATATATTTAAGTATAAAATTCAAACCAAAAAAGTTTGGCTTAGGTGTATGATGGAACAACAAATTCAACAAAATGCAGAAAATAATCAAACAGTAACACGGCTATTAAAAACAATCATGTGTTAACATCAGGTTGATACAGTTCTCGTATGCAATTTCCTAATAAAATTTGCTTAAATAAGAACTGTTATTATATTCGACTAAGCCACCTAATAAGTGGTGACAAACACAATACACATGAGCACTGATGATGAAAGCGTTGCGCCATTCGAAAACAGCTGTTCTGCTCTGCTGTGTAAGTTGCAGAACTAAAAACTGATGTTGACTTTCCTTTGTGCCTTGGAATATTTATCATGTCTTTCTGAATTTAAAACAAAAAAATGTCGAACAATTAGCCTATAAATCTTTATTCAATATTTTTAGGTTTGGTTTCTTTATTCAATATTTTTAGGTTTGGTTTCCAAAATGTATCCAAATTATTTTACTACAAAATATTTATTCATACTTTTTTAAATTTTTTTTTAAATTATTACATAAATGTAAATTTTTCAACACAAATTTCTTTGATTTTGTATGTTGTTTTCAGCTTCTGCTCTTTTTTACATTCACTGAGAACTGATAGCGGGAATAATTTTTCACGGGAGATTCACTATACCAGTTTTTCCTTCGAGTGGAATAAAAATTTTATATGAACAAAAATTCCCCTTGTTATTTACAATAGGGGTGATTAAATCTTATATTAGACCTATTAAAATTGTACATTAATGGTTTTCAATAATTATTTTGAAAAAGCGGTTTTACTTTTTCCAATATGAATATAATACATACAATCCAAGTCATTTTTTATTACACAAACTTAATTTGGTGAATTTAATTAATTTATTATTTTATAAAAATTGATTTACAAATATGTCATAACCTTAAATTTGTTGTGTTATAATATAATGCTATAAACACAACTGGAACGAACGACGAATTTTTCGTAACGAATATTCGTCGTTGGAAATAATACACATATAAGTAAATGAAAATGCACACAATATGTACGTTGGACGAAATACGTCGTCCCCCAACAAACTTTGCGATAGTTTTATTTCTAATTCTTCCGCCGACAAACGACGAAGAAATCAGTATAAGGTGACCATGTTTCATGTATTCTAACTGGTTCTTTTGTAGAAAAATATATTTTATTATTGTATGTAGCACGGAAATTTTCAGGCCATACTACACATTCATTCTCTAGCGCTAAAAATCTATCTTTCGGATGTTTTTTTATTAATTTTCAACACTTTATTTAATATAGTATTTCTTCATGTTGCCCAATTTTTGATATGGTCACCTTATCATCTGTTAAATAGAAAGAATATTTACATAAAAGAAGTTTTTTTTTAGAAAATAATTACGAATAAACTAGTTTGCTGTGATAAAAAGAACCCCACTGAAATAATTATTGAGAATATGTAGCAAAGTGAATGTCTGTGCAATCCGGAATCAAAAGATTACAAATATTTTTACCAAATTTAGAATTTCTTTTGTTCATTATTATTTTCATTTAAAATCTTTTCACAAATAGTAAACATATTTATTCGTCGTTATTGTGTTTCATACGACGAATTTATAGAGCAAATTTTTACCTACGAATTCGTCATATTGAGCGATATTCGTCGTTCGTCCCAGTTGTGTTTCTAGCATTAAAGACACAATTTGTGTCAAACACTTGGCAGAGCCGAAACTACTCATGTGTGCCTGAATAACAATGTGAGCATGCTCATACTCACGTTGTTATTCCGGCTTATGGGTGAAAAAGCTCTTCACGATTGCATCTCTATTTTGTGTATTTTCGAGCAGACTTTTTAGCAATAGAAATAAAAAAAATGTTAAATACTTTAAAGTACGTGAGAATTTTTATTGATTTCAATATTTTTATTTTTGTGTTGTAAATAAATTTGAAATATTATATTAAGAAAAGCCATCAATAATTGTTTTGAGAAGCTTTGAAACACACTCAAACACACACTCACACAAACATATCACCAGCAAAATTGCTCAGTCACACTTACAATAGAATTTACGGTTGAAAGCGATTTATTAAAGCACCTTAATTTATAACTTACAGCTGATTTTAATGGTTATGCCGCCAACAACGCTACAATACACAGCGGTGGGATAAGTGCATAATATGTGTGGTGCCAACGTTTTTTTTTTTTTTATTTAATTTTTTGTTTTATTATTCAGACCTCAAAAACGACAACCTGTTGTTACAACATTTAATGCTACATTTTGTTGTTGTTGTGGTAATTGTTGTTTAATTTTAGTAGTTGTAGTTTAGTTTTGTAAAATAAAAAAAAAATCTTTAAATGTTGTTGTTGCATTTGCCGCTATTAAACATCCAAGGTTGCCATTAACTGGTTTTAGTACAGTGTTAACGGTTTTAGTTGTTCCCATAAAAAAAGAGACGTCAATGAAAAAACCGAAAAATCAAAAAATTATTTATTAAAAAACACACAAGTATGTTTATTTTCGAAAGGATTAACTTTAAATGAATGCAATGCTTATACATACATACATTCTTATATATGTGTATTGCATTGTATGTTCTACTGAAGGTCGTGTCGTATTCGTATATGAAATTTGTTTGGAATAAATTTGGGAATATGAAAAAAATACCTGGGGTCAAATTACAGCACTCGATACCGATCGAAATTTCAATACAATTTAAATGGAAATTTATAACGATATCGAATGCCGTAATTTGCCACCTAGGGGGAATTGAAGGCCTTCGATAGCGCTCGAAATTTTGTAATTAATTTGTAATGAAATTTCTATCGATATGCGGTAGTTTCGTCTCTGTAAATATTAAAACAATTAAAGAAAAATATTCGCCCCTATTATGAATGGCGACGTCGACGTCACATCAACTCGACAGCAAAATATTATCACTTGTCTGAAAATTTCTTAGCATTTTCTAGGGCATATGATATCGATCGAACATGTCAATAGTAGTCAGTTGCTGTCGAAAAAGAGTGAACAAGAGAAAATTTTTTGCTGTCGTCTTGATACGGCGTTGATGTCGTCATTCATAATAGGGGCGATTGTAAATTGTGATGCATGAGGTCAGGTAACGCAATAACGTAAATTTTCATTTTTCTGAAGAAAAAAAATTTTATTTATTCATCACTTTCCATTTTTACTAATCCATTCTATGTAACATATGATATTTGAAAATTCACTTTACCTTTCGAACAGACCTCGTTTGCTGAAATATGTTTACTATTGTTTATATTTATTTGAAAGTAGAAATGCGATTGGACCATACTATTAGCGAAGAGATACGGCTACGAATCCGAAGATCATGGGTTCGATTCCGCACTCTGTCATAAATGTAATATATAATATGTATTTGTAATTTATTGAATTAGTTACTGTCGACTTTTTTCTCTGAACATTACCGATAACGACTGACACTATCATGTACTAAAGAGAGTATTACTAAAATGGTTACAAATAAATTCTCTATCCGGTCATCGTTTATAATAACGTTCGTTTATTGCAGCATGGTCATATCTCAAAAATAATCAATTTTAGAAAAATACAATTCAAGCTTAAAATATGTGGTCATTCAGATATGATTGTATAGAATATATTTTTCCATATGATGAACTATTTCATATTCACTTTGTCATTCCGTTTGTAACCCAGCGAAATATCCATCTGAGATCCCATAAAGTATATATATTCTTGATCAGTCATGAAATCTAAGACGAACTGAACATGTCCGTCCTACCATCCGTCCGTCCGTCCATCTGTTTAAATCACGATTCAGTCCAAACGAAAAGAGCCAGACTCTTGAAATTTGGTAGAAATATATCTTGAAGGATAGTACAGGTTAAGTTCGGAAATGGGCTAAATCGGGCATGAGGGAAAAAAGTTCCCCTAAGAAGAACTAAACCAACCTCTAAAAAACAACATAATTTTTAAAGTTTATTTGTAATTTTGCTAAGCAAATGATATATTTTAATATTAAAGAAGGTCCAACGCGTTAAACTTGGAGCCATAAAATAAAAATAAATTATATTTGGACCTCGCCCCCTTTAGTGGGCGTTATTATATACAAAAATAGTGCAAAAATTTAACAAATTGTTTTACTTAAACCTACACTACTTAAAAATAACATTTTTAAACTTTAATGACGAAGCTGAGACGTAACCTGGTACTACTCTGCCCTACTCCCTCCTCCCCCTTTGCCCGCTAAATGACCCTAACAAAAACAGTTTTTTTTTTTTTTTTTAATTTAGTATTTATTATCCCAAACATTTATTTTTAGAGTTTTATGGCAAAGGTGAAATGTCTCCCCACAGCCCTTGCCAGAGCGACCCCGCCAAAATACAGTTTTTATACCCTCTAAAGAGAATTTGGACCCCATAAAGTATATATATTCTTGATCATTGATGAAGTCTAAGACGGTCTAGCAC
Organism: Linnaemya tessellans; assembly: GCA_951800035.1. Lineage (NCBI taxonomy): Eukaryota > Metazoa > Arthropoda > Insecta > Diptera > Tachinidae > Linnaemya > Linnaemya tessellans. The sequence continues at coordinate 14,776,906 of OX637533.1, read as the reverse complement.
TGCCCATACGTTCGTCTGTGGAAAATATGATATAGTCTATTTTCGCACCCCGCCCCCTTTAGTGGGCGTTGACGTACGATATTATATGCAAAAATAGTGTAAATAATGAACAATTTTTATTTCTTAAGCCTACAAGAAGCTGAGATGTTCTCCGATTTTGCATATGTGAATCGTCTCTTCCACGTTTCTGCCCGGAATGACTTTCTCAAAATAGAGATTTAAAATTGGGTACAGAGATGTCTTAAAGGAACTCTGTCCCACCAAGTTAAACATTTTAAATTTACTTACTAAATATTTGGAGGGTATTTAAGATTCGACCCGGTCGAATATAACGTTTTTACTTGTTTTAATATGCCGATGGTATGAAAGAACACTTTTCTTTAAATATCTACAAATTTAATGTAAATTTTACTTGTCGAACTTATTAATTTTCTCCTAGATTGATGATTTAATACATTCTAATATTCCACTCTTATTAAAAATAACTTAAAATTAATAAAAATTCTTTAAAAAAAATAATTTGCAGATTTAAACTTGAGTCCAATTAAGGAATTCTTATCTTAATATCTGAAAAATTTAATTTTCTGAGATATGACTATGCTGCAATAAAGGGGCTAGATAATTTCTCCATACTATCGATTTGTAACTATATAAGAGTTTGAAAAAATCGCTTGGATTTTTTCCCCTATTTATTTATGCTTCATTGAAATGAACAAATATAATATGCATTTTTTTTTTAAGAAAAGAACACTATAAATTTTAGCATCATGAAAAAACAATATTGATGTCAAACGATTTATACACAAAAAGTTGTTACTATACGAGTGCATTGTATTAAATTCAGTTAATTTAAATCACCGTCAAAACTACTGCAAGGCAGACAGACATTTACTAGTTATACTCGTTAAGCAAAATGAAACGTCATTTGCGATTTTATGGCCCCAACTATTAGATATTCATATCATTCAATGAAAGAATTTTAAATATTATTTTGAAAAGCAAGTTTTCATATATAAAACGCTTATGTTCTAATGCAAAAAACAACTATTTGTATGTAGAACTATGAATAAAAATGTATGATCGAGATCAATGGACGCAATAAATTTAGTTTAAAAAAATAAATAAAAACAAGTTATTTTTATAATATGAATGATAAAATAATAAAATGATTTTTTTAGCACGTATGAAAAGAATAACGAGTTTATGTCTTACATACAAAACCCAAGTAACTCACAGCCGACTGAATATAATAACGAATTTTTCAACGTATTAACAATAAATTAAAAATTATTTCTGCACAAAATAATCTAAAGAAAACAGAGCAGCAAAGTTTCTTTAATATAACAAAAAGAATTGCCATAAAATATACAAAAATAAGCAATAATCATAAATTAAACACACAAATGGAAGATTCGTCACTCCTGGTAAAACATAAACAAACAAATTTCCAAATAAAAATAAATATATTTATAACAACTGTCAACAAGTATTAAAAAAGTATGAAAAATTTTTAAAATAATTAATAATACCAAGAATTGTTGTTTCATATTGGAAAATGATTACAATCACAAATCTGTTAATCACTTTAAAGTTATTGATTATTTAAATAGCCCAGGGACAAATTTAACAAAATGAATACTCATCTGCGCTGCAATTTACAAGTTACAAGGAAAATAAATTACATATAAAAGAACTAAAGCTGAGCAAGAGGTGATCTGCCGCCAAAAAATTTAAAACAACATTCAGTTACAAAAATCATTGTCAAATATTATTTAGAATTTTCAGTGGTTTCAGTTGGAAGATTTTTAATATATATATATATATATATATATATATATATATATATATATATATATATATACATATATATATATATATTTATATTAAAATGAGAAAAAGTTAATGGCTCTAACAAAAAAAAATATATATATAAATGAAATTTATTTGTTGATGGTTAAACAATCTCTATATGCATTTCATTGGTGATTTACCAAATCATCAGTAGACTTTAACCATGGTTTTAAAAAGTTAAAAGATTATTAATATTTTTTTTTTAATATTAAAATGAGAAAAAGTTGATGGATACATTCGGAGTGAAAAAAAAAACAATATTTTAAACATTTATTTCTATTCTTTAGCTTTTCAAAACTACAGTTAAGGTCTACTGATGATTTGGTAAAGCACCAATGAAATGCGTATAGAGATTGTTTAACCATCAACAAATAAATTTCATTTAAAATAGAATTGTGACAATATATCAAATAAAAATTTCATAAAAAGATATTGTTCAAAGTAAATTGACAACTAAATTCAATTACTTGAATATAAATAACAAAGAAGCTTTACCTATCAGCAGCCGATGGCTCTGGAAAAAGCAAAAAGAGATATTGGAATATTGGGAATATTAATCGTCAGGGTTGGGGAATTTCGTACTAACCAAAATGTAATAACTTAATAATATGAAAGTGATAACTTCTCATATTCAATTTTCGTTAAAATATTGGTTAAATAGTTGATATTCCTACTGACTAGCACCACTTGCAAAAGTGGAAAAATTGAACAAAGAACGCTGATGAGATGGCGTAGCGGCCTCGAAATCAGTACTGATCCGTTCTGCTGGTTTGATGATTATTGAAAATATTCTTAATATTCCAATCTTAATATAAAATAATAAATAGAATTTAAACAAATTCATTTATTAATAAAATAAAAAAAAATAATTTGCAGTCATGCAGATTCGAACTTAAGCCCGTTGAAAAATTAACAATTTACATAAGAAAAAGTTCGACTAATAAAAATTCATACATAATAAAAAGATATTTGTATATATAAAAATATTCTTTTTTGTTTCATATGTTGTCAAGTATGAATATATGCCTGCATTTCATATATAAAAAATAAAATAAAAAGTAATACAGTAGAAATTCGATAATCTGGATAATTGATTGCAGACCCCAATCCGGATTACTACGCATGTACATATGTAGTTATTAAAAATTATAATAATTAATAAGCAAAATTAAACATAAAAACAGAAATATTAATTTGTAAAGTTCAGTTAAAATAAAAAAATACAGATTTACATACATACATACTTAACAATAAATAATATTAATTTCGTTTGACAAAGTAATCTAATCTTTACTAAGTTCTTCAAAAATTTTTACTTTATCTAAAATAGATAAAATAGATAAACTAAAAACGCATGTGCTAACATACTCATATCACACTATTCTAACTGTATTTTTCAAAGGATGCGGTGATTTGAATATAAAAATAAATAAAAACGGCTTTCATTCAGTCCGCACTATAGAGTTGCAATCAATCCGAATTATAGAATACGCAATGAGCTGCAAAATTCTATCCGGATTACCGAATAATCCGGTTAGTGGAGTCCAGATTATCGAATTTTTACTGTATATATAATAAAAATAAAAAATAAAATAATAATAATTAAAATATAATAATAATAATTAAAATATAATAATAATAATTAAAAAATAATAAAAAATAATCAAAATTAAAAAATAATAAAAAATAATCAAAATTAAAAAATGTAAAATAAAATAGAAAAAATTAAAAATATACAAAAAGAAAATATATTAAAATAAAAAAATTAATAATTAATATACAAAATAAAAAATACAAAATAAAAATAAACAATACAAAACAAAAAATGCAAAATTCAACATGGCCAAGGTTGGGCACCCTGCATAAACCGCCAGTGCGACTATTGACCTGCATAAATCGCCAATGCGACTATTGACCTTTACTTCATTGACTTCCCTTTATATTTTTAAATACCAGGAGAAGTTAAAAAATGGACAATCAATATTTAAGGGTTATATTATTACGATCGCCCGATGGTTCAAAATTCGCTCATTTAGGCATTTAAGCTGGAAGCATTTATTTGTTTCGCACAAAATTTCATATTGCCGTTTATTCGTTACACAGCAAAACATTTCAAGAGATCAATAACAAGCATTTGTTCTCTTTCCACAGGAAAAAATTATATAGACACCTTTTAACGTTTCTATAGTTATAAGTGTATGCATGTATGTGTGTTTCCAAGTAGAAAGCAAAAACGCTTTTTTAACATTTCTATGCTTAAAATTTAGCAAAATTATTTACATAGTGCATATCTACATAAAAATATCTTTTAAAGCAAAAATAGTTCATCAATATTGGTGGACACTAAGCAACTTAAAAGTGTACCACAAAAATATGTGTAAGATCATAACATATACGAGTTTTCATTGAATTATTAATTGTTGTCATAAAACTCTCAGTTATATAATATCTAAATGATTTCTAAAAGCAGAGTTAGATAAATCTATATATTTTGTTCTTTACTGATTTTAAGAAAAGAAAATTCATGCGGTTAAGAAAATGCTGGGAAAAATGCACATCTAGAATGCACTTCTTCAAAAACAGCCAATGCAAACAAATTCCTCCCAAATCATATTCAAATGTTAATATATTGAGTAATATTTCTACTACAAAATTAAAAATAAGATATACATTTTTAATTTTTTTTGTTTTTACAAATTAAAGCAACAATAAAAGATTTTAGAAATACTCTGAACATTTCGTTTAATAATTTAAAAATTAAAACTTAATGCCCGTATTTTAAAAGCAAATATTTATACTAAACACTAAAGGGGTAATTCAAGTGTGCCCAAAAGTTCCTTATGGAAGAGTAAAAACCAATACATTGAAAGAAAACCTAATTTTTATTCAATATTTATTGTTGTAAAAACAAATACATACAAAACGATATTATACGCAAAACAAAAACAAAGTCTTCACTGATGATCGCTGTCGTCAATGTTTACCAGCAAACCTTACGAAAGTGTTGTTGTTTTCCACTTGCTTTTATAGAATGAAGAACAACAACAAAAATATCAGACAAAGTTGTTTGTGTATTTCGTATTGCTAGTGCTGGGTGCTGTATGTGAGTATTAAAACACACAGCCTATAACAGCTAAGCCCTTTGTAAAAGCGCATAGGGCCTGGGCACTCTTGGTCTAATTCATTAAAAATACTTCACGCTTATAACCTTCTAATTTGACAACTTTCGTACAGAAATATGTCAAATAACGATGTTATAGGCATCAAATATTTTTTATGAATTACACCTTAAAAATTTTGAATTAAATTTCATTTTAAGAAATTAGTTTGCCGAAAATTCTCTTCCCATAAAATGATTTTTTTTTTTAATTAATAAAAAAAATTATTATTTTTGCATCGTTTATGTGCAAACCAAAAAAACTGCATGCTTGTCAAACTGCTTGTGTAGTTTATTTGTCCCTTAAATAAAATTGCATTATATTTTCATTTTCTCTTTGCCATGAATTCGATTTCTGTAACACGCCAGATTATCTCTTTTCAACACCTAACAATCGCATTTGAATTTGAAATCTACTAAAAATGAACTGAATGTGATTATAAATAAATAAAAAAAAAATTATATTTAATTGGGAAAAATGTATTTCCTTCCCAAATATCTCTAGCCATAAATCAACGAAATTTTTTTGAATGTCTGTTAACTTTTCCATAAAACAATAACTTTGATGTATCTTTTTACAAGCAATTAATTGTTATTTTAATAATTCATTAAATTGATTTTTATTTGATTATTAACTTTACACGAATATCGCATGAGTAAAATGTGATATTTTATTTAAAAAAATGTATTTACACAAAATTACAAAAAATATACATACTATATTGCACAATTGTTATTTATTTTATGGAAAATTAAATGTAACTAAGTAAAACAAACACACAAAAAGAAACACAATACAGGAATCACACTACATGGACTGAATGAATTTTCCATATAGATTATAAGACGTATGAACAAGCTAATTAAAAGTTTGTTTTTAAATTAATTAAAAAAATAATATTTTGCACTTCATTGTATAGCACATCATTTTTAGTACTACATAATACGAGGGTATCAAGTTTTTCGAAATTCTTATAAGAAATGCCAAGGATTGAAAATATATTAAAGAGTTAATGCAGAAAAAATATTTTATATTTATAAAATGGTTGTAAGTCAAATTTTGCATAGAAGTTTATCCAAGAAGCAGGAGTGTCAAATTAAAAAAATATATAACAGATTTAAATATAAAGAGTATCGTTTCCATTCTGTTTCTGTTTTCTATAAATTACAATAAATTTTCATAGTAACAAAATCCATAGAATAATGACCCTCATTACGATCGTTAAATTCGTAGTTAAAATAAAACGACTCCAATGTTAGACATACGACAAGCGTTGCCATATTTTACTGATTTCGTCACGATTTCTACAACCATAATAATAAAGAAAAGTAGTAGAAGCATTTTTTATTTCAAAATTTTTCTTAAAAATAAGATAACATATTTTGATTAAGAATATACGGATGTAACTAAGAATATGTTGATTGTTATATGAATCATCCTACATACAGGGTGTCCGCCGGGAAGGTATACGACTTTTTTTTGCCGCCATTTTGGTAAACATTAGTCTTGACAGTTCATATTTGGCAGTCGTGAAGTAGAAACGTGGCAAATTTATTAGGGAAAAATATTTGATAAGCCGTGTTTTAATCGTTAAAACATTTTATCAAAATCAATCATCGATTACCGTGCCAACAAAACGCACTATTTATCGTATAGTGAATGATTTCGAAGAAGGAGAGTCTGTAGGTGATAGGTCCAAGCATGGACCACAACGTACTGCAAGATCGGCTGAAAACATTACAGCTTCTCAAGAAAGTGTTCCAAACAATTCATCAACCTCAATTCGTCGCCGTGACCAGGAGCTTGGTCTTCCAAGAACAACTTTGACCACAATTTTGCACAAGGATTTGCATTTATTTCCATTTAAGATTCAATTGACACATACACCCCAATTATAAATATTCCCGGGGAAAAGAGTTCCCGGGGAATTCATTTTCTCGGGAATAAAACTCCCTTATTCTAAACAGACGGGGAGAACAGTATTATGGGAAAGGGAATTTCGAATTTTCGCAGTCAACTGTTTTGCTTTCAGTTGTTTTGTTTTGACTTAAAAAGTGAAAAATATTTTTGTGAAAAACAAGCATCAGTACTGAAAAAATATTTTTAAATAAAACAAATAATGTTTAGTGTAGCATTTCGGGTTTATTTTTTTTTTTCGAAGTTTATTTAGAATAAGGGAAAAGGGAGAAGGGAAAAATCTCCCAGGGAGATTCTATTTAGAATAAGGGAAAAGGGAAAAGGGAAGAGAGAAAATTCCCGGGGAGTTGTTATTCATAATTGGGCTGATAAGCTTCTCCTACAGGATGTTACAGCTCGCCCATGACAACACCGATTTTCATGAAAAAATCATAATTAGTGATGAGGCACATTTCATTTGAATGGATATCTGAATAAACAGAATAGTCGCTTCTGGGCAATGGAAAACCGTCAAATTATTCATCAGTCACCTTTGCATCCATTAAAGGTGACAGTCTGGTGTGCAATTTGGTCAGGAGGAATCATTGGACCTTACTTCTTTGAAAATGAAAACGGCGTAATGGTAACTGTGAATGGGGAGCGATATCGTGATATAATTGAAAACTTTTTAACCCTACAACGGCATGCTTTGGGCTTGATTAACATGTGGTGTCAACAAGATGGTGCCACATCGCATACAGCCAAGATTACAATGGAATTATTGCGAGTCCTCTTTCCACAACAAATTATTTCAAGAAATGGTGATGTTGATTGGCCTCCACGGTGGCCTGATTTGACTGCTCCCGACTTCTTTCTGTGGGGATGTCTGAAAAGCAAAGTTTATGCAACCAAACCAGAAACGCTTGAGCAACTCGAAACAAAATATTCGTGATGAAATTAATGAAATACCGCGTGAAGTGTGTGAGATATACAATGAAAAATGTGCTCAAAAGGGCTCGCATTTGTGAGGGTAACAGAGGCGGACATTTATCTGATATTGTATTCCATACATAATTGCCGACATTAAATAAAACATTTATCAATATAATATCCATTCTCTTTCATTTAATCATTATAAACGTTCCCGACACCCTGTATTACAAAAATGAAAAGAAAAAATTTATATAGTCGTGACTGTATACACTATAGTGTTTTCACACTGAAGGTTCAAATCTGGGTTTACCGTTAAAACCACAAACAGCTGATTTTGCGTTCACACTGCAAATTGTGGTTTTAACATACAGGCTGTATAATAAATGTTGGCTGAAGTAGTAGAACACGAGACTATGAAACGGAGGGTCGTGAGTTCGAGCCCGCTCTGAGTCATGAAATATTGTGTTGAATTGTTCTGATCAGCATTAGTGCGTGGTTGTGTTAGTGTTGCCAGCCTGTTTCAATGATGAAGGCATAGTCACTGGTCACTGAACATAATTGGCGGCGACTGACACTATCAAGTACTAAAAAGCAGAGTAACAGCACCGGCCCTGTAGCAAAAATTAGCCGGCGAAGTAAAAGGTTGAAATAGCTACAAAAAAACTGTCTATCTTCTCATCTTTCCTAATATGTCTCCTCAATACTATCCCCTCGTTTTCAGTTCCGGCGCAATGCATTGCATATATAGGGGTCATCCCCTGAGTGCTGGTCCTACTCCTAAAAAAAAAAAAAAAAAAAAAAAATCGTGCTCATAGAAATTTGTAAATTTGTTGGTGAACTTGTTCTCTATTTTTACACTTAATTGACAACCTAAACAATAGACTTTTTTTTATTAAATTGAATTAAGATTCATAGGCTAATTGTTGGAATAATCAAACGGTAACACGGGTATTATAACAATAACATGTTATAACAACATCAGGTTGATACAGTTCTCGGATTCTTTTTCACAATAAAATTTGTGTAAATAGGAACTGTTATCACATTCAACTAAGCCACCTTATAAGTGGTGACAAACACAATACACATGATGATGAAAGGGTTGCGTCTTTCGAAAACAGCTGTTCTGCTCTGCTGTGGAAGTTGAATAAAACTGATGTTGACTTTCCTTTGTGCCTTGGAATATTTATGATGTCTTTTTGAGATTTAAAAACTAATTTCGAACAATTAGCCTATGAATCTTAATTCAATTTAATAAAGCAAGATTTATATTTTCGTTTTTTTTTTTGTTAAGGAAAAAAGGAAAAGTTTTACAATGCGATCTAAAATAGAAATTATTTTACATTTTGTGAATGAATATTTTAAAATTATGGAACTACTCTTATAAAGTGCAGAGCTTCTTGGAAATCAAGTTCTGAAGGTACTGTTTACTAACATAAACAATACCAGCTGTTTGCAATAAGTATATAACTTGGCAGCACTGAACTTAGCACAGCCAAACACAGGCACAAACAATGTTGCATTTCATAAAACCTACTTCAAACCAATTCGAAAGTGGTTTAAAGATGATTTTACCAAAATCATTTTGTATGGCAAAAACAGGTTTTAAAAGTTGGTTTTAAAGTTAAAATCAGAATTTATTACAACCCTGTCAGTGCAAAAACACTATTAAACACAGAAATATTTTAATCATATTTCTTTTTTAATTTCCACAATAAGGTGATTTGATTTTAAGGATTAAAAAATATTATCTATTTTCTTATCAAGCTTTAGGTTACTTTTTTATAAAAACAAACTGAAATTTATTATTGGGATTAAATAATAAATTTCCATTTCTTTTATAAAAGTGTCCTAAAGCTTGATAAAAAAATAGATAATTAAGAATGCAAAAAGATTGAAGAATCAGCAATAATTTAAGAATTAAAATAAAAATTCCTTAGATAAACATCAAAAATTATTCAAAAGTTATAATAAACAAATAAATTTGTATAGAAATATTTATTGTAATTAATGGCAAGTCAATTGAAATTTGACTCCTTTTTCTTTCGGCATAAATAAATAAATAAACAAAAACATCTATAAATCTAAAATAGTAATAAAGAATTTTAATATTTCATTATTATTTTTTTCTCATTTAGCTGCTCGAAAATTACCTGCAAAAAGACATGCTACTAAATTAGCAAAGAGGGCAGAGTACAAATAAAAAAAAAAAAAAAACTTGGCAAAAGTTTTTTGTACGTTCAACAACACATCGAACAAAAACCAGACTGAGATCTTAAAATAGAAACAGTAACAGCAAAAAAACGGCGGACGGACAGTTTGAGACAAAACCAAACACACATGTTACCAAACAGGATAAAACTTTAGTAAAACACTAGCCAACAAGATAAATCTGAAAGGAGCAAAATAAATCTGAGAGGAGCAAAAATATTTGGAGGCTGAAAAGTTTAAAAGCAAAATTTTGTTGACATCTTTGTTTAACAATACGGCGAGTTAAACGGATACGGAAAAACCGTTGTAGAATTAGGACGAAGTCGCGGGCGATTTATTTGATTAATATTTTTTTTTTTTTTTTTAATTATTATTTTTTTTTAACATAATTTACAATGACGGCAGCAGTAGAAGTACGAAATGGTTATAAATATTATGGCAGCAAATCGAAACCAAAAATTATACTCAACTATTTGAATATGAATGTACAGCGAGGATCCATGTGAGTAGAATAAAATGAAACTAATTATGGAAACGAAAACTGATATTGAAATGAATCACACTTTAAATAGAAAAAGAAGATTATTGTTAAGAAGAATGTGATGAGAATTAATAAGACTATATAAGAAAAAAAAAAAGCATAGAAAATTTAGTGAAAGGCACACTGAAGCAAAATTTTTTGTTTTCTGTTTCAATTTGTATAGATACGGCTTGCTGGGTGCCTCTGGCTGTGGCAAAACCACTTTGCTTTCCTGCTTAGTGGGTCAAAGAGAATTCAATAGCGGCGAGGTGCGTGTATTGGGTTTAAAGCCGGGCGTTCCTGGCAATGGTATACCTGGTTCACGCATCGGCTATATGCCTCAGGTAAATAACTATTTACTTTCAAGTATTTTGTGATTATCATTGAATTTGTTTTACCCATTTTTGTTTTTAAGGAAATTGCTTTGGTCAATGAAATGACTGTGAAGGAGACAATCTATTACTTTGGCCGTATTTATGGCATGAGAGATGAAAAAATTCGAGAAAAATTTAAAATTTTGCGAGACCTATTGCAACTACCTCCAGCCAAACAATTGATAAAGAAGTGCAGTGGTGGCCAACAGAGACGTGTATCCTTTGCTTGTGCCATGATACATGATCCGGAATTGTTGATACTGGATGAGCCCACAGTTGGCTTGGATCCAATGTTAAGAGAGAAGTGAGTACAGGGAAATGATCTAATAAAATAAGTTACTGAAGGTGGCAAGTTTTTAAACCCATTCTGTCAACAATTTTTATTAAGCAGACAACAAAATTCTTGGAAGACATACAATTGAAAATTATAAAAAATATTAAAAATGGTTTAGTGAGAAATTTCAAAACTTTATTTCTAGGAAAAAAAAAAGTAAAAAGCTCATTTAGAATCTCAATTTTTGAAAATTATATTCTTAGCGACCCTATAAAATTTAATTTCATTACACACACACACAAATTAATTCATTCCATTTAAGCATTGACCCGCCTTTATTAGTTTATTAGTATGCAGTGACAAAACTAAACACTGAAAAAAAAATTATAGATGATTTGTTAGCAATTAAATCATTTAACAATCATATCACCACCCACCATTTCGAATGTACAATTTTCAAAAGCACTAAACAAACAACATTTGCACTTAAACATAATTTTTAATATACTTTCAGTGCCAGAAGGTGCTGTTTTCTGTTTCTTTAAAAAATAAATATTAAATAAAAATAATATTAAAAAAAATATTAAATAAAAGAAGAATTTAAAAAAAGCAAATAAAAACTTTATATTCGACCGGGTCGAATCTTAAATACCCTCCAAATATTTAGTAAGTGAATTTAAAATGTTTAACTTGGTGGAACAGAGTTCCTTTATATAATATCGTACGTCAACGCCCACTGAAAGGGGCGGGGTCCAAAAATAGACTACATCATGTTTTCTACAGACGAACGTATGGGCATTGCTAGACCATCTCAGAGTTCTTCAGTGATCAAGAATATGTGGTCTAATTCTTTTTGGAGAGCATTACCTCTGTATTTTTTGGGATCTCTCTGGCAAGGGCCGTAGGGGAGACATTTCACCTTTGCCATAAGATTATAAAAATAAATATTTGGGATAATTAAATGTAAAATTTATTACGTGAATGAAGATAAATATGCCGAGTTAAACATGTTTTGACGTAAGCAGTCAACGTATTTAGCTTTGAAGTTAAATATGTTATGACGTAACGAAATGGTAAACAGTGAAGTTTTTTTTATGAAAATCCATACTAAATAAATTTTTTGAGCATTTTGTGAAAATATTTACAAGCCATGAGAGTATGTGTGATCTTAGAGGGATTTTTCCCCCAGTGGCCAAATAAGAAATTGTCATGATGTATGGGATAGAAAACACTCCCATAATAATTTTGTTAATAAATATGAATTCTCATACAAAAAAAATTTCATTGATTGCCATTTAGTTACGTCATAACATATTTAACTCCAAAGCTAAATACATTGTTTCGTAACTGCTTACGTCAAAACATGTTTAACTCGGCATGACGTTACGTCATAACATATTTAACTTCAATACGTTGTTTCGTAACTGATTACGTTTCACATATATAATTATATATAATTTGCATAACAAAATTACAACAACAAAAAACTCAAAATTAGATATGTTGTTTTTTAGAGGTTGATTTAGTTCTTCTTGGGGGAACTTTTTTCCCCCTGGCCCATTTACGAACTTGACCTGTGCTATCCTTCAAGATATATTTATACCAAATTTCAAGAGTCTGGCTCTTTTTGTTTGGACTAAATCGTGATTTCCCCAGACGGACGGACGGACATGCTCAGATCGTCTTAGATTTCATCACTGATCAAGAATATATATGTATACTTTATGGGGTCTCAGGTAGACGGAATGACAAATTATTTTTTGGAGGGTATAAAAATTATAATAAAACAGGCCTAAGATGCCGCACTCAGCCCTAAATACAGTATCGAATTTTTCTGATCTCTATTAGTGCATGCATGGTTGTGTTATGTCCTGTCGGTCTGACGAAGATATAGCACTGAATGTTAATATTACCGACAGGGAACCTTTCATACTTTCGGCAAAATGCAATTTATTTTTTCCATAGACCTCGTAAAACTATTTCTGACATATTTTAATTTATTACGAAAAACTTTATTACACCAAATCTATGTTAAAGCGTGAATGAATAAAACTTGCAATTTTAATATTAATTGTAAATTTTGGTGTGAAAATACTATTAAAGAACTTACTTACACACAAAACCGGACTTCCATATAACACGTTCAATAATCATAAAAGCAAACATTTTGATCATATTTACCTGAAATGAGAAGAGAAAACAACAAAACATATTAGCAATTCGATAATTTTCGAGTTCATATTAAAAAATTAATTATTTTTTCTTTTCTAACACTAGAATCTGGGATTTTTTGGTAGAATCAACCAGAAATAGTAAAATGGCTGTGATTATAACAACACATTATATAGAAGAAGCTAAGCAGGCGAATTGTGTAAGTAAACTTTGAAGACAATTGCATTGAAACCACAACAAACATTTTGTGAAACTCACTCACTTTCTTAGATCGGCTTGATGCGCAGAGGTGTTTTACTGGCTGAAGATACACCTGCGAATATTATGTTAAGATTTGAAGTGAATTCCGTGGAAGATGCTTTTCTTATATTGAGTCAAAAACAAGGTGATAATGATGCTATAGAAGCTACTTTGGCACAACTGCCTTCCCAGCAACATCACACTTCAAATGCTGTATGCAAAGGCGTTGAAGTTATCGATGCCACGAATATGACACAAACAAAAGAAATGGCAAATTTGGAAACAAATATGGAAAAGGCAGCGGCGGTCGAGATTGTGGAACCACCAGAAAACAATGACAATCAAAAACGGATATTCTTCACTACAAAAGGACGGATAAAAGCGTTAATGACCAAAAATTTTGTGCAACTATTTCGGCAACCCAGGTGATTTGAAAATTAAATAAATTTATTCTTTTTATGTTTTTTCTTAATAATTTTCAAACATTTTTAAAAATATTATTCCGATCTCATTTTAGCGGCATAATATTCATGCTGCTATTTCCCTTAATACAGTTGTCCTGTTTTTATGTGGCCATTGGTAAAACTCCCAATAATATAAAACTGGGCATTGTCAGTAATGAGATCAGCAAATGGGATACTTGTTATGATCCCGATTTGATAACAGTAACGCCTCATAACGACACCTGTGATTTCAGTAACATATCATGTCGATTTATAACCAGTTTGGAAGATAATGATTATATAAAAAAGGTATCTGGTTCATTTTCGTTCTTTTTATATTGACTAATTTATGGGATTTTTCAGGTTTTCTACGACAATGTAGAAGATGCTCATCGCGATTCCAGAACCACCGATATTTTGGGTTATATTTTCTTTCCACATAATTTCTCTGTCTCTATGCAATCTCTAATGGAAGATGGCCGTTATGCTGAAGATTATGCTATCAATAATGCTGAATTGGCTGTGCATATTGATATGACGGGTGAGTTCGAATAGAAAAGAATAACATCAAGATTTTATATAAAAAAATTTTAGCATAAAAATTTGTGTTAAAAAAGAATTGGAGGGTATATTCACTTTGTCATAAGCGTGAGTTCCGTATGGGGTCTTATATCCCCATGAAACCCTATACGTAATATTATTATCAATAAGGAAATTGAAGACGATCTTGCCATGTCCGTCCGTATGTCTGTGGAAATCACGATTCAGTCCAAAATAAAAGAACCAGACCCTTGAAATTTGGTACAAATACATTTTGAAGAATAGCACAGATCAAGTTCGTAAATGGGCCACAGGGAAAAAAAGGTCCCCTTAGGAAAACTAAACCGACCTCTAAAAACAATAGCCCAATTCACAATCCTGTGCAAATGGTCTTGCATTATAGCATTTGCAAATTGAGAGAGTATTTGAGAGCATTTTCAATGTATTTTGTTGGTGTAGAGTACAATTATTTTGCAAATGCAATGATGCACGACCATTTGCACAAGATTGTGAATAGGGTTAATATAATTTCTACCAATTTTTTTTTGTAATTTTGTTAAGAAAATTATATATGTATTTTCAAAGAAGGTCCAAAGCGTTGAACTTGCAGCCAGAAAATGGGGAAAAGTCTATTTTTGCTCCTCGCCTCCTTTAGTGGGCGTTGATGTAACATATTACATGGAAAATTAGTATAAATATTTAACAAATTGTATAATTTAAGGCTACATTGCTTAAAAATTATGTTTTAAAACGTTTTGGACGGTCCTCTTCTGCCCTGCCCTCCGCCCACCTTTGCCCACTATACGAGCCTATAAAAAAAACTTGTTTACACTTAATAGCCTTAATAGCAAAAACCGATTTTTTGTGTTTTTTATGGCAAAGGTGAGATATCTCCTCCCGCGGCCCCTGCCGGAGTGTCCGCTACAAAATAGAGTTTTAATTTACTAAATATTTGGAGGGTATTTAAGATTCGACCCGGTCGAATATAACGTTCTTACTTGTTACTATTAAGATAAGATTTTTTTCGGACTAGAGTTCAAATCTCCAATCGGCAAATATATATATTTTTTTTTTCAATTTTTATTAAATTCAATTTTATTTTTATTAAGTTATATTCTCAATTGCTTGCACATAAATAACAAAAAAAATTCATCTGAGCAACGAAAAATGGAGTTTTTGGAATAATAATTGTCAGGGTTGGGGACTTTCGAGCTAACCAAAAGTGCTTCAACTTAAAAAATTAATATAATGAAGTTCTCATAGTCTATTTCGTTAAAAACATGGCTTAAACAGTTGATATTCTTAATAACTAGCACCAAGTTTATTATACGCAAACTGATGAGATGGCGTAGCTGCCTCGAAATCAATGCTGATCCGTTCTGCTAATTTGGTGATTATAAAAAATATTTTAAATATTTCACTCTTAATAAAAATTACTTGAATTTAATTACAATTCTTAAAAGAAAAATAATTTGCAGATTGCAGATTTGAACTTGAGTCCTCCTAAAAAATTCTTGTGTTAATTATAAAATTAATAAGAACGACAAGTAAAAATTTACATTCATTAAACGCTGTAGTAATTGAATTTAATAAAAATTCGAAAAAATAGTTTGCAGATTGCAGATTTGAACTTGAGTCCGCATGAAAAATGTTTATCTTAATAATAAAATTATTAAGTGCGAAAAATTAAAACTTACATTCATAAATTTTTTTTCACAAACGCTGTAATAATTGAATTTAATAAAAATTCGTAAAAAAATTTTCTGATTGCAGATTTGAACTTGAGTCTAGATAAAAACTTCTTGTCATAATAATAAAATTAATAAGTGAGAAAAATACACATTTATATTCATTAATTTTTTCCACAAACGCTGTACTAATTGAATTTGATAAAAATTCGCAAAAAAGAATTTGCAGGTTTGAACTTGGGTCCGCATAAAAACTTCTTGTATTAATAATAAAATTAATAAGACCGAAATACAAAAATGTATATTAATTAATTTTTTTCCACAAAGACTATAATAATTGAATAAAAATTTGTAAAAAATAATTTGCAGATTGCAGATTTGAACTTGAGTCTGCATGAAAAATGTTTATCTTACTAATATAATTATTAAGTGCGAAAAATTAAAACTTACATTCATAAATTTTTTTTCACAAACGCTGTAATAATTGAATTTAATAAAAATTCGTAAAAAAAATTTTGCTGATTGCAGATTTGAACTTGAGTCTGGATAAAAACTTCTTGCCTTAATAATAAAATTAATAAGTGCGAAAAATACACATTTATATTCATTAAATTTTTCCTCAAACGCTGTAATAATTGAGTTTAATAAAAATTCGCAAAAAATAGTTTGCAGATTGCAGATTTGAACTTGAGTCTGGATAAAAACTTCTTCTCTTAATAATAAAATTAATAAGATCGAAACGCAAAAATGTACTATATTAATTAATTTTTTCCACAAAGACTATAATAATTGAATTTAATAAAAATTCGTAAAAAATAGTTTGCAGATTGCAGATTTAAACTTGGGTCCGCATTAAAAATGTTTATCATAATAATAAAATTATTAAGTGCGAAATATTAAAATTTACATTCATAAATTTTTTTTTCACTAACGCTGTAATAATTGAATTTAATAAAGATTCGTAAAACAAAATTGCTGATTGCAGATTTGAACTTGAGTCTGGATAAAAACTTATTGTCTTAATAATAAAAATAATAAGATCGAAATACAAAAATGTACTATATTAATTAATTTTTGTCCACAAAGACTGTAATAATTGAATTTAATAAAAATTCGTAAAAAAAAATTATTTTCCTAATTGCAGATTTGAACTTGAGTCTGGATAAAAACTTATTGTCTTAATAATAAAATTAATAAGTACGAAAAATAAGCATTTACATTCATTAATTTTTTTCCACAAACGCTGTAATAATTGAATTTAATAAAAATTCGCAGAAAAAGAATTGGCAGATTACAGATTTGAACTTGGGTCCGCATAAAAAATTCTTATCTTAATAATAAAATTAATAAATGCGAAAAATAAATATTTACATTCAATAGTTTTTCCAATGTAATAATAGAATTTTGCTTCATTTTAAACTAATTACTAAGACCATATTCACTATCATACGCCGGTACTTATTTTACTTGAACCGCACTGATGTTAGACATTGTACCGGATTTATGAAAGAAGGGGATAGTATTGAGAGGACAAATGAAGAAAGATGAAATGACATAGAATTCGCCTCTGAATGTTTTCGAACAAAAATTTATTTCCAATTATATATATTATAATAAAACATTAAGCAAAAATTTTAACCAATACAAATTCTAAACAGATCGGCAAATAGCATATTTTGTGGAGAGAAAATTACGTGATCATTATAGCAGCTTCATTAAGGAAATCTTAACGGATTGCAATTTACCGCCGTCTTTGGGCACTATACCCGTTCACATGAAGGAGCCCATATATGGCTCGGTGGAAATGGAGTTTCAGCAATATGTTGCGCCCGGTGTAGTGATGACGTAAGCTAAACTAAACTTTATTTTGCACTTATAATATCATTTTATCTTTTTTTTTATATTTTTATTAGAATGGTATTCTTCTTGGCCACATTAATGACAGCAGCAGTATTTATTGAAGAACGTATGGATGGTGTATGGGATCGTACCTTAGTGGCAGGTGTATCAGCCACGCAAATGTTATGGGCCCATCTATTTACACAATTTATTATCATGGTTATACAAAGTTTCGAAGTGATCATGTATATTGGCATAGTGTTTGACACATACAATAAAGGCGACACGGCTACGCTAATATTTTTGCTGACATTGACCTCATTCTGTGGCATGTTATTTGGTAAGTAAAAAATATTTACAATAAGAAGAATAATATAAATCAAAATTATTAAAGGTTTACTGATCTCTGTGTATTGCAAATCTCATACGGAGGCAAATTTTGTGGCCACTGGAGCCTTTTATCCCATGATCATACTGTGCGGTATGTTGTCGGTTGATCTTTTTATAGAAAAATAAAAGCTAATGATTATTTTTCTCTTTACAGGCTTGTTATGGCCCTTGGAGGGAATGCCGAAATTTTTGCAAAATGTGGTGGTTTACTTTCCCTTCACCCTGCCTTCAATATCGGCTCGTAATATTTTGGAAAAAGGTTGGACCATTACCAACGTTAATGTATACAATGGCTTCCTGGTAATGACGGCATGGATTATTATATTCTTCACCTTGTGTATGCTCGGACTTAAGAGAAAAACGTAGTTTAAGTTAATTATAGCCTCATTTTCCCCCACTTCTTAGAGAATTACTAAGTAGATTTTGATTTTTTTCATATATATGTATATTTCTTTTTTATATTTTATTTCATAAAATTCATTTAAGCTATTTTTACCAACGCTCGCATAGTTATTGATTCCCATACATTCTTAAACTCCATGGAAATATTCATTCAAAAGAAATCAGTTTCATGACAAACCCAAGTGAATAATAAATTATTTATGCAAAATATTATGTTAACGAATTATCATATAAAATCGATATCATTTAAAAAAGTTTTTTTTTGGTTGGTCTTCAAAATCATTTTTTCTATTATCACATTTAAAATCAACTTTTATAAAGAGGTAATAAGTTTAGTTTAGCCGTACTTCTGTATTAAAATTTCTCATATGTACAATTTTATTATTTATGATTTCATATTTTAAACATGTAGAAGTGCTGCAATAAAATTATTTTTATATATTAGCAAAAAAAAAAAGGTAATTGTAGTTGTAAGTGCAAGTGCATATGTATGTGTAGTTTATTTAATATATCAAGTGTATGTGTAATGCGAAAGCCAAAAATACATTTCTTTTAAATAAATATTTGCTTGTAAACGTGAGAGTCAATTTTTGCATCCTAAAGGTAGGCTAGTTAAGATAAACTATTTATTACATAAAACGCAGACATGGTAATTTTTATTTCTTCATTCATCTTGAAGCTAATTTCTTGGTCTAATAATATTTTTTTTTATATTTATCTGTTTTTATACCCCCCAAAAAACGAATTGGAGAGTATATTCACTTTGTTATTCCGTTTGTAACGCAGCGAAATATCCATCTGAGTGTAAATAATGAACAATTTTTATTTCTTAAGCCTACAAGAAGCTGGGATGTTCCCCGATTTTGCAGAGGTGAATCGTGTCTCCCACGTTTCTGCCCGGAATGACTTTCTCAAAATAGAGATTTAAAATTGGGTACAGAGAAGTCTTAAATGAACTCTGTCCCACCAGGTTAAACATTTTAAATTTAATTACTAAATATTTTGAGGGTATTTAAGATTCTCCCCTGTCGAATATAACGTTTTTACTTGTTTTATTTATTTTTTATTTTTGTATTTTAATATTTTAAATTATTGGTTTTTTTATTTTCTATTATTTTTTTTAATTTTGTTATTTGTTATATTTTTTTTTATTTTTTATTTTTTTTTTATTTTTTATTTTTTTTTTATTTTTTATTATTTTTTTTTTTATTTTTTATTATTTTTTTTTTTTTTTTGTTTTTTATTATTTTTTTATATTTTATTATATTTTACTATGTTTTTTATTTAACTTTTTATTATTTTATTTCCATTTTTACTTAGTTTTTTATTATTTTATTTCCATTTTTACTTTATTATTTATTATTTTATTTTTTATTGTTTTATTTTTTATTATTTTATTTTTTATTATTTTATTTTTTATTATTTTATTTTTAATTATTTTATTTTTTATTATTTTATTTTTTGTTATTTTATTTTTTATTATTTTATTTTTTATTATTTTATTTTTTATTATTTTATTTCCATTTTTAATTCATTTTTTATTATTTTTTTGTTATTTTATTTTTTTATTATTTTATTTTTTTATATATTTATTTATTTATTTTTTAATTTCATTGTATTTTTTATTTTATTTTTATTTATCTTTTACTATTTTATATTCAATTTTATTTTTTTTTATTTATTTTTTATTATTTTATTTTTATTTATTTTTTATTATTTTATTTTTATTTATTTTTTATTATTTTATTTTTATTTATTTTTTATTATTTTATTTTTATTTATTTTTTATTATTTTATGTTTATTTATTTTTTTATTATTTTATTTTTATTTATTTTTTATTATTTTATTTTTATTTATTTTTTATTATTTTATTTTTATTTTCATTATTTTATTTTAATTTTTATTATTTTATTTTTATTTATTTTTTATTAATTTAAATTTATTTTTTTTGTTATTTGATTTTTATTTATTTTTTATTATTTAATTTTTAATTATTTTTTATTATTTTATTTCCCTTTTTATTATTTTATATCCCTATATATTATATTTCTGTTTTTTTATTTATTTTATTTTTTTTATTTTTTTTTTATTTTTTTATTATTTTATTTTTTTATTATTTTATTTTTATTATTTTATTTTTTATTATTTTATTTATTTTTTTTATTATTTTATTTTTAATTATTTTATTACTATATTTTTAATTATTTTATTATTTTATTTTTAATTATTTTATTATTTTATTTTTAATTATTTTATTATTTTATTTTTAATTATTTTATTATTTTATTTTTAATTATTTTATTATTTTATTTTTAATTATTTTATTATTTTATTTTTAATTACTTAATTTTTTTTATTTTATTTTTAACTATTTTATTTCTAATTATTTTATTTTTTATTATTTTATTTTTTATTATTTTATTTTTTATTATTTCATTTTTTATTTCCTCATGTTTTATTATCGTTACATAATATTTGAATTTAACGAAGCTCTGCATGATAAAAAATAAATCCAACAGTGCGATGCTTGTGTACAATTTGAGTGACATCCTGTTCTGCGAATGGAATCTAAGTAAATTCGTCCTTTTCCAAAAATATGCTATAACACCTGCTATAACACTGCTGTTGTTTACATATTATAAATTAATTTCTGATATGATATTTTAAGTTCAAAAAAATAGGACACTAGCAAATAAGTGTAAATGAACTTTGCTTTTAGTAGTTTTAATTTGTCCAAAGTGGGTCATTTCAAATCTACTCGATTTAAGAAGCAGGCGGGACTATATTAATAGTAGAAAAGTTGAAACTAATATATACTTTTTAGAAACAGCTGGATATATAGTTTATTGTTTATTTATATTTTTCAACTGCTCTTTCTTTTCATTGATTTTTAACCCTTTTTTGTAACAATCATTTTATTATCCTTGACCTTCTTCACTTGCATACATGCACACTCATGCAGGATACTAAATTTCCACAATTATTTTAAGGTCTTTTAACTTAAGTTCATGCTTAAAAACCAACAAACATTTTGAGATACATTTTAAATTAATTTTTATATAGTAAAGAAGCTATACCACACTCATATTATATAATCGGTTATCTAAGTTTATTCACCCAATAGAATTGTTGCTTCTGCTGACTTTCACCTTGACTAAAATATTTCCATCTTCCTTATTTTCTCTTAGCATCACGAAATTTAAAAACTTTCAAAACAATAGAAACAAAAACCCAGTTTTATAACATCCTTTTATAAATTTTATGCTTTCAACAAACTCCCATAAATGAATGTGTCTGTATTCGCATTCAGGCAAACAAACACAAGCAGCAATAAGAGATTTTCCTGTAGCCGGTTTTTTGTTGGGAAATGAGTCTGGTGTCTTCGTGTGGTGTTGTTGTCTGTCTGTCTGTCTGCCTGTATTTGTAAGCAAGTCTATGTGCAAACTTTTGCTTCAGTTTTTATCTGATGCTGTAGGTGTGCGATTACGTATAGTAAACGTATGTATGTATGTATGTGTTAGTTTGATTATGTCTGGCTGCAAGAGAGTTTGTGTGAAAATTTAAATATCCTTGAATAAAATCTAGTTCAAAAATTTATATTTTATTTTTATTGTACGTAAATTTGTGTTTTTCTTTTTTTGAATTACCAGAAAACAAACAAAATACACGGAGAAAATATGTTTAAAGGATATTTATGCGAATGGTAAAGGAAATTTCACTTATATTCAAGAGAAAATATTATTTATCAAGTTTGGAAAATTATATTAGGAATATTGGTAGAAGATAAGCCAAAAGCATTTTTGTGCATTTGGTTCTGTTTCAAAAGATCAAACGAAGGCCTGCGAAATCGTTAAAACAGGCACAGGTATTCTTCTACTCCGAGTGCTGGCCTGTTCTGCTCCGACTAAATATTTTACTCTTATTTTACGGCACCGCTTACTTAAAATAAAAATTAGACATTTATTTCTTTCAGTGTTGATATCTAAAACAAGTATATGTATTTAAATGAAAAATCTTATATGATTACAAACTTGTATGCTTTAATAATCTCACATGTCCTGTTCATTGATAAACTTAAAAACTTGTGCTGTAAATTTTAGACACACACACATACACGGACATTTTGGTATATCTATTTAAAAATGAGCATGAGTTTGTACTATTTTTAATAAACGTATGTTCGTATATGTACTCAGGAAAGTCAAAAGTCTGCTCTGATGTCTACAACTATTATTTGTTCTTGTTGGTTATTCTATTTCTCTCTTTTTTTTAACAATTAGTTTTATTAATGTTGATGTGTCTGTGCGCAAATCATAATATATAAATGAAGGTCAAGTATAAAAACAATTTAGAAACTTTATTATTCGTAGAAAACAAAGCAAAACCCAAACAATTACTAAAATAATATTTAGTTGACCTAGAAAACTAGGAATTTTGTAAATGTCTGTGTGAATTAGTTTGATTTAAGGATATCAAAAATTACTCATACAGAATTATTTGCACATGGGTATGAATTTATTTGATTATTTAAAAACAGTTTCGCAACAAGAATTTTACTTTACAAAACAAATTAAAAGAAAGAATTTACAAGAAAATCATTTCATTTTAATTTTAAATATTATTTTTTACTTTTTAATTATTTTTTACTTTATAATTATTTTTTATTTTTTAATTATTATTTTTTATTTTTTAATTATTAATTTTTAATTATTATTTTTTAATTTTTATTTATTATTTTTTAATTATTATTTTTTATTTATTAATTATTATTTTTTATTATTTAATTATAATCATTTATTTTGCAATTATTTTTTAATTATTAATTTTTTGTTATTATTTTTTAATTATTATTTTTTAATTATTATTTTTTAATTATTATTTTTAATTTTTTAATTTTATTTTTTAATTTTATTTTTTAATTATTATTTTTTTATTATTTAATTATTATTTTTTATTTTTTATTTTTTAATTATTATTTTTTATTTTTTAATTATTATTTTTTAGTTTTTAATTATTTTTTAGTTATTATTTTATAATTGTTATTTTTTATTTTTTAATTATTATTTTGTAGTTATTATTTTTTAATTATTATTTTTTATTTTCTAATTATTATTTTTTATTTTCTAATTATTATTTTTTAATTGTTGGTTTATTTTTATTGACCTTATCAGATTATTATTATAACATTAATCAAGTTTGTGGTCGTTTTTTATTATATTATATTTTGTTTAATTTCTATTTGAGATTTCGTAACAGCCTGTTAACATCTTCAGGAAATAGAAATTATAAACAATAATTTTTTTGATAATTTTTATTTATTGTTAACGAGCTGTTAACGAAATATGGAATAAATATTAGTAAAAATATAATTTGATAAGAAGCGTCCACAAATTTAATTAATATTATATTTTTTAATATTTTGTATATTAATTAATTTCCTGAAGAAGCCACACAAAGGAGTAATAATTAATATATTTTAAATTAAAATAAAGAGACCTTAAGCTTAAAGATATTAAAGTATAATTATATTTTTTAATTATTATTTTTTATTTTTCAATTATTATTTTTTGTTTTTTGTTTTTTTTTTTTTTAATATTATGTATTCTTTTATTTTGTTTTAATTTTTTTTTATATATTTATTTTTATTATTTCTTTTTTTTAATGTTTTTCTTTTTCTATATATTTATTTTTATTATTTCTTTTTTTTAATATTTTTATTTATTTTTTTAATATTTTTATTTATTTTTTTAATATTTTTATTTATTTTTTTAATATTTTTATTTATTTTTACTTTTTTATTTTTCTCTCAGGTTAATTTTTTTCAATTATTTTTTTTTAATTTATTTTTTTAAATGTAATTTTTAAAATTTTTTTTTTATTATTTTTTTTAATGTAATTTTTTTTGTTTCAATTTAATTTTTTTTATTTTTTTTTTTATTTTTTTTTTTATTTTTTTTTTATTTTATTTTTTTTTTTTTAATTTTTTTTTTTTTTTTTTATTTAATTTTTTTTATTATTTTTTTATTTCTATATTTTTAATTTTAATTTTTATATTTCATATTTTCATTTTCTCTTTTTTTAATTTTTATTTTTTACACAAACAACAATTACTGGTGCTGTTTCTAAACAATTGAATACGGGATTCATCTAAAAAATTACTCTGTACGACTCGCAAATTGTAACCAAATGCCCAGAAGTTAAGGCTCACCCTCGAATCTAGTATATTTAGGCATTTTACCATAAACATTTTTTTGTGGCGACTTTTTAATTAATTCAATACACATTAAGAAGATTAAATCAATTTCAAATTTATGTCATATTTTGACAAGTGCGAGCTAGATTTTGCTACGAAAAAAAGAATCTACAGGAATTACAGAAAGGATGCTCGCACTGACCGTGTCAACTACAACAACCAACAGCATCAACCATTCAACGTCACTAACCATGTAGGGCACCCATTAACATTACTAACAGAGTGTCCATCTCGTTAAAAACCAAAAATGTAAAACACAATCACAGTGTTATTTTTTCAGAAAAGATCAATTTCTACTCGGAATTCGTCATATGGCCTCAATTGAAGAAAAGCAGCCATAAGACAATGCGAAAAAAACAATCCTAATGCACCAAAACAATTTTTTTATAATATAAAAAATATACACAACCGCAAATATATAATGAAATTTTTTAAATTCGTTTACAATTAACAATTACCAGAAATGTCCAAATTATATCCGGTTGACTGGTCACTGTACCTTACCGGCACTGATTGACTCTCAAGTACTAAAAATCAGATATACTGCATAAGTAGGGGTCATCCCCTGAGTGCTGGTTTTAGCAAAAAAAATGAGTAATATCAACCGGAAACTTACAATACTTAGAACAAAAACTAAACCGTTCCTCGTAGTCTACTCAAGAAGGCCGGAAACTAAAAAGACCCAATAAGTACAAATCTGACTTTGTAGCCACAACAACAAGCAGCACCTAAATGAAAATTTGCAAATGTAATTGCACAATAGCAAATCATGCACAGACAAACACACACACATATACACGTAAAAGGAAAAACAAAACAATACTTTTTGTTGTTGTTATTGTACTTAGGAAGCAAATTGTAACTTTACTTTGTTAGATTAATGGATCTACGAGTGCAAGTAGAACATATTATCTTTTTCTTTGTGGTAACAAATGCCAGTCAAACGTAAAAGAAGCAAAAAAAAATAGAAAACAACGATTTATACTATAAAACTTATATACAACGAACTCACTGGGTTCTATATTCGCATAGATGAAGACAACAACACGGTTCGTTGTAGGCTTGTTTAGTTGTAGAAATGAAGTAAAATAAATACAGTGTAACAAGTAAAGGACTATTTGAGGAAAGATTGAGTTAAATGGATTAACTTTGCGGGCCTAAATAGAAAACTTGAAAAAGCAAAACAAATTGAAAGAAACAGGAAACAGAATCATAGAGTTTGCAAAAAAAAACGACACTTGCAAACAGCAACTCAAATAGAAATGGGTTCTAAAAGACAGTCTCATGCAGATGTTTTTTTTTTTGTAGGCTAAGATTTTATAGAAAAAGAAAGAAAAGTGCATGGCAACTAGAGAAGTTGACTATTTTTAAAACGTTAGTTTTTAAAAATTTCAGTTTGTTTACAGACAAAACAATGTTTAAAGTTGAGCATGTGAGGTGTACCTTTAAAAACAGGAAAAAAATTTTATATAACTTTAATATTATAAAACTGCTTTTTAGATTTTGTGGGAAATGGTGCAGTTTTTACATAAAAACGAAACATTTTAATATATATTTTTTATTTTTATATATACATATTTCTTTTATTTCTTCTTTCTATATTTTTTATCATTGATGTCAAACTCTTTCACAACGCGGCATAACCTTTTTTATACCGGCAATCAAGTAGAGTTAAAAATATTTCATATGCAACACAGCGTGAAAGAAAATAATTCATACAGATGTGAAAGATATATTTATAATAAAAATGTATAACTTAAATGCTTCGAAATTAAGGATATCAATAATAAAATAGAATCAGCTGGGTTACACTTGAATGTCTGTGCATAGTGGACAGTCAAGTAAAAAAAATTGTCATTCAATAGAATGAAATAAAAATATTGTTGTACATTTTTTATTAATTATTTTAATGAAGTTCAGCATGTAATAATAAACACTAAAAGTAGTGTAATTGAAAAGTGCTTTAAAATAATTCTTTTATCAAAACTATTTCCTAAATAACAAGTAAAATACAAATTATTTATGATGACCACTACTGTAACTTTTATAATTGACCCTCTTAACATCTTTACTTTTTTGCTTTTGTTAATAAATATTTATGAATTCGTTTTTTGTCTAATTAAATGCAAGAGGATGGGAATTTCCATGATATCGAATGTGACCGTAAAACGATAAAAGATGTGTGGTGTCGTGGGACACCGAATAGGAACGAAGTTCCTTATTATAAATATATTATTTTTAAGTTCTATTCGAGGTATAAAGAAAATAATTACTCGGGTATACATTTTTTATTATGATTTTTTTCTTTTCGCCGACCAACGAAAATCTCAAACAAAATTGAATTCTGTCACGGCACGGCTGCGTATGATTAATATTTGTTTGTATGGAATCGTATTACTCATACGTCTTAAACATTGATTTAGAAACAAAATATCTTACGTTACGAGCGTTTTTCACCGGTTAGGGTACCTCTCCGCATCGTCCCATAAGGAACTTCGTTCCAAAAAGTCACACTAAAACGGATTTTTATTTTAACAATAATCATGGCTTACACTGGGTGTCCCAACAAGAACGCAAGATTTAAATTTGACGCCATTCGAAGTGTCATTGTTTGACATTTGAACAATTGTTATTGTTTGCTAGTAGAGGGTGTTTTTTATGAAGTTTTTTTTATACGAATCACTCTGTTGTCTGACAGCTGTTTTGACAGTTTAAAGTGACGTATCTACTCAGTATTGTTTGGCAAATCATCATGAACAGGTTAACTCCAGAACAACGCTTCCAAATCGTGGAAATTTATTTTCAAAAACAGTGTTCAATTAAAAATGTTTATCCGCTTTTTTATCGGAAAATTCTCTTCAGTGATGAGGCGCATTTTTGGTTGAATGGATTTGTCAACAAGCAAAATTGCCGTATTTGGATAATCCACACGCCGTTCAAGAATTACCAATGCATCCCGATAAATGTACTGTTTGGTGCGGTCTATGGGCTGGTGGAATCATCGGTCCTTATTTCTTTAAAAATGAGGAAGGACAACGCGTTACCGTGAATGGAAATCGATACAGAATCATGATCAATGAATTCTTCGTGCCAAAACTTCAAGATATGGATGTAAACGAAATGTGGTTTCAACAGGATGGTGCCACTTGTCATACTGCGGGCGAAACAATGGTCTTATTGAAAGAACATTTCAAAGACAACATTATTTCGAGAAATGGACCGGTGAATTGGCCTCCGCGTTCGTGTGATTTGATGCCACTCGATTATTTTTTGTGGGGATACCTGAAATCATTGGTTTACGTGGATAAACCAGCAACGATTGACGCTTTGGAAACCAGTATTCAACGTGTCATTGCTGAAATACGCCCTTAAATGCTTGAAAAGGTGGTCGAAAATTGGACCTCCAGAATGACCTTTGTGCAAAATAGTCGTGGTGGCCATATGCCCGAAATTATACATATTTAAATGTTAAATGACAAGAAATTATCTACCAAATAAAAAATTTTGTTTGGCCATTTCATAATTTGGCATGTGTTTTATTTAAATTTCAAATCAGAAAGCTCTTATAAAAACACCCTTTATAATAATTAATTTATGAATTATCATCATATAGAAATTAAATAATTTATGGAGAAAAATTATTAATCGTCTAAGCGATTACACTAATATTAATCGATTATTAAACGATTAAACAAAAAACTGGGTTAATTAATCGAGATATTCAGCCATTAAAACCAAAACCTGATTAATAAAATATATCAATACCTGTGGCGTATACGTTACATACAATTATTAGTTCTTATAAAGTATATTTTTAAGGTAAACGCACCAGTAGACTCCATATCTTATAGTCTGTTTAAATCAGTGGTGTTCAGCCCATACAACAATTGTTTAAAAAATTTACACACATTTGTTATGCTCTTATAAAAATGTTCATTCAGTCGTCGTTGAGCAAGCGATGGGAACACATGCGGATGGTTGTTGTCATTTTATTTCAGAAAATTATTAAGCGTTGTTGTCGCTTCTTGTTGGACGAAGCATAGCAAACACAAGCGATTCAATTACAATTGAACACAAAAATTAAACTCGAAATTGAATAAAAGCATACACGTTCACGGAATGAAATGTGAAAAGTATTTTATGATAAATGATGCTTTTCTAACATTCAAGTTTTAATCTTACATAAAAAACTGGTGTAAATAGATTTATTATTGTTTTGTTCTCAATATAACTGTTCTATTTTTTGATATTGATAACTGCTATTTACGGTCCCCGATATTTTTTTCTTAAAATTAAAATTACATTCACTTAATAAGTTGTTTATATATGGCAAAAACTCTTGTCTGCTTTTCTTATTTTAAGCGTTTGACATTATGTTTGCTGGGCAAAATCTCTCACCAATACATCTTCACTTTTATTTTTGAACACCACTGGTTTAAATCGTATCATCAAATTGAAATTTATATGGAAAAACATATTTATACCTTTTAAAAAATAATTTTTGTTAAGAAATAATTTTTGTTACAACGCAGTGAGTTTCTTTGGCTTAACCCAGTCCATGCAAAAACAACAACAAATTTAAAAATTAGAGCGTCTGTATCGAGAAGTTTTGCAGCATATAAGAACTTCAAACTTTCCAGCATTAGAAAAGCAGGGATTGAAGAGTTTTAAAATATTTGAAACTTTCATCTTCTTCTCCCTGTTGACTGTCATGTGGTTAATCAAATTGTTAGCACACACATGCTGAATTTTTTTTTTTTTTTTAATTTTTATACGCCATGTTTTCCCTTAATATTTCTTTATTTTTTTACACCGTTTCCATCGTTTTTTTGTTAGCCATAATTTTTAGCGGTTTTATTATTTTAGCTTGAACTGCTTGAAACAACATCATGGGATTGAAAAATATGTGCTGTAGCTATTTAATATAAACATGTTTGCAATATTTGTGGTGATGTAGTTATAAAAACACAAGAGAAAAGTAAAAATTGTTAAAACAAAATTAACTGAACTATAGATGACAGGACAAAGAGAAACAACTGTATGGCTTCAATAGAAATGGGGAGGCTTTTATAAACGAGACTCTTCAGTTAAAGGTGATATTAAAATATGTATCACTCTATATAAACTATAGTTGAATGAAGACTGTTTGCGACTAGGAGCACCACAAAATGATTGGGGATTTTATTAAGAAACATATGATACAACAGCTAAAATTTATTTGGAACAAAATATATAAATTGTATCGAAAAACTTATGCGAATTAACTTTTCCGAAGTTCGAATTTTGTTGACTACCAAATGATATCCGTTAATTGATATAAATTAAGCAAATACTCATATTGTGCTACCTGCCCAATTTCCCTTCTTGTGATTTGGCCTTTTTTATTTTGACCGGTACTCAGGGTATAAACTCCACTTATGCAATTTACCCAAACTATGAAAAAATGGCATAGTGTTCAGAGCCGAGATGAGGAGATGTGAGAAGATAGAAAATTTATTGTTGGAAATTTTATTCTTTACGTCGCCTGCGAATTTTTACTATAGCACCGACGAAGGATGGTACCTTTTAATAACTTGTGTTCTATTCTCCTTATATAACAAATAGCATTTTTTAAATGTCCATTATTATTTTAATCTCGCCAAAAGTATTTCTTAAATCTTTATTTTGCTACTTTGCACAGCTAGAGTTTCGTGAATTTGATTAAAGTCCGTTGCAACAACTAAATGACAATAAAAATAATGGCATTTTATTGCGAGTTATAAGAAACAATTCCTGTTTCCTTATAATTTCCAAGCATGAATTAAACTCAATCCTTGATGGTCAAAAAGAAATACAGCTCATGTAAATGGTTACAAGACAATACAAAATGATTATTGACAAAGAATAATATCAAACATGACAATTTGTATGCCCTTCTTACTCTCTACTTATTACGGAACCGTTTTAGTTGCATAACATGATTTGGTCAAGTTTATTTTCCTTTGGTAAACTGCATTAAAGAGTCCCCAATGCCGTTGAACAAGGAATATGAAATGAATCGAACACTTAATGGTAGCAAAAAGCCATAACAACAACAATAACAACAAGAAAAAAATTAAAGCCGTGAGTACCATAATTTAAACAGGAGATTTTTAAATAAAAAAATAGGAGAAACAACAAACTACTCGAAAAAATTAAACACGACCATAATTTGTAAAACGACGCAGCAAATACAATAAAGCAAGAAAAACTAAAACAGTTGAAGAGATGGGCCAAACGAGAGAGAGCGAGAGCGAGAGGAAAAAAATTTATGAAAACTAAGTTCGAGTGTAGAGAAAATAAAGACCGGATGCGGCTGATGCAGATGCTGGAGTTGGTGGTGGTCAATAGTGGTCAATGACAATAATCAACGCAACGTTTCGTACGAAAAATTTAAATATGCACAATATGCATATGTATGAGTATGAAGAAATGGAAGTGATATCATAAGTGTTCTCCAATACATACATACAAATTTTCGTTCATAAGTATACGCACGCACTTTTAGGCACAGCCTTACCATCGAACAACTTGCATGTTTATGGCAGAGGCTAAAATGTGCTGCATAAAGATATGCAGTGTTATAGTCATAAGATGGTACAAATCACACGACACATACGTATGAGTAGATAAGTGATTCAAAAACAGTAGTGGATAAATATATAGCAGAAATAATATGATGGAAAACACCTGTAAACCGAATCCGAGTAAATTTATTGTTTTCGAAAAATAAGTCATTTTCAGTTTCTGCAAGAAAACAATATACGAGATGTGTTCAAAAAATTCATCGTGAATTGTAAAGGTTAGTGGGCGTTTTTGTTTCATTTTAGAATATAAAGAGTCTTTTTTATAGAGTGATACAACTTTGAGTTGGCATCACTGCTTTATTTGACCACCCATTTAACAGCTGATGGTTGCTTTTTGTTTAGTTTGCTTTGACATTTCATTATGGATCGACTTACACCAGAGCAACCAACGGGTGCAAATTTTGGAAATTTTTAATCAAAATAATGGTTTTGTTCGTCAAACTTACCGTGCACTTCAAAATTCATTCAAAATTTTATTTTCCGATGAAGCCCACTTTTGGTTGAATGGGTACGTAAATAAACAGAATTGTCGCATTTGGAGTGAGGAGAACCCACAAGCTTTCGTCGAAACACCCATTACGTCCACAGAAAATTACTGTTTGGTCCGCTTTATGGGCTGGCGGAGTCATTGAGCCATATGTCTTCAAAAACGATGATGGTCAGAATGTTACTGTCAATGGTGAATTTGTGAAAATTGGTGTTCCAGATTGCACCTTTTACGGGCCAGCCGTGGCGGCCACATGGCCGATATCATACTTAAACATTAATGTCATAAAATTTTCTATCCAATAAAGACCGTTTCATTGATTTCAAAAATATATTACTATGTTTCATTATGATTTAAACTTGTATCACTCTATAAAAAACACCCGATACGTCTCAATCATACTTCCATAGTCTCGGCTGTTTAATTTGTTTGTGAGAGACAGAAAAGAGATCTCAGAATTTTTTATAAAAAATGAAACTAAATGTTAAAAAGTACTTGACATACACTGAGTTAGAAAAATTGTTACAAGTGGTACAAAGAAGGTCCAGCAGACCTTCAGAGCGTATGATCCAGCATACCAACAAACGATGAGATTGTTGAGAAAGAAAGTTGGTTTAGAGAATAGCGGAATCAATATTAGATCCCTTTTACATTCACGAACTTTATTTTGACAAAATCTTTTTAATTTTCTTCTAAACTCGGTTCGCCTTTTACTTTCACAAATTTGACTTTGACAAAGTCTTGTTAATTTTGTTTTAACCTTTCGTTCACTTTATTTTAAACATCAACATCTCTCTCGCTCTCCCTCTCTATCTCTCTCTATCCCTCTCTATCTCTCTCTATCTCCCTCTATCTCTCTCTATCTCACTCTATCTCTCTCTATCTCTCTCTCTACTCTCCTACAAACTCAACACTTAGCAAAGTAAAATTAGTAAGTGTAAAATCTTGATGAAATAAATATAAGGTGGCAATACTACGGCAACAAATACAACATTACAACAACTAAGGGAATTTTGTTTGTCATGATCAGAAGTCGGCGGCGGGTTGCACGTGAGAATAAAAATTACTTTTGAGAGTCACACACATGATTTTACTGAGTAAATATAGTTACTCTCACTCTCGTACGAACCTTCAATGGAGATGTTGTTATTGTCGTTATTATATGTTTATGAAAAAATACCTTGCTGTTGTTGCTATTGTCGTTGTTGTGTTTATGAAAAAAGTGTATTGAGGAAATTGTTATTTGCTCTCACTCATCCAAACTTACAATGAAGATGTATATGTTTGCCGATACCTGGTCATGATCTACGTCAAAATTATAGCAACAAAACACATTGTACTGCCTCACACATTCACAATTGCTAACGACGCTCACATACATATACACACACAAGGGGCTCACAAAAACTTGATATCAATATAGACTCACAATGGGATGTACAAAATACTGTCATCTGGCATAGCGCTGCCACCTTGTATTTATATCACCATGTTGGAAGGGAAGTTGATGATTATATCGACGTATTGTTTGGCAAATATCGGGCAAGAAGCAGGTGGCAGCGATGTCCGTTTCAAAATTTCTGAATTTTAACAAGAAAAACCTTTCTATGAGAATCGACAAAACATCACCATAATCATGTGGCAACATTCCATATTTGGAACCCTGCGACTGTCTCCTGTTGCTGATCAGGACCATAAAAGAACAGAGTTTTGCACCGATTAAGCAGATGTCAGTCAAATCGCAGAGAGAGAGAGAGAGAGACAGAGAAAGAGACAGAGAGAGAGAGAGAGAGAGAGAGAGCTCAGGGATATACGAGAACATATTAGAACTGCTTCAAGGATTGGAAAAAATGCTTAGGGTTTTACATGTGAGGAGGAGTATTTGGCAGAGGACACATAGAAAGTGATGATATAAATCTATATTTTTTGAGAAAAGTGACAATTTGCCTCCTGCGGTGGTTATGTCTGCAGTCCCAAAAAAAAAGTTTAAGAAATAAAAATAAATAAGGATATATATCATCTAGACCATCTAAGGGTACGACTAAAGATGTTTGGTGACCCAATTATTCTCAGAAAGCAGTCAAACGGAGACCAGATGGCGTTCAAAGAATTGCTTGTGTAGGAATATGTGGGCCAATATGCACCAGCCGGCGCAAGCAATGGAAGCAAAGAGATGTTCTTTGGCTTCCAGCACGGGACATATTAATTAGTATTATGAACCTCATCGAGAGATTATAGAGACTGAAATGTGCTTGAGAACGCATGAGTGGAAGGATAATCGAAAAACTGCTTGAGACACTTATGGCGAATGGTACAGAAGACCAGTAATTTAGGTTAGGTTAACAGGTTGCTGGTTAGAGGAAAAGTAGATTCCAGCCCACTTGGGTTCAATTAATTTGATCCTTTTGTGGTACCTGTATAGAAAAGGGAAAATGTGTGAGTGAGAGAGGGGACGAAGAAGCAAAGGATAAGTAAGGAAGTAAGTAAGCAAGGATAGTAAGAAGATGGAAAAAGTATTTAGACAAGAATTTTGGTCGTACACGCTCGCCTCAGGGGAGTCAGCTGCCAAAACAGCCACTGCTCCTAATAAAGAGACTCAGGTTTTTCAGTTCTATACCTGATATCTCCGAAATGTTTCTAAAACGTGTTTTGCCCAGAGACAGTTAGTTTCAGAACATGCCTAATTGTTTTATTTTTGTTTACTTTTATCGATTTAATTGTTAGTTGAATTTTTTTTCCATTGCATGAAAATCAATTCTAATTTATGGGAAAAATCTAACCACACATTATAAAGAAAATACGAAAGAATTGAATTAGACAACTACAGTGCCATTTTACTTAAAAAACAAGAATATTTTCTTAAAGATTTTTCTTTTCCATTATATATTTCTTCTATACTGTCAACGCATCAGGCATTCATATGTGTATATGGAAGAATACAGCCTTTAATGAAACCCCCAAATGCTCTCTATTTCGACTTACACACAAGGAAGGCAAGCATTATTGCCTCTACGCTTGAAAGTGTATATGTGTGTGTATTGTATGTTGTTACAGATCTCTATATGAATATTTTGCTTCTTTTTTGTTGTTGTTTATGATGACTACACTCCATCCATGGTTTAGCTTCTTCTGGAATTTGAAAAATTTTTTTACTCCATTCTTTTTTAAAGCAAAAGAAAAATTTCGTATTTGTTCGACAATTTCATGTTGTTGTTAGTTTTCTTCTACTTGTTGTAGTTTTTCACAGTGCTGTTAGTAGTTGTATGAATGAATGTCCTCGCAAATAGGAAATTGTCCAAACACTAAACAACTATGGAGATTTTCAATCAAAAGAATAGCTGGATAAAGTTAAAAGCAAAAAAAAAAAAAAAAAGAAGGGAAGAAAAAGAAAACGGATATAAAACGTAGAGCAAGAAAGAAATTTTGTTAAATTATCAAAAGTCTAATGGGAAATATAGGCCTTCTTTACTTGTATGTCCTGCAAAACAACACAAACACCATTTAGCCACCCAGTGAGTGAGTCTGTTATGACGTGCGTGTACATAAACGTACTAAGAATTTTGTAGCAATCAGCAAAATGATAGAAGTACAATAGTTGGAAGAAAGGCACATACGAAAGTTCAGGGTGAACATGCAAAATCGTATACAAAATGGTCAAAATAAAAACAGAGAAATGTTTTTAGGCAGTGGGTCAGTCAGTAACATAGAAATTTGAATAAAACAGGAGGAAAAATAAAAGCCTGATATTTAAAAGGAATACAAATTAATTATATTTGTTTCCTTTTTACAGAAAGCATATGAAGTAAAAGAAACTGGTTTTATTGATAGACAGAAAAATAAAGTTGAATGTCTTTTATGAGGATTTAATATATTTTACATAACTTTGATTAATATGAGTGCATTTACAGTATTTTTTGTAGTTGCTTTTAGGCTGAAGTTATTATTTTGTCTTGATATTTTCTGCCTAAATCGATATTTTGTTATGCTACAATTTTTATTTTAAAAGATTTATTTATAGGAAATAGTTTTCCGCTCTTATACTTTCAAATTTTTAAAATTATTTAATGCAAGCAAATTGTTTATTTGGGTTTTAATTCGTTAAGTAAATGTTTTATCTTATTATTATTAATTAAAAAATTTAACATAAAGAAGTTGTACTGCTTTTTAATAAATAGTTAAGGAATATAATTAACATTTATATCGCCAGTAATAGGCCAATTGGGGAATGACAAGTAATTTTTTCGGTAGAATCGAGGTTCCTTTCAAAATAAATGAATTTTCACCAAAAAAAAAATAATAATAACGTAATTTTTTGACAAAGCAACACCGAAATAATGCATTGTATTCACCAAATATAACCTCCTGTGACTTTTTTTCTGTTCCCACGATAGAAGAGATCCATGAAAGGACAGCGTTTTGCTATGATTGAGGAGATGAAAACAGAATCGCTAAAAGCTCAATGTCATAGAAGAAAACGTTTCGAAACGGTTAAAAAACGCTGGCACATTGAGGTTCATTGCTTTGAAGGGGACAAAATAGAAAATGAAGATTATATAATTTTTTTTTTTATAAAAATTTTTTTTTCCTTGAAAAAAATTTTAATTCAGATTTATAAGCTAACTGTTCGAATATTTCTTTAAATTCAGAAACACATGATAAATATTCCAAGGCACAGAGGAAAGTCAACATCTGCTTATTGAACTTACACAGCAGAGCAGAACAGCTGTTTTCGAAATCCGCTACACTTTCATCATCAGTACTCAACCCACTTATTAGGTGGCTTAGTTGAATATGATAACAATTCTTAGTTATACAAATTTTATTAGGAAATTGCATACGAGAATTGTAACAAACTGATGGTAAATTTAAAAGTTGTATTCGAAAAGACAATTAGAAGAAAATACTTCTGAACATAAAAATATTCTATAAATAATTATTTTTCGTTTGGAAAAAAATTTGCTTCCAATTGTCTTTTCAAATGCAGCTTAAAACGATACAAGAAGGCCAAAAAAAAAATTAAACAATTTCAATGAGATCCCAGACTCTTTGTTTGAATATATTATATGACCATGACTCCCCTTAAAACCACAATTATTTTCCCATATAATTTCTTTATAATATTTTAACAAAAAGCAGTCATGCAAGATTCGAACTTAAGCCCGATAAAAACTTAACAATTTACATAAGAAAAAGTTCGACTAATAAAAATTCATACATAATGTAAAACATTGCGGGGGCACGCGCACTTGTTCAAAGTAAATTGACAACTAAATTCAATTACTTGAACATAAATAACAAAGAAGCTTTACCTATCAGCAGCCGATGGCTCTGGAAAAAGCAAAAGAGATATTGGAATATTTGGAATATTAATCGTCAGGGTTGGGGAATTTCGTACTAACCAAAATGTAATAACTTAATAATATGAATGTGATAACTTCTCATATTCAATTTTCGTTAAAATATTGGTTAAATAGTTGATATTCCTACTAACTAGCACCACTTGCAAAAAAGTGGGAAAAATTGAACAAAGAACGCTGATGAGATGGCGTAGCGGCCTCGAAATCAGTACTGATCCGTTCTGCTGGTTTGATGATTATTAAAAATATTCTTAATATTCCAATCTTAATATAAAAAAAAAATAATAAATAGAATTTAAATAAATTCATTTATTAATAATAAAAAAATAACAAAAAATAATTTGCAGTCATGCAAGATTCGAACTTAAGCCCGATAAAAACTTAACAATTTACATAAGAAAAAGTTCGACTAATAAAAATTCATACATAATGTAAAACATTGCGGGGGCACGCGCACTTGTTCAAAGTAAATTGACAACTAAATTCAATTACTTGAACATAAATAACAAAGAAGCTTTACCTATCAGCAGCCGATGGCTCTGGAAAAAGCAAAAGAGATATTGGAATATTTGGAATATTAATCGTCAGGGTTGGGGAATTTCGTACTAACCAAAATGTAATAACTTAATAATATGAATGTGATAACTTCTCATATTCAATTTTCGTTAAAATATTGGTTAAATAGTTGATATTCCTACTAACTAGCACCACTTGCAAAAAAGTGGGAAAAATTGAACAAAGAACGCTGATGAGATGGCGTAGCGGCCTCGAAATCAGTACTGATCCGTTCTGCTGGTTTGATGATTATTAAAAATATTCTTAATATTCCAATCTTAATATAAAAAAAATAATAAATAGAATTTAAATAAATTCATTTATTAATAATAAAAAAATAACAAAAAATAATTTGCAGTCATGCAAGATTCGAACTTAAGCCCGATAAAAACTTAACAATTTACATAAGAAAAAGTTCGACTAATAAAAATTCATACATAATAAAAAGCCTTTACATTTAACAACAAATTCTGTTGTCACCATGAATCTGTTCTTTTTAACTGCAGGCAATTTTCCCGCCCGCAACAGTGCAAAAATCATAAAAATTGTTACCTCCTTTATATGACTTATTAAAAATGTTCACTATAAATACGCCTCCGGTAGAAACTATTCGATCGTAGACTTTCGAATTTGGTTGTTGAAAAAATAAAAAAAAAATAAACTACATACACAATGTCGCGAAAACATTTTCAACCATTTCACAGCCATCGCTTATATTTGCATATATTCCCCAACTGCCGCCTTTGAATACCACAACATTCTCGTTTTTCCTTCCCCCTTCCATATACAGTAGCGCTCTGTTGCAAGCCCGCATTTAGTTTTGCAATCATGTGCCAAGCAATCATGCCTTCGCGAAAAAATATATTCAAATTATAATTAAATATTTATACACATAAACAAGAGACTGCAATGGCGAACGTGAAAAAGGATTTATACATAAAATGGCTGAAACAAGTAGCAAATACACAACATATGCACAGGCATGTGTACGCATTAATATGCATGAGTGTATGAGTGCATTTATATGAATTAAATGCAAAAATATATTTTTGGCTGCATGCATGAACATGTGTGTGCATGTGTACAGTGCATGGCAAGAGAACAAGGTATGAAGAAAAAATGAAAACATAGTATTAAATTCATACATAAACAAAACCTGCAGGATATATTATGATGGTTGTCATAGTGTCCTTGTTGGTTATGAAATTTTGCACCCAAAAATTTATTTTTTGTTTATATACATACATACATATACCCGGACACATATATATTTTTACACATACACTTGTACAAAAATTAAAAAAAAAGAAATTGAGAAAATATTTTAATAAACAAAATAAACAATCGTTAATGAATATCAAATGTCCACATGAAAAATTAGCCGCATGTATAAAAATTGAAGAATATGGCAAACATTCTGAAACAACATTTTACTATGTACTGCTAATTTTACTTCCCCGATAAGTATCATCAATCGATTTTCGACAGTCTTGGTAAGCAATGATAATTTCCACTATGACATGTAACCATTTTCAATTAAGATATCATCAAATGGCGAGCTGTTTGCTGTTAACTGATAAATTCCCTTGAAAGTATAGAAGAACAAAATGAAGCGATGTAGTTTTTGCAAAATATTATCTCGCACTAAAAGGGGAAAATGAAGTAGCAAAAATATTTAATAGCTAAGGAGAACAATCATTATACCACACACATATTCTTGTGGTACGCCTTTAAGCATATTATCGTTTACCAATATTAATGAAGCATATATGTTTCAAAAGGCAATTTCGCGTAGATATGCACAATATAAATGATTTTGTTAAATTCTTAAACGATAAATTTAAAAAAGCGTTTTAATAATCCATAAAATAAAAAAATGCGTAAATAAAATTATTACTATGTAAATAAATTTTAAATAAAAATGTAAATAAAAACTTCAATAAAAATTAATACAATAAATACTATTGAAATAAAATTTATTCGATTACAATTTATTCGATTAAAAATTTGTCTAGTAAAATATATTCGAATAAAATTATTCGAATAAAATTATTCACATAAATTTCATTCGAATAATATTTATTGAAATAAAATTTACTAAAATACAAAATGGTGAAAATTATTACAATAAAAATTATTTGAATAAAAAAATTCGCCTAAAACCATACGAATAAATTTTGTTCAAATAAAATTTATTCGAATCAAATTTATTGAAATAAAAAGTTATTGAAATGAAAATTATTGAAATAAATATTTTTTGTTTAACAGCTATTCGAATAAAAATTATTCAAATAACAATTACTCAAATGAAATACATATGTATGAGTGAAGATAAATATGCCGAGTTAAACATGTTTTGACGTAAGCAGTTACGAAACGACGTATTTAGCTGTGAAGTTAAATATGTTATGACGTAACGAAATGGCAAACAGTGAAGTTTCTTTTTGTATGAAAATCCATATTTAATAAATTTTTTTAGCATTTTGTGAAAATATTTACAGGCTATGAAAGGTCAATTTAAAGGCCATGAGAGTGTGTGTGTGGGATTTTAGCCCAAGTGCCCAAATAAGGAGTAGGCATTCATTGCCAGTATATAAAAAATGATTATGGGAGTGTCTTCTGTCACACACAACAATTGGAATAGCTGAATTGAGTTTGTGAAAATATTTACAGGCCATGAGATTGTGTGTGATCTTGGAAAGATTTTGGCCCAACTGGCCAAATAAGGAGTTGGCACGGTTGTCATTTCGTTACGTCATAACATATTTATGACGTTACGTCGTAACATATTTAACTTCAATACATTGTTTCGTAACTGCTTACGTCAAAACATATTTAACTCGGCATATTTATCTTGACACACACAGAAATAAAAATTTTTCAAATAAATAATTTCTTCACATATAATTTATTCGAATAAAATTCCTGGAAATAAAAATTTGTAGAATAAAAAGTTATTGAAATGAAAATTATTGAAATAAACAATTAACAATTATTCGAATAAAAACTATTCAAATACCAATTAGTCAAATAAATATATTACAAATAAATAATTTCTTCACTAATTATTCGAATATAATTATTCGAATATAATTATTCGAATAAAAATTAATCGATTATTATTATTCGATTAACAATTAAAGTTGTTGGCATTTAAATTATGTGAATAAAATTCGATAGAAAGTTATTTGAGAGTTGTACTGTATATTTTAATAAAAACTAACAATTAGCTGTTCCAAAATAAAATTATTGATCAAAAATTATTTTGAATAAAACTTTACATTGGACGAAAAAAGACAATACATTAAATATATATATTACAGCAATTGAGTCAGCTTACAAATCTGAGGTCTCCCCGTTCGTTTTTAACAAAAAACACAAAAGAATTCTAATAGTACAGTTCAAAGAAAACCGCTCACGATTGGTCCATAACCGCTTTTTTAATATTAAGCATGGGTGTGGTGGGTTTATGTATATCAAAAATCCATAATTTTGCTCATAGGCACAGATTATTTGCATATAACATTCCTAGATTTCCTAGATTTTTTGCAGTTGCTTCAAATATATATCACACAGAATTGTTTTACTTTACATTTTTAATTATTTCATAATAATTATTTGAAATGTATTCCTATTAAAATTCATTTAATAATTTCCCCCAAAGTATGACAAATAATTTATCGTTATGCTTATAAACCTGTACTTACTTAATGTCTGCTTTATCTAACCTTTTACCCATGCCAAAGTAGTTATAATTTTGCAAATTAAATAACAAACAAATGCAACTTAACCGCGTTTATATGAAAAATAAAAGAATATAAATATTTACTAACCACATGAAATATAAAAAATTCAAATGCACACGCCAATATACAAAAACATTTTCACAACAGGATATTGCCTACATAGTGTTGTAGGGATGACGATTATACACATATAGAGTCGTACGTACACCCACATATTATTAGTGACAGAAGCTGTTATAGCAACAAAATACAGAAAATCTAAACATAAAAATAAGTGGATCAAATATATAAAAAAATAAAGCCTGAAATAATGAACAGACCAACAATCAACGCTGAAACTAACAACGTGCAACATTAAAATACTCATTCAGCAACTACTGTAAGCCTGCCGTGTTATTTTCGGACTTTCTGTGCAATTTTGGTGGAAAGTGGATGTGCTCTCGTGTATCTATAAAATGGGTGGTGGTGTATAGTGAAAAATGTGGCTACATGCTGTGTGGGGAGTCGTTATTGAGTTTGATAATTCTTTTTTCCTACTTTTTGTTTTTGGTTTGTTCAATTCTTCATGGCCTGGTTGGTATGATGATATAAAAATCCAATCGAACGTTCAAAATTCAATACAAAAATCGTTGCGCATCGTTGCATAATTTACACTGTGAACACCCGTACAAACAGTTCAGTTCCGAGTTAATATGTATTCATATATACATGCATCCGTAAACATGCATGAGTGTATGTGTGTGCGCAGACACGTTTATTTTTATTAGAAATGCCCCAAAAATAGATGCACTTTCAAAAGCATTTTCTCTTAATATATTATAATACAATATGTAAAGAACTTAATATCTAAAAAAGTACTTTTTTTACAAAAGTCATCTTTTCAAACTAGCGTATAATTTTAAGTGGTTTAAAAGTACCACCGTCAGAAGTAGAAA
Source organism: Linnaemya tessellans (assembly GCA_951800035.1). Taxonomy (NCBI): domain Eukaryota; kingdom Metazoa; phylum Arthropoda; class Insecta; order Diptera; family Tachinidae; genus Linnaemya; species Linnaemya tessellans. The sequence goes on along the minus strand of OX637533.1, from coordinate 14,734,036 downwards.
AACTGAATAAAGTACCGGTCCGTTCTGTTGTTATGATGAATATTTAGAAATATTCTCAATATTCAACTTTTAATAAAAAAAAAATGCAAATTTATTTCAAGATTCGCTGCTTTAAACTTAATTAAAAACGTATTTTGTTTACAGGAAACATTTCCGAACAGGTACTTTTCCAAAAAGGTACCTTTTCAAATAAGTACTTTCTTAGCACGCTGCCTTTTGGACACGCATATTTTAACATACGAATATACGTTTCTTAAAAAGCAAATTTTTTCTTAAAAAAAGACCTTTTATAGACAGGTACTTTTTAACAAAGGTACTATTTTGAATGTGTATTACTTAAGGCCTTCTGAGGTACTTTATACAAATATTTTTTTGTATAAAATTATCTATGTTTTTAACATAGTTTTAGGTCAATATTTTAATATCCTCTGGATATCTTTTTCGGGGCAATAATTATAATTAAATTTAATAAAACAATATTTTTTACAATTTTAACAGAAAACTTTTTCCTTTTTTTGCTATTTTTATTACTTTTTTTGCTTTTTTTTTTAATAAAAATTTAAAATAATTTTTTTCAAAGTAATTTTCAAATAAATAGTTTTTTAAAGAAGAAGTTTTTCAAAGAAGTACTTTTTTAAAGAAGTTTTTCAAAGAAGTACTTTTTTAAAGAAGTTTTTGAAAGAAGTACTTTTTCAAAACCACTTTCAAAAAAATTTTTGAAGTGTGTTTTCAGAAAAAAAATATTTCAAAAAAAGTACTTCATATTTTTTTTAATTGTTCTTTAAAAAGTAATTTCTCGAAAAGTAAATTTTCAAAAAGTGCTTTCTCGAAAAGTACTTTTTAAAAAACTACTTTTCCAAAATGTACCTTTTAAAAAACTACTTTCTCAAAAAGTACTTTTTAAAGAACTACTTTTTCAAAACCACTTTTCCAAAAAGTATTTTTTCAAAACCACTTTTCCAAAAAGTATTTTTTCAAAAAGTAATTTCTCAAAAAATAATTTTTCAAAAAGTGCTTTCTCGAAAAGTACTTTTTAAAACACTACTTTCACAAAAAGTACTTTTTAAAGAACTAGTTTTTCAAAACCACTTTTCAAAAAAATACTTTTTCAAAAACTACTTTCTAAAAAAATCACTTTTTAAAGATATTTTTTTCAAAAACACTTTTTCAGAAAGCATTTTTAAACAAATTAGATGTTTTCTAAAAGTACTTCTTCCTATATGTACTTCTTTGGAAAAACTGCAGTTTTAAAATAGCCCATTTTAACCATAATTTTTAAAGCCATTGAAATTATTTTTTTAAACTATTTGTAAACAAATGATACAATTTTGAGCAAACAACTACTCTTGTCGGAAAAAAATTATAAACAGTGATTGGAAAATATGACATGATGGGAACATATATTTTCACAGCATGTGATTTTTAATTAAAGCGCAGTTTTTTATGTCTTCAAAAATTACTATAAAAAAATTCAATTTTACAAAATTAATTTTTTTAAAATATTGTGTTTAATTATTTCTACAAAACAAATAAAGTTTTGTGTAGCCAAAATTTTATAAACTATTCACTATAAGAGCCTCGATATATGGAATAAGAACCATCCTAATATCTGCGAGTATGATGATCACGTCGAGAAACAGTTGTTGTGCAAAATGTAGAAATAAGGAAAAATAGCGCTGCTAGCAAAAAAATATTTTCGCAGATATGAAAGGCAGCAACACAATAGCTACAACGAAAAACAAACAAAAAATAGACAACCATGTTAGTTATATTTGCAACACATACAAATGAACGATTCTTTTTTATTTTCGCCCCAAATGGTTGTCTATATACACCCACAGTTACCAACGCATACATATGCAGCACATACATAAATGCAATTTTATTATTTACTCTGACCCCTTAAGCTTCTCACTCCCTCAAAAACATTTAGTGTTGGTTCCCTGTTGCCTGCAAGTCCTTGTTATTGAATATCAACAACAAAATACAAGTTGGAAGCTGCACGTAGATACACACATACTACATACATGTTTACGTATAACACATATGGATTGAAAAGGAGTATTGCTGTTGATGTATCTAATTCTCATATGGATTTTTTTTGTAGCAGACTTCCGATATAAAAGGCTAATAGGAAATATAATATTTATTAGTTAAATTAACTAATTTAATTTAATATATAATTATAGGAAAAATTATTAAATATAAACTCTAAGTGGATTTTGTTTGTGGATGTCCAGAGACTGGGACAGCTTCCCCGTAAGTGATCGCATTATTATTGAGATTAAGGCTTCACTTGAGGCGAACGCAATTCGCCGCCAATATCACTTTATTATATGTGCCTCGATTTACTGTCCTCAATTCTCCACAGGTTACTCGCATATTTATGTATATGCTACAAAAAACACAGTTTTTAGTGCGTTACAAAACGTATATTGCATTACGAATCCTAGCACGACAATCATGTTGCAAAATAAAACGAAACCAAAAACAACAACTACAGAAGAATCCTGTATAACTGCTGCTCGTAGTAGTTGGACATATCTTTTTTCATTCTTTTTTTTTACTTTTCATTTATGCGTATCTATATTTTTGCTCTCTTTCCTACAACTGTTTTGCTGTTGTTGTCGTAGGCCTCTTTGTTTGCATTTGTATGCTCACGCATTTTCCTATACCAACACCAAAGCCCAGCAAGCGGCCATGATATAGCAGCGCCAATCACCACACCCACCCAACTATGAATTTACTGTTACCTTTACGCATTTAATTTTCACATTCACATTTCTCTGTGCACAACTACAACAAAAATTGAATTATATGCAACTATGTATGCATGTATGGATGTACGTATCCGTGATATTTGAAAACTGAAACGTAACGCACAAAATCGTTAACAGCAGCAACAACAAAAATAATCAATGCGTTCAATTCTTGTAGGAAACACATAAATATAGATGTATGTGTGTGTGTATGTATTTTTCGGGTGCTGAAAATGATGGTGATATGATGTTGTGCATGCGAATGCAAAAATTATGTTGAAATGTAAAATGTGGTTAACATTTTCCTTTTTTTTCTCGGTTTTCATCTGCACTAAAAGCCTGTATAATTATCATGAGGTTTTCTACATATATAATTTTTATGTAAATTGTTTTCTTTTTATAACTATATTATTTTTATCAAAATCGAAATATGTTAATGTGTACTCGTATTCAACGTTTGAGAACGTAATTGATATGCCCATGATGTAAGTAAATATTTATACTGAAATATGTACACGTACATATTTTATAAAAATTATTTACCATAAAAGCAGAAACGTTTCTCCTTTTCTTCCGAATTTAAAAAAAAAATTATAAATAAAAAATTAGGTGGTTTTTATGCAATTCTCTGTTCAACTGCATTACTAGAAATGATCCATATTCAAAACCGGTCTGTTTGCTAGCCAAATTTAACGTGAACTAACGAAACTACGCTCTAAATTTAAATAAACCCCATGGGAACGGAAAATTAACATCACTAACATAAAAATCTGATATACACTCCTATCATGAATAATTTTTCCTTCGAAATTTTCCCCTTTTCCCTAAAATTGCAATCATGAAAAAATTTCCCGTGAATGATTTCATTTCCCTATAAAATGTAATTAAGAGTTATAGGCTAAGAATTTCCCTTTAATTTACTCACTTAGTTTTTGGTGGGAAATAGAGCAGAAAATAGAAGTATTTTCTATTATAATTCGAATATTAGAATTTTCAACTTTTATTTTAAGGTTCTTTTTTGCAACAAATCAATTGCCTGCGTCTTTATAAAACTTGTTGCTCCAATCCTAAACATTAAGAATATTTTTAATTTGTTTTGTACGATTTCCAAAGTGTATCCAAATTATTTTCCTGCTAAATATTTAGCCATACTTTTTTAAAAATTTTTTTAAATTTTTACATATACATATGTATATAAATTTTTCAACAGAAATTATTTTAGTTTTTCATGTTGTTTTAAGCTTCTTCTCTTATCTTTACATTCACTGAGAACTGATAGCGGGTATAATTTCCCAAGGGTGAACAAAAGTTACACATGTTATTCACGATCGGGGTGATAATTTTTAAAATACTAAAACTTGAGTTCCTATTCTCTAACGCTTTCACTCTTTTCAAATTCCTTTCAATTATGGCATAAGAATTACGTATATGGCAATAAGAATTATGTATATAAGAATTACATAATGCTTGAAAAGTTTCCACTTTTGAAGCGCCACTTCAGTAAGTTTTAACTATTTTTAGGCACTCCCTGTTTGTACAAAACGGCAAATCTTTCACTAAATAAATGGCACATCAAATGACAGATTATTAACAGCTGACAGCCTTGCCAGACCGACGATTTTTAAACCCCTACATGGATAAACTGTTGTGCCACCATTTTTGTATATATGTAGTATCATATGACCACTATCCTCTCAAGACAATTTTTTAAAAATTTCTTTTTAAATTAATATTATTAGATTTCTAAAATTATTTCAGATATAAGACTTTTCTGCAATATAAAGGGCTCCCTGAGCCACCATTTGTATATAGGTGCATATGTGTACCCATCTGCTTTTTCCTACAATCACCGCAAAGAGCTTGCGGAATATATATATATATATATATATATATATATATATATATACATATATATACATATATATATATATATATATATATATATATATATATATATATATATATATATATATACATATATTCAAATGAATGTTTTTACAATATTTTATATTTTCAGTACATACCCTAAGTGTATACAGATATATTGGACCATAATTTTTATCCACTAGTTTTGAGCAGAACTGTCTTCAGTTCCTAGATTTTGGCTTCCAAATGAACTTCATCAAATGTTACTCCAAATGTTAAGTGGTTAACAGAAGTCTGTTAACTTCAGAATAGGTTTGGTACACCTTTCGGTTTGCGTCTTCTCTAATATATCTAGATTTAAATTTATCTTCGCACACATTAATTTGAATTATTTTAATAAAAACAATTTTAGATAGTTAATTTAGAAATTAGTGTTAGAGATCAAAGTATTATCCAACTGCTTGTCTCCTTTTGAAACGACTAGGCTTATTTATATTAAAGAAAAAACCCAATATGTACATATTTACTCCAATTAAAAATGTAAGTACGGGTAAAAACAAAAAAATCGATCCGATTTATCATTATAAACAACAAAGACCATATTGAACTAAACATAAAGCATTTGCCATACTTTTTTATGTTAAACTTTAAATCAAAACGGCACAGGCATATAAGACAAAACATAGAAAATTTAAACATCCAGTTCCGGCAAACGAAAAAGTGCAATGAAAGGCCACTCTCAGTAACTCAAACCAAATAAAATGCGTTTGTATGGATTATAAGGGCAAACAAAAACGGATACACACGCATACTAAGTTGTATACTAAGTGCAGGAAAAAAAAATAACGCAATAACACAACAACAAACTAAAAGAAAATCGAAGTAAAAATCATAACAAGGCATATGAACAAATAATGGCATAAAACAAAAACAACAAAAATAAAATAAAAACAAAGTCACATCATAAGCTCAAAAACAACCAACTCAAGCAGCACGAACACATATCAAGGCCATAAATGGCTAATGGGAACAACTAGAGAAGGGATGAAACAACTCAGAACATATTTGTAGATAAACATCCACAGAAAAACAAAATCATTGAGAAATTGATAATGGAAAATCATTTGCATTTTCCTCCAAGTTTTGTTTTCATTATACTTCTTTCCATTTTTATTTCTTTTTTTTTTTTGCTCACTTTTAAATGCATGTTGAAATATATAAAGGACGAAAAAAAATTGTCCATAGAAATAGGAATGCTAAAGCCTATAAAAGTTCTCTTAAGTATTCATAACTGTAATACAAAAAAGAAAAAAAATTTCCAGTGCTTTTTTCAAAGTATCCCGTTTGTGAACGCACAAAAATATCTCGCATGGCAAACATGTAACTCAGAATGTACTGCGATACAAACTAAGCGCAACGAAATAAAGTCATGACCTTAATTCCTTTAAGAGGGTTGCAGTGGAGAATTTGAATGTAAAATAAAAAAAAAAACTCCAGTTTGGGATATTAAACCATGAATGATTATGTGATTATTCAATTGAGTCATAGACTGACTGCAACAAACACTCGTAAATGAATCAAGTGCGAGTGTGTGTGTGTGTGCGTGTAGTGTTGTCCTGCTTAGGAATACAAGGCACTGTGCAACAAAAAAAAATTAAAAAAAGGACTTTAACTACAAGAACATATAAGATTCGGAACAGCCACATACAACACTTTTACTTATATATACATAGTGGGCAAATTTGAGGTTAGGAAGTAAATTGGCTGTCAAATAATGAAATGTTAAGAATGGAGCTTTCATTCTTTGATATTTATTTAGCAAAAAGTTGGGAAGTTTTAACCCTGGAAGGCTACACTCTTGAGCAAAGAATTAATAATTTTTACTGTTTGAAAAACTGAATAAAAAGCAGCACATTCTTCAACAAAATCATCTTTAGTGGTGGCTCCTATTTTTATTTAGGCGATTATGTAAACAAACGAAATTCCCACATATGTGGCTTACAAAAACCACAAATAGACTTTAAAAAAACCATTCCATCCAAAGAAATGGATCGTATCGTACAGTTTGTGGTCAGGTGGCATCACTGACCCATATTTTATCCAAAATGAAAAAGAAAGGGCTATCACCGTCAAATGTCTGGCTCTACCAAATCATGATAAACAATTTTTTGTAATCACAATAGACTAATGCTGATACTAGTGACCTTTATGCTAGAGTTAATGTCGACGTCGTCGACAGCGTCATATGTCAAAAAAAAGTTGAATCGTATGAAATTGTATGAGAGCAGTTAATCTCAACGCGTTGCAACGCCGTAAAAGTTCAATATATTTCAACTTTTTCGGCGTTGTAACGCCGTCAACGGCGTCGACATTAACTCTAGCATTAGTTTCAGCAAGACGGCGCCACAAGCCACACAGTGGACCAATTAATTCAGTTATTGTATGAGAAATTTTCCGAATGCGAAGTTTCACGATTATTTTCTCTGGGTCAAATAAAACATATAACAATTGTGAAAATAAAAAGTTTAAAACAATAGATAACAGAATTACACGGATATCAATAAAACGGAATTTGCCAAAATAAAGTGTGTTTTTAAGCCCAATTTTCTTCCTAACCTCAAATTTGTCCACCCTTTAGAAAAATTCTATTAAAATAACTTAAAGTTCATTCGAATTAAAATTCTGTTAACATTTTTTATGAAAAAATCGGATAACTCATTCTCAAGAGGAGACATCTAAGTATATAAAAAAGTATTTAAAATAATTAAAAGATATTCCATAGAATTTTGAATTTCGTTCTCTTTAGCAAACACCGAAATATAAGTAATAGAATAATACACGACAATAATGAGCAGACAAATTTCCTTATTATCATTATTTATTAAAAAAATTTCAATACAATTTAAATGGAAATTTTCAACGATAGTGAATGCTGTAATTTGCTTCTAGTTGCTATAAAATATGCATAAATATTGTTGCACAGTGTAGTTGCCTTAGTTTTGCACTTCTATTTTCAATGTGTATGATTGTTTTCGAATAAGGGGTGGTGGGTTAAACGGATTGTGTACAATAACATTGAAGATAAGTTAAAGGTGGTAATTGTTCTGGGACAAAACAAACCAAAAAAAAAATATATATAAGCGTAATCCAGTTAAATATTTGAAAATTTAACGGGAGTTTGCATAAAAACCCACTGGGATTTCAATTTCAGACATTTCGTTTAAGTCAAGAAATGTTTTTTTTTAATGAATTATGGAATCAATTTTTTTCTTGTGGATTTGAACTTGTATCCTTATATGAAGGGATATTTTTATGAGATTGTAAGAAAAATTATATAATATATTAATTCGAATCTGGTGGCCATAATTTTAAAGCTTTTCATTAAAAATAATTTAAACAAAATGATATTCGAAGTCTTTGTATAATTTCAGAATACAATTAAAAAAAATGAGAAAAATTATTTTCCTCAGAAAATAGTGTCCTCAAATGTAACACAATTATTAAAGCCCACTATAGTCTATTTAAATTTTCGATATATTGAACATAATTCTATATTATAAATTAATTCTTTATACTGATTAAGAAAATATTCTCAAGAAAATATTTAAGTATCATTCCCTGCAAAAAACTCTGTCCGAATTTTTTTTTTTAATAAACGTAGTATTTGTAAATATATTCATTCTACCATCATCAGAATATATTTTATGAAAATATTAGCTAAATTGCACTTATTTCGTTGTGTGAAAAAAGTGTTAGGTGTGGTTTGAAAATACCTTTTTATCTAATTACCAGTGAATAAAACCACCATATACTCCGCAACATTATCAAGCAATTCCAGCCATTGTCCTGGTTATACTCCCTTTTATCGCCCATGAATGAATGCTATTATGGCCATTGTCAACGCTCAATAATTGAATATAAGAAAAAACAAATTATTATTATTTTATACGATAGTAATTATACTGTTTTCGGTATTAAATAATTTTTGGAAAATGAACATTAAAATTTTTGTTCATTTGTGGCTTTGTAGCTGCTGTTGTTCTACTCGTAGTTTTTTGTTTATTTTCAATTTTGTCTATTGTTTCAACAGCACACAGTTTGAAAATTTCATGCTACGCTGTGATTATATTTTTTTATTTAGCCATTTTTAATTAGGCGTTAATGGAGTCAGAAAGCTTTTGAAACTAATTAAACTAATGGACAAATAGAGTTTGAAAGTTTATAGTAAATGATAACAAAGTGTGTTTGGAGTAAAAACGTTTACTCGGGACTATTTTTTTTTTGTATTTGAAGATAGTTTGGGCTCTGAGCTTTTCCTGAAACTAAAAATTATATTACAAAATAAGAACATACTTTAAGAGGTCCATTCAATAAAATAGGTGAATTTCATATACACATGCGATTAGCTTTTTGGTACGTTTGTCTCAAAAATATATTCAATATTTCAGCAAGTTAACACATTTAATTTGCTTGTAAGAGCCATAAAAGGAAAAAATGTTCTGCTTTATCATTTATAGCAGTTCGTATTATTTATTTATTTAATTTTATTTATTCATTTCGTAATAATATTTTATTTATTTTTAAAAATTATTATTATTATTTTAAATAAATTTTTTTTGTCCTTATTGCCAGAATTTGCGCAATAAATTTGTATCAATGTCTAATCCAGTTGTGTTCCTAGCATAAGAGCATATACATACATATAAAATGAATTAGTGCTATAACATATTCACCTCTTGCGAATCGGGTGCTAAAATTCTTATTTCTAGGTTAGTTTTTGAGTTTATTTCTAGGTTAGTTTTTGAGTTTTGCTGCATATTCAATGTTTTTTCAATGTTTTGCAATATTTTATAATAATATATTTTCTATTGTTGTGTGTTTTCTCTTTTTTACATTTTCTATAAACATACATATGATCATGTCGCAGAGCTGTATTTTTATCGGGCATGGAATTGGGTCGTTTGAAAACGTATAAACGAAAAAATTTTTCGGAATGAAATAATTTTTAATATCATGAACGGAATTAGTTAGTGAAATTAAAAAAGATTTCAATCCGAAAAATTTTTTGCCTCTTTGTTTTTCGAGGAATAAAACTACGGAATTATACCAGAGATTAATAATATATTATTAATCAAGCTTGTGGGAGTTTTTTATAAGATTATATTTTGTCTAATTCAATAAAAATAAATCAACAATTTAATTTAAAAATTAGAAAAAACCCTTTTTTTGTGGAAAAGATGACAATTTCATTTTTAGAAATGATCTTGCTGTGCCCATTTTATTTCGAAAATACCTTTTTCTTGCCTACTTTTGGGAAATTTCAACCGTAATGCTGAATATTATGTACCAGTGAGGTATCGTTTTACACTAGTGGTTTCTGTATATGATCTGACTTTTTATTCCTGCTGAAGTCTATATAATATCATATATTATATAGATGGCAAAAAACGCCAAACACGGCAAAAGTGCCAGTTGATATTAAATTGCAAAAATCGTTTGTCATATGAAGTTTGCGTTTTTTTTTCTCAATCAATGTTTTCGTACCTTTATATATGTATATGCATATATAAAGGTACGAAAATGTATTAGGCGCTTATTCTTATAACCATTATCTGCCTGATTTCCTTATGGAAACATCTTTGCCATCTAAATCTACCTTATAAACCCTGCCTGTGTTCTGATAATTAATAAATCTTGCACCTCGCTTTACGATACCACTAATGGGGATCATGTTTGCCTTTTTAGAGTTTTTCTATTGTATATACTTTTTTATATAATTTGTCGTGGCTGGGGAGCCAAACCAAACTAATATGGATTGTGATTCGAAAATATTATAAGTAGACCCAACAATGCCCGAGAGGAGCTGGGGAACTTTTGTTATTGTTATCATAAATTTTGAATAATAAATGAAATAAAAAAAAAGCTTATACAGGTTATTGTTAATAAGTCAGGTTCTTTACTATGTAATGCACTATATGTATATTTGGCTTTTAAGGCTTCGTATTACATTGATGAAATAAATATAAAAAAATAGAAAAATTTCGATCGATATGGAATACAGTAATCTGCCCCCAGATAAATATACTCATTTAAGTAATAAACTTTTTAGGGGAATATTGCTTCAGTGTATGTTAAATCGATCATATAATGTTCCGTTGGATAAAATCCTGTTCAAATTTTGTATTTATTTAATGAAAGTTATTCCATAAAATGATTCAATTTGGCCTTAAAGCAAAATAACGTTTTTTTTTAATTAATAGGGCCTTTTTATAGCGCTTCGTACTTTAGAATGTCGTAGAGAAATACAATCAGCCCTCCTAGTGTATGATATTGTTAATGAATGCATTGACTGTCCTGATTGGCTTACCTCTGTACCGTCTTATGTTCCACCTAGGAATCTTAGATTGGCTAAACTCTTTGAGATACCTTTTCATCGCACTAATTATGCTCGCAATGGTACTCTAACACGTGCTTTTACTCATCTTAATAAAATCAATGTTAATTTGCAAAAACGGCATAATTCTTTTATTGAATTCAACACGGATAAAATGCAGTTTAAGCTTCTTATTTCTAGTCTATTAACATAATTACTATGATTTGTAAAGTAAACTCTTCGTTTGTTGTTTTTTTTTTTTTTTTTTTTTTTTTGTTAGGTATTTTGTAATATATAATTTTTTTTTAATTCAACATTAGTTTTATAACCACTAGTTTTCAAGTTCTCATGTTAGTCATACTCTGGAAGGTTTTGTGACCATAGACTGAGTCATTTGAATAAGTTTTTAATAAAATCTATAATCAGAGTGATAAAACTATTTTTTCCGCAATTTGCTAATTAATCATTTGAACATCAGTGGCCATAGAGTACTTAAATCAAAAGAATTTTAATCAAGAAATAATATTAAAGTTCTAAGTTTGTTTTATGTTCATTTTAAAAATTTACATTCTTGTTTTAAAAATTAAATCTATTCTGAAAGAAAGAATTATGTATTTTGATTGTTTTATTAAAAAAAATTACTTTTGAAATAATATCTTTCGTTTAAATATGGTTCGATGTAAAAATAACAGTGTTATATATTAATAATATGAAAAACCTTTTTTTTAATGTTTCGTGTTTTTATATTTCATGTTTACAAAAACTGAAAGTTTGTTTCAAGAATGCAATTATGCCTACACTGAAGAAAAATAAACATTCTTAAAACAGGAACTTTGCGTTTTATTTTTTAAAATCTTGCATTTTTACTGCTTACTTCAAAATTACGAAAGACATCTTTCTTTCATGCAATTATATTTGAACCAAAAACAAAATTTTATGTAAAGATTTTTTGATAGGTCGCAGTCTTCGGAAAATCGGTCTTATGTACAGAGCTGCCGGTATTTCCACTTTGCTATCCATAAGGACCCGGAATGCCGACATACATAGACACTTTTCTTCGAAATAGAATTTTAGGATGTGTTATGAAATTATCAAGTATTTATGTACATATGTATATCTATATCACATTGTGACACACATTGTGCTGTTATGGCCATAAGATGTAAATTTATTTACATTTATTACAAAATAATACTTCAATAATTTTTTAACAACCAAGACATAATTCATACTAAATATTTTAATTTCGAATGAAACGAAAGACTGGCATTAGAGATTCTCTAATAGAGAAGAGTCTATCTAAAACCGTATAAAACAATCTTACTTGTCAGTATTTATCTCCTTTGCCGGGTCAAGCTGAACTACCTTCTAATATAAACATTTTAGTAGCATATTACAAAATTAAAGTCCACTTACCTGCACCATTTTGTATCGTTAATTGTTTAAAGAAATTCTGCAAAGAAGCTTTTGATATTTTAAACACCTTTCCACCCACACGTGCTCTTTTAATGATTAAACAAACTGTACGTTTGTGTATCAACAAATGTTGCTTAATAAAAAGAAATCACAATCACTTTAATATTTTCACTTGAAAAATCGTTTATTATCTATTTTTACAGCATTAATCCAAATAGCTTTTCTTTAATTAATAATTTTTTCTACACAAATAATTCGACGAAAAAAAATTCACTTTACTTGAGAGATATGTTTTCTTATTATTTACGTTTTCTTAATTTTTTATTAGTTGCGGTTTTTTAGTAGACACTCTGTGTAGTGAATGTAAAGCACAAAGAGGAAACACAAAAAATAAACTTTCATATATTTGTTGTTGGTTTTGTCGTTTTTTATTGTTGCCAAACAAAATTGTACTTAAAAAACACGTGCTAGTTTTTTGTGCACTACATTAATTTCATATATTTACACTTCCATACATACTTATGTCTTAACATTACGTTTTAATATTTACATGGATTATATATTTTAGAGTATCAATAATTTTTGATGCCGATTAAATTTAAAGATATTTACTATATTATCGTAAATTTTAGCGCCTTTACGTGCGCTCGTGCCAATTACAATTTTAAGACAAACAGCAGGGAAAAATTTTACTTCATCATATGAGTTCTAAAAAAAACTATTTATTTCACCTTCACCAACACTACATGTCTTCTAAACAGTGCTGCCATATGCAAAGATTAGTCTTATACAAAGTATATCTATATCAAGTAGTCGCAAGAGTACAAAAACAAAATTACAAAAACCACCGTACATCTTGTTTGTGTAGAATTCTAATCTTCTGTCAGAAATTTTCTTTTATATTATGATATTTTGTTCACAATTATTTCCAAAAATTTAATACTTTTCGCATAGAACTTTTTTAAAACAATTTCTTTTTGTTACTTTTATTAAACAATACACTTTTTCACAAAAATCTTTACCACAACAATTCTTTTTTGCTACTTTTGTTGAATTAATAATGTATTTCACAATTTTACAAAATTATTTTTTCAACGGAATAAACAAATATGGCTCGCTACAAAAGTAAACAAATTTTGACATACGTTCAGGTAAAAACTAATAAATATTTTAGTCAGCTGTGCTCTTGCATATACTTGATAAGGATATACTTTGGTCTTACATATATAGATTTTATGAAGCCGAAATGATAAAATGATTTCTAAACGAAATTGTATACCTTCTTAGTAGAATATCGAATTCTATAGCATATGATTTCTTATTTTATGTGATTTTGTATGATTTTTTTATTTTAGCAATTCGATTCATAGTACTTGTACCTGTTTCCAAACCATCATACTGACGTCTGATGCTACTAGTCGTAATCATATACATATATTAAAAACGCTGAATCGGAGATACTGAGTATATAAATATTTAAAATGACGTTATTGCAGGCTATTTGATACTTCTCATTCTACATTCATCAATTTATTTGATTTATGTAAAAACCTGAAAATTATATATACATTTACTTAGCTGCAAACCATCTTGAATTCCAAAAGGATGATGGAATTTCACTCGCATTAAATATTATTGCCTTAATTCCATAAAATGAGTATATTTTATGGTGAATTCTTGACGTTATTATTATTAACACTGTTTTGTTTGTCGTATCGTGGACTTAATATATTAAATTTCAACTAGGAAAAGATGTTTAATAGAAGTTCAAGATTTCTAATCAAAAATTAAATATATATGTTGATGCTTAAGCAATGCCTATATGTATTTCATGATGGTCAACGTCAAATAAATTTCATATTAAATAAAATTATAATATGTCAAATAAAATATATCACAACAGATTTCTAAAAATATATGTGGCAGCACTGTAAGTAAGAGAAATGAGAAAAAACGGTACAGAATAATGTTAGAATTCATAATGTACGCAAGTCCAAAATAATATTCAACTGTCAAACTCTATATATATAAAGTAATACGTTGACATATATATATATATATATATATATATATATATATATATATATATATATATATATATATATATATATTTCAAAAGTAAACAGAGTAAAATCGAGTGGTGATTTTTAATACACAGAAACATAGCTGTTAAAAATGTAAGGCTACCAGACTTACTATAACAAAAATATGCATTGAAGGGGATGATGCGTTATTCCTCACCATTGTGCGATCTGCCATATGTAACTTTTGTGCGAAGAAGTTGTGGTAGTCTGTTCTAAATATGTAACTAATGATACATATACCTATTTTGTAAATCGTGCGAGTTGTAAAAATTTAGCAAAACTTGCTAGAGATGGTTATGCATCATTGTTGTGTTATAGTATGTCACCCACAACGCCGTTTTGAAGTGAATTTTTAAAGTCGGTCAGACTCTTCGAATATTTTGCTGTGAATGAGACGTACGATTGTGTATAATAGCTTTGTAATAATGCAAGCGCCCTTTTATATGTAATAACATTTTCACCATACTGGTAGGTATGGCATCTCACACAGTAACAGTTGTGGAGCCACTGCTTTGTACATATGTTTTATAAACGTCAAAACTATTGTTTACAGTTGGCGAAATAATTTGCTGAAATTATAGACCGTATGAAATATATTCTGTGGCTAAAATAATTAGAAATTAAGGAAATACGCTAATTAAATTTAGAACTAACATGTCAGATAATGAATACGAACGGTTCGAAATAACTGATTATGATTTGGACAATGAATTCAATCCAAATAGGCCTAGGAAAAAGCAAACCAAGCATCAACAGATATATGGTGAGAAAATGTTTTATTTACGAAGTTTTCATTGATACTTAGTGCCGTCTCTATTTTTTAAGGTATTTGGGCTGACGATAGTGATGAAGATGATGAATCTTGTAGCCGACTACGTGGAGGACGTAAAGGACGTATGGGCTTGGGTTCCTCAGGCAGCCGGAGCAAAGACTATACGGCTCCTGTCAGTTTTGTAGCTGGTGGTATACAGCAGTCGGGCAAGAAAAAAGATAAAGTGGATAGTAACAATGATGACGATGAAGAAAACCCTATCACAGACGAAGATGAAGAGCAAAATGCTCATCCGGGCTTTGGTGCTGGTAGTAGACCAACTTTAATGGATGCAGATTCAGATCATAGTAGTGATGAATCGAATGAAGAAGATTCTCGAAGGTCACAGCAGATGCAACAGAAGCCTTCTTATTTTAAGCAAAATCAGATAGGTAATCCTAAAGTCGGATCCTGGGAACAGCACACGCGCGGGATAGGTGCAAAGCTGCTTTTACAGATGGGCTATAAACCAGGCAAAGGTTTGGGTAAAGATTTGCAAGGTATATCGCAACCTGTAGAGGCACATGTACGTAAGGGTAGAGGTGCCATAGGAGCTTATGGTCCCGAGACGGCGGCTAGTGTGGGAGGCAAAGGGGTAAGTTGAAATAGTTTATAACTTAAAGTAAATTTTAATATGATTATTTCTGCGCAGCATAAGCCTCAAATCGATGAAGATGTGCGTGAAGCTAAAGAGTTTAAAGAAAAATTAAATAAGTGGAAGAAAGCGGGAGATGCTAAACAGGATAAAACTGCAAAACGTTATTATTATAAGACTGTAGAAGAAGTATTGGAAAAGGGCAAGAGTTCCAATTACATTATCAGCGATAAAATTAGGTATGTAATGAAGATGTATATTCTTGGACATTCATTCGTTAATACAAAATTATATTTTAGCAAAAAGTTGGGTAATGTACCAGTTATTGACATGACAGGACCGGAAAAGCGTGTGCTAAGTGGGTACCATGCTATAGGTCAATCAAAAATAATCGACGAAGATTTTTATGAAGTTAGCGAAATGCCCAAAAAATCAACTACATCATTTGCTTTGCCGGAACTTATGCACAATCTTACACTAATAGTTAATATGTGCGAACAGGATATAATATCGCTAGATTCATCCCAGAATGCTGCATTTGAAAGACAATTATCACTCGAGCAAGAGAGAAGTCAACTTGAAGAAATTGTTCAATTAGAAAATGCCCATATTAATACTTTGGATAAAGTTTTGTCTCTGGTGGATGAGTTGACCAGCAATGAAACTGATTTGACTTTAGAACGAGCTGAGAAAATATTCCTAGAATTACAGCAAGATTACATAGCCGAGTATAAACAATTCGGCTTGGGTGACCTGGCCGCTGGCATTATAGCGCCCTTGCTGAAAAATCATCTCTGTGATTGGAAACCTTTGGAAAATCCCACCATGTATGTGGAGTTAATTAAAAAATGGCGCTCAATCTTAGAAAGCCAAAACGATGCACCAACAGAAACACGTTCTAATGTATTTGATCCTTATTCTTCGCTGGTATGGGCAGGGGTAATTCCAAGTTTTCGTTCTTGTGCAGAGTTTTGGGATCCTAAACATCATCAATCAATGGCAGCTCTGTTAGACTGTTGGGCACCACTTTTTCCCACATGGATTTTGGATTCTGTACTAGAGCAGTTAATATTGACGCGTTTGAGTACGGCGGTACGTAATTGGGATCCTCTAACTGATACTGTGCCCATACATATCTGGATATTACCGTGGAATTCTATTTTGGGTCATAAAATGGAGGAATTCATATTTCCTACTATAAGAGAAAAATTGGGTAACGCTTTGCAAGCCTGGATGCCTCAAGATCGTTCCGCACGCGCTATGCTAACGCCTTGGAAGGGAGCATTCGATGAGAGTGAAATGCAAGTTTTCCTACTGCAGCATATTATACCAAAACTACAGATGGTTTTGACAGAATTTGTTATAAATCCATTGCAGCAAGAATTGGGTGAGCATCTTTTATTTTAAAATTATGGTGATCTAATTAATCTTTCATTTGTTTGTGATGAAACATTGCTCGTTCCGGAAGTTATTTAGTAAGAACCCACTTCTTTTGACTAGCAAAAGTTTAACAGAAATTTCATTTAATAGGTTGTTATACAACTCTTTTGACTAGCATTTATGAATATGTATATTGTGGCATATAACTTATCATAAATCCTCAAAAGAAAGTTCTTTGGTATCACCTGTTTGAAATACGTATTGTCTTCTTTAAATTATTAAGAAACTTGGCCTAATATGATCTTTAAGAAACTCTCTGTTACTTCATTTATACATTCCTTAAATTTAATTAATTTTTATAGTCTCTTTTTGTATATCATATATCCTTCATAGCATGTTTCCAGTGTTTATTATCTATCTGTTACAATTTCTAAGGTTTGCAAATCAAGTTCACTGTTAACAGTTATAGAGCCACTGTTAAAGAGAATGCTTCGCAACTGTGAACAAGTTTTGTGACATTTTATGTTTGGTTCACGTCTCTGCTAAAGTAATATTTTGACTGCACCAAACAAAAATTTTTAGTGTTATTTTGAAACAATTTCTAAACAAAATTTCTTTTTCTTTCCAGAACCTTGGAATCAAGTATGGGAATGGCATGAGCTTGTACCCTCCATACAGATGGCACAACTGTTGGACAAACATTTCTTTCCAAAATGGATGCAAGTTTTGGTTTTATGGCTCAATCAATCACCGGATTATGGGGAAATTTCACGCTGGTATTCTGGATGGAAAAGTATGTTTCCCGAGGACATTTTAAGAGAGCCCATGATTAAAGAACACTTACGTAGAGCTCTAGACATAATGCATCGTGCTACAGATCAGACTGCAGCTACACCCTTAACAACTGGCAATAATATGGGGGCGACACCGGTGCCACCGCCTCCTCAACCACCACCACCACCCTCCCTCATGGATCTACAAGTGCCAGTTCCAACCCAATTGGACTTTAAGGAACTCGTATCGCGTAAATGTGCTGAGAAGGGTGTACTATTTGCACCACTGCCCGGACGCCGTGAACTTGGCAAACAAATCTATCGTGTGGGCAAGCTGTATTGTTATATTGACCGTAATGTTTGTATGCTAAGTGATGGATCATTTAAGAATTGGATGCCGACGCCATTACAATCGATGATAGAACGCGCTGTTACGGGCATTTTAAATTAAGAATAATATGTGTAAATGTTTTACAATAAAAACCATTAAAATAAAACCATTATGGATTATGCTCTAATCAAATATGAAAATTTACATATTAATTTACAGAATCGCTAGGATCTAAAATAAGTTATAAGTAATCAAACTATTCAGCAAAATAAAATAAAACTTTTTTATAATAAATATTCTTTTGAGGAAATATTAAGTTTTAGTCAAATAACACTTGAAACTGATAATGCTATCTAAAGCTTATGAATAAACCATAATGAAGTTTTAGTAAAACAAAGGTAATAATAATTAATATTAATAATTAAGTTTTAGTAGAAAAATCATATATAATATATATATTCAATTGTCATTTGCTAAAAAAAAACTCTTAATATGACAACCTTAAACCGACTCTTTTAACTTCTTTAGCCAACAAAACCTTGTATTGTATTCGTAAGTTATGGATTGCTTGTTTTAACAAAACAATAAAAAAATTTAAAAAAAAGTTTAGGTTTAGGTCACATTTAAATCAATTATGAAGCTCAGTTGTTGCTTATCATTTTGTTAATTGTTTCTTTTTTTGTTTTTGTTTCTTGCCACATACATAATTTGCAAATATTGTTAACACTTTGACAAACAGAAATATGTTTGCATAATTGAAAATGTGTAGTACATACACACATACGATGCAATAATAGTTTTTCTATTAAAGGAAATGTTTTGCAAGTCTGTGGAAAAAAAACTGGCTTAAGCTTAATTTTTGTTTAGTTTAATAGATATGTGATAATGAAATCGGAGGTCGTGAGTAGGATCTCATACTCAGCCAAGTGATAATATCTGTTACAATTCATATGTATTTAAAAAGTATTGAAATTTCGATAGATATCGAATGCGGTAATATTGGCCCTGGACTAAGCCGAGGGAATACACACTATGGAATTTCGTGCTATCGCAAGGAAACACAATAGTGTGTACTAGTGGCAATGTTTGTAATTTTTCTCCTTATTGCCAGACTCAAAAAAATAAACATAAAAAAATGTTGGGAGTTTTCGCCATTTTTCGCGATAAATGCTACTTTGTGCGAGTTTTACAGTCCTCGCATTTTATTTAAACCAATTTAGGCCTTGGATTTTAAATTTTTTTGAATTTCCCTCTTATGTTTGTATGTCTTAGAAAGTTTGGAAAAATTTTAATTTTGATACCCTTCAACAAAAATTGCCAAAGGAAATGTATAATTAATTAATTTTTTAATTCAACTAGTTTTAAACTATTTTATAAATTTTTGCAAAAAAAAACATATGAGGGAGATATATCACCTTTATCATAAAACACTAAAAAGCAGGGACCGGAAATAAGAGTTATTTTTCAATTTTTGAAGAAATAAATCATACATAAATGAACATTGTAGAAAACTTTTAATTACACCATCATGAGTTTTAGGCGAAATGCATCCAACATATTGCATGATTTTAAAATTTTTGATTTTTATTTTAACAATCAAAAGTAAGAGTTATTTTTGATATTTATTTTTTTAAATGAAAAATAAGAGTTATTTTTGATTTTTATTTTTTTAAATGAAAAATAACTCTTATTTTTGATTTTTATTTTTTTAAATGAAAAATAAAAGTTATTTTTGATTTTTATACTTTTATATCAATAATAAAAATCAATTCAAAACTATTATTTATTTGTTGATGCCGTATGTATTATAATATGCTGCTTCATTCATATTTCTATATGAATATAATAAATTATGTGACTTATCCATTATCAGCTATAAAAACATGAATGCATAGAAATAGCTTAAAAGTTTCGGCTGCCATTCAAGTCAGTGTTAAGAGGTCGTTTTCAGGTGTTCAATTTTACCATCATAATTGATTTTGAATGTTCCTCAGATAAATTATATCTCAAATCTCCCAATATTAATCTGAGTGCTGAAAATAACCTTTCTACACTGACTTGAGTGGCAGGTACAGAATGAACAATTAAAGCTAATTTTCGAAGCCGATTGGTTATAAAAACTTTAAAATTTAATTTTTAAGGAATGTAGGCTTAAATTATACAATTTGTTAAATATTTATGCTAATACATAATATGTTACTTAAACGCCCACTAAAGGAGGCAGGGTTCAAAGGTGGATTTTTGTGATTTTCTGGCACGCTTTGGACCCTCTTTGATATTAAAATATATCATTTGCTTAACAAAATTACAAAAATTTTTTTTTTAAGTTGTCTTATTTTTTAGAGGTTTTAGTTCTCCTTAGGGGAACTTTTTTCCCTCTTGCCCTATTCACCCCATTTCCGAACTTGACCTGTGCTATCCTTCAAGATATGCTTATACCAAATTTTAAGGGTCTGTCTCTTTTCGTTTGAACTGAATCGTGATTTAAATAGAAGGAAGGACGGACGGAAACGCTTAGATCGTCTTAGATTTTATCACTGATCAATAATATATATAATTTATGGGGTCTTAGAGGGATATTTCGCTGCGTTACACACGGAATGACAAAGTGAATATACCCTCCATATTCTTTTTTGGAGGATATAAAAATAGAACATGAAGAAAATAACCAAATACAGGAATTTAATGTGTGTTAACATCAGCTTAGCATTCATATAATTCTCGTATACTATTTCATAATAAGATTGTCATAAATAACAACATTCACTTAAGCCAACTAATAAGTGTTGATAACCAAATAATACATATGAAAGTGTAGCGGCCTTCGAAAACAGTTCTTACTTGTTTTTTTTTTTTTATATTTGAAATTCAATTCAAATTTATAGGGAATAGGAAATTCAAAGAAAATCATGATGCTCGCCAATAAGAGAAAATGTCATGATATTTATTCATGCTTTTAAATCATTATGTAAATCGGGTGTTACACTGTAAAACAAGTTTTACAGTTTTATGGCGGGCATTATATGTTTTCAAAAGCCTTCATTCCCCATCTGGTGGATTTTGGGTATAAGACAACTTTTCGGCAGTTTTTTTTCTTTTTTTTATCTGTAATGAAATGAATTTATTTGATCATAAAATGAAATATTGCATAAAATTTATAAATTTGTGTGCTATAAAAATTGCAGGTACAATATTATTTTAGCCATGAGCAAGCAGTCCGTGAACCTGAAATGGATGTGATAAGATAAATTTTAAGGTATCAACTAATAAATATGGCAGATAGAACAATCTGATATTTATTATGTTTTATTATTAGAGCAGTCCGGATCAAGTTAAATTTATTTCAAAATAATATGTTTACAATTTAATGAATATCTTTAAATCGTGTAGAAAATAAAAATCAACTGCACGGCGTAGCTGAATAGCGGACATCCTACAATAAATTAATTATTAATTGCACAGTTTGGGACCAATTTGTTAGAGATCGCAACAACAACATTTTTCCAATGGCTGTGAAATGCCATTAAACGTTTCTCACCTTAATTACCACAAAGAAAAAAAATAAAGTTATTAAAATTTCCAAGCAAATTAATCTATGCTGTGCAAAAATATTTTATTCAACCGCAGCAATATGCGATAAAACAAATAATAATTATAAATAAATTTCTTATGTTTGTTTTGTTTGCACTTATAAAAACTAATAACAAACATCATCATCAAGTTCCTTAGAATCATAATTAACAAACGTACGCGCATACTACTGCAACTAATTCTAAACGTTGCAAGTACTCAATAGCACGAGCATTTATTTCATTAACGTTTCTAAACGTTTAAAAAAATATATTCAGCCAAAAACTTGCCATTCAGTTGTGAACGATCGCGGCAAATACTCGTACAAAGCACGCAGAATATTGTATTACAAATTCTTTTAAAGAAATTATTTCGAAACAAATATATATTTTTTAAAATTATGTATTAAAAACCATTATCTAAAAACAAATATAAAATGAACTTTTATATAAAAATATTTTATAAAAAAAGTTTAACTTAAAATTCAAACGTGTTTTTTTGTCAATTTCTTTTTACTATTCGTAAATAAACGTGTTTCAAGTTATTCCATGTTTTTTATTGCAAAACTGTTTTATCTGAATTAAATAAAACCATTGGGTAATTTACTCATTCAATAAAATTCAATAATACTTTTCTATTAAATTTTGATTTATAACGTGCTTTTCTATAAATTAATATTTAACCAATTCAGAAAGAAAGTATTGAATGCTTTCGTAACATTTTTATTGTTAAATTTCTCATAACATCGAATATTATTTTTAAAGAATTTTCCATAAATACTTACCAAATCTGGCAAAAACAATTTTCATTCGTTTGTGAAACAGTGAGTGAAATATGAAAAAACGCTATATTTTTAAAATAAAAAACTTATGTTTGGAAAAAATATATATATTTATATAAATAAAAAAAGGAGATTTTGTGACAAAAAAAATAATATCCTTCAAAGGAAAACTAAATTTTTTAAAGTCAAGTGAGGAAAAATAAATTTTACGGACAAACAGAAAAACAATTAATTTTTTGTACGAAACAAATTTTCTTTACAAAAATTTCTTTTAAAAGAAAAATTATTTTAAAAATTATTTTTTATAGTGAACTAATATAAAATAAATTTTGCCAGCAAGAAAGAAATAAATTTCGCAAAAAGAAATAAATAAATAAAAAATGTTATAAACTATTGTTAGCAAAAAAATATTTATTTGGTAAAAACTATTTTATGGGAAAAAGACTTTTTGGTAGAAACTACTTTTTGTGAATAAGTACTTTTTGGTAAAAAGTACTTTTTGGTAAAAACTATTTTATGGTGAAAAGACTTTTTGGTAATAACTATTTTATGGTGAAAAGACTTTTTGGTAACAGGTACTTTTTGTTTTAAAAAACTTTTTGCGAAAAAGTAATTTTTGTTAAAAGGTATTTTTTACGAAAAAGTACTTTTGGTAAAAAGTACTTGTTGGTAAAAAGTATTTTTGGGTAGAGAGTACTTTTTGTTAAGAAGAACTTTTTGGTAAAAAGCATTTTTTGTGAAAGTCTTTTATGTTAAAAAGTATTTTTTGTAAAAAGTACCTTTTGCTAAAAGGTATTTTTTGTGAAAATGTACATTTTGGTAAAAGGTATTTTTTTTTGGTAAAAAGCACTTTTTGTTAAAAAGAATTTTTTGTGTAAAAGTAGTTTTTGGTAAAAACTATTTTATGGGAAAAATACTTTTTGGCAAAGAATATTTTATGGGGAAAATACTTTTTGTAAAATGTACTTTTTGTGCGAAAAAGTACTTTTTGGTAAAAGGCACTTTTTGCGAAAAAGTAATTATTGTTGGTAAAAAGTATTTTTTGTGAAAAACTACCTTTCGGTAATAAGCACTTTTTATTAAGAAGTACTTTTTGGTAAAAAGTATTTTTCGTGAAAAAGTCTTTTCTGCTAAAAAGTATTTTTTGTGAAAAAGTCTTTTCTGTTAAAAAGTATTTTTTGTAAAAAAGTACTTTTTGGTGAAATATACTTATTGTTAAAAAGTTCTTTTTGGTAAAAAGTTTGCAAAAAGGTACTTTTTGGTAAAATGTATTTTGTGTGAAAAAGTGCTTTTTGGTTAAAAGTAACTTTTGTTAAGAAGTTATTTTTGGTAAAAAGTAATTTTTGTATAAAGGTACTTTTTGGTAAAAAGTACTTTATGTGAAAAAGTACCTTTTGGTAAAAAGTTTTTCATGTGAAAAAGTACTTTTAGCTAACAACTACTCTTTGTTAAAAAGCACTTTTTTTTAAAAGTACTTTTTTTAAAAGTACTTTTTTTTAAAAGTACTTTTTATTAGAAAGTACTTTTTTTAAAAGTACTTTTTGGTGAAAAGTACTTTTTTTAAATGTACTTTTTGATAAAAAGTACTATTTTAAAAGTACTTTTTTTTTAAAGTAATTTATTTTAAAAAGTACTTTTTGGTAAAAAGTACCTTTTGGTGAGAAGTAGATACTTTTCGGCAAAAAGTGCCTTTTGTTAAAAAGTACTTTTTGGGAACAAGTATATTTTAGTGAGAAGTACTTTTCGACAAAACGTTTTTTTAGGAAAAGGTACTTTTGAGTCCCAAAATTACGTTGCGACAATAAACTACTTACTCGGTGACCTAAAACGAACGTAATTAAATGAAATTAACGCAATTTTAGGACACAAGGGATTTCTTTTTGTGCGTCACTAATATAATAAAATATATTGTACCAAATAAATTTTTTCTAACTACTGATTTAGTCACACGGGCAAAAACTATAAACGATGTGGGCTACATATAAGTCCTTAAACATAGTGTATTAGATATTTACAAGAAAATGATATTTTATTTTCACCTTCAGTATTTTTAATGAGCATTTTGAAATTAATTTTCCAATAGCGAAAATGAACATAAAAATATCTACATAAATTGTGTTTAATGAATCATACAGGTTAAGCTGAAAAATATATGATCTAATAAACAATTGAGAAAATAATTAAGAAAACAAAATGATGGAACCTGCAAAAAATTATAAAAAAATTAAGACCACGAAAAGTGTTCACACTATTTCGCCAAGTCAACTACGTGCTCTAATTTATCGCAAACATTTGGACGTTTTGGCTTCCATTTCGCTAATTGCATTCATTTTTGTGCTGATAAGAAGTCAATTTCTTCAAACATTCTACAGCTCCAGAGTCATTGACATCAATTATCAGACGACTGAAGTGTCTGCTTATGAAAATCTTCCCTTAACAACAACCGAAAATCCATTGAAGTTGCATTTAAAGAAGATTTTAAAATGTCGTGATAAAATTTTGTTGCCGGAAAAAATGCAATATGGTGAATATTGGCTGATCAAAAATTATATACGTGGACGTAAGAGTATAAATATGGGTTGTGGCGAGTCTATCACATATGCCACGAATGGGGACTATACGTTTATGCAAAATTTACCAACGGTTGTGGAACGGTAAGAGAGGGAGAGTGGGAGGGAGAGAGTGATAGTGTGAGTGTGTGTGTGTGTGTGTTTGGATATAGTAAAAGTTTATTTATACAATTGTTACACTTCTTATTTACTTTATGATCTAATACACAGAAAAAATATCATCTAAGTAACAAAACAAATTATAGGCAAATTGTTGAAACATTTTTATTTCGATTTACAATAGATCACAATAGGCCCTTTCCTGATGTTTTGTTTACTTATTTATTGAATAACTTTACAACATTTTTTGCATTTTTCTCTAACAGTTGGATGGCTCCTGTAAGCTTTTCTCTGTATGCCCCCGGCGACGACTACAATGCCACCATGGACTCTATACAATATGTACGAAATTGTCTACCTCAAAGTGAATTAATACGTGATTATGTCACATTCCATATATTCTTTCCCCGAGAACATTTACCCTCGTTTATAGCGAAAAATGAAGAGGAGGCTATAGAATGGAATTACAATTGTGAGCTGGCAACTGCACCCTATACAAATGCAAACCGTTCGGAAATGTACAAGACCTTGAAAAATCTAACGTATCCCATAAATGTGGCACGGAATATAGCGCGTAAAACTATTAATACTTATTTTGTTTTTGCCTGTGATATAGAATTGTATCCCAGTTTGGATTTGGTAAATCAATTTCTGGAAATGTTGGTGCGGAACTCATCATCTGTATTGGAGGGTGAAAAACCAAAAGTTTTTGTTTTGCCCGTTTTCGAGGTAAAAGAAAATGCCAGTTTGCCCAATAATAAAACGGAATTACAAGAAATGTTAAACAAATCCGAGGCCATACCATTTCACAAATTTGTTTGTTCCAATTGTCATTTGGTACCGCTGCAACAACAATGGGTGGAGGCTAATGCCACTGAAGAATTAGAAATATTTACGGTGGGTAAACGATATAATAGTTTTAAGTCCTGGGAACCATTTTACATAAGCGACAACAAAGAGCCCATATTTGATGAACGTGTCACCTGGGAAGGCCAGTCGAATAAACGTATACAAAACTATGCCATGTGCCTATTGGACTATGAATATCATATTTTACATCCGGCTTTTCTGGTACATGCGCCAGGTATTAAAGTAACAAATTCCAAGTCGACAGAGACCAAAACGAGATGGAAATATGCAGCAGCCATGAATAAAATTATAGATAAAAAAATTATACCCGAATATAAGGTGTTGTATGGCATTAATAAACGTTGTGCTGTTTAGAAATTAAATAGAATTTCTGTCTGCCTGAAAATGTCACGAGATGTCGCCCTATATAGGAAACAAAAACAATATATAGAATTTATTAAGATTACAGTTTCTTTAATGGAGTCAGGTTCAAATCTGCAATCTGCAAATTATTTTTTTTAATTTTTAATATTTTTATTGAGTGTACAAGAGTGAAGGAATATAATCAGCAAAAAACTTTTTATTTCAGCACCAGATGGCTCTTCAAAAATCAAATAATAAATGGAATATTTAGAATAATAAACTTCAAGGTTGAAGAATTTTGTGCTAACCAAAAGTGGTTCCACTTAAAAATGAATATAAAAAATTCTCATATTCTATTTCGTTAAAAATATTTCTTAAATAGTTGATATTCCTAATGACCAAACGCACCGACCGTGGAAAGTGGAAAAAGTTGAAGAAAAAACCCTGATGAGTTGGCGTAAAGGCGTCGAAATCAGTACTGATCCACTCTGCTAATTTGATGATTATAAAAATATATTCGCAATATGCCACTCTTAATAAAAATAACTTGAATTTAATAAAAATTCATAAAAAATAATTTGCATATTGCAGCTTGGAACTTGAGTCCCTATAAAAAAAATTCTTATCTTAATAATAAAATTAAGAAGTTCGATAAATAAAATTTGCATTCAAATTTGTTTTTGTTTAAAATGTACTTGTGCCAAGGACGACGTCATGGGCAGGCAGTTAATCTTTTATATTAAGAAATCGATGTGTTCTCATATGTTTAATATTTTATAGTTGATTTAAATAAGGAAAAAATATTCACCCCTATCATGTTTAATTTTTCCCTCCAAATTTTTCCCTTTTTCCCTGAAGTTGCAATCATGTAAAACATTTCTCGTGAATGGTTTCACGCTAAAATTAAATACCCCTTATCGTGAATGATTTTTTCCCGCGAGATGTTTTCACTTTTTGCCTTAATTCATTCACCCCCATTATGAATAATTTTTCCCTCGAAAATTTTCCCTTTCCCATAAAATTGCAATCATGCAAAAATTCCCCGTGAATGGTTTCATGCTAAAATTAAATTCCCCTTATCGTGAATGATTTTTTCCCGCGGGATTTCCCTTTAATTTATTCACTTAGTTTTTGGTGTGGAATAGAGTAGAAAATAGAAGTATTTTCTATTATAATTCGAATATTAGAGTATAAATTTTATTTTAGGTGCAAGATCCGTGAATAACACACAAACTAATATTTTAGCAACAAATCAATTGCCTGCGTTTTTATAAAACTTGTTGCTCCAATTCTAAACATTATTATAATTAATAATATTATTAATTTGTTTTGTTTATCCAAATTGTTTTACAACTAAATATTTAGCCATACTTTTTTAAAATTTTTAAAATTTTTTAAATTATTGCATAAATGTAAATTTTTTTAACACACATTTCTTTGATTTTTCATGTTGTTTTCAGCGTCTGCTCTTTTTTACATTCACTGAGAACTGATAGCGGGTATAATTTCTCAAAAATTGAGGTTAGGAAGTAAATTGGCTTAAAATCACAAAATTCTTTTTTTGACAAATTCAGTTTTATTGGCACCAATGCAAGGTAAAAATATTGGAATTAATAAAGAAACATGAAGTCGGGCATATGTTCAACTCTAGCACGTCGGCAGAAGTCCGCTCTTTTCACAAAATTTGTAATCACATTTTGCAATATAGATTTCACTTATTTCGTCAATTCAGCGCCAAATTTCAGCTTTCAGAAAGTCAGTTTCTTGTGATTCGTTCACGTAAACTTGGACTTTCAAATGGTTCCAGAAAATATTAATCTAGTCTTTAAATCACAAGAACGAGGCGACTAATTGACATCGCCAAATCGAGAAATTACGCGAGCGGGAAATTTCTCATGCAATAACTGTATTGTTTGGCCATCTGAATGGCTTGTGGCGTTGCCTTGCTGTTAGTAAAGGTCACTAATGTCGCCATTAGTTAATTGTGGTTACAAAAAATTATTTATCATGGTATGGCAGAGTCAGAGAATGAAAATGAGCTTTACCTTGCTCATTTTGTAAAAAAATAGGGGCCGATGATGCCACCTGACCACAAACCGCACCGTACGATCACTTTTTTTGTGGATGTAGTGGAAAACTATTCACGAATGTAACTTTAGGGAAATAAAACCAAACTATAAAATAAGTTCAGTAGACAAAGAAAAAGTTTTTAAGCTAAATCCCTTATGCATATATAATATTTTTGATTTATAAAGACTTTATAAAACAGATGTCCATACAAAATTTGTTTAATAAATACTTTATAAAATAGAAATATATATTATGAATAAGGCAGTATATAGATAATTGTTTACCTTATTAATTACATTATGTAAGTAAGGATAAATTAAGTAAACAAATGTGTTGTGATATTATTTAAGATAAATAATCCCCCTTATTCTGTAACTATTTGTCGACGTCAACGTCAACGTCAAGTCAAATATGGTACACTTTTCTATTATCTAAGAGCTACAAAGTACCAAGAGGCTGTTAAAGACAGACAACTGTTGAAGAAAAAGTGTAAATAATTGTCCTATTTTTGATATTCTCTTGACGTTGACGTCGACAAACAGTTAGAGCATATGGGGGAATAGATCATATAGAATGAAATAATGAAATTTGAATATTTTACATCAGATAATTAAAGTGACACTAATAATATAAAATATTTATTCATTATGTAATTACTCAAAATATTTATCTGTTTAAAGAAATTTAGCATACTTTTTCAGTATTTATAATAAATAATTAAGAAATACTTTTATGGTGTTCAGACATGCATTTTGAATTGAGTCAATATTCACTTTATTGCCATAATTATCTTTTTGTTCACCATATACAAAATTTAGTCAACACAATTAACGTATGACAACTAAAAGTAAATATTTTTTATTTTTATGCGGACCCCAAGTTTAAATCTGTGACCTTTTAATTTTTTTTGCCTTTTCTAATTAATTATAAATTTAATGTCAATAATTGAACTTCAATATGGTTTATGGGTTTTTTCAATTTTCCCACTATTTAGGTGCCAAGTCTGTACTAAGTTTGTTCAGTGGGCTGTGCTTTGCTCACTAAACACAATTTTTAGTCAGTGTTGTTGCATTTGTAATTTTACTCAATATTATAACAATTTATATTAATGGAACAAATATTTAATTGAAATTTTTATATGAATAATTGAGCTCAATTAAGGTGTATGTCTGAACACGGTAATAAAAACTTTTAATATAATTTTACTTCATGTAATGATGTATAAATAATGTAAATTGCATAAAAATATTTTTTAAAAAATAAAAATTAGTTTAAACTATAATTAATTTTGCATATTTATTAATATCATATAATAATAATAAAAATATTTACATTGTGTAAAATTTTACGGTAAACAGTAGCTTTTGGTACAAAGTAATGTTTGTTGTGTAAAATTTTTTAAGGTGATATATTATGGGCAAGGCTCGGATTTTAGTGATTTAAATAACAAAAATAATATTATAAAAAAATATGACAAATTACTTTAAAACTTTTAAAAAATTAATCGAAACATGATGTGACTATTCGAAAGGTCAGTTAAAATCTGGATAATTAAAAAAGTCAGAAAATCAATGAAATCTGTACTCGTCTTAGCAAAAAGAGAAAAGGGCATATGAATGGCATTTAGAGACTTTAATTCAACTCTGTACTACCAAGTTATTTGTGAAACTATCGTGAATAGCAAGCGGAATTTTTATTCCACTCGAAGGGAAAATTGATATCGTGAATTTCCCGTGAGAAATTATTTAAGCTTTCAGTTCTCAGTGAATGTAAAGAAGAGAAGAAGCTGAAAACAACATGAAAAATCAAAGAAAGAAATTTGTGTGAAAATGAAAAATTTACATTTAAGTAATAATTAGAAAAAAAGTGTGGCTAAATATTTAGTAGTAAAATAATTTGGATATATTTTGGAAACCCAACAAAACAAATTAAAAATATTCTTGATGTTCATAATTGCGGCAACCAGTTTTACAAAGACGCAGGCAGGCAATTGATTTGTTGCAAAAATATTAGTTTGTGTCTTATTAACGGATCTTGCAGCTAACATAAAATTTATAAACTCTAATATTCGAATTATAATAGAAAATACTTCCATTTTCTACTCTATTCCCCACCAAAAACTAAGTGAATAAATTAAAGGGAAATCCCGCGGGAAAAAAATCATTCACGATAAGGGGAATTTTAGTTTTAGCATGAAATCATTCACGGGGAATTTTTTCATGATTGCAATTTTAGGGAAAAGGGAAAAATTTTTTAGGGAAAAATTATTCATGATAGGGGTGAATAAATTAAAGGGAAAAGTGAAAAAAACTCGTGGGAAAAAATAATTCACGATAAGGGGAATTTTTATTTTAGCATGAAATCATTCACGGGTAATTTTTTCATGATTGAAATTTTAGGGAAAAGGGAAACATTTTGAGGGAAAAATTATTCATGATAGGGATGAATAATAATTCAATTTATACGAAACCGGTTGTAAAAGTTCTTAAAAGAAACCAAACAATAAACATTTTATTAATAAGAAAAAATTAGTTTTAATTAGTAAATACACATATAAAAGTATAAATTAATTAATATAGATTAAAAATTTCTTAATAAAAACTCACGCTTATTTCCATGTGATCCAACAAACTTATTCTTTATAAAATTTATTCTATAAAAATCAATTAAAATTTCTAGTAATTCCATTTAGATCCCAAATAAATATTGTTTTTATTTCTAGTGGTAACAGCTGGTGCCACTTCTGACCACTGCCAGTTATTGTACTCATAATTATCATTGCGTTTATATGGACGTAGCGTGGGAAAATTATACGGCGATGGGGTATATCTATCAAACGTTGGTGGGGTCCTCAGTGTAGTAGTAGGCCACTGGCTGTGTTTCCACTTCAAGTTATTTCGATAAGCAGTCGAATTATTTTCCAAATAATTTACCGGCAATACAGAAATAATAGGTTGTGGTTGTAGCGCTCTATTATTATTTTCAGTATTACGATTCTTTTGTTCATCGATATCATGTGGTTTGGGAGTGATGAGAACACGTACGTTTTCCGTTATCATGGGACTTACAGTTTTCGGTATTAAGGGTTTAAAAGGGTCATCGCCATACAACGACTTGTAGCGCTCACTATTGACTAGTTTTATAATTTGATACAAAGCCACACATGCTGCCCAATTGTAGGCGAGAAACACTATAATAATTAGAAATTTATTATATATTATAACTAAGAGCTGTATATAATTGTGTAACAAAAAAAAAAAAACGCATACGTATAACAAAACCTCCTGCCAAGGTAACGGTTATTAAAACACCCAAATTGATGTGAGCCTTTGCAACTGTCATAATGAGTATATGAAAAGTCAAACAGAATACAACACGCCATAGTTCGAAGAAGATTATGGGCATAATAAAATACTTTTTAAGCTTAAAGAGAGAGAGAGAGAGAAATACATATTAAAGAAATATACATATATTGAAAAATTGTCAAATATATTATGCCAAGTTCAGACAAGAACCTTAGTTGCGTATTTACAAAATTTTAAGGATTTTAAATGCGTTAGACCCTTAAAATTTAAGGCGGAGCATGGAAAAACAATTAATAATTTTTTTCAGACTTCCCCGCAACTCCCAAAAAAATTTTTTAAAATCCCCAAATTTGGAATTATTTTAGAGCCCAATAGGACTTGTGCTTGAAAACTTTTTAATTGCAGCCTGGCCTCCAATTAATGATATTTAGATGGGAAAAAAATCATGCTTTGCCCCAAATTTTGTTTTTAATACCCCACTGTGCACCACTATGAATTCTCAAAAAATTTTAATAACAAAAAAAGACCTAAGGAAATGCTAGCTTAAACTATTAAACTATTGTGTTTCAGATTAATATACAGCAGCAAATTTTCTCTATTTCAATTGCAGCTTTCGAAATTACATGGAAACTCAAAGTCAGAGTGGAAACAGTTTAACAGTTTCACTGCACAATTTATTTGGTTAATAAATTTTTAAAGCTCATGACTAATTTGTTTGCTTGAACACATGCATCATATTTGATCTATAAAATATTTACATAAGTGTAATGCAACAATAAGAGACGGTTAAATAATTCTCAAATTACCTTCAATGAGCCATAAAATGCTAAAACACATGCTGTCATATGAGCAAAAAAGTATAATAGCATGAGAACCTTCAAGTTGTTGGAATCTATAATAATATAAAGCAGCAACAAGTCAACACGAATTTTAATTAGAAAATTTTCATCATTTAATAAAGTAATATTTTTATTAAGTAAGTGGGTACATTTTTAAAGAATATGTTCTTTTGCTACAACTCGAAACTTACCATTTTCCACATCATTTATAAATATCCTAACCAAAGCCAGATTTTTAAAATGTTCATCTTCATCAAAAAGTTTCACAATTGGCTTTAAAGCTCTTGTGCCCAGGACAAGCAGTATAATTGTTGGTATGAAAAGAGAGATCTAGAATAAAGAATTATAAATTTTTTTTCAATAATTTTTATTTTTTTTAAATGAAATGAACCCTACTTATGTAATAAGGTATTGTACCGGAAATACAAGTTTTTCATTAAGCATTTCCTATCTCTAAATTTAAATCAAACAAAGAGTGTGTGTAAGATATTCTTTGAAAGGCCTATTGATGGCCATTATGTGTGGAGTTTCATTTATTTATTTATTTATTATAACATCGTTAATCTGTCCACCAAGACTTCTCTGAATGGACTGCATCTGTAATGTCCAATTTTCCATATCTCTGGCGCCTAGGTTAGGTTAGGAGCTGTCCCAATCTGTTCAGGATTACACTTAGCCCTCATAGGCCTGTTGTGCGCTCTATTATAAGAAGTTCCCATTCTATTATAGAGAGCCTACATTCTGGCGCCTAAGTGTGGCCGAATTTGACTGATGACAAGAGTTATGATGACTTTAAGAACTTGGAACTGAAAAAATCGTTCGTGCAAAATATCTAATGTGGCTTAAGCAAAGTCCTGTTGATATCACATATCCTTGATGTTCAGATCATCCAATCCAGTCTAAAAGAAGAACTTGCCGTTCATAGTGATGGCCTGCACAAAGGCATTCCCAAAGGAATAGGAACTTATGAACCTCACAGTTCGAAGTCCACACTAAACAATTATTTTTTCGTTATGCATTGAACGGTCTTGGATCTCATGTGCAAGACCTTTTGTGAAAGTTTCGGAGTGGGTTGAAATGACAGATGGAGAAATATAAGAATATAGACAATTTTTTGTAGATATTCGCCCCTATTGTGAATAACAAGTCGAATATTTGTTCACATGAAATTTTTATTCCCCTCGAAGCAAAAAATGGTATCGTGAATCTCACGTGAGAAATTATGCCTTCTATCAGTGCTCAGTGAATGTAAAAAAAGGGAAGAAGCTGAAAACAACATGAAAAATGAAAGAAATGTGTGTTGCAATAATTTAAACTCGCGTGAAAAAAATCATTCACGATAAGGGGAATTTAGTTTTAGCATGAAATCATTCACCAGGAATTTTTCATGATAGAAATTATTATATTCTTCACTTCGCCAAACAAAGTTTTGCTACAGCACTGATGAAAGAGGATCGGCAAAGTTCAGGGGACTGTGCAATGCCTTCGTGATAGTAAAATAATTAGCAAACTATCAGCAATATCACTCTAAATAAAGCTCGTTATGTTCTTCTTTATATTAAACGATGGCCTAAAGGAGACAGCTTCACAAATACGAATTGAAATCACTGACCCATATGTCTCCCTCGCCCTCAATCTACGATCCTCTAAAATCATATTCACTTCTATCATGAATAATTTTTCCTTCGAAATTTTTCCCTTTTCCATAATATTGCAATCATGAAAAAATTCCCCATTGAATGATTTCACGCTAAAATTAAATTCCCCTTATTGTGAATGATTTTTTTTCTCGCGATTTTTTCACTTTTCCTTTTAATTTATTCACTTAGTTTTTGGTGGGGAATGGAGTAGAAATGTTAGTATTTTCTATTACAATTCGAATAGAGTTTACAAATTTTATTTTAGAGGGCAAGATCCGTTAATAAGACACAAACTGATATTTTTTGCAACAAATCAATTGCCTACGTGTTTATAAAACTTGTTGCTTCAATTCTAAATATTAAGAATATTTTTAATTTGTTTTCTTCGGTTTCCAAAATGTATCCAAATTATTTTCCTAGTAAATATTTAGCCATACTTATTTTAAAATCTTTTTAAATTATTACATGAATGTAAATTTTTGCAACACAAATTTCTTTGATTTTTCATGTTGTTTTCATCATCTTTGCTTTTTTACATTCACCGAGAACTGATACCGGGAATAACTTCTCACGGGAGATTCATGATACTATATTTGCTTTCGAGTGGAATAAAAATTTCTAGTGAACAACAACTCCAGTTGATATTCACAATAGGGGCGATTGTTTCGGATGTAGAGACGTCAGTCAACTGGGCTTCTAAAACGTTCGGTATCTTCCGTGCTTTTACGGTCACATTGAAATTCAGTAAAACACTTCTTTAGCCTGGAAATGGATGGTGCAGAGTCCTCGTAATATTTATCAAGCTTGGCCTTAGTTTGACTAATGGGGTTTTTCCGTAAAAAAATGCCTTTTTTAGCCATTTCAAGCTGTTACTTCGGATACTGATTTTTTGCTAAAGGCCCGACGAAGGCGAGTGCTGTTCCTCTTCTCTATAGTACATGATAGTGTCAGTCGCTGCCAATCATGTTCAGTGAGCAAAAGTGGTCCATGCCATGAATCGTGACTTGATTATGTCTACACTATGAGTATTCTTTGAGTAGACTATGACTACGATTTTATTATAATTTCTATATGATCCAAAATTCTTTGAAAATATTCCAGCACTTTCATTCAATTATGCAAAACAATTTAAATTAATATACACATACATGATAATCCCCTTTATTCTGTAACTAATAGTCACCCCTATCGTGAATAACAAGAGGAATTTTTGTTCACATGAAATTTTTATTCCACTCGAAGGAAAAATGGTATCGTGAATCTCCCGTGAGAAATTATTCCCGCTATCAGTTCTCAGTGAATGCAAAAAAAAGTGAAGAAGCCGAAAACAACATGAAAAATCAAAGAATTTGTGGTGAAAAATTAAAAAAAAAATTAAAAAAGTATGACTAAATATTTACGTCGGTATTCATTAAAAATTTAAAATAAGTTTGAAATGTATTATAATCAAATTTTTTCATAAAAAAATTTCTTAAAACAGATTTCAAATACGTTTTATTTTTTATGAATATGGGGGTTAGTAGTCAAATAATTTGGATACATTTTGAAAACCAGACAAAACAAATTAAAAATATTCTTAATCTTTAGAATTGGAGCAACAATTTTTACAAGGACGCAGGCAATTGATTTATTGCAAAAATATTAGTTTGTGTCTTATTAACGGATTTTGCCAATAAAATAAAATTTGCAAACTCTAATATTCGAATTATAATAGAAAATACTTAAAGTTTCTACTCTATTCCCCACCAAGAACTAAGTGAATAAATTAAAGGGAAAAGTAAAAAAACTCGAGGGGAAAAAAATCATTCACGATAAGGGGAATTTAATTTTAGCGTGAAATCATTCAGGGGGAATTTTTTCATGATTGCAATTTCAGGGAAAAGGGAAAAATTTCGAGGGAAAAATTATTCATGATAGGGGTGAGTGGCAATAACGAAAATAGGTCGTTTATTCACTTTTATTTTTCAGCAGTTGACGGCCTTACAGACTCTAGTGTGTTATTTTTAATAGTGTCAAGAGAAAGTTACACAGTAAAGAGAATTATTCTAAAATGTTAGTAAACAATTTATTGTGTGCCTAAAACTTACAAAAGATAAAACGGAAATAATCATAACACCCAAACGCACGGAACAATAGAAAAGATAAGTTTCCATCCAAACCATGATTTGGAGGATTTTAATTAATGATTTTTCAAATAAAAATTTTAAATTATATTTAAGCAACGACAAACTACATTGCGCTGGCACTGTATAGTTTTTTATTTTTTAATAATTCTTGGATTTATTTTGTACGCAAACACCGCAACAGCGTGCAAAGCGAATTTACAAGTTTAACTGATTTAACTTTTGGAAAATAAAATATGAAATCAATACATTTTTATTGTCCCACGGACAACTTAATTAATGATAATGATCTATATTACACAAAAAAATGTAACACGAGAAGTGTTTTAGTTGGTTACAAAAAAAAAAAATAATAAAACAAAAGAAACAAAAGCTTTGTGGCTTAATAGAAAAAAGGCTTAACTACTTTTTTCTAAAATAGAATTTATTTTTATACCCTTCACAAAAAAGTGAAAGGGTATATATAGGTTTGTCATTCCGTGTGTAATTTCTTCGATATGCACATGGGACCCCATAAAGTATATATATTCTGGATCCTTATGAATAGCGATGACGATTGAGCGATGTCCGTCCGTCTGTACGTGAAATCGGTTTTCCCAAGCCCCCAGAAGAGCTAAAGACTTCGTTCTTGGACCGTTGGATTGGAAATGAACTTAAATAGAGTGCTATTGAAATTCAGAAAGATCCGAAGTATGGTGCCAGCGCTGGGAAGCTTACACCTATTTCTCGACGCAAAATTTATACCAAAAATCAATTATTTTTTTTTATTTCTTGCTTTGGGAAGCCTCAATGGTCTATTAAGAACTAAAAAAATAAAAATTTTTTTTCCAGGGATGGAAAATTAAAAATTTTTTTTTCGGTCTATTCCGTATTTTGTAGTACATGTAGTAACTAAAATTTGTAAAAAATTTTAGGATTTTCTTTAACAAAACCTCTTTATACGTCATGAAGATTTGCATTGGCCAAAAAAAATTTTTTAATTCAAACTTTGCCTCCAGGGGTGGGAAATTGCATATTTCTAATACGTGAAAGTAATCAAACAGGCAACTGATGTTGT
Source organism: Linnaemya tessellans (assembly GCA_951800035.1). Taxonomy (NCBI): domain Eukaryota; kingdom Metazoa; phylum Arthropoda; class Insecta; order Diptera; family Tachinidae; genus Linnaemya; species Linnaemya tessellans. The sequence goes on along the minus strand of OX637533.1, from coordinate 14,696,382 downwards.
TGTTGTTGTTTTTTGCTAACTACAACTGTCTTATAATTTAGGAAGAACAAAATTGGTATAAAAAATACAAAAATAAAAAATAAAATTTCGAATCCAGGGATGGACAAGTGCAATATTTAATAGTACATGAAAGTTACCAAAATGGTTAAAAATTTGAAATATTTCTTAAAAAGAATTACTTTATACCTCATGAAACGAAGCACTGATAAAAAAAACAAAAAATTAAAATTTCGCTTCCAGGGTTGGGAAATTTAAAGTTTTTTTGGTACATGCAATATTTTGTAGCACATGTAATAACCAAACAAAATTTGAGTTTTTCTTAAACAAAACTACCTTATACACCTCATGAAGATTTACATTGATAAAAAAAATTTAAAAAATTAAAATTTCGCTTCCAGGGTTGGGATATTGAACTTTTTTTTATACATAAAAGTAACCAAAGAGGCAATTGACGTTGTTTGTTTTTGCCAACTAAAACTATTTTATATTTTAGGAAGAACAAAATCGGTATCAAATATTTCCAAAAAAAAATCAAAATTTCGAATCCAGGGTTGGACAAGTGCAATATTTTATAGTTCATGAAGGTGACCAAAATGGTTGAAAATTGTAAATTTTTCTTAAATAATACTACTTTATTCCTCATGAAGAGTTGCATTGGTTAAAAATAAAACAAAAAAATTAAAATTTCAATTCCAGGGTTGGGAAGTTTAAAGTTTTTTTGGTACATGCAATATATTGTAGTACATGAAAGTGACCAAAATGGTTGCAAATTTTAAGTTTTTCTTAAATAAAACTATTTCATGCCTCATTAAGAGTTGTATTGGTAAAAAAAATTTAAATTTCGTTTCCAGGGTTGGGAAATTGAAATATATAAAAGAAACCAAATAGGCAATTGACGTTGTTGTTTTCGCTAATTAAAACTGTTTTCTAATTCAGGAAGAACAAAATTGGTATTGAAATCTTAAAAAATCAAAATTTCGATCTTTTAATTAAACCTACTTCCTGTTTTAGCAAGAAAGAAAGAAGAATTACATCTGCGAAGGATATTTAAGATTCGGCACAGCCGAATATAGCACTTTTACTTATTTATTCTGGTATTAGAAAAACCTTGTATACTAAGAAATAGATGCTTTTATTTTTACTAAAAGTCCCATTTATATCTAAAATTGTAAAGTGGGACCACCTCCACATGGTCCCACTTTTCAAAAAAAAAAAACATGAAACTTTGTGTGTCATTTTGTATGCAGATCTATTGAAATTTAAATTTTTTCAACATCATTTGCATAGTTTCAAATGGGCCAAAAATGTCCCCTAATGGCCTCTTCCGGTTCCGTATATTCAATGATACGGCGTTCTTATATCAATAGCCTGCAGTTTTTACTTTGAGGACTCTTTCTTCCATAGATGCCTATTAAAACTGTGACCACATTTTAAGCCTTTTTAACGGATCAATTTTCCTCGGAATATCTCTCCTTTATTGCAAGGAGATCTCAAAAGAGATCAAACTAAAAAATATATATTTTGCCGAGTTACAGGCTTCAACTGAAAATATTAGGCTGAAAACATTTTTACATACGCAAATTTTATGAAAGAGCACTTTTGTTTAAATAACAAAAAGTTTTAATTTTTTGAGATATTACTATGTTGCACTAAAGCAGCGAGATATCCTATATATTCATTCATAAATCCTTCTATTCAGGGCAATAGAAGTGCCACTTAAATTATGCCTTTTTGTTATTAAACTGCAAATAATTATGAAATATTACAACAAAATGATTTTAGTGGTTGTATGGAATTGAGAACTTTCCAATCACTGCCATTATAAATTTGCCTGTCCATAATTGTAAATGGTCTAAAAACATGGCGGTAATTAATATCATTCATTTCTACTCGTATGTACAATATGATATTTTTTTAAGTTCAAGGTGAAAAGTGTAAATATTTAATACATGCCTTTTTGTTTACTGCTCTTGAAAATAAATAAATAAAATTTAATATTTAATTATTTATTTGTAGAATACTTAGTCTGTGTTTACACCATGAAAGGGTTATTTTTAAGATTGCTAGTTTATAGGCAAGAAAGGCGAGGGGAACTGAAACGAGTAAACTCTATGATGTACTGTCGATACATTTCCTACACAAAACTAAGCACAACATATACGTCGCCAAACATAAGACTTTCATTGTGTGAACGCCGAAGATAGTTCAAAGAAGAATATATAAGAATCTTAACAAGTAAACACGTTATATTCGACCGGGTCGAATCTTAAATACCCTCCAAATATTTAGTAAGTGAATTTAAAATGTTTAACTTGGTGGGACAGAGTTCCTTTATATACATAATATCGTACGTCAACGCCCACTAAAGGGTGCGGGGTTCAAAAATAGCCAATATCATGTTTTCCACAGACGAACGTATGGGCATTGCTAGACCGTCTTACACTTAATCACTAATCAAGAATATACATATTTACTTTATAGGGTCCAATTCTCTTTGGAGGGTATAAAAACTGTATTTTGGCGGGGTCGCTCTGGCATGGCCTGTGGGGGAAACATTTCACCTTTGTTATAAAACTCTAAAAATAAATGCTTGGGATAATTATATACAAAATAAAATTTTTTATTTTATTTTATAGAGTCATTTACGGGGAAAAGGGGTAGGGCAAACACATGCAGTCGTAAAACTCTAAAAATAAATGATTGGGATGATTACATACAAAATAAAAAAAAATTTTTTTTTTGGTAGGGTCATTTAGGTGGTGAAGGGGGAGGAGGGGGTAGGGCAGGGGAGTACCAGCTCAGTCTCAGCTTCGTCAATAAGGCTTAAAAATATAATTTTTAAGGAATGTAGGCTTAAGTAAAACACTTTGTTAAATTTTTACACTATTTTTGCATATAATAACGCCCACTAAAGGGGGCGTGGTCCAAAAATTACTTTATTTTTTTATTTCATAGCTCCAAGTTTAACGCATTGGACCGTATTTGAAACTTAACCTGCTCTAAGCTTTAAAATATATTTATTCCAAATTTCAAGAGTCTAGCTCTTTTCGTTTGGACTGAATCGTGATTTCCACAGACGGACGGACGGACGGACATGCTCAGTTCGTCTTAGATTTCATCACTGATCCAGAATATATATACTTTATGGGGTCTGAGATGGATATTTCGATGCGTTACAAACGGAATGACAAAGTGAATATACCCTCCAAATTCTTTTTTGGATGGTATAAAAATAAGACTTTCATGGTGTGAACACAGACTTAGCAAATTAAATTCGCAAAGCTGCACAGATGCCGACAGGGTGTCTCAGATCATATGCCAGTGATGGTGTTAACCTGTATATCATCCTTTACTGTGAATGAGTGTCCGCTACTTATGCCTTCATATAAGAAGTAGAACAGAAATTAATTACGGAAAATTCCTCAGAAGAACTTTAAATCTATACAGTTAACTAAAGTGCCGAATTTAAATAGAAAGAGAGTAAGCGATCAGTGGTCTGGCTGCATTTTAAAAAATAGTTGCCAACAAGAATCTATGTTGACAGATTACGAAAGATGAGAAGATAGACAGTTGTTTTTGTAGCTATTTGAACATTTTACTTCGCCGGCTAATTTTTGCTACAGGACTGACGAAGGTGGGTGCTGTTACTCTGCTTTTAGTACAAGATAGTGTCAGTGATATATGTATATATATATATATATATATATATATATACTATATATATATATATACCCCAAACATACGGCGATCAAGGATATATAGGGCCCGCCAAATAACTTTTTTTTTTTTTTTTAAATGCTATAAAAAAAACTACTGAATATTTTCTCAAATTTCTTTTTTTATTTGAAAGTTTAATAATGGAAAATAATTTCATTCAAATGGCTGCCTCGGCTGGACATGCAGTGGCCTACACGATCGGTCCAATTTTTAAACACATTATCGATTGTGTGCAGTTGTATTTCGGCAATGGCTTCACGAATATTGTCCTTTAAAGCGTCAATTGTCTCTGGCTTGTCGGCGTAACACTTATCTTTGCACCCCACAAATAATAGTCCAACGGTGTCAAATCGTAGCTCCGAGGTAGCCAAACAACATAAGCTCTGCGGCTGATAATTCAATCTTCAGAAACAGGGCACAAAACATGGAGTGTAGCTTTGGCTGTGTGTCACGTAGCGCCGTCCTGTTGAAACCAAATGTTGCCAATATCCTCCTCTTCAATTTTTGTGAACAAAAATTCGTTCAACATGGCCCGATAACGATCGCCATTGACTGTAACGGCCACTCCTTGCTCATTTTCGAAGAAAAATTGCCCAATTATGCCTCTGGACCAAAATCCGCACCATACAGTGGCTCGTTTTGGTTGCGTCGGCTTTTCAATGTATGCGTGCGGGTTTTCTGTGCCCCAAATGCGACAATTTTGCTTGTTTACATACCCGCCAAGATCAAAATGAGCTTCATCTAAAAAGATGATTTTTTTTGGCAAAATGGGCATCTTCTGTAAGTCGATCGCAGGCCCACTTAGCGTTGGATGGTCAACCATATTCGTTCAGCAGAAGGCTAAAACTAATTATCTGTCAAATCAGACATGAGCTAAGTGTTACCATTCACGAAATAAGCACTAGTTTGAAAAAAAAAAACGTTAAATGGTGGACCCTGTATTATTTTTGATGATTGTAAAAATATATTAAAAATATTCCACGATTAATAAAAGTTAAAAAACAACCCTATTAAATAATATTCGTAAATGTTTTAATTTTCTAAAGAATCTGAAATACGGAATAATAAAATTTTTTTGTAAATAATTTAAAAATTTTCGCCTGGGTCTTTATATTGAAAAAAAATTATAGTTTTGATACAAATTCTTAGTGAAATTTTTTGTATTATTTGCAAGCCAGTTCCGTGCTTCTTTAACAAATTGTTATTTCGTAAAATTTAATAAAATTAAATTTCTTATTTTAAACGATAGCATTTTTCTGTGATACAAGAATTCTTAAAAACATTTTTGAATGCTTGTAATCTTGCATTTCTTTGCAGCATAATTTCCAAATAATTCAGACACATTTGCCAAGCCAATTGACAATGTCGTTAAAACATCCTTGTTAGAAAACTTAACACAATGTTTCTAGTTTTACGTTTCTTTTTTCCCTTCAACTGTTTCTTTTTTAAATTTTATTTGACAAAATGCAATTTCTTTTTTTATTATTCTTTTTATTATTGTAAGCAATTTAAGTTTTATTGTTACACATTGAATTGCTTAAGATGCCATGAAATACTGAAGAAAATGCAAAAAAATGGAAAATATGTAGGAAAATATTACAATTTATGCAAAGCATGTAAGACATTTCCGTCTCCAAAAGTCGGAAAATAAATGTGATATAGAAATGCTGAGTGAAATTCTCTTAAACACATTGTTAAAGGAAATGTTGAAAGAAAATTGCAATAGACATTTAATAAAAGTGTGGTTAAGGAGTAAAATTTTAATGCCTGGGAGAGTGATGGAATTAAAACTAAATAATTTAATATAGAAATTAAAATGCTCTAGCAAAAGGATATAAACAAAATTTTTATTTAAAAGTTCTTTTATATTGTTTTTTCTTTTAACTAACCAATTGTATTGATTTTAAAATTTTAGGCGTTCAGATATGAATTTTTTGTTGAGTCAATATTTATTTTATGGCCATAATTATCTTTTGGTTCACTATATACAAAATTTAGTCAATTCAATTAAAGTATGACAATTAACAGTAATAATTTTTCATATTCATGAGGACCCCGAGTTTAAATCTGTGCTGTTTTTTTGGTTTTTATACCCTTCACAAAAATGTGAAAGGGTATATATAGGTCATTCCGTGTGTAATTTCTTCGATATGCACATGTGACTTTAACAAACCCACTTTATACGTCATGAAGATTTGCATTGGCAAGAAAAAAAATTTTAATTCAAATTTTGCTTCCAGGGGTGGGAAATGGAGTTTTTTTTATACATAAAAGTAATCAAACAGGCAACTGATGTTTCTTTTTTTTGTTTTTCGCTAACTAAGACTGTCTTATAATTTAGGAAGAACAAAATTGGTATCAAAAATTCAAAAATAAAAAAATAAAATTTCGAATCCAGGGATGGACAAGTGCAATATTTTATGGTACATGAAAGTTACCAAAATGGTAATAAATTTGCAATTTTTCTTTTATAATACTACTTTGTACCTCAAGAAGCGTTGCACTGATAAAAAAAACTAAAATTTCGTTTCCAGGGTTGGAAAACTTAAATTTTTTTTGGTACATGCAATATTTTGTAGTACATGTAATAACCAAAATGGTTTCAAAATTCGAGTTTTTCTTAAACAAAACTACTTTATATCTCATGAAGATTTGCATTGATAAAGAAAATTTAAAAAAAATTTAAATTTCGCTTCCAGGGTTGGGAAATTGATATATTTTTTTATACATAAAACTAACCAAAACGGCAATTGACGTTGTTTTTTTACTATTTTTTAGTTCAGGAAAAACAAAATTGGTATCAAAAATTAAATAAAAATCAATTCCAGAGTTGGATAACTGCAATATTTTCTGGTACATAAAAATGGCCTAAATGGTTACAAATATTAAGTTTTTCTTAAATAAAACTACTATTTCATGCCTCATTAAGAATTGCATTGGTAAAAAAATTTAAATTTCGTTTCCAGGGTTGGGAAATTGATACATTTATTCTGCATAAAAGTAACCAAAAAGGCAATTGACGTTGTTTCTTTTTGCTAATTAAAGCTGTTTTATAATTCAGGAAGAACCAAATTGGTATTAAAATCTTAAAAAATCAAAATTTCGACTCCAGGGTTGGACAAATGAAATATTTTATTGTACATGAAAGTGACCAAAAAGCTTAAAAATTTTAATTTTTTTGTCAAGTAAAACTATATTACACCTCACTAAGAATTGCATTGGTAAAGTTGGAAAATCTATATATTTTTAGTACATACATAAATTCCAAATGTTGTGCTTTTAGTGAATTAAACCCATTAGATATTTCAGAAAAAATTAAACTAGTATCAAAAAATTATAAATTCGGTTACAGGTTTGGAAAATCGACATTTTCTGATTCATAAAAGCAGCCATTTTATGTTATTTTTGATTTTTATGATGAATTATACCTACTTTATACATCAGAAAGAAGTAAACTGGTATTAAAAACCAACAAAATCTAAAAGACTATTCTACGGTTGGACAGTTAGAACTTTTTGGGGTACATGAAACGAATCTTTTCTTTTTGTTTGTAAATTAAACATATTTAATATTTTTGAAAGACGTTCAGAGGTATTAGAAATAAGAAGAGCCAAACATTTAGCTTCCTAGCCGAAAAATTTAAACGTTTTCTTATATATAAAAGTAACCGATAACATCATCTTGATTTTTTAATTAAACCTACTTTCTGTTTTGGCAAGAAAGAAAGAAGAATTACATCTGTGAAGGGTATTTAAGATTCGGCACAGCCGAATATAGCACTTTTACTTGTTTTTGTTGGGCTTTATTAAGAAATTACGGACTTACTGACCCACTCCTCGTACCATAGGGGAGAAAATCCTTCACCTAGGACGAAGGCCTGCTACAGAGAGGATCTTTAGTATCCGAAACCGGTACTCCTAAGCTGCAACGCTATGCACAGAAGCTCTACTTAGCGAAGTCTGCATTCGTTAACTATAGAGTATGGAATTTTTGAGCCCAGCCAACAACCCACTACATAGGAAATATTTAGTTAGCAAAGTCAAGACAGTTTGTTTTTTTTTTTAAGAGTAGGACCAGCACTCAGGGGATGACCCCTACATATGTAATGCATTGCACCGGAACTGAAAACGAGGGGATAGTATTAAGGGGACAGATGAGGAAAGATGAGAAGAAAACTTGTTAGTCCTGCCATGAGCCATTTAAAGGTAGGATCACACGATTGTCGCAAAGCACCAATTTTACACAAATTTTATTGTGCTGATTTTTTCCACAATAAATAAATTATCCTAATCAAATTGTCTGCGGTCACATGATTGTCTCATTTTACATAAACTTGATTATCGCAAATTGGCGCAAGACCATTAAGTGGCAATAATTGTCGCACTTCAGTTACACGATTGTTCTATTGCACGGCAAATATGAGAAACAGCTGTTGTGCTAGATGCCAAATTTTGTTTTCTTTTTATATTAGCGAAAATTGTAAAACATTTCATATATTTTTTACGTAAAGATGATTTGTTCTCTAAAGAAAAAAAATTGCATCAGCTTTAATTATCATGTGTGTACTTGAAGATAGAAAAGCTGCAGAAAAGAAGAAAAGTTAAAAGAAGTACATGGATCATTGATGGAGTGAAATAGAAAACCACAATTTTTTGTTCAAAAACTTTATTCGGATGAATGACGAAACATTTAAAGAATTGTTGCAGCTAGTGTCACCATATATATTAAAAAACCAGGCACAAATACACGAAAAATTTTATTATAAAAAAGCTAACTATTGGCATGAATTGTCTTCTTAGATTGACATTGAAGCACGAGAAAACAATAAATATTGGTGCATTTGTGATATTTTTATTGACGTATGGTTACCTATAAGCCGTTCACACGATTGCCACACCAGAGTTGCATTTGATTGCGGCAAAGCAGGACAATTTCGTTCTCGATTGTCGCATGGGACAATAAATTTTGAAATCACACAATTGGCATATGATATATACCAATAATTGATGCATTGCGGCAATCGTGTGATCCTACCTTAAGTACATATTTATCTTTCAATTTTCTATCACCCTACAAAATTTATTACATGGGATTAAAATTATTCATTTTTAATTTTCTTCTTCTTTACAGCCTTTTTATTTATTTTAATTGCATGCATGTGAGTGGTTAAAGTATATTTTTTATACCCTCCAAAAAAGAATTTGGAGGGTATATTCACTTTGTCATTCCGTTTGTAACGCATCGAAATATCCATCTCAGACCCCATAAAGTATATATATTCTGGATCAGTGATGAAATCTAAGACGAACTGAGCATGTCCGTCCGTCCGTCCGTCCGTCCGTCTGTGGAAATCACGATTCAGTCCAAACGAAAAGAGCTAGACTGTTGAAATTTGGCATAAATATATTTTAAAGCTTAGAGCAGGTTAAGTTCGAAGATGGGCTAAATCGGGCAAGAGGGAAAGAAGTTCCCCTAAAAAGAACTAAACCAACCCAGAAAAAACAATATAATTTTTAAAGTTTTTTGGTTATTTTGTTAAGCAAATGATATATTTTTATGTCAAATACGGTCCAACGCCTTAAACCTGGAGCCATTAAATAAAATAAAAATATTTTTTGACCCCGCCCACTTCAGTGGGCGTTATTATAGGCAAAAATAGCATAAACATTTTACAAATTGTTTTGCTTAAGCCTACATTCCTTAAAAAGAACACTTTTAAGCTTTAATGACGAAGCTGAGACGAAATCTGGTACTACTCTGCCCTACCCCCTCCTTCCCCTTCGCCCCCTAAATGACCCTACAAAAAAAGTTTTTTTTTAAATTTTGTATATAATCATCCCAAGCATTTATCTTTACAGTTTTATGACTGCCGATTTCTGCCCTACCCCCCTCTTCCTTTGCGCCCTAAATGACCCTACCAAAAAAAAGAATTTTTTTTTTAAATTTTGTATATAATCATCCCAAGCATTTATCTTTAGAGTTTTATGACTGCCGATTTCTGCCCAACCCTCCCCCCCCCCCCTCCCCTCTTCCTTTGCGCCCTAAATGACCCTACCAAAAAAAAGAATTTTTTTTTTAAATTTTGTATATAATCATCCCAAGCATTTATCTTTAGAGTTTTATGACTGCCTGTTGCTGCCCTACCCCCTCCTCCCCCTTTTCCCGCTAAATGACCCTAACAAAAAAAAAGAAATTTTAATTTTGTATATAATTATTCCAAGCATTTATTTTTAGAGTTTTATGACAGAGGTGAAATGTTTCCCCACAGCCCTTGCCAGAGCGACCCCGCCAAAATACAGTTTTTATACCCTCCAAAGAGAATTGTGATGAAGTCTAAGACGGTCTAGCAATGCCCATACGTTCGTCTGTGGAAAACATGATATTGTATATATTTGAACCTCGCCCCCTTTAGTGGGCGTTGACGTACGATATTATATAAAGGAACTCTGTCCCGAAAAGTTAAACATTTCAAATTCACTTACTAAATATTTGGAGGGTATTTAAGATTCGACCCGGTCGAATATAACGTTTTTACTTGTTTCTTCTAAAAAAAAAAAAGCAAAATAGAAACGATTTCTGATATCATAAATAAAATTAACAAAAGAAATTAATAAAAATGATTTCATTTCGAAAAATTGATTTGTTTTTCGCTATAAGTCCTTGAAAAAATAATGTGAAATAAATACTAGGTGTAGTTGTCCACTTAGAATAATGAAACGGTGTTATCTTGAATAAACCCTTTAATACAATCATTTTTAGTTTTATGTTAAACACGTATATCCTTGAAATAAAATTCAAATTATTTTCTAATAATTTCAAATGCCGCTAATGTCAGGTACCAGTTTTGTTTGCTCTTCCACCTGCATATTTGTTCACCTGTTGTTTGCAAATCGTGTGACTGTTTACACACTTGTTTACTTCATTAAATGGAAAAATGGCAAGACATCTAGCCTATTTTTTATTATAAGAGTATTTTTCTTAAAAAAAATATTTGTTTTTGCTTAGCACGTATAAGCCTTAATTTGTTGCTTCCTCTAACCCATCCCATTTCATCTTAGCATTAACTCAAGTCTAAAATTTCGACATACACGGACACGTGCCATTTGATAAAAAGACAACATTGTGACAACATGTTGACAACCATCTGTATCTCTGCTATAGATCTATTCGTTTTCTTGTCTTTTTTCAGTGCGTGTTTGGCTGAATTGAAATGTACAAGGAAAGGGTTTCTACGCGAAAAATTTGAATACAAACTGAAGACTTTGTTGAAGCAGAAGTGAGCTAAATAATAGCATAGATATGGAAAATGGATAAACTATTGGAATATATTAGCAAACTGTCCCACGATGTCACTCGATAACGTTCTGCAGCACAATTACATTTTAAACAAAAAAATTTTTTTTTTTATAAAATAATAACTTTAAAAACTTTAATTGTTTTATTTTTCAATACTTCGATATTCTTTGGATATCTTCTTCCAAAAGAAATATTGAAAAATAAAAATATGATTTAATTTTAATTTAAGTCATAATATTGAGCTTGATGTCTTTTTTTTATAAGATAATAACTTTAAAATCTTTAATTTTTTTTTATTTTTCAATATTTCTTTCTGAAGAATATATTCAGAGGATATCGAAATACTGAAAAATAAAAATATTCTGATATTTTTGAGCTTAAAGTCTCTTTATTTTAATTTAATTCTTAATTTCAATATTTCGTCACACAAAGGAGTGACGAAATATTGAAATTAAGAAAAATAAAAATATAAAAGTTTTTAAAATTATTATTTAATAAAAAATTTATTTATTTATATAAAAAAATTTAATTAAAAAATTAAACTAGAATAATATTTAAAAAAAAATAATACAATTTTGTTTTTATTTTCTTTACAATTATTCGACAGAACGATATCGACTGACATCGTACAGGCAGTATTTTTTTTAATTGCGATCGACACTCAGACGAAGACTCATGGTATATATTGCATCGGAGCTGTGAAAAGATGGGGATAGTATTCAGAGATTCCCAAATACAGATCAGGGAAATTCGACCATATATTCATGAATGAGTGCAGGATTCGAACCCACGCACTTCGACTTCATAGTCTACGATTTCAACCAATAGCATCCACACAAGATTTACAATTATTAATATAAACATTTTTGGACAGATTCATGAAGACATTATGGCTCTTGCTACGGTTATCGATGGCGTAGTCGAAATGAAAAAACTTTAATGCTAGAAATACGAAATGTTTTGCGATATTTTATAGATTTCATCACGATTATGTCAATTATAATTAAGCTGAGTAATTTTTTTTTTTCAAAACAAAGCAATGCATCTAATGTTTATATTTCTTATATGCCTATTTTTGCCCTCTTCTGTTTAAATATTTAAACAATAATTCGTTTAATTTGTTTGCTGATAATCAAAAACACGTAAAACGGTAACACATTTTCCATAAAATATTTCTTTTGTTGCAATATACTTTTTTAAAATATATTCGAGCAAACAGAAATGTTCTGGCAGGAATAATAAATAAGAATTTAGCAATAAACACAATCAACAAAACGAAACATGTTTGCACAAATATTTTGCCAGGCGTATGATTAATATTAAAACAAAGAAAATCTTTAAAATTAAATTATTTAATTACCATCAACCTGTATAACAGTTTTCTTTTAGCATGTTAATTTTTTTTTATTAATACAACATTTATTAAATCATTTATAAGTTTTCTTTAGAGTTTTATTATTTTAAACAATAATATTAAACTTAAAACTAATTCGGCTAAAACTAAAAGCTGCCACTAAATTGTGGGTAAATGATGTTCACTTCGTGGGTATAATGTGGAGTTTTTATTCAGTGGTTGCAACTTTACATAATCTTGGTTGTGTTGTTGCTGTTGTTGTTGCTGATGTTGGTGGTGATGGTGATGATGATGATGGTGATTCGATGGCAATAAAGGAAGGGAAGTATTCGAAGCCTAAAATGAGAGAAATATATGTGATATAAGAAGAACACACAAAAATTACAAAAAATAATCATTCGCTTTACCTTTGATTTATCTCGGCCTGCTATTGCTGCCACTGCGGCTGCATGTGCTGCCGCTTGTGATGTTTGCAATAGTGATTGTTGTACCTGCTGTTGCTGTTGCTGCTGTTGCAAATGTTGTTGCTGCAACATATGCTGTTGCAAGAGTTGTTGCTGCTGCCGATGATTGGCCGCTTCTAGACCATTAACACTTTCCAGTTCACGCTGTTTGGCAATATAGTCATCGAAATACGAGTGCTTAATAAGTTTCTCGCAAGACCAACGTTTGGCAGGATCTTTGTCCAAACATTTCTGCACGGGGTAAATATTAGTTAGCAATAATAAATTTTAACAAAATGGTATGGTATTTATATTAGCAGAGGATTGTAAATAAGTGTGAACTGAAAAGATTTTATTAAGTCTGACAATATGAGTGAAAAATATAGCACCAGAGAAAAACTTACTATTCATTTAAAAAAAAAACTTTGGATGAAGATTTTACTATATGAGTATTTTTATGCCTAAATTATAACTAGATATATAATGACTAGGGATTGACAATAAGCGGATTATGACTGGACTATGACTGTGGCTGGACTATTGCTAGACTATGGTTGGACTATGGCTAGACTATGGGTGGACTATGGCAAGCCATAGTCGTGACATATCCATAACACCATAACCATAACCCCATACCCTGCAACCAAAATCCAATTGGTTTCTATGGTTATGGTTATGTGAAGTATAATCGAATACAGTGTTACCCATAAATTAGGTTCGATCTGCATTATCAGTTATGGTTATGGCGTTATGGATATGTCACGTCTATTTTAAGCTTAAGGGAAGACCATGGCTGGACTATAGCTAGACTATGGCTGGACTATGGCTGGACTATGGCTAGACTATAGCTAAGCAATGGCTGGACTATGTCTAGACTATGGATGGATTATGGAAAGACCATGGCTGGACTATGGCTAGACTATTGCTGAACTATGGCTGAACTATGGCTAGACTATGGCAGGACCATGCCTGGATTATGGCTGGAATATGGCTGGACTATGGCTGGACTATGGCTAGACTATGGCTGCACTATGGCTAGACTATGGCTGGACCACGGATAGACTGGACTAGACTATGGCAAGACGATGGCTGGACCATGGCTGGACTATGGCTAGACTATGGCTGAACTATGGCAAGACCATGGCTTGACTATGGCTAGAATATGGCTGCACTATGGCAAGACTATGGCTAGACTATGGCTGGAATATGGCTGGACCATGGCTGGACTATGGCTGGAATATGGCTGGACCATGGCTGAACTATGGCAAAATTAAGGCTGGACTATGGCTAGACTATGGCTGAACTATGGCAAGACCATGGCTTGACTATGACTAGAATATGTCTGCACTATGGCTAGACTATGGCAGGACCACGGCTAGACTGGACTAGACTATGGCAAGACCATGGCTGGACTATGGCTGGAATATGGCTGGACCATGTCTGGACTATGGCTAGACTATGGCTGAACTATGGCAAGACCATGGCTTGACTATGGCTAGAACTATGGCAAGATTACGGCTGGACTATGGCTAGACTATGGCTGAACTATGGCAAGATCATGGCTGGATTATGGATGGAATATGGCTGCACTATGGCAAGACCATGGCTGAACTATGGCTAGACTATGGCTGGACTATGGCAAGATTATGGCTGAACTTTGGCAAGACCATGACTGGAATATGGCTAGAATATGTCTGTAGTATGGCTGGAATATGGCTGGACCATGGCTGAACTATGGCAAGATTAAGGCTGAACTATGGCTAGACTATGGCTGAACTATGGCAAGACCATGGCTGGATTATGGATGGAATATGGCTGCACTATGGCAAGACCATGTCTGAACTATGGCTAGACTATGGCTGGACTATGGCAAGACTATGGCTGGACTATGGGAAGACCATGGCTAAATTGTGACTGGACTATGGCTGGAATATGGGTGAACTATGGATGGGATATGGATGAACTATGACTTTAATTAATACATATAAAAATAAAAATTCGAAATAATAAAACTATGACTAGATTATAAGCAAACAAGGACTGGGCTATGACTGCACTATGACCCGACAATGACTATAGTATCAGTGGACTATGACTAAATTATGATTAAATTAAAATAAGATTATGGCTAAACCAGAATATTACCAGGATATGGCAGGACTATGACTATATAGACATGATAACGACAAGACTGTGCAGGAGTTTGTGATTAAACTTGTCATTTTTGCTTAAATATTTCATCATAAAATATATTTCATAAATTTCTTATACTTATAGCTTAAAGAATATGTTTATCAGTGTATAACATTAAAGTTTTACTGCATTTTCTAAAATTGTACTTTACCTTTAAGAAATCTATTGTCAAGGGATTTTGTAAAGATTTGGCTGGCATTTTCTCTTCTAATGGCTCTAAGTTGGGTGGTACGGGTAAAGTGATGCCCTGTGCATGAAGAAAAGAACACAGAATAGAAAAAAATTCATTGTATATTTTTTTTTTGCAATTTTCAGCTGCATGATGATGCCCTTAATAAAGCTTTAGTGGCAGCAGCAACAACGCCAGTAAATAACAAACCTTAAAGTATTCGTTTTGGCCAAAAATCTGTATATGTCTTGGCAGAAGGTCACCCAAGGTTTTACGTATCAAATACAATTGATCCACATCACTGCGTCCAGGCCATAATGCTTCGCCACGTACCAGTTCGGCAAATAGACAACCAATAGCCCATACATCTACAGGGGTACCATATTGTGTATCACCAACAAGAAGCTCTGGTGCCCGATACCAACGTGTAGCAACATAGTCTGTATAGTTTTCACCGGGACCTTAATGCATAAGAAAAATTTTAATATTTTTTTTTAGCAAGAGTAAGAGTGCAAATATGTTGTTACTGTATGTGTAAGTTGGAATGTAAAATGATGTTAAAAAGAAAAAAGTTTTTTTTCGTACTGCCAAGAAACGTGATGTTTTTAGCATTGGAACATTTTGTAGGTATTTTTGGGGGACTGAATGTTCTACTACTCACTTAACATGCGAGCAAAACCAAAATCACACAATTTCACTTGGCCCTGCGCTGTCAACAATATATTTTCAGGTTTTATGTCACGATGCAGGCAGCCTTGTTTGTGGCAATATGCTACTCCCAGTAATGTTTGATAGACAATTTGTTTCGTTAAATGCTCTGGACAGCCCTGGGGATGACGTTCTAATTCATGCAATACTGTCAGTTCGCAAAATTCAAATACCAAATGTAAACGTCGTTTGCGGCGAAATACCTCAAGTAATGAAACCAGGTTTGGATGTTTTAGATTCTAAACGAAGAGAGCACACAGGAAAAGAATACATGAAGATTGAAAATTGAAGAATAATAGTTCTTTGTGTACATGAATAAAAAACAGTAAGTTTTTTTTTTACTTTTAAATTGTTTGTTTAAAATATTTCGGATTCATACCTTAAGCAAACGAATTTCTCTTAAAGCTATTTTTCTTATGGCAGGGTCATCTTCAGACTCCACAAATCGTTTAACAGCCACCAATTGGCCGGACTCGCGATCACGACATTTGTAAACTACACCATAAGATCCTTCACCCAAACGGCTTAATTTTTCATAACGATCCATTTTACTGCTACCCTGAGGCCTAAAATAAAATGAAAAAAATGTTTAAACTTTCCAGTAAAAAAAAAAATTTTTTTTTCTTAAAAAAGTTTTTTTCTTAAAAAAAATGTTTTTTCTTAAAAAATTTTTTTCTTAAAAAATGTTTTTTTTCTTAACAATAAAAAAAAGGAAGTTTAAAAATTTGCCAGCTTTACCTTAAACTCAAACATTGACCTCTTACTAAATTGGCACGTCTCATGACTGGTTATTTATTTCGGTCAAATTGTGATAAAATTGTATTTACAAAAGTGTCTGAACATATTTCATAAAATGATTTATAGTGTGTTTTAGAATTTTTTTCTTATACAAATTTTCAGAAATATTTGGTTTAATATTTATGCAAGATATACAAGTACAACATATTTCTATGAATAAAAAAGAAAGTGTTCATAGGTGATGAATGCCTTTTCTATACAATTTTTATAATTAAATATTGCAGGAATAGTATAAAATTACATTTAAACTTTATTTACATGAAAACTAGAAAGCAAATATGATATTTAAAAAAAAATTATACATTATTAGAATATATTTATAATAAGAGTGTAGTTGAAATTTAAACATTTTCAAATAAATTCTATGAACAATTGGGATTCGAAAACAAAGTGTTATTTATATACATATTGCATTTGCAAAAAAAAAAATTATAAATAAATAAGGCAAAAAAATGAGAGAAAAACTATTTCACAAAATCTTTGAAATGTAATACTCGCAATATACGAGGTCAGTTCAAAAAGGAAGTTGAATTTTTTTTTACGATTAGAGGGCTTTTATGTTACTACACTGGCTACGAACACATATTCACAATTTCCGCTACTTAGCATGTTTAGATTTTTTTTTGTCAAAGTCATACAAGTTGGAAGCATTTCGCATTTAGAACAATTTTCTGGTGTACAAAAAAAAAAAAAAATAAAAAAAATTATAAAAAATATTTCATAATATTTTGGGTAAAAAAAAAGAAATTAAGTGCCCAATATCACTTTAAATATTGACTGTGTCATACATTGAACGTTATTCAGGTCAGAAAATATTTTACAAAAGATTCAAGGTCGAGAAAATGTGAATGACGATGCCCCATGTGGACGTCCTAGTACATCAATAATTCATGAAAATTTTGAAAAACTGCAGTAATTATTATAAAGTATTGTCTAATCCCTATTACAGAAATTACTGAACATGTCAGCAAATCCGATGGCTCATGGCATGTCATTTTTTCGCTTGAAGCCTGAGTCACCGAAGTTCGTCTTAAAATTGAGGAATATTAAACATGAATGTAAATTCTTATTTTTCGAACTTATAAATTTTATTATTAAGATAACAACTCTTTATTCAGACTCAAGTTCAAATCTGCAACCTGCAAATTATTTTTTATAAGAATTTCAAATTATTTTATTAAGCATTCAATGGTGCTGGAAAAAGCAAAGGGAAAATGCAATATTGAGAATAATAATCGCCAGAGTTGGCAAATTTCGTGCTAACCAAAAGTGAGTTAAGTTCTTATATTCTATTTTGTTAAAAAACATTTGTTAAATAGTTGATATTCCTAAAGACTAGTACCACCGTGGAAAGTAAAAACAGTTTTAGGAAAAAATGCTGATGAGTTGGTGTAGCGGTCTCGAAATCAGTACTGAGCCGTTGGGGTAGTTTGATGATTTAAAATATTCGAAATATTCTTAATAATATAACTTGAATTTAATAAAAATGCATAAAAAAATAATCTAAAATAGTCTATTGCAGATTTGAACTTCAGTCTGAATAAAAAATTCTTATCTTAATAATTGTTCTTAATTACTATTTCGAAATTTTTTAGGCCACAAATAACGCCGCAATCAAATATGCCTCATGCCTGATATTCACCAAAACTTGGCCCTTGGCGACTCTATCCCGTTTCCCAAGATTTAAGACACCCGTGAAAGAAGGATATTTGCAACAACTGAGTGGATAAAAATCGAAGTGTTCAGAAAACTCAATTAGAATTGCATATTAGAATTCCCTTGAAGATTGAAAAAGAAACAATGCACAAGGGTATTATATTTTAAGGAGGACTACTTTTTGGGGGTGTCAAAATGAAAATTGATGAATAAATATATATTAAAAAATTTTAAAAACTATATTTTTAAACAGACCTCGTACATGATTCAAATATCAAAAGCATTAAAATGTATGTACAGTAGGCAAGTTGTATTTAGAGTGTGAAAAATTTTTATTATTATATATTGTAGGTATTGTCGTCTTATTGGTTTTGCACGAGCGCTAGACGAACACAGGCCGAAGATAATGAAGGCACTGTCTAGACCGATCATATATAGCCTGAGCTATATATTCTCTTCAAAGTTTAAGTATAGTGGATTCATGGTTAGACACAATATAGTCATAGTCTAGACATTATCTAGTCATAGTCTAGACATAATCCAGTCATAGTCTAGACATAATCTAGTCATAGTCTAGACATAATCTAGCCATAGTTTAAACATTATCTAGTCATAGTCTAGACATAATCTAGTCATAGTCTAGACATAATCCAGTCATAGTCTAGACATAATCTAGTCATAGTCTAGATATAATCTAGTCATAGTCTAGACATAATCTAGTCATAGTCTAGACATAATCTAGTCATAGTCTAGATATAATCTAGTCATAGTCTAGACATAATATAGTCATAGTCTAGACATAATCTAGTCATAGTCTAGACATAATCTAGTCATAGTCTAGATATAATCTAGTCATAGTCTAGACATAATAAAGTCATAGTCTAGACAAAATCTAGTCATAGTCTAGACATAATCTAGTCATAGTCTAGATATAATCTAGTCATAGTCTAGACATAATCTAGTCATAGTCTAGATATAATCTAGTCATAGTCAAGACATAATCTAGTCATAGTCTAGACATAATCTAGTCATAGTCAAGCCATAATCTAGTCATAGTCTAGACATAATATAGTCATAGTCTAGATATAATCTAGTCATAGTTTAAACATTATGTAGTCATAGTCTAGACATAATCTAGTCTTAGTCTAGACATAATCAAGTCATAGTCTAGATATAATCTAGTCATAGTCTAGACATAATCTAGTCATAGTCTAGACATAATCTAGTCATAGTCTAGATATAATCTAGTCATAGTCTAGACATAATCTAGTCAGATTCTAGACATAATCTAGTCATAGTCTAGTCATAATATAGTCATAGTCTAGACATAATCTAGTCATAGTCTAGACATAATCTAGTTACAGTCTAGACATAATCTAGTCACAGTCTAGACATAATCTAGTCAGATTCTAGACATAATCTAGTCATAGTCTAGACATAATCTAGTCATAGTCTAGACATAATCTAGTCATAGTCTAGACATAATCTAGTCATAGTCTAGACATAATCTAGTCATAGTCAATACATAATCTAGTCATAGTCTAGACATAATCTAGTCATAGTCTAGACATAATCTAGTCATAGTCTAGACATAATCTAGTCATAGTCTAGACATAATCTAGTCATAGTCTAGACATAATCTAGTCATAGTCTAGACATAATCTAGTCATAGTCTAGACATAATCTAGTCATAGTCTAGACATAATCTAGTCATAGTCTAGACATAATCTAGTCATAGTCTAGAAATAATCTAGTCATAGTCTAGACATAATCTAGTCATAGTCTAGACATAATCTAGTCATAGTCTAGACATAATCTAGTCATAGTCTAGACATAATCTAGTCATAGTCTAGTCATAATATAGTCATAGTCTAGACATAATCTAGTCATAGTCTAGAAATAATCTAGTCATAGTCTAGACATAATCTAGCCATAGTCTAGACATAATCTAGTCATAGTCTAGACATAATCTAGTCATAGTCTAGACATAATCTAGCCATAGTCTAGACATAATCTAGTCATAGTCTAGACATAATCTAGTCATAGTCTAGTCATAATATAGTCATAGTCTAGACATAATCTAGTCATAGTCTAGACATAATGTAGTCTAGTCATAGCCTAGTCGTACCAAGGTAATAGTGCAATTATAGTCTAGTCATAATCCAATTATAGTCTAGCCATATTCTGGTCATAGTGTAGCCGTAGTCCAGCACTAGTCCACAATGTATTCACAGCCCAGTTATAGTGTATCCATAGTCCAGACACAGTGTGGTTATAGCCGGTGTCATAGTGTAGCCAAAAACCAGTCATAATAGTCTAGTGATAGAGTAGCCATTAGCATATTAATAGAGCCACCATAGCATAGTCATAGTCTGGTCTTAAGTGTTTTTATAGTCTTGCCATAGTGTAGCCATAATCTAGTCATAGTCCAGTCATGGCATAGTTATAGTCCAGCAACAGTTTATTCATAGTCCAGTCGCAATCAAGTCATATGCTAGGCGTAGTCTAGACATGCTGCAGTCTTCAAATAGTTATGATATAGTTATTGTTTAGTCGTAGTATGGTCGTAGTCTAGCTATAGTGTAGTCACAGTGGATTTATAGCTTTTCCTAGTTTTAGTCGAGTTATAGTTCAGTCATAGTCCAATCACAATCTAGTTAGATTGTAGTTATAGTTCAGCCATAGTCTAGTCACAGTGATAAAGTAGCCATATCATAGAGCCACCATAGAGCATAGTCATAGTCTAGCCACAGTGTAGTCTTAATGTATTTATAGTCTTGCCGTAGTGTCCTCATAGTTTAGTCATAGTATAGTTATAGTACAGTAATAGTTTGGTCATAGTCCATTCGCACTCCAGTCATAATCTAGCCATAGTCTTAATTTATTGTAGTTTTAATCCAGTTATTGTCTAGTATTCAATGAAATTGTTTGTCACTTTATTAAACATTTACTTGACTCGCAATAAACAAAGTATATGTTATTGTATAATTATAGTCTAGTCATAATCCAGTCGGAGTGTAGCCATAATGCAGTCGCATTGGAGTTCTAGTTCTAATCGAGTTATAGTTCAGTCATAGTACAGTCATAATCCAGTTAAAGTCTAGTTATAATATAGCCAGAGTGTAGTTATAGGCTGTGTCTCAGTATGTTCAGTCATAGTCTAGTGATTGGGTAGCCATATACCTAATATTTGTCCAGCCATATTGCATTCATTACCTAGTCATAATTTAGTTAATATCTAGCTATAGACTAGTCTAGTGTAGCCACAGTCTAGCCATAGTGTAGTCATAATATTTGTATAGCCTAGTTGTGGTATAGCCATAATTTACGCACAGTGTTGTTATAGTGTTCTTATATTTCGTTTTCTTTTCTACAAAAAAGAGCAAAACATTTTTTAAACTTTTCAAGAAAAAAATTACCATGTCTTTTGAAAACAGTGAATTTATTAGAAATTTTGTCTACCATCACTCAAGAAAATAAATTTTTGTTTTAAAACTGAATTGAACTTATTTTTAGAAAAAAAAAACTAGCAAAAATGTGTTACATTTTGGTAAAGAAAACGTCCATAGTGCGGTTATAGTCCAGTTATAGTCCAGACATACTCCATTCATAGTCTAGCCATGCTCTCCTAATTATCTAACCATAGTTTAGGCATATTGTAGTAATTACGAAGTCATAATCTAGTCATAGTTTAGTCATATTATGACCTTAGTCTGGTCATAGTGATATTTCTCTACTTTTTATGATACACGTTTTTTCACTACGACGTATTTGAAGTAGACGCACAAATGCACCCATTACGCTGTCATAAAATATGATACATGATTTATTTATGGTAATTTGTTCATATTAGGAAAGAAAAAAAAAATATAAATGGAATATTAACACACACACACACACACACTATAAAAGAAGAAAACTTATTTTTCAAGCGTCCATAATTTTTTTTATTAAATCACCACAAAACGTTACGATAAGAACGATAAGTTTTCCTACACTTCTTTACTCTCATTAATTGTTCCTTTATTTATTTAAATGTATGCATTTTCTGCACTTTTGTATATCAGCTAAATCACTTGTTTGGAACACTTTACGAAATGAATAAATTTATTTTTAATACTTTTATGTAATTTGTAAAACAATGTTAACTAAATGATGGTGGACTGCCTTTTAATGCTTGTGCATTTTGGCAGTTTGTTCATAAAAATATGACGAAGCACTTAAAAAAATGTATATATATTAAACAAAACTATGACTTATTTACAAAGAGTATGAGCGAAATATGAAATGACATTTCAATATCTATTATTTTGTGTACTAAGTAAACTATTTTTGGGGAAGAAAAGCAAAGCAAGGAAAACGAGGAGAGCTATGAAAACAAATATAGTAGTTTTAAACAAACAAAAAAAAAAAAAACTTGGGAGAAATGTCATAGCAATCAAAGCTGCCACAACATTTAAACCGCAACAACAACAAACCAAAATGAGTAATAGAAACAAGCAAGAGCAAAAACTAAGAAACAAGCAAACAAACAAAAATATAAACATTTAAACACACAAAACAAAAATGGAAAACTTTAAGCACACAATTATATCCTTTACAATTACAGGACATGTTGACACTCCAACATCCTTAAAGTTGTGGTCGAACTAGACAAATATTTAATGAATTAAACATGGTTACATAGCTCCTTACCAAATATTTTTTTGATATCTAAGTGTATAGGCTGTTGTTGGTTTAAGTTCGTCATGTATTTTACTGCATGGTTGTGTTAAGTATTCTCGTCCTGATTCAATGGTGGAAGCGTAGCACTGGGTGCTGAACACTATCGATGGCGATATCTCAATTGACGAAATTAATTGATATTTAGATTAATTATATATCGATGGGAGACAAATAATCGGCCATATCACAGATTCGAAAATGGAATTAATTCCGAATATTGGTTCCTCAGAAAAGAAGGAAAAAAAATTCGGAATGAAATATTTGTTTTTTCAATTGATTGAATTAATTAATATATATATTAATTATATATTCAAGAGACAACTAATCGGTCATATCACAGATTCGGAGACAGAATTGATTCCGAATATTAGATCCTCAGAAAATAAAGAAGTAAAGTATATTTCGGAATGAAATCTTTTTTTATTCAATTGAATGAATTAATTATATATCGAAGACGGACAAATAATCGGTCATGTCCTAGATTCAGAAACGAAATTGATTCCGAATTTTCATTCCTCAGAAAGTAAAGAAGGAAACTATATTTCGAAATGAAATATTTTTTATTCAATTGATTGAATTATTTATATCTCGATTTTGATTCCGAATTTTCATTCCTTAGAAAATAAAGAAGGAAACTATATTTCGAAATGAAATATTTTTTATTCAATTGATTGAATTATTTATATGAAGACAGACAAATAATCGGAGATGTCACAGATTCGGAAACGGAATTGATTCCGAATATTGATTCCGAATATTGATCCCTCAGAAAATAAAGAAGGAAACTAATATTCGGAATGAAATCTTTTTTTACTCAATTGATAAAATTAATTAATATATATATATATTAATTATATATCGAAGACAGACAAGTAATCGGCCTGTCACAGATTCGGAAAAAGAATTGATACCGAATTTTGATTCCTCAGAAAATAAAGAAGGAATCAATTTTTCGGAGTGAAATCTTTCTTTAATTCAATTGATTGAAATATATAATATTTGGATTAATTGTATATCGACGACAGGGCATGTCACAGATTCGGAAAATGAAATTATTCCGAATTATGATTCCTCAAAAAAGAAGAACAAATTTTGCGGAATGAGATATTTTTTTATTCAATTGATTAAACTATTTAAGAAACACACATAATAGGCCATATCAAAGATTCGGAGTTGATTCCGAATTTTGATTTCACAGAAAAGAAGGGAGCAATTTTTCGGAATGATATCTTTATTATTCAATTGATCGAAGAGAGCCACATAATCGGTCATATTACAGACTCGGAAACAGAATTGATTCCGAATTTTGATTCCTCAGAAAAGAATTAAGCAATTTTTCGGAATAAGATCTTTTTCTACGCAGTTGAATGAATTAATTAATATTTATATTAACTATATACCGAAGATAGGCAAATAATCGGCCATGTCACAGATTCGGAAACAGAATTGATTCCGAAGGCAGCAATTTTTCGTAGGGAAATCTTTTTTTTATTCAATTGATTGAAATATTTAATATTGAAATTAGTT
This sequence comes from Linnaemya tessellans, assembly GCA_951800035.1. Taxonomy (NCBI): domain Eukaryota; kingdom Metazoa; phylum Arthropoda; class Insecta; order Diptera; family Tachinidae; genus Linnaemya; species Linnaemya tessellans. Next base: position 14,671,796 of record OX637533.1, on the reverse strand, counting down.
ATATATCGACGACAGGTAAATAATCGGGCATGTTACAGATTCGGATTCGGAATTGAAAGGAGAAAACAGCTTTTCGGAATGAAATATTTTTTTATTCAATTGATTGAATTATTTAATATTTAGATTAATTATATATCGAAGACAGACAAATAATTGGCCATATCACAGATTCGGAAACGGAGTTGATTCCGAATTTTGATTCCTCAGAAAATTAGTGAGCAATTTTTCGGAATGACATCTTTTTTATTCAATTGATCGAACAGAGACAAACAATCGGTCATATCACAGATTCGGAAACAGAATTAATTCCGAATTTTGATTCCTCAGAAAAGAACTAGACAGAAGAGGAGACACATTTTCGGAATAAAATCTTCTTCTTATTCAATTGATTGAATTACTTAATTGTATATCGAAGGCAGATAAAAATATCGGACATGTCGGCAGATTCCGTTCGGAAACAGAGTTGATTCCGTATTTTGATTCCTCCGAAAATAAAGTAAGAAACTATATTTCGGAAGGAAATCTTTAGCTGATTCCGTTCATGATGTCATTCCGAAAATTACTTTGTTTATCATGTTCCGGGGATACAATATACGGCATCAATTCCGATTTCGTTCCAGAATTCAACTCTGTGACATGGCCAAATATTTTAATAGAGAGCGGATTTTTAAATTTTTACAAAAACTTACAAAATAAAATTATAAATTCATTTACATTTCAACCTCCTAGTGGGTAATACTTTTTATTAAAACCATACTGCTGCATTGGTTTTTATACATCTGGAGTTTTCTTATCCAAATTAGTTAAGATTGCAAAAATTTCATGTTGTCATTTATATAATTGTTGTTCTTATTTTGTGGCATTAGTATCGTTGCTGGTAATATCTAATTTACTCTATATCCTTACATGCCTTTTTGCTAAATATTTGAATATCTACAAGAGTTGGTCTTGCACACAATCGACTATGTAGACAAATTTTTGTTGGAATAAAAGCAAATCCAGGACAACGAAAATAAAAGTTCAAACCAAGAAAATTTCTAGTGACTTCAGGCTTTTGTGGATTATATTTAGAATTATGAACAGAAAAAAGTTTTCTTAATACTCTTCTCTTAATAAAATCCCAGTTGTATGTACGAATATTAAAACTATGGTGTACTTGAGTTTGTATTTGTGTAGGTAATTTAAGGAAAAAATTTAATTAACCATAAAAATATTTTTTCAAATAATATTTGCTTTTGTTACGAATATGAAAAATTTGCTGCATACTAAGAAGCAGAGCATAAGGTGATTTTAGGCATGGGCGTATTGAACATGCTACCATGGGGGGTAGACAAAGTGAATATATAACTTCTGTCATAAAATTTTATACACTTTTCATAGTATAGATCCATTAACGGGGAACATTGGAACGATGATTTTGTAATTCAAAGAAATACAGTGTTGGTCTCTATGAGGGTATTCTTCGAAGTCCTTGATCTTTCGGTCTTGGCCAGATTACCTGGCGCCCCTTCAGTACTGCAAGTGGACATGATCGTTGAGGTTGCGAAGTATAAAGCCATTTAAATAATAAAGTGAGTGACAAATGCGTCGGGGCAGGCTATGCCATGATATTCCCATAGAGGAATAATCATGTGTGATTAAGGATGATCTACTATAACAGTCGATTCCGCTTTACTGAAAATAACCAAAACCCAATTTTTTCAGTTATCCGATTTTTTCTCTAAAACGTAGTTCGGATTACTGAAATTTGTTACAGTTAAGCGTACTGCTTAAAATCAGTAAAACAATATTTTTTTTATATCAAATCTGTATATTTTTTTACGTAATTTAACGTAAAAATTTTATTTAAAAAAAAATTATTCATAGAATTATACATTTTGTTGTCGAATTTGTCGAAAATGTCTAGCCACTTGCATTGACAATATAATAGAAAAATACAATAAAGTGCGTAAGAGCGAAAAGGACAAATAAATTTTGCCATTTAATTTTTTAACTGACAAAAGATGCACAGTTTTTCAGCCTTAAGTTATGCCATCGATTTCTATCAAATAAATTTGTCATTGTTTATTTTTTCACTAAAGCGAAGTAAGTTTCATACAAAACGTAGTTGTGGGCTTGCATTTGGTTTTCAGTTATACGATATTTTCAGTAAAGCGATGTTTCGCTAAAGTGAAGTGAATAAGACTAGCTGCGCTTAAAATCAGTGCGGGGATTTGTATCGCTTTCAGTAATCCGATTTTTTCCAGTAAAGCGTGTTGCGCTAAAGCGGATTCGACTGTACCATTTTGTTTAGAGTGTCACAACATCAGAGCAACGCATGCAAATTGTTGAAATTTTTAATCAAAATAATTGTTCTATTCGTCAAACTCATCGTGCACTTCTTCCATTTTATGGCGGATACGATCGTACTTCAGGGCAGCTAATTCGAAGAACAATAGATTGTTTTCGGACCACATTTACTGTTTCTGATAATGAGCGTCCCGTGAGACGCCGAACAGTGCGCACTGAAGCAGCTGTAGCCGCTGTACCGGAAAGCATTGAAGATGGATGATCTTAATCAATCAATTCAACGCCGTTCTCAGAAACTGGGGTTGTGTTCTTCTATTTTATGGCAGATTTTTTTGGTTGTTGAAAATTGACCTTCTACGTGCCATCCTTGACCGCCACATGGCAGAAATCATATTTAAACATTAATTTCATGAAATTTTCTTTTGAATAAACCCCGTTTCATAGATATTAAAAATATATTTCCTTGTTTTATTATGATTTAAACTTGTGTCATTCCATAAAAAACATCCTATATATAAACACGTGACACATTTTATTGTAGTACACTTTTAGGTATTTTATAGTTCGCAAAAATTAATGAAAAATAAAAATTTTAATAGGTATTTATATTAAGATATGCACAATATAAATAGTTTTTATAAAACTTTTATAACAAAAATAGTAAAACTCACTATAAATTTATGTAATATTTGATTTCAAAATAATTCTATTTTGTTTTTGTTTTGTATTTGCAAACACACTTTTTTTTCGTGATTTCACGTCAATGGAAAGATGAAAGTGTTGCTCCCATTCCTCGTATTAGATTAATTTTTTTTAATAAATATTATAATTATATGGTTATTTGTCCGTCCAATATCAGCTGCCGAGCATATTTCATATTGATTATATCATTTGCAAATATTTGCATTTACATATTAAATTTTCTTACCTTTTCAGGGCAAAAATCTTGGAAAACTCAAACATTTTCATTAGAAAAAAACCAGCTTAAACTTATATTATTTCTTTCTACTTTAAGATTAAATTGTTTCTTAATTGTTTTGTAATAAATACTTATTAAATTCATGTACTATATCTTTTTATTTTCTTGCAAAACTTTTCAACTTTTGTTCCTTTGCCATCATATTTAAAACAATACTATAAATATTTTTAAGAAGAAAATATATAAAAAAAGCAAAACAACCAACACCCTGTACTAGAAGTTAACAACTAAATGGAACTGATGGTTTGCGAAAGTCCAGCGCTTAAGAACTTAAACATGCAAACAAGCAAACAAACTTGGAAACTTGCAAGCCAACACACACTTAGCATTTAGCTAAGTTGTAAAGTTGAAAAACATTAAAGCACACACACACACACGCCGCACATACACATATAGCCACACTAACATGTGTTCAGTTGTACGTGCGGCAGCAATAAAGTCCTTGTTAAAATAAAACTAAAGCTAAAGTAGGCAGGCTGGCAAATCAAATAAAATGAAAATGAAAATGAAAAAGTAAAGAAGAATTACAAACCACTTGTAAAACACTAAAGAGGTTAGAAATTAAACTCTAACGATTTGTTTTTATTATACGACTACATAAGGATTAAGAAAAAGAACGTGGAAAATATTGATAATTTCTTGTCGAGTAAAGAAAGAAAACTTACTGATTTGTAGCAGACGACTTATTGTTTTAGGGAATTATTGAATTTTTACTTTTATATTAATTTTTATTGTGATATTTTCCCCATTTATTTATCTTACATATTCAGTAAAATATTAAACTCTGCCGTTGATTATGGAAAGTTTCTAAAAAAATTTGTACTCCGTAATTTTTGTTGTTATATTCAAGGAATTTTCCTTTTACGTTTAACTCTTTTTGCTTATAATTTATAACATTCAGGCACGCATTTTTCTATTTCTTTTATGTTTCTTTTTATTCCATAGTGAAATTAAAATCTTTTGTTATAAAAAGTTTTCCTAGTCTTCTTCTTGCTAACATACCTACAGAACATTTAGAAAGTTTCTAAGCATTTGTTAAGGCTTTTTATCGTTTATACGTTTTAGTTTGTACTTGCGGCGTTTTATTTCCTTAGACTTGTGTATACAGTGTGTGCATGAATAGTTTGCAAAATGAAAAAAAGCTATTAAACAATCTATTTAATAAAAAATAAAAAAAAGATGTGCAGAAAAAAACATTAATTACAAATTCTTAAAATAAAAGTGGTAAAAAACGTTTGCAGTTTGATGTAATCCTTCTTTCGTTTTAAGATGGCGAATACACAAACAAAAATAAAATTAAAAAAAAAATATACAACAATAATAAACAACTTAGCTAAAAATTATTTGAATTCATTAAAATAATTCATTGACTAATTGAAAAAAAAACCAATTGAATTAACCCTTTACGGCGTCATGTTGTATTTCTGCAACATACCCTTAAAGTAGGTGTAAAAATATTATGTATGATATTATTCCAATTTAAGGCGATGTTGCAATTCGGCAACATAGCAGTCTGGCGGCATAAAAACTAATAAGCTTTCTAGACAGTAACGGTTTCGTATATATTTCATTCAAGTGACACCTGTCTACAAGTCTGTTGCGCGCTCTCAGTTTTATTTTTGCAAAAATTATTTTTTGAAGTAATAGTGATATTTGGCTATTGAAATTTGTGTGAGTGAAAGGTAAGAGGATTTATTTGAATAAAAATTATATGTTTTCTTGCAAAAACAATTTCTTTTACGTTATATGCTGATTTTGGTTTGTTGTATATATGCAACATTGCGTGTTGAGGTAAAATATTTTACTATTTTTCTACTTTGTAAATGATTATTCTTCAGTATCAAAATGAGCCGTAAATTGCATAATATAACTACTAAGGACTTAGAAATTATTCTATCTCAATGGGATTTTTTTCGACAATTATTACACATCAATACCACTTATAGAATACCTTTCCAATCGCGGAATTTTGGCCTTGGGCACCATAAGAAGAGTACGTATTCCAAACTGCAAGCTACCAGATGAAAAAAATTTCAAAAAGGAACCGCGCGGTACGTCAGTAGAACAAGTTGGTGACTGTAATGGAACTGACGTAGCTGTTGTTGCTTGGAGAGACAACAAAATCGTTACTCTAGCATCTAATTTCGCAGCAAAGAACCCAACATCTGTAGTGAGAAGATGGGACAAGAAAGGGAAGCAGTATATTTCTGTTGAACGACCCTTTATAGTGGCAGAATATAACCGGCATATGGGTGGAGTGGACCTTTTAGACTCCGTTATGGGCCACTATAAAATCAAACTTCGTAGTAAACGCTGGTATCTACGCATTTTCTACCATTTGTTAGACATGACTGTTTGTAATTCCTGGCTTTTATATAGGCGAATAAAGTCTGAGAACGGCAGTTCCAGCAAAACTCTCAACTCCGCAGAATTTAGACTAAATATTGCTGAGACCTTATGTAAATATAAGACCGTAAATCGCTTAAAACGTGGGAGTGATGTTGAATGTCTCATTCAAAATAAAAAGAAAAAAGGGCCAGCTCAACACGTTCCTCCAAAAGATGTTAGATTGGACCAATATGGGCACTGGCCAGTTTGGGTCGATAAACGTATGAGGTGCAAATTTCCAGAGTGCAAAGGCTATACGCAAACATCTTGTGAAAAATACGGGACTAGTTTGTGCTACAATAAGCAAAACAATTGCTTTAAAAATTTTCACACTCTTTAGTTTGTACACCTTAATTTTTTAGAGCTATTTTCGCAATGTTGCATTTCTGCAACATATACTATTTTTCAATAAACAACAAGTTAACAATTAATAAAAATTTTAATTAAATTAATATAATAAATTGTATTAAATAATTAATTGAATTAATGCAAGAAACGGAAGGGTTACAAGTTTTATACTAAAAATAACATTTTCATTTCTATTTTTCACCAGTTTAGGTTTACGTTAACAGGTTGCTGGTCAGAAGAAATATTGAGTTTTCCACAAAATAAAAGTTAAATTTTAATTTTTGCTTATTTCCCAAAATATAAAAGTTATTTTTGGTTTTTTATTTATTTCCTCACAAAATAAAAGTTATTTTCTGATTTTTACTTATTTCGCAAAAAATAAAAGTTATTTCTTGATTTTCATTTATTCCTTACAAAATAAAAGTTATGTCTTGATTTCTTTTTATTTTTAAGAAAATAAAAGTAACATACTGACTTTTATTTATTCCTCACAAAATAAAAGTTATTTCTTGATTTTTATTTATTCCTTACAAAATAAAAGTTACATCTTGATTTCTATTTATTTTTCATAAAATGAAAGTTATATCTTCATTTTTATTTATTCCTCACAAAATAAAAGTTATTTTTTGATTTTGATTTATTCCTCACAATATAAAAGTTATTTCTTGATTTTTATTTATTCCTCACAAAATAAAAGTTATTTCTGGATTTTTATTTATTCCACACAAAATAAAAGTTATTTCTTTTTTTAAATTTATTTCTCACGAAATAAAAGTTATTTCTGGATTTATATTTATTCCTCATAAAATAAAAGTTATATCTTGATTTTAATTTATTTCTCACGAAATTTAAGTTATTTCTGAATTTATATTTATTCCTCATAAAATAAAAGTTATTTTTTGATTTTTATTTATTCCTCACAATATAAAAGTTATTTCTTGATTTTTATTTATTCCTCATAAAATAAAAGTTATTTCTGAATTTATATTTATTCCTCATAAAATAAAAGTTATATATTGATTTTGATTTATTCCTCACAATATAAAAGTTATTTTTTGATTTTTATTTATTCCTCATAAAATAAAAGTTATTTTTTGATTTTTATTTATTCCTCACAATATAAAAGTTATTTCTTGATTTTTATTTATTCCTCACAAAAAAAAAGTTATTTCTGGATTTTTATTTATTCCTCATAAAATAAAAGTTATTTCTTGATTTTTATTTATTCCACACAAAATAAAAGTTATTTCTTGATTTTAATTTATTTCTCACGAAATTTAAGTTATTTCTGAATTTATATTTATTCCTCATAAAATAAAAGTTATTTAGTGATTTTGATTTATTTCACACAAAATAAAAGATATTTCTTGACTTTTATTTATTCCTCAGAAAATAAAAGTTATTTCTTGACTTTTATTTATTGTTCAGGAAATAAAAGTTATATCTCAACTTTTATTTATTCCTCACAAAATAAAAGTTATTTCTTCATTTTTATTTCTTCCTCACAACATAAAAGTTATTTCTCGATTTTAATTTATTTCTCACGAAATTAAAGTTATTTCTGAATTTATATTTATTCCTCATAAAATAAAAGTTATATTTGATTTTTATTTATTCCTCACAAAATAAAAGTTTTTTATGGATTTTTATTTATTCCTCAAAAAATAAAAGTTATTTCTTGATTTTTACTTATTCCTCGTAAAATAAAAGTTATTTTTTGATTTTTATTTATTCCTCACAAAATAAAAGTTTTTTCTTGATTTTAATTTATTTCTCACGAAATTTAAGTTATTTCTGAATTTATATTTATTCCTCATAAAATAAAAGTTATTTATTGATTTTGATTTATTTCACACAAAATAAAAGATATTTCTTGATTTTTATTTATTCCTCAGAAAATAAAAGTTATTTCTTGACTTTTATTTATTGTTCAGGAAATAAAAGTTATATCTAAACTTTTATTTATTCCTCACAAAATAAAAGTTATTTCTTCATTTTTATTTCTTCCTCACAAAATAAAAGTTATTTCTCGATTTTAATTTATTTCTCACGAAGTTAAAGTTATTTCTGAATTTATATATATTCCTCATAAAATAAAAGTTATATTTGATTTTTATTTATTCCTCACAAAATAAAAGTTATTTCTTAACTTTTATGTATTCCTCACAATATAAAAGTTATTTCTTGATTTTTATTTATTCCTCATAAAATAAAAGTTATTTTTTGATTTTTATTTATTCCTCACAATATAAAAGTTATTTTTTGATTTTTATTTATTCCTCACAAAATAAAAGTTATTTCTGGATTTTTATTTATTCCTCATAAAATAAAAGTTATTTCTTGATTTTTATTTATTCCACACAAAATAAAAGTTATTTCTTGATTTTAATTTATTTCTCACGAAATTTAAGGTATTTCTGAATTTATATTTATTCCTCATAAAATAAAAGTTATATCTTGATTTTTATTTATTCCACACAAAATAAAAGTTATTTCTTGATTTTTATTTATTCCACACAAAATAAAAGTTATATCTTGATTTTTATTTATTCCACACAAAATAAAAGTTATTTCTTGATTTTTATTTATTCCTCACAAAATAAAAGTTATATCTTGATTTTTATTTATTCCACACAAAATAAAAGTTATTTCTTGATTTTTATTTATTCCACACAAAATAAAAGTTATATCTTGATTTTTATTTATTCCTCACAAAATAAAAGTTATTTCTTGATTTTTATTTAATAGTTATTTCTGAATTTTTATTTATTCCTCATAAAATGAAAGTTATTTTTTGATTTTGATTTATTCCCCACAAAATAAAATTTATCTTGATTTTTATTTATTCCTCACTAAATAAAAGTTATTTCTGGATTTATTTTATTCCTCACAAAATAAAAGTTATTTCCGGAATTTTAGTTATTCCATACAAAATAAAAGTTATATCTTGATTTTTATTTATTCCTGACAAAATAAAAGTTATTTCTGGATTTATATTTATTCCTCACAAAATAAGTTATTTTTTGATTTTTATTTATTCCACACAAAATAAAAGTTATTACTTGATTTTTATTTATTCCTCACAAAATAAAAGTTATTTCTGAATTTTTATTTATTCCCCAAAACATAAAAGTTTTATTTGATTTTTATTTATTCCTCACAAAATAAAAGTTATTTCTGAATTTATATTTATTCCTCACAAAATAAAAGTTATTATTGGATTTTGATTTATTCCTCACAATATAAAAGTTATTTCTAGTTTTTTATTTATTCCTCACAAAATAAATGCAACACTGACGAAGTGAAAATTTGCTTAAAATAAAAAAATTCAACAAATGTATTCCCCAAAACCATAGAGCGTACGTTCAATATAATTCGAATAGTGGGCAAGCAATTATTCACTGTTTTTGAACTAATTTAACATTTACCTATTCAATACCATCAACAGGACAATAAAATGTGCATCGAAATGCTGGTGCCATTAACAGTCGTTATCAGCCAGCAGTTGCCGCTATGCTGTGAATGGCAAACACCATCCAGTCATGCTGACTGATTTTTTAGTTCCAAAAATTAATCAGCCAAACTTCAAGGACATTTGATTCTAAAAATACACTTGAGTACTGATGATGAAAGTGTAGTGGCTTCCAAATATATTACTATTCCTCACTGCTGCATAAGTTGAAAATTAAAAATTGATTTTGATTTCCCCTGCGAATATTTATCATGATTTTCTGAAGTAAATAAAATCCTATAAAATTTTAAAAATCAATTCGTAATAATTAAAAATTTTAACTAAAACTAAATAATTAAATTATTTATAAGATTAACTAAATTATAGAAAAAAAATTCTGTTACTGACGATTTCTAATTAAAAGTTAACTGCCAAAACAGAAACAGTTCTGAAAATATTCCCTTAACGTTTATGCTAAGTATTCCTTGACAAACTGTGTATACATATATGAGAGCTTATTGTTAAGTGTTGCATAGTTTAAATCGTCGTTACAAGCGGCTTTTGACCTTTGCGGTTCCGTTCTTTCTTATTCTATTTCTATATTTTTTATTTTTATTTTTTTGCAATATAGTTTAAAATTTTTCAACGCTGTTTTCATACACTTTCTTCTTTACTTTTCTAAATTAGTACGCTTCTTTGCTATTACAAACACGTGTTAAACTAGTGTTGTGTTGCTGACAGGTCTAAGTTTGCTGTAAAACGGGGAAAAAGGTGAGAATGAAAAAAGAATATAAATGGATGTACTGAATTATTCTTTTTTTTCTCTCCCAAGGGGATTAAGAAATTTAATTTATCTTTTGCACTATGAAAATATTATTTTATACACCTAAAGTTATGCTGCAACATTTAAAGTTTCTAGCGCCTGGAAGTATGTTATAATAATAGTAATACGCGTAATAGAGAAGAATGTTTGCTATACGAATTCCTGGATATATCTAGAATATATTTAATAAAAAAAATATTTTAATTTTTATATCGCAGCTTAAAATCGATAACTCTTATTTTCTTTCTCTTTAAATTTAGTAACGGCTCACCGAGAAAAATACTTGTGTGCTACACCCAATAAAAGATTTGCACGCTATTTAGACGTTATTTCAAGACACACACAACTGTTTTTATTATTATTTGTATTTTTTTTCTGCTGTTGGCTAATTTGCATAATTTCTTCGCCTTAAGCATTTAAAAAGACAAGCTATTTTTTGTTTGTGCTTAAAGGTAATAAAATATATCTCTTTTATGGCGATATATAACTTCTGGCCTCTTGGTGCTTAAGGGTGTTATTGAAATTTCTTAAGAATAAAGAGGACTGCTTTGGTTTTATTTGCAAAATGCAATTTGTGTAAATGTTTTAAGTTAAGTGTAACGAAAGAAATCTACTCAAGTGGCATTTTACTAGATTTATGACTATTGCAAAGATAATAAAAAGAAAAATATTGACAAATTTTTGACTGGCAAATAAAAAGAGATATAAAAGATGTATTTTAACATGTTTTATTGCAAATAAATTGCAATATAAATGATTTCACATTAAAATCACATTTTTAGCTTGGAAAATTTAAATTGGAAATGATTTTTATACCCTCCCAAAAAGAATAAGAGGGTATATTCACTTTTTCATTGCGTTTATAACGCAGCGAAATATCCATCTGAGACCCTATCAACTATATATATTCTTGATCAGTGATGAAATCTAAAACGATCTGAGCATGTCCGACCGTCCGTCCAAACGAAAAGAGGACAACTCTTGATATTTGGTACAAATATACCTTGAAGTATAGCACAGGTCAAGTTCGTAAATGGGCTGAATCGGGCCAGAGGAGAAAAAGTTCCCCTAAGAAGAACTAAGCCAACCTCTAAAAAACAATATAATTTTTAAATTTTTTTTATAATTTTGCTAAGCAAATGATATATTTTTATATTAAAGAAGGTCCAACACGTTAAACTTGAAGTCATAAAATAAAAAAAATATTGCTTTTGGACCCCGCCCCTTTTAGTGGGCGTTATTATATGCAAAAATAGTTTAAAAATTTAACAAATTGTTTTACTTAAGTCTACATTCCTTAAAAATAACATTTTGAGGCTTTAATGACTGGTACTCATCTGTCCTATCCCCTCCTCCCCTTTACCTCCTAAATGACTATATAAAAAAAATAAAAAAAAAAAAAAAAAATATATATATATATATATATATATATATATATATATATATATGTATATATATATACATATATATGTGTGTGAAGATAAATATGCCGAGTTAAATATGCTTTGACGTAAGCAGTTACGAAGTGAAGTTATATATGTTATGACGTAACGAACTGGCAATCAGTGAAATTTTTTTTATGAAAATCCATATTTATATACAAAATGATTATGGCAGTGCCTTCTATCCCATAAATAATTTTGTATGTACTGGCCAAAATCACTCCAAGATCACACACGCTCTCATGGCCTGTAAATATTTTCAACAACTCAATTCAGCTATTCCAATAGTGGTGTGTGATAGAAGACACTCCCATAATCATTTGTTATTTACTGGCAATGCATGCCAACTCCTTAATTCAAATCTCTTCAAGATTACACACACTCTCATGGCCCGTAAATTGACCTTTTATGACCTGTAAATATTTTCACAAAATGCTCAAAAAATTTTTTAAATATGGATTTTCATAAAAGAAAACTTCACTGTTTGGCATTTCGTTGCGTCATAACATATTTAACTTCACAGCTAATTACGTTGTTTCGTAACTGCTTACGTCAAAACATGTTTAATTCGGCATATTTATCTTCACTCACATAATAAATTTTACATTTAACTATCCCAAATATTTATTTTTAGAGTCTTATGGCAAAGGTGAAATGTCTCCCCCACGGCCCTTCCCAGAGACACCCCAAAAAATAAAAATTTAAAGAGTTGTACTACATAAAGTATACATATTCTTGATCAGTGATGATGTCTAAGACGGTCTAGCAATGTCCATGCGTTCGTCTGTGGAAAACGTGGTATAGTCTATTTTTGGACCCCGACCCCTTCAAGGGGCGTTGACGTACGATATTATATAAACGAACTCTGTCCCACTCAGTTAAACATATTAATTTTACTTACTAAAAATTTGGAGGGTATTAAAATTCGACCCGGTCGAATATAACGTTTTCACTTGTTTAATTTCTGGTTTAATTTTTTATAATATTATACCGTTTTCAGACATATACCTAAATTTCAATTAATTATTGTTCAATAAATATAAAATTGTTATAATATTGAGAAAAATTACAAATGCAGCACTGCTAAAAAGTGTGTTTAATGAGCAAAACGCAACTCACTGAACAAACTTAGTACAGACTTAGCCCCTAAATTGTGGAAAAAGTAAAAAAAAGACATAAACAAAATATGTCGTGAACTGTCGAAGTTAAATTATTGCCATTCAATTTATTATTAATTAGACTATTAAAAAGAAAGAAAAAGAAAAAAAATCAAGATCCCAGATCTGAACTTGGGGTCCTCAAAAATTTTACTTTTAATTTTCATACGTTAATTGAATTGACTAAATGTTTGATAAGTGAAAAGAAAGATAATTATGACAATAAAGTAAATATTGAGTCAATTAAAAAATTAAATTAATTAAAAAATTAATTAAACTAAAACCGTATTAGGAAACTTTTTTTAAAATGAGCATATGGCTATTTGGTAAAAATATGCATAAACAATCGGTATTGTCTTTTATCGGGCCTTCACACTTAATATTAAAGAAATGTTTGTCAAAAAATAGTGTCTATGGTTATATCGCCAAATATTGGTTAGATGTTAATGTACCTTAAGCAAGAAAATATCCTGCTCCCCTAAAGAAATTACTTATTCCTGCCTACAGTTTGCAATTAAAAAGTTATTTCCCAGTATTTGCAAAATTGTCATAGTCCTGCTATCATTATGGTTTATTCCAGTAATTTTTCAAATTTATTCGTTTTTTTTCTTCTTCTTCTGGACTTGTAACTAACATTTATTGGCTGTAATAAATCATATTGTTGCTTTTCCTTCTATTCTTTGTAACATTTTAATTTCCTGTTGTTATTTGATATCGATTTCCGGTTAACATTATTGTGTACTAAATCATCTCAAAGCAAATGGTAATGAATAAGTGATTAGTATTATTTTTCGTTTCAGTATTTATTGTAAGATATGTAAATGCTGTATACATAGATATATTGTTGTTTTCATAAATATTATTGCCATTACTAGAGAATAAATAATGTAATTGTTGTAGTAGCAACAAGCATTAAATTAGTTGTGTATGACCTTGAATTTTCCTTCTATAGTCTATTCTGTATTATCAATAAGTTCAATTAATGAAACGTAATAAACGAATGTTGTTGTTGTTGGTTTTTTGCTTGTATGTCTTTATAAACACGCACTAATACATATTTACATGTTTTCACATGTCGTTTAAGTTGTAGTACAGTGTGGTTTGAAGAAGTGATTTTAGTGCTAAGGAAATTATGTCAAACTATTTAAATTTTCTAATAGGAAATTTTATATTCTTATTAAAAATATTTAAAGTTATTATTAATTTAAAATACAATTGAGTCGAAACTTAAAATAATATCTTTAGCTGTTCTAAAGCTACTTTCTTATGTATCAAATATTTGACAAAATAAGCGTAACCAATAAAATTTATTTAAATTTTTTATAATGTTAGGAAAATATTTTTAAAATATGCAAGAGTCTATTTTGTAAAAAATGCAATGCAATTGACTTGTCACGAAATACTAAGGAAACGTTTGCTAAAAAATAGTGCTTATGCTTATTTCCTCAAATATATAATAGATGTGAACGTTACTTAAGAAATGTTGGAGAAAGGTTCCCGGATAAACTGCATTAGCCCCGCTGAAATGTGCATAAAAACTAGCAAAAACACATTAACAACCAATTAAAAAAAATTTTATTTCTCTTCTAAATTTGGGAAAAAGAATCAGCACCAATAAAATTTTTTTTGTTTGCAGTCAAAAACAACTCCCTGGTCATTTTTAAGTAGATGTTATTATTATTCCATAACTCTGGCAACATTTATTGTCACAACTTCACGGCTTCAAATGCTGCCAACTTCAAATGCTGCTATGAAGTCGGCTTCATAACTATTTTGAAGACAGCAACAACATAACAACAGGGATGCCGCATATATATTTTATAATGAACAAAATTAAAGTTATTGATAACAAATATAATAACATCACGAAAAACTATAAAAGCACATAAATTTATTTCTATATTGTATATTTGTTCTTTTATGTTTAATATTGTTCTTATTTTTCCAATTTATATATATAACACTATATTTGTTTATTGCTGCCCGTCAAAATAGAAAATAGCCTATTTGGCAGCAGCAGCAAATGCTGTTGTGCAGTCCTGCTGCTGTGTTGCCCTCAATATAAACATTTTAATTTAAACATATGGATTTTATTTTTGACATATTGCTGCTTGCTGTCTGCTGTCGTCTATGTGTTTAGAGCAATAAGCATCCCAGTCAGGGCTGCCAGAAATTTTTCGTGAAAAATCAGCAAATTTCCCAAAAAAAATATCGGCATTATCGGCACTTTCATTTCTTAAAATCGGCATTAATTAAAAAACTTATTTTGACATATAAACACCTTTTTATTAAAGAAAACAACAACAATTCAATATAATTTATTAAATATTATACATAAAACAGCATGTATAGATCAATAAATTTGCACCTCACAAGGCTTAAAATTATTTTGGGGTTTCGTTTAATCTCCCAATTCGCAATTTAATTATTATTTTATTCATTTAGAATGACTTTTACTCACAAAAAATACATAAGATCAACTTCCTTTTTATAAAACAGTATAAAATAATTAAAAAAGATATGTGGTGTCGTGGGACACCGGACAGAAACGAAGATCGTTATAATAAAAATATTAATTTTAAGTTCTATTCGAGGTATAAAGAAAATAATTACTCGGGTATACATTTTTTTATTAGGATTTTTCTTTTCGCCGACCAACGAATATACAGAATTAATTTTGTTCCCAAACGAAATTGAATTCTGTCACGGCCCGGCTGCATATGATTAATATTTGTTTGTATAGAATCTTCTTACTCATACGTCTTAAACATTGATTTAGAAACAAAATATCTTACGTTACGGACGTTTCTTCCCGGTAAGGGTACAATTCCGCATCGTCTCATAAGGAACTTCGTTCCAGTTAAAATATATACTTCTTTTCCAATAGTATTTCAAAATTTTGCTATTTTATATTTCAGAATTTCCTAAAAATTATCTCTAGGTTCTAAGATAGGAGTTACAATATACAATTAAAAATTTAGAATATCATCTAATATGTAACTGTTAATTCTAAAATTGTTGAACAAAATTCGTAACTATAATTCAAAAATTCTGAAAAACAATTGGAAATAATGTGGTTTTCATAAATCAATCATTAATATTTGATTTTGGCATTTTTATTAAATCGTTATTTATTTCGCAATTAGAGTTTTTCATTTTCAAATAATCTTAAGAATAAAGAATTCCTTCTTTTAAAGTTTTATTTTCTAACAAGGCAATTGAATTGTTATTTTACTATTAAGCTTGACATTCCAAATAACTTGTTTTGATATGTACATACATACGTAAAGAAAAAAGAAGAATTATATAATAATAGATGTACCACACTATTATTAAAAAATCGCCATTTTTAGGGGTAAAATCGGTAAATCGGCATATTGAAATTTTTGAAGTAAAAAATCATCAAAATGCCGATAAACCCTGATCCCAGTACAGAAGGAGAGATAGGAAGATACACAACCACACGAAAGAACCCCATGCCAATAAATGTGTGCTGCGTGTACGTGCAATCACACCACTGTACTATTTATTTTATACGCTTGCATGTGTTTTTGTATATGCAAATCACATATTGTTGTTATTATATCCTGCTTCCGTTATAAATAAAATATCTTTGCATAATTTAAGGCTTGACTGATATTTTCATGTTGATATTACAAGTGTTTATATAAATATGCAACATTTTGTATACATTTTAAAGTAAGAAAAAAAAAATAGTTGTTATTTTCGCTCTTGTTTTATAATTTTTACTGTTGCTATTATTTTTGTTTTTGTTATTATTGTTAATGTGCGTTATAATAAAAGTTCAAGGTCAATTTAGCACTTTGTTTCTGCCTTATCGTAAGCTATGGCCTTTCAGCAATTGTTAAAGCAAAGCAAAAGCGAAAGCAAAGCAAGAAACGACTAAAAATAAAATTATTTTAAAAATAATTGCTAATTGGTGTACAAAGAGTTGTTGGTATTGAAACAGCAAACTTTTTTGTTATGGAAATTTTTTAAAGGCCATAAATTAAATTATCTCTGATGTAAACTTTTTTATGTGTATTTTTGTTTGTACTCAATTAAAAGTTTTCTTTTTTCTTTGAAACCAATGCAAAGCATAGAATAACGTACTCAATTACCTTCTTTCTTCTTTAAAAAATGGCAGCCTTTGCAGCAGGCGTGCTAAATATGAATTCATGTTATTTTCGTATTTGTCTTTGTTTGGGGCACTATTTCTTTCGTTTATTAAGTAAAAGTATGTTTCCGTTTTAACACTAATTTCCAGCCGTTTGCGTTGGATAATAAAATTTAGGTTTTCCTTATTCTAAATATTAGTGACAACTAATTTTATTTCCTTCTTTCGTATATTTATTAATACCTGTTTGTATTATTTGTGTGTAGCTGCAGTTTAATAGTATACGTTCTTACTTATGTGTACTTTGTGTAATTGTAATTGCTTTTTACATTTGTTTGACATGTAATTTCCCACATATTTGACACTACATGCTTATCTAATACAAATCAATTATTTGTACATGAACTCTTCGACCAACCGCTGATGTATGTCTTGTTAAAAACGTATTAATAAAAGAAAGTAACTTAAGTTTAAAAAAGAAATTAATAAAAAATGATATAAATAATAAGTTCAAAAGGTCATATAGCAGTAAAAATATATCAATGCAATTTCTTGGGCGAAATTATAAGTACAAACCTTTAAAATAACTTCTCTAAAAGAATATCTATTTTGAAATCTTACTTATATAGTTTTAAAAACTCTTAAAAAACGGATCTGCATATAAAAATAAATTCCGTCTTAAAGAAATACTAATAATATTTTTTAAACAAAGGAACTTTTAGAATAATTCCCTTTTAGAAATAATGCCCTTTAAAAATTACGTTTTACAAAAAGAACATTTAAAAATAAGTAAGTTTTACAAATAGTGCATGTACAACTACATGTACAACTACAAAAGTGATTTAGCAAAAAGTAACTTCCGCAAAAAGTACCTTTTACAAAAAGTACCTTCCGTGAAAAGTACCAGTTACAAGAAGTACCTTCTACAAAAAAGTGCTTTTTACAAAAAGTGCCTTCTACAAAAAGTACCTTTTATAAAAAGTACCTTTTATACAAGGTACCATTTGCAAAAGGCACTTTTACAAAAAGTACCTTTTAAAAAAAGTACCTATTACAAAAAGTTTCTTTCGTAAAAAATAACTTTTACAAAAAGTATTTTTCACAAAAAGTACCTTTTACAAAATCAAACAAAATCAAAAATCGTCGGCCCTGTAGCAAAAATTAGCCTGCGAAGTAAAAGGTTGAAATAGCTACAAAAACAACTGTCTATCTTCTCATCTTTCCTAATCTGTCCCCTCAATACTATCCCCTCGTTTTCAGTTCCGGCGCAATGCATTGCATATATAGGGGTCATACCCTGAGTGCTGGTCCTACTCCTAAAAAAACAAAAAAAAAAAAAAGCTAAAATCCCTTTTATAAAATGTACTTCGTAAAGTAAGTATATTTTATAAAAAGAACTTCTACATAAAGTATATTTTACAAAAACTATTTAAAAAAAAATACTTTATGCTAAATTTACTTTGTAAAAAAGTATTCCTTTGGGAAAGTAAATAAATAATTCTTAAAAATGTGTGTTAAAAGTATATACATATATTTATCAAAAAGATGCAAAGTTCCTTCTACCAAAAGAAAAGTACCTTTTACAAAAAGTACTCTATATTTCACAAAAATTATTTATTACAAAAAGTACCTTTAACAAAAACTACTTTGTAACATAAGATTTCCTATGAGAAAATACGGCACAATAAGCAGCTACTTTTCCTATGAGAAAATACGGCACAATAAGCAGTTACTTTTTATAACAATAAGTATTTTTAATAAACATAAATTGAAAAAAATTATTACAATAATTTTTACAAATTAAATTTTAAAAAAGTCCATTTTATAAAGTAATTTTTATATACTTTTAAAATATAATGATTAAATGAGTACCTTTAAGTATGCATTTATATGAAAGGCATCTTTTAGAAGGAGTACTTTTTTTAAAAAGTACCTTAAACAAAACGTACCTTTGGTAAAAAATTATGTTTTACAGAAACTTTCACCAAATTTAATTTTTATAAGAATTACACTTTTATTAAAGTTCCTTTTACAAAAAGTACCTTCTACAAAAAGTAGCCTTTACAAAAAGCCCCTTTTCCAAAAATTATCTTTTGCAAAAACTGCCTTTCACCAAATTTTATTTTTATAAGTAAACAATTTTTTAAAGTTCCTTTTACAAAAAGTACCTTCTACAAAAAGTACCATGTACAAAAAGTATCTTTTACAACAAGTACTTTCTACGAAAATACCTTCTAAAAAAAGTGCCTTCTACAAGAAGTACCTTTTACAAAAAATACCTTTTACAAAAAGTACGTTTTATAAAAAGTACTTATTATAAAAAGTATGTTTTACAAAAAGTAATTTTTACAAAAAGTAATTTTTACCAAAAGTAATTTTTACAAAAAGTAATTTTTACAAGAAAGTACATTTTACAAAAAGTACCTTTTACTAAAAGTACGTTTTACAAAAAGTGCTGTTTGTAAAAAGTACTTTTTATAAGAAATAACTCTTACAAAAACTGTCTTTCATAAAATTTTTCTTTTATAATAAGTACCTGTTACAAAAAAGTTCCTTTTGCAAGAAGCACCTTCTATAAAAAGTGCTTTTTACAAAAAGTACCTTTTATAAAAAGTACCTTTTATAAATACATTTTATAAAAACAACCTTTTATTAAAAGTACCTTATATGAAAAGTACCTTTTATAAAAAATACCTTTTATAAAAAGAACCTTTTATAAAAAGTACCTTTTGTAAAAAGTACATTTTATAAAAAGTAACTTTTATATAAAGTACCTTTTATAAAAAGTACCTTTTATAAAAAGTACCTTTTACAATAAGTACATTTTATAAAAAGTTCCTTTTATAAAAAGTAACTTTTATAAAAAGTACCTTTTATAAAAAGTAACTTTCATAAAAAGTACCTTTTATAAAAAGTACCTTTATAAAAAGTACCTTTTATAAAAAGTACTTCTTGTACAAAGTACCTTTTACAAAAAGTGCTTGTTACAAAAAAGTACCTTCTACAAAAAGTTCCTTCTATAAAAAGTACCTTTTATAAAAACTACCTTTTATAAAAAGTAACTTTTATAAAAAGTGCCTTTTGTAAAAATTACCTTTTACAAAAAGTAGGCCTTGCAAAAAGTACCCTTTACAAAAATTATCTTTTTGTACTCTAAAATTTTTTGAGCGAAAAATAACTTTTACAAAAAGTATTTTTCACAAGAAGTCACTTTTACGCATTTGGCTCGCTGCGCCATTCTTTAAGTACCTTTAAGAAGTATTTTTAAAAGAAATATTTTCTAAGAAGTTACGTTTTAGAATAAGTAGTTTAGAGCAGTTTAATTTATAAAAAAAAAATTGATTAATAAGAGGTTTATAGAACAAATGGTTTATAGAACAAAATTCTATGGAAGTTTTTCCTATTCACCTCTTACAAAATCCGAAATTTTTTTATAAATTAGTCTATAAAGGTCTAATTCATTAAAAATATTTCATATTTATAAGCTGTTTTGTTTAATAAATTTTTATATAAAATACTTCAAATTAGCAGTTTATATACATAAATTATTTTTGAGAATTACACCATACAAATATTACAATTTTAAATAAATAGTTCTTTGAAAAGCACTCATAAAAATTTTTCTGTTACAATAAAACAATAAATAAATATCACTGTATTTTTATATTAGGGATATTAACATATTTATTTATTTTTAAATAAATATTTTGTAGCATCATGTCCTTCAATATAATTGTTCTGCATTTTTTGCTTAAAGTACGTTAACGAAAAAAGAAAATAGCTGAACTTATATGTATCATTCTATTGTTACACAAAATGTTTTTGTAATTCTATGCCAATTACCGAAATATTTAACAATTACCACAAAATAATTAATTGCATTTTAACTATCAATTTATTTGCGTTTCGTTTGTTTATTTATTGGTTTCCAAAATGCCTCAATCTATTTTCATATTTCCTATTTGCTGTTGCTGCAACAGCAATGGACACACAAAAAATATATATTTTTTTAAAAATAAACAAAAAGCATATAAAATTGCAAATAACCGCAGCAGGCAAAACCACAACAAAGGTCTTTCCAAGAATTTTTTCATGTTAATAGTTTTTTATTTTGCCATATAAATATAATAAAGCAAAGGCATTTTCAAGTCTTGCCTGGATTTTGTAATAACGTTGATATACTTTTAACACACAGACACACACACACACACACTCACTTGTAAATGGCTGATATTTCCAATGCAGTGAAGCCAATATTATAATTTTTTTTTATGTAAACTCCGCTGGTTAATGGCAAAATCGATAGTGACAAGTGTACAGTTTTCTTTCAAATGCTTGATTTTAGCTTCACTTGGCTGTTGGCTCTTGATATTTAAATTGCATTATGAAAATTATGATATACCGCTATTTGCACGTCCTCTAAATGAGAAAGAAAAAAAAAACTGATTCCTTGAAATATGCAATAGTTTTTGTAGCTGTCCGTACTGGCTGTTTTGTGGCCTCCTCTATTTGCTGTCGTTGGTGTCTTTTTGCACAAGTTTTCTATAAAACTAAACTTCAGTTTAGCTTTTTGTAAAAATGTGCTTGCAGATATTTTTCTGCTGCTTTAGTTTGATTTTCATTTTTATAATTTTATTTTATTTTTTGCATTATTATTATTATTATTCGTTTTCTATCGTTATCAAGATGATCATTAATAATGCCTTTGAGGCATGACTGTCATTATAGCAGTCATAAATTTCTAGTGAGTTTTTATATGGAAGCGCTATTTATAAAGCCATGAATGGAGCATGTTTTTTATTTTTTATGTTTTTTTAAGTTAAATTAGCTGGCAATTGCTTTAGTAGTTATTCTTTGTATTACTTTAACTATTTGCTGGGCATATACATATTTTGATTTCCACACGAAATGATAGATGGAAAATTAAAAGTGGAAATCAGTAATTAATTGTATTAAAATTAATTAGTTTTGCCAGAGATCAGCAAGTTTGAGTTTTATTATATTAATTAACTTGTTAGCATTTCTTTTATCAACTACTCAATTTTAATCAAGAGTATCGAGATGATAAAAACCAGCATAAAGATTTGAATGTAGAAAATATTATGGTAAAACTTGGGTATTGAGGAAACAATTTTAAAAATGCTGATTTAATACTTTTCTTTAGAGGCATTAAAATGGTATAGAATATAAAATTTTTTTCACTTTCTCAATATTTATACTGAAGGTTGATGTGCTGGGGTGCTCAGGACGATCGGCGTCATGCAAATTTTCATGACTTCTTTGAATTGGAAAAGTAAATTTAAAATGTTTAACTTTTTGGGACAGAGTTCCTTTAAGATATCTCTGTACCCAATTCTAAATCTCTATTTTAAAAAAGGGCCGTGGGGGAGATGTTTCACCTCTGCAAGATTAGAGAATATCTCAGCTTCTTATAGGCTTAAGCAATACAAATCTTTCAATATTTACACTATTTTTGCATATAATATCGTACGTCAATGCCCACTAAAGGGGGCGGGGTCCAAAAAGCGACTATATCATGTATTCCATAGACGAATGTATAGGTATTGATAGATCGTCTTCGATTTTATCACTGATCAAGAATATATATACACTTTATGGGGTCCAATTCTTTTTGGAGGGTATTAAAACTGTATTTTGTCGGGGTCTCTGTGGCAAGGGTCGTAGGGGAGTCATATCACCTTTGTCATAAAACCCTTAAAAATAAATGCTTGGGATAATTATTTTGAAAATTAAAAAAAAAAAAATTTCATTTAGGGGCAAAGGGTGAGGAGGTATTTTTAAGGAATGTAGGCTTAAGTGAAACACTTTGTTAAATTTTTACACTATTTTGGCATATAATAATGCCCACTAACGGGCAGAGTCCAAATATAATTTTTTTTGGGTTTTATGGCTCCAAATTTAACGCGTTGGACCTTCTTTGACATAAAAATATGTATATAATTTGCTTAACAAAATTACAAAACTTAAAAATTTTGTTGTATATTAGAGGTTGTTTTAGTTCATTTTAGGGGAAATTTTTTCCCTGTGACGCGATTCAGTTGATTTACGAACTTGACCTATATTATCCTTCAAGATATATTTACAGTCGACTCCGCCTTACTGGAAATAACCAAAACCCAATATTCTTCAGTTATCCGATTTTTCTCTAACACGTAGTTCGGATTAATGAAACTTGTTACAGTTAAGCGTACTGCTTAAAATCAGTGAAACAATATATTTTATATCAAATCTGTTTATTTTTTTTACGTTAATTTAACGTAAAAATTTTATATAAAAAAATTATTCTTTTTAATGTCGAATTCCTCGAAAATGTCTAGCCGCTTGCATTGACAATATAATAGAAAAATACAATAAAGTACGTAAGAGCGAAAAGGACAAATACATTTTGCCATTTAATTTTTTAAAGGACAAAACATGCACAGTTTTTCAGCCTTAAGTTATGCAATCGATTTCTAGTAAATAAATTTTTCATTGCTTATTTTTTCACTAAAGCGAAGTAAGTTTCATACAAAACGTAGTAGCTTTTGGTTTTCAGTAATACGATAGTTTCAATAAAGCGATGTTTCGCTAAAGCGAAATGAATAATACTAGCTGCGTTTAAAATCAGTGCGGGGATTTGTATCGCTTTCAGTAATCCCATTTTTTCAGTAAAGCGTGTTGCGCTAAAGCGGATTCAACTGTATACGAAATTTCAAGAGTTTGGCTCTCTTCGTATGAACTGAATCGTGATTTGCACAGACGGACGGTCTGTGGATATTTCGTTGCGTTACGAACGGAATAACAAAGTGAATATACAATCCAATTCTTTTTCGGAGGGTATGACGAAATACGATTTCCGAAAATGTGTACCCTCTAAAATATTACAAGTGTGCCTTATTTGTTGAA
The DNA here is from genome assembly GCA_951800035.1 of Linnaemya tessellans. Taxonomy (NCBI): domain Eukaryota; kingdom Metazoa; phylum Arthropoda; class Insecta; order Diptera; family Tachinidae; genus Linnaemya; species Linnaemya tessellans. The sequence goes on along the minus strand of OX637533.1, from coordinate 14,647,896 downwards.
CAGACCTCGTATTTTATATTACATTAATTTTCTTCAATTGTCTCAAATTATTTCATTTGCTTGCAATAGATTTTGGCTGCAAAAAAATAAAAATTTCATATGGTTAACACGGAATGGACGTTTTTAATAGCTTTTAAACGCTTAAATGAGACACAATTGAATACACAAATTTATAATAAGAAAAAAAGCCTATGTTTTCTTCTTTTCATAGCAGCATGTTTCATAAAAATCGGTCCAGTAGTTTAGAAGTTACAGCTTACAAGTTATTTGCCCTTATTTCCTTACCACTACATGTAGCGTTGCCTACTATGCACTTCTCATTATAGCACTTAAGCTAGCATGCAAACGCAAGTAGTAATTTCGTTGTTGTTTTTAATTCTTCTTCTTACTTTTTCTTTGTGTGCTTCTGCTTTTATTACCTGCTTATATAAACTTTTTGTGAACGAGAAGTGCAATTTGGTACGATCAAACGATCTTGAGGTTAAATAATACCGCGGCGAAACACTGTAAGTGGTGGATAATTATATATTATCTTTTATTATAACAATGAGTCGCAGATATTAGACATGAAAATATTATTTATATATTTTAAATAATTAATGATCTTTTATTATCTATATATTTTTTACACAAAAAATACATGCCATGTATAGGACTCTATAACCAAAGTTCCTAGCAAATTTAAACCAATTGCTATTGCAATAATAACTCCTTTAAAGGCCATTTTGTTTATTTATGTTTACCTTTCCTTTTTGCCGTACTTTCGCTTCGTTGAACTAAATTTTATTTAAGTCACATTTAATATTTATGACTATAATAACTTTTTTTTATTCATACTCTTTGTTCCATTATAATTTCCATTGTCTTTAATTAATAATTTTTGTGGTTGATATTAAAAAAAATCATAAAAAACAACAAATACTTATAGTTAAAAAAAAAACAGGTCACTTACCTGCGTGGTAACAATGGCAAATGATTACCAAACAACCACAAGCGCTTTTCGCCAAACCATTTGTCCATAGGAGGACAAATGGCTAAACATGTAAATGTCCAATAAAATTTAATTTGAACACGAATCCAAAGTCTTTTGTTTATTTTAATATATCACAACATTTGTGTGCAACTAAAAATTATATTTTTAATATTCGAAAACTTTTATATGCATTTATTTTTATATTTCTTTATACTTATATATTTTTTAAATGTGTTCATTTCATTTATTTTTAATTAAGTTTCATTTCCATTTTAATTGAAATTTATTTAGTCACTTTCACATTTTTTTTATTATTACATATTGCGTTTTTTGTTTGTTTTCATTAATCTGAACAACTATTTGATTTATTTGGTTACTTGGTACTGAACCTGGTTTGCCGTTTTAGCGTTGAAGAGTCTAAATAAAAAAAAAGAAATAACAAAAATTTCATTTCAATGGTTGACATTGGCAACGTGACATTAAAAGGTTTATTTTTATATTTCGGTGAATAATTTTTTATTCTGATTTAGCATATTGTAAAGTTTTTATACACATATTAACGACTATTGTTGTCTGCTGTTGTATTTTTATATCGCACAGTGGGCGTATTTTGGTTTCTATGTTTTAAAATACATTTCAATAATTCTTACCATCCTTACTAATATCCTTACTAATATAATATACGAGTACATATATGTGAAAGTAACTCTGTTTGTTACCTATTCAGGCGATTTTGATGAAATTTAGCATGGAGATATTTTAAGATCCGAGAAATAACATAGGGTGGATTTTGTTTTTGCAAATGATCTTATTAAGTGGTCAAGGGCATTCGAAAATTTGTGTGGACATAAAAAAGTATTAAACTGATAACTACTAACATATTGAAGTTTGATACTTTGGTCAAAGGTAGTCTAAAGTTTCTCATAACCTGCACTTTTTATGATGATTTGCACTTTTCATGGTGACTTGCAATTTTTATGATGACTTGCACTTTTTAAAACGACTTGTACTTTTTCTGCTGACTTGCACTTTTTTTAAAATGACTTGCCCTTTTAATAATAACTTGCACTTTTTATGATGACTTGCATGTTTTATAATGACTTGCATTTTTCATAGTGACTTGCACTTTTCATAATGACTTGCACTTTTTATAATAACCTGCACTTTTTACAATGACTCGCACTTTTTCTAATGACTTGCACTTTTTACAATTACTCGCACTTTTTGTAATGACTTGCACTTTTTATTATGACTTGCATTTTTTATAATGACTTGCACTTTTCATGGTGACTTGCAATTTTTATGATGACTTGCACTTTTTAAAACGACTTGTACTTTTTCTGCTGACTTGCACTTTTTTTAAAATGACTTGCACTTTTTATAATGACTTGTACTTTTCATAATTACTTCCACTTTTTATAATAGCCTACACTTTTTACAATGACTCGCACTTTTCCTAATGACTTGCACTTTTTACAATTACTCGCACTTTTTATAATGACTTGCACTTTTATTATGACTTGCACTTTTTATAATGACTTGCATTTTTTCATGATGACTTGCACTTTTTGTGATAACTTCCTTTTTGTAATGACTTGCACTTTTTATTATGACTTGCATTTTTTATAATGACTTGCACTTTTCATGGTGACTTGCAATTTTTATGATGACTTGCACTTTTTAAAACGACTTGTACTTTTTCTGCTGACTTGCACTTTTTTTAAAATGACTTGCACTTTTTATAATGACTTGTACTTTTCATAATGACTTCCACTTTTTATAATAGCCTACACTTTTTACAATGACTCGCACTTTTCCTAATGACTTGCACTTTTTACAATTACTCGCACTTTTTATAATGACTTGCACTTTTATTATGACTTGCACTTTTTATAATGACTTGCATTTTTTCATGATGACTTGCACTTTTTGTAATAACTTGCAATTTTTATAATGACTTGCACTTTTCTTAATGACTTGCACTTTTTATAATGACATGTACTTTTCATAGTGACTTGCACTTTTCATAATTACTTGCACTTTTTTTAAAATGACTTGCACTTTTTATAGTGGGTTGCACTTTTCATAATGACTTGCACTTTTTATGATGTCTTGCGATTTTCATAGTGACTTGCACTTATCATAATGACTTGCACTTTTTTTAAAATGACTTGCACTTTTTATAGTGGGTTGCACTTTTCATAATGACTTGCACTTTTTATGATGTCTTGCGATTTTCATAGTGACTTGCACTTTTCATAATGACTTGCACTTTTTTTAAAATGACTTGCACTTTTTATAGTGGGTTGCACTTTTCATAATGACTTGCACTTTTTATGATGTCTTGCGATTTTCATAATGACTTTCACTTTTCATAATGACTTGCACTTTTTATAATGACTTGCACCTTTCATAAAGACCTGCATTTTTAATGATGACTTGCACTTTTTATAATGACTTGCACTTTTCGTAAAAAGGTGCACCTCTAAATATTTGGCGTTATTAAGTGTAAGCATTTTTTTATATGATCATATAGGCGGCAAAGGTGTGTAAAAGTGTAAACATTTTATTTTTGAGGAATGTAGGCTACAACTGGTTAAATATACACTATTTTTCCATGAAATATGTTACTTCGACGCAAACTAAAGAGAGTGGGGTCCAAAAAATGGATTTCTCTGGTTTTTTGGCTCTAAGTTCAAACATTTAGACCTTCTATAATATAAAAGGAAAAATGATATTGTTTTCTAGAGGCTAGTTTAGTTCTTCTTCTTTTTTCCCTGTAGCTCAATTCAGCCCATTTATAAATTTAATTCAGTTATTTTCCAAAATTTATTTATACAAAATTTCCACACAAGGTACAAAAATAATTTTTTTTCTTGGTCTTTGTCATCCCATAGTGCATGCCAATTTATAATTCATTGTTTAGCCCTGTTGTAGATGGGCTGTATAACAGCCTTCTTGTAGTTGTTGCTGCCTATCTAGCTGCTTGACTGTTGTGGTTAAAATGTGTTTATGAAACAGACTTTTGTCTATGTCTATGTTATCAGTTTGTAGAATATTCGTACAAATTGGTTTTCGATGTGGTTTTTCATATTGACCGTGATGTTTACAGGCAGATATACATGTAAATAATAGATATAAATGTACAGCAGAAGTACTTCATATGTATGTGTACATTGCCGGTGGGAAATTTTCTCAAGGGCATTTGTTTCATTTTTCAACTCCCTTCGACAGAGTTTCAAATTAATATGAAAATGGCTTTTAGGCAATTCTCTGCATACATACATTTCGATTTATTCAACACAACCCCGATACGGCAGGAATAGAACCGATATTTAAATGTGAAGAGCCTTGCGAGACCAGTGGTTTTGAAATCAATAAATGGATAACCTTGAAATGTATGTGTTTTGTGAAACAAGGAGAGTTTAGATTAGTTAAGCATGATCACATATATATATTGTGTTTAATGTATGCCATTTATATATCTTTTGTCTATTGGGCATTGTACTTGTAAAAATTTATGCGCATATGTGATTGCACACACTGTGTGTCATACAAAAATTTTTAAAATATTATACAGGAATGCAAAATATCTATTATCACATGGAATCACTTCTGCTTTGGATTGGATTACACGCAAAAATAGACAAGACAAATAACAATTGAGAGTAGAGCTTATATATTAATGCGGCTGAACGTTAGATGAAGGTATGCGGTTTGTTTGCTACTTCAGAGAACTGCAGAAATAAATTTTTTATATGTGATTATACGCTAAAATATTTATAAAAATTTAGGCCCTATTTTTATACCCTTCACAAAAAAGTGAAAGGGTATATATAGGTTTGTCATTCCGTGTGTAATTTCTTCGATATGCACATGGGACCCCATAAAGTATATATATTCTGGATCCTTATGAATAGCGATGACGATTGAGCGATGTCCGTCTGTCCGTCTGTCCGTCCGTCTGTACGTGAAATCGGTTTTCCCAAGCTCCCAGAAGAGCTAGAGACTTCGTTCTTGGACCGTTGGATTGGAAATGAACTTAAACAGGCTGCTATTGAAATTCAGAAAGATCCGAAGTATGGTTCCAGAGGTGGGAAGCTTACACCTATTTCTCGACGCAAAATTTTTACCAAAAATCAATTATTTTTTTTAATGTTTGTAAATTAAACCTTTTTCGTGCTTTAGGGAGCCTCAATGGTCTATTAAAAACTAAAAAAATAAAAATTTTTTTCCAGGGATGGGAAATAAAAAAATTTTTTTTCGGCTTATTCCGTATTTTGTAGTACATGTAGTATCTAAAATTGTTAAAAATTTTAAGTTTTTCTTTAACAAAACCACTTTATACGTCATGAAGATTTGCATTGGCAAAAAAAATTTTTGTTTTTAAATTCAAATTTTACTTCCAGGGTTGGGAAATTGCATTGTTTTTATAAGTGAAAGTAATGAAACAGGTCTAGCCAAGCCCCCAGAAGAGATAGAGACTTCATTCTTGGACCGTTGGATTGGAAATGAACTTAAATAGAGTGGTGTTAAAATTCAGATAGATCCGAACTACGGTTCCAGAGCTGGGAAGCTTGCACCTATTTCTCGACGCTAAATTTATACCAAAAATAATTTATTTTTTTTAATGTTTGCAAACTAAACCTATTTCGTGCTTTGGGAAGTCTCAATGGTGTATTAAAAACTAAAAATATAAAAAAACAAGTAAAAGCGCTATATTCGGCTGTGCCGAATCTTATATACCCTTCACAGATGTAATTTTTCTTTCTTTCTTTCTTGCCAAAACAGAAAGTAGGTTTAATTAAAATATCAAAATAATGTTATCGGTTACTTTTATATTTAAGAAAACGTTTAAATTTTTCGGCTAGGAAGCTAAATTTTTGGCTTCTCTTATATCTAATACCTATGAACGTCTTTCGAAAATATTATATATATTTAATTTACAAACAAAACAAAAAATCCGTTTCATGTACCCCAAAAAGTTCTAATTGTCCAACCGTAGAATCGTCTTTGGTTTTTAATGTTGTTGGTTTTTAATACCAGATTACTTCTTTCTGATAAATAAAGTATGTATAATTCATCATAAAAATCAAAAATAACAAATAAAATGGCTGATTTTATGAATCAGAAAATGTCAACTTCCTAACCCTGGAACCGAATTCTTAATTTTTTAATACTAATCTATTTTTTTCTGATATATAAACTAGCTTTAATTCACTAAAAACACAAAATTTTTAATTTATGTATGTACTATTATGTACGAAAAGAATTTAGATTTTCCAACTCTGGAAGCGAATTTTTATTTTTTTACCAATGCAATTCTTAGTGAGGCGTAACATAGCTTTAGTTGACAAAAAAAATACTATTTTTAAACTTTTTGGTCACTTTCACGTACCATAAAATATATCATATGTCCAAACCTGGAGTCGAAATTTTGATTTTTAAGATTTTAATACCAAATTTGTTCTTCCTGAATTATAAAACAGCTCTAATTAGCAAAAAAAACAACGTCAATTGCCTTTTTGGTTACATTTATGTTTAAAAAAATTTCAATTTCCTAACCCTGGAAGCGAAATTTAAATTTTTTAAAATTTTCTTTATCAATGCAAATCTTCACGAGGTATAAAGTAGTTTTGTTTAAGAAGAAGTCGAATTTTGCAACCATTTTGGTTATTACATGTACTACAAAATATTGCATGTACCAAAAAAAATTTAAGTTTTCTAACCCTGGAAACGAAATTTAAATTTTTTTTGTTTGTTTTTTTTATCAGTGCAATGCTTCTTGAAGTATAAAGTAGTTTTATTTACAAAAAATTGCAAATTTTTTACCATTTTGGTAACTTTCATGTACCATAAAATATTGCACTTGTCCATCCCTGGCTTCGAAATTTTATTTATTATTTTTGAATTTTTGATACCAATTTTGTTCTTCCTAAATTATACGACTGTAAACATCGATTGCCTGTTTGATTACTTGCATGTATAAAAAAAATTCAATTTCCCACCCCTGGAAGCAAAATTTGAATCTAAAATTTTCTTTTCTTTTTGCCAATGCAAATCTTCATGACGTATAAAGAGGTTTTGTTAAAGAAAAACTTAACATTTTTACCAATTTTAGTTACTACATGTACTACAAAATACGGAATGGGCCGAAAAAAAAATTTTTATTTCCCATCCCTGAACATTTTTTTTTTATATTTTTAGTTTTTAATACACCATTGAGACTTCCCAAAGCACGAAATAGGTTTAGTTTGCAAACATTAAAAAAAATAAATTATTTTTGGTATAAATTTAGCGTCGAGAAATAGGTGCAAGTTTCCCAGCTCTGGAACCATAGTTCGGATCTATCTGAATTTTAACACCACTCTATTTAAGTTCATTTCCAATCCAACGGTCCAAGAATGAAGTCTCTATCTCTTCTGGGAGCTTGGCTAGACCTGTTTCATTACTTTCACTTATAAAAACAATGCAATTTCCCAACCCTGGAAGTAAAATTTGAATTTAAAAACAAAAATTTTTTTTTGCCAATGCAAATCTTCATGACGTATAAAGTGGTTTTGTTAAAGAAAAACTTAAAATTTTTAACAATTTTAGATACTACATGTACTACAAAATACGGAATAAGCCGAAAAAAAATTTTTTTATTTCCCATCCCTGGAAAATTTTTTTTATTTTTTTAGTTTTTAATAGACCATTGAGGCTCCCTAAAGCACGAAATAGGTTTAATTTACAAACATTAAAAAATATAATTGATTTTTTGTAAAAATTTTGCGTCGAGAAATAGGTGTAAGCTTCCCAGCTCTGGAACCATACTTCGGATCTTTCTGAATTTCAATAGCAGCCTGTTTAAGTTCATTTCCAATCCAACGGTCCAAGAACGAAGTCTCTAGCTCTTCTGGGAGCTTGGGAAAACCGATTTCACGTACAGACGGACGGACAGACGGACATCGCTCAATCGTCATCGCTATTCATAAGGATCCAGAATATATATACTTTATGGGGTCCCATGTGCATATCGAAGAAATTACACACGGAATGACAAACCTATATATACCCTTTCACTTTTTTGTGAAGGGTATAAAAATGTTCAGGGATGGGAAATAAAAATTTTTTTTTCGGCCCATTCCGTATTTTGTAGTACATGTAGTAACTAAAATTGTTAAAAATGTTAAGTTTTTCTTTAACAAAACCTCTTTATACGTCATGAAGATTTGCATTGGCAAAAAGAAAAGAAAATTTTAGATTCAAATTTTGCTTCCAGGGGTGGGAAATTGAATTTTTTTTATACATGCAAGTAATCAAACAGGCAATCGATGTTGCTGTTTTTTGTTTTTTGCCAACTAAAACAGTCGTATAATTTAGGAAGAACAAAATTGGTATCAAAAATTCAAAAATAAAAAATAAAATTTCGAATCCAGGGATGGACAAGTGCAATATTTTATGGTACATGAAAGTTACCAAAATGGTAAAAAATTTGCAATTTTTTGTAAATAAAACTACTTTATACTTCAAGAAGCATTGCACTGATAAAAAAAACAAACAAAAAAAATTTAAATTTCGTTTCCAGGGTTAGAAAAATTAAATTTTTTTTGGTACATGCAATATTTTGTAGTACATGTAATAACCAAAATGGTTGCAAAATTCGACTTTTTCTTAAACAAAACTACTTTATACCTCATGAAGATTTGCATTGATAAAGAAAATTTTAAAAAATTTAAATTTCGCTTCCAGGGTTAGGAAATTGAAATTTTTTTAAACATAAATGTAACCAAAAAGGCAATTGACGTTGTTTTTTTTTGCTAATTAGAGCTGTTTTATAATTCAGGAAGAACAAATTTGGTATTAAAATCTTAAAAATCAAAATTTTGACTCCAGGTTTGGACATATGATATATTTTATGGTACGTGAAAGTGACCAAAAAGTTTAAAAATAGTATTTTTTTGTCAACTAAAGCTATGTTACGCCTCACTAAGAATTGCATTGGTAAAAAAATAAAAATTCGCTTCCAGAGTTGGAAAATCGAAATACTTTTCGTACATAATAGTACATACATAAATTAAAAATTTTGTGTTTTTCGTGAATTAAAGCTATTTTATATATCAGAAAAAATTAGATTAGTATTAAAAAATTAAGAATTCGGTTCCAGGGTTAGGAAGTTGACATTTTCTGATTCATAAAATCAGCCATTTTATTTGTTATTTTTGATTTTTATGATGAATCATACATACTTTATTTTTCAGAAAGAAGTAATCTGGTATTAAAAACCAACAACATTAAAAACCAAAGACGATTCTACGGTTGGACAATTAGAACTTTTTGGGGTACATGAAACGGATTTTTTGTTTTGTTTGTAAATTAAATATATATAATATTTTCGAAAGACGTTCATAGGTATTAGATATAAGAGAAGCCAAAAATTTAGCTTCCTAGCCGAAAAATTTAAACGTTTTCTTAAATATAAAAGTAACCGATAACATTATTTTGATATTTTAATTAAACCTATTTTATGTTTTGGCAAGAAAGAAAGAAAGAAGAATTACATCTGTGAAGGGTATATAAGATTCGGCACAGCCGAATATAGCGCTTTTACTTGTTTTATTTGGCTTTGCGTGAAATTGATAAGAAAGTGCAAACAAATTTCTAAAAAACTTTCAAATTGGTTTCTACCGAAAATTGGAAATGATAGACGTTGGGAACATTTATTGCTTTTTGTTTATATTCTCTACCAAGGCAATTCTTATTAAAACGCGCGAAAAACTTCTGAATTATCGTAGGAGGCTTGACGCAGATTCAGAGTCTAGACTTGAATTTTAATTGATTGAAGATTTCTTATCTTCGGCAAATATGTGGCTTTTTGATTGTATGACCGTCAGAGAGTTTTATTTATGGTGTTGATTAATTGTCAATGTTTATTGAATCACTCGGTGCCGTTCTCTGATACACAAATAATATGTTTAGAAAAATATTCCAATAACTAAATGAACGGTTCGTGATATTAATTGATAGCATCAAACAAATTTTATATTCCTTAATTTATTGATCTATAGTTTAATTATATATTTAAGGCAATTATAAAGATATTGAAGGAAATATTATTAAAAGTTGCTTAAATATTTAATTAAAATAATGGACAGCAAATAATAATAATAATTTTTTGAGGAGGATTTAAAATGCCGCACATAGAGTGACAATTCTCTCTCTTTTTCTAGTGTGTTTGCCTTCACGGGATCATGCATTACTTCATGCAGGCCCAGAAACTGCGTTCTGGAAAGGAGTCATTTTTATGTGTTCACGTCTGGGCACACCATACGCAGCCATTGTGGTGCTTCTATGTGGTTATGCTGAAGATCTATAGGTGCGGACTCATTCTGTAAAATTCTTAATAAATGCAAAATTAACCCTAAACTCTCTTATATTAAGTCTTACTACTGACTTTCTGGTTGAATTTTCGGTTTTGATGTATTCAGAAACTTATAATGAAATTGCATGGATAATATTTTTGCGGAGCATTTTAACCCGTTAAAACCCTGTTTTGATGGATTTTTTCTTTTTTTTACAGAAGAAGAAACATACCCATTTTTTGAGGAGTTAGAATGTTATTATATTCCACAAAAATATTCTTCGTTATATTTTACATACATTTGCTTAATGCGTTTTATACCTAAAATGTAAGGATCACATGGTTTCTTAAGCCGATTACCAATAAGAATGTGCCAGAGTTGGGGAAACTTTTTAACATCCCCTAAAGTGAAATTCAGATGTTAACTTTTAAAAAGACGATATACTTGTTATTTTTCTTATCTCCTCTATCAAAATTTATAGGCCGGACTTTGTAATTTTTGAAAAAACCTGATTTTGTTGCACAGTGTAATAGCAATAATAAAAATTTCCCGAAATAATGCAGAAAGCTGTTCCGTGAAGGCAATCGCCCCAGAAACGAAGAAGGGATTGTTTTAGTGGAAACACCACTTAATGCAGCTGGCGACTGTCAGTGTAAGTGCGATGGCATTTTAAACCCTCTTCATTCATGAAAAAACTTAAGTCTGTGTGCTAGAACCAGAACTTATTAAAATTGCAATATGAACGAAAAATAAACGACCGCAACTCTTAAAAACGGTTTGTGTAATTTTTTTTGTTATCAAATTTTATTAAAAATGCGGAAAATAAATAAAAAATATCAAAAACTTTTTAAAGCTTTTTCCAAAATAAAATTAAAACTATATACAGTCGACTCCGCTTTACTGGAAATACCCAAAACCCAATTTTTTCTATTATCCAATTTTTTCTCTAAAACGTAGTTCGGATTACTGAAATTTGTTACAGTTAAGCGTAGTGCTTAAAATCAGTAACACAATATTTTTTATATCAAATGTGTATATTTTTTTACATCAATTTAACGTAAAAATTTTATTTAAAAAAAAAAATTATTCATAGAATTATTAATTTTGTTGTTGAAATTTTTCACGAATTCCTCGAAAATGTCTAGCCCCTTGCATTGACAATATAATAGAAAAATACAATAGAGTACGTAAGAGCGGAAAGGACAAATACATTTTGCCATTTAATTTTTTAACGGACAAAACAGGCACAATTTTTTCAGCCTTAAGTTATGCAATCGAATTCTAATAAATAAATTTGTCATTGTTTATTTTTTCACTAAAGCGAAGTAAGTTTCATACAAAACGTAGTTGTGGGCTTGCTTTTGGTTTTTAGTAATACGATATTTTCAGTAAAGCGATGTTTCGCTAAAGCGAAGTGAATAAGACTAGTTGCGTTTACAATCAGTGCGGGGATTTGTATCGCTTTCAGTAATCCGATTTTTTCAGCAAAGCGTATTGCGCTAAAGAGAATTCGACTGTACCCACAATGATGAAAATAACGAAATACTTAGCATATATTTAGGTGGTTTTATTTCCTTTCAGCCCCACAGGGAAATATACTTGCCAAAAATATTTGGGGTAATTGTGGGCTGTTCAAAACTTACATAAACTTCACCCATATATATATTTTTGAAAGGTATAAGGTGTCCCCAAAATATACCTGAGTTTTAGCCAGATGTGTCCCAATCTCTCCCCACAGCACCCACCTAAAATAAGATGACTTTTTGACCAGTTTGGAGGCCACGTAGCGGGAAAAAGGGGCCACATAGGCTCCTACAACCTACCACATTTTTGTTGATCCATTTCTCCTCTACAAATCAGTTTTAATCATCTTTACTCTATCTCTTATGTGAACAATTATATGATGCCAAAACCTCTGGGTAGGTATGTTGGCCTCTAGTCGTCAAGGGGTTAAATGATTATTTTATGTAAACAATTTTTTTTCCTTTGTTTCCTCATTAATTTAATTATTATAATTTAATTTTTTCGTTTAAATAATTCATTACTGAGGCACAATATTATTTCTGTAATTTTTATTTATTTTTTTAAATCTTGCACCAGCACTCAGGGGATGACTCCTATATATGCAATGCATTGCATATATACAAACAGTGAAAGCCTTATATGTTATTCAGACATACACCTTAATTGGGCTTATCGCAATTAATGCCCTAATTGAGCTCAATTAACCATAAACAATTTTTAAGTAAGTGATTGTTGAATTAACATTTAATTAAAATGGAGAAAAATTACAAATGCAACATTGCCATAAGGTGTGTTTAGTGAACAACTCACTGCACAAAGTTAGCAGAGACTTAGCACCTAAATTGTGGGAAAAGTGCAAAAACCCATAAACAAAATATATGGAGTCATGTTGAAGTTAAATTATTGCCATTCAATTTATAATTAATTTGAAAATAAAAGAAAAAAATAAAAAATGATCCCAGATTTGAACTTGAGGCCCTCATGAAAATCAATAACTTTTAGTTTTAATTGTCATACGTTAATTGAACTGACTAAGGGCCATTATTACAACTTAGAATTAGTTAAAAGTATGATTTTAGCAGACGTATAAAAAGCTTTCCATTATTGCAAATAGGATTTAACTTACCAGGTAGGATAAACTTACCTGTACGTTATCGCTCACTTTAGGTTACAATAAAATTTTGCAAATGATAAAGTTTTTATACTTCGGATAAAATTCTACTTTTAACTAACTTTAAGTTGTAATAATAACCCTAAATCTTGTATGTGGGAACAGGAAGATAATTATGGCAATAAAGTGAATATTGACTCAATTAAAAATGCATGTCTGAGCACCATATGGCGAACAAAAATGGTTTTGTTCTTTGGTGTGTTTATTTTTTTTTTTAAATTTGAAATAATTTTTTTTATGACATTCAGTGAAAATGGCGTGCTTAATTGATATCACTGATTTAATATTCGATATATATTTTCTAATATTTGATTATAAATATTTATTTATTGCAAAATATAAAAGCATTCAAGGAAAGAAAATTCTATAAAATAGAAATGCTTGAGGCCATCTCAGGCAAACAGGGCAAAAATAACAAACCTGTTTTTAAAGTTTCAAAATAAGTTTTCTTTTGTATTGGCAATAACACTAATTTATAAATACAACTCTGCCAATTAGTAGTGGTTGTAACCACAGCAACAACCAGAAGCCATGGCAATAAAAATAGCACAAAAATAAACTTTAGCAAAATACAAACAATTTTTTCTTGCAACAATTCCGAATAAAAAATCAAAGGCACAAAGATAACAATGCATACTTCAACAAATTATTAAAATTTATTTGAAAAGTTTAAGAAAAATATATTTTATTTTATTATATTTTTGAAAAATCGTATATATACTTTTTAGTTTTAAAACTTTTTTAAACATTTATTTAACACACATACAAGCAGTAAGTAGCAAGTTTGTTATTGTGAGTTTGTTTTTTTCCAAAGTGTGCACGTACGAATGCATGCGTGTTCTAACCATTCACACACACACTTTCTCTGGGTACGTCAACAATTTATAGAGATTTTTCCGAAACAACAATTTTAATAATTACAGAGAACGAATTTAGAGTTTTGTTTACATTTTGTTACTATTTGTTTGTGAATTTTAAACAATTGTTTGTACTTTTCTATATTTTATTGTTAAGTTTAACTTGTTTTTTTTTCTCTTCAAGTAAAAGATTATTTTGTTTTGGTTTCATGCACTACGAAAAGGAAAATAGTTCTGGTGAGCGATACAGCAGCACGCAAAGTTACACTTTTAAAAATGTTATGCCCACACAAGCACACACACACACATACAAATACACATGCATGCATGCATACTGGGCAAATGAGAAATCTATGTCAGTTTTAGTTTTGAGTCTTTTATTCTCTTTGGTTTTTTCTGTTTTTGTTTTTGAGAAAATGTAACGACCGAAAAACGGTAAAAAGAAGCTTATGTTTACACCGGCATGCATGCATATGTGCGTACGACTGTGCATGTGTGTGTGTGTGTGTGCAGGTGCATATAATTGGCATACATGTGCAGGTATTAGAAAGCTTACTTTCAAGTTTTACTTTTATGTCAAAGCGGTATGTAACCATGGTTTTAAAGTAGAGTACAGGTAAGATGAATTTTGGGAAAGTGATTTGAAAATATTTGGCCATATTGCGTAAGGCGTTAAATTTTACATCGCAGGCGTTTTTTGTACACGACTAAAGAAACTTAAACGCAATTTTCTTTAATCTACTACGAAAAATGACTGAGGCTTAAACGCCAACGCCATACACAATCAGGGGGACATAAAAAAGCCTTAACGCCAAAAGATCATTTGGTGGCACAAATAACAGTAGGATTGAAAAACAGATTGTAATAAATTCTTAGGAAAATAGTTGAAGTTTAAATTTTATTAGTCGACTAATCTGCTATACTAAAGGGTGGGAAAATTTTGAGGTTAGGAAGTAACTTGACTTCAAAGTACGTTCTTTTTCGACAAATTTAGTTTTATTAAAACCAATATAAAGTAAAAATATGGGAATTAATAATAAAATATGAGACCGGTCTAATGTCTATTTCTAGCACGTTGGCAGACGTCCGCCTCTGGGACAACATTTTGAACCACATTTTGCAGCAAAGTTTTTCTTATCTGGACAATGCAGCGTCTAATTTCGTCTTTCAGAGCGTCAGTTGCTTGTGTTTTATTCACGTAACGGCGGTCCTTCAAATGGCTCTAGAAAAAATAATCCAGCGACATTAAATCACATGAACGAGGCTGCCAATTGACATCGCCAAATTGAGAAATTCGCGAGCGGGAAATTTCTCATGCAACAACTGAATTTTTTGGCCAACAAGTCACACATGTGACGCTGTTTCTCCGCTTATTTTGGAAAAAATTGGGGACGATGATGCTTTCTGATCACTAATCGCACCATGCGGTCACTTTCTTTGAATATAATAGTTTTTCGAAAACTGTTTATAGATTTTGTAAGCCCCATATGCGACAATTTTGTTTGTTACCATAATCGCCTAATGGAAAATGGGCCTCATCACTAAAGAAAATTTTCTTGAAAAATTTTTGTTAATTTTTTGTTAAAACCGAACAATGGTCGGCCGACTTTAATTCTTGAACGAGTTGATTTTTATAAGAGAAAATTGTGGCTAAAAAAATCGTTTATAATGTTTGCATAGTGCGGAGAATTCATGGTGACGGTGTTTCCCCGCTTATTTTGGAAAAATTTGGGGACGATGATGCTTTCTGATCACTAATCGCACCGTGCGGTCACTTTCTTTGAATATAATAGTTTTTCGAGAACTGTTTGTAGATTTTGTAAGTCCCATATGCGACAATTTTGTTTGTCGCCTAATGGAAAATGGGCTTCATCCCTAGAGAAAATTTTCTTGAATTTTTTTTTTAAGCCAAACAATGGTCGACCGACTTTAATTCTTGAACGAGTTGATTTTTATAAGAGGAAAAATGAAGATCTTTATGCAAAATGTTGCGCAAAGTTCCTCTGATGATGCCCAATTGTTGCGAACGGTGGCGAGTTCCAGGCTCATTTTCAACACTTTGCTGTACAGGGGGTCTGTTTGCATCACTACGGACATTACGAGCATATTGTTTTGGTCTATTGTTAGCAACAGTTCCGAGAGCCTCGAATTTAGTGATTAAATTACGTCTAAATGTCAAAGAAAGAGCCTGATTACGAGGGAAATCTGATAGTCAATTTTGATAGTAAATTTTCACAATTGAAATTCTTTGTTTAAGAGTGTAAAATTCCATAGTTAAAATTTCCCAAGTTTTTACTAAATAATTGTTAAAAAAAAACTCAATTTTTGCTATTTTATTATTTGACAGCGAATTTACTTTCTAACCTCAAATTTGCCCATCCTGTAAAACCGTAACCATGGGAGTCATTTTTTTATCTTTTAGATAGAAAAACCTGCCTTCAAAAAATATATGTTTTATCGGATTAAAACTATCAGCTTGGTTTGACTAGCGTAGGCCTTTAAATAAAATCCGGGTGATGCCTTTTTATCATAACGCTACAACCGGCGATGTCCATCGATGTAGATCCTGGTACAAGTGCGGGAAAAGAGTTGTTGGTACTACATCCTTGACAACGCATTGAGATATATGATCGAGACACTCATATCGATCTCTGATGATTGTGAAAAGTCCGCCAATAAAATTTAAAATATTTAAAAGTGATAGTCATTGAAGAATGAAAGGCAATTTTTTACAAAAATAAGAAACTTAAGGAAAAGACTATTTTATATCATTTATTTTATTTCCCTGAAGAAGTTACACAGAGTGTGACGAAATATGGGAAAATAAAATAAAAATTTAATAATTCGCTTTAGCGCAACACGCTTTACTGAAAAAAATCGGATTATTGAAAGCGATACAAATCCCCGCACTGATTTTAAACGCAACTAGTCTTATTTACTTCACTTTAGCGAAACATCGCTTTACTGAAAATATCGTATTACTGAAAACCAAAAGCAAGCCCACAACTACTTTTTGTATGAAACTTACTTCGCTTTAGTGATAAAATAAACAATAACAAAATTTATTTATTAGAAATCGATTGCATAACTTAAGGCTGAAAAAATTGTGCATGTTTTGCCCGTTAAAAAATTAAATGTCAAAATATATTTGTCCTTTTCGCTCTTACGTACTATATTGTATTTTTCTATTATATTGTCAATGCAAGTGGCTAGACATTTTCGAGAAATTCGTGAGAAATTTCAACAACAAAATGAATTTCTATGAATAATTTTTTATTTTTAATAAAATTTTTACGCTAAATTGACGTAAAAAAATATACAGATTTGATATAAAAAAATATTGTTTTACTGATTTTAAGCGGTACGCTTAACTGTAACAAATTTCAGTAATCCGAACTACATTTTAGAGAAAAAATTGGATAAGTGAAAAAAAATTTGGGTTTTGGTTATTTCCAGTAAAGCTTTAGCGTAACACGTTTTAATGAAAAAAATCGGATTACTGAAAGCGATACAAATCCACGCACTGATTTTAAACGCAGCTATTCTTATTCACTTCGCCTTAGCGAAATATCGCTTTACTGTAAATATCGTATTACTGAAAACCAAAAGCAAGCCCACAACTACATTTTGTATGAACTAAGTTCGATTCGTTGATCTGCAAACTATTTTTTATGAATTTATTCAACTTCTAATTTTTATTAAGAATATTTTTATAATCTGCAAACTAGCAGAATCAGATCAGCCCACATGGTTATTTTCATACGAAAAAAAATTCTATTTTTTCAAAGAATTTGCAACACTTTCAATACTCGCACCTGCTTAATAACAAATTCATCATATTGGAATAAGTATGATAAAATAATTTCTATAAAAATTATCAGGGATATTTCAAATCCAACCTTCGAGTGTTCTCCTTTTTCTTTTTGGTTTCAAAATTTACTTGCTTCTCTTATTTCAGGCTTCCGAAAGAAGCAAAATTGTTTTTGTTCGTTTGTGTTGATATAAACAATAAATAAAAATTTTGTTGCATAGTTACCGGAGTATTTAAAATGTTTTTATGTAATCGTTTTTTTTCGGAAAGTATTTTACTCATTTCCTAAGTACTTTTAGTTCTTTTATTATTTTCCTACCATTTTACTGCCATTTGGTAAAAGTTTTAACCGTAAACACATAAATATGTACCTGGTGTAAAAATTCATATGGTTTTGGCAATTCACATGGAAATGGAGTGTAAAGAAAATATTTTTTGTTTTTTTTATAACTTCTGGCTCAATTATACAACTTTGTTGTATTGTTTAAAATGCATTTTATTTGTTTTACAAAACGCCTTCGTTCAGTCTGAAAGGAGCTAAGATCAACATTTTTGAAAATTCCATATTTGATGCATCGTTTAAAAAAATTGTCCTAAAATTCAAATTGTAGAGCTACAAAAATTTATTTAGAAAATGCATAGAAAAAAATTTTCATAAAAAAAATAATAATAATAGGTCAAATATTGGCTAAAGTGAAACTGTATGAAAGTACTAAACATTTTAAATAAAAAAAATTTTTATGAAAGAGCATAAAAATTTAAGCATAAAAATTTTAACCTTCTATAGCATTTAAGTGATATCGAATTTGTTCACTTAGGTTGTTGCAACTTAAAGCTTTGCTTGTTACAAATATTGGTAACATATGATGCTTTTGGGCTAAAGCTATCATTATATATATCTTTAGCATTTACTAGATATACAATTTTAGATCCGTCAGCTTTCAATAGTGAAAGCACAACTGGAAGCAATAATTTAATTATTTTGTCATAGTGCAAAGTTTACTTCCTTATGCGGTATATACTTTACATATTGAAGCTTAAAGCTCTATATTGCCATGGCAAATTATTAAGCTGGTAAACAAGAGACCGATTAGCTTTTGTTTAAAAAAAAACTTTGTTTAAGAAAATTTAACGCAGCTGGCAAAATACTAGTCATGCATGAAACATTTTTATTGAATGTAATGCGTACCCTATTACAACGGCTAATAAACCAGCTATTGTCCGAAATAGTTAACGTGTAGGGTACACAGAAAAAAATAACCTTTCAACTCAGGTGAGAAATTATATGATAGACAAGTTTATTTTGAGACAGTACATCTCAAAAGATTGCTGTTATAGGATTTCTTATAACAACGCTCTCATAAAAAATCTTATAAGAATGAGATAAAACTAATTTTAAGTCTACACGTAACATAATCCGCTCTGCTATTGAATTTGACACTCTTACCTTACATATTCTGGCTTATTTCGGTTCCCGAATCGACTCGAGTGTTTGTAATAGATTAAAGAAAATTCTTGCTTTTTTTCTTTATTTTAATAATATACTAAAGAAGTTAAAAATCTGTTTCCAGAAGTCCCATAGGCTCATTTTCCGAAGACAAAAGTCGTGGTTTTCACACGTCTCACAGGGTTGTTCACCGAAGACAAAGGTCTTGGTTTCGATTCCTTCCTCAGTCATGAATATCTAACCGAATTTTTCTCATTTGGCGTAGTGTATTCCTCATTGTTGTCAGCATGTTTGAATATGGCAGACACAGTGCCACTGGCCACTTAATAGTACCGAGAACGAATGCTACTATCATGTACTAAATGGAGCAATATAGCACGAATTCTCTGACTTCATCTATCCTCTCAACAGAATACCCTCCTTTCTACAGTCTTGGCAGCATTACAGCACTCTTTCGTCAGAACTGTAGCAAAGATTCTCCAAATAAGTAAAATAAATACAAATAAAAATAAAGTGACAATGCTTGAGTAGGACTCAAGCATTTGTCGAAGTCGACAAATGAAGAATAATTTTAATTGTTTTCTTTATTCTCTTACAATTCGTCGTACGTAATACGGGTTTACAAATACATTTGAAGGAGGTAATCCTCCCTGTTTTGTAGTAAAATTTTAAATATCTCATCTGGTTAACGCCAAATAATTCATAATTGAAATATTATATCGTAGAAGATAATAAGTCAAGGCCCTGACTATATTGCCAAGGTCGACTATTTGCTTATTCATACATAAAGAGCCATCTGAAACTATTAATCAATGACCACATGCAGGTAAATCTGACAATAGATAGTAAGAAAATTCTATTAAACAATTTGATAATTTTTTCGAAATTATAACCTACAGTACAAAAAGGTAATCATACCCATTAAATACGGTATTATTACAATAATTTTGAGTAAAGGCGGATTCACCTATTGACTCTGAAGATATATAATTTTCATTTTTTATTAACGAGAGTTTTCTGGGAAAGGATTCACTCATTAATACAATTTTATCAAGAAAATCAAAGCTGCTGTATGTAAACAAAATTTATTCGTTTGACAAAGTGGCAGTACCAATTTTTTTAAATTTTTTACAAAAATTAATATATATATGTTTTACCCAAATATACAAGCTTTCTTTCTTTTTGTGTACGAAGCTGTTAATCTGCAGTAGTGCGAAATTATATTAATTATTGTCGGCCTGTTTAAACAAGGAAATCATACCTGCTCATGGTGTCAATACCTACAGCGATTGTCAATCTTCACACACGCATCACTGCGGCCACTACGAACGTATTGTTGGGGTATATTCCCAGCCAGCATTTTTGGAAACTTTTCTTTTTTGATTCTTTTGCGCGACTAAAAAGCTAGAATATGCGCTCATTTGTCGGGAGTAAAAAGTGACTACCCGCGACTCTTCTTAAAAATTCATTTATGAGTCATTTTATATATATAATTAGTTTAGAGTCATTTAGGGTCGAACCTTTTACTAGTACTTTTATGATCATTTTCGGATCGCATTCTGATCATTTATTAGTCTTAATTAACTTCCTTTATGATTCTTTTTCGAGTCGTCTTTCAGTCATCGTTTAATCGCATACGAGTCTTTTATGAGTAATTTATAAGTATGTTTAGGAGTCCTTTTATAGTCATTTATCAGTCATGTTTGTATTATCCTGGACTCCTTTTTACGTCATTTAAGCAGTGTTTAATCATCTACCTGTGCAAAATATGATCATAAAATACGTAATTGCAATCACTTTTCAAACGCCTGCATGATATGCTTTTGATTAAGCGTAAATAACAGAAATAATAGTCACATTTCCAACCCCTGGATGAT
This sequence comes from Linnaemya tessellans, assembly GCA_951800035.1. Taxonomy (NCBI): domain Eukaryota; kingdom Metazoa; phylum Arthropoda; class Insecta; order Diptera; family Tachinidae; genus Linnaemya; species Linnaemya tessellans. Next base: position 14,626,892 of record OX637533.1, on the reverse strand, counting down.
TTATTTCCGATTGCTATACATATTGTTATTGTATTATAAATCGAACTCATTTTACTCATTGGCGCGAATAATTTTTGGGTACTTTTTTAATCGTGTAACCGACTTATAAGTTTTTGCGCACCAAAAGTAATCCAAAAAGACTCAGCAAGGTGATTTTTGTAAAAACAATCTTCCAAATGCTAGCAGGGTTGTAAGCAACAGTACAGTGAGCCTCGAATTTGTCGAAGTGATACAGTAAAATTTGATAGTAAATTTTCACAAATAAAATTCTTTGTTCAAGAGCAATTAATAGTTAAAATTTCTTAGCTTCTTAGCTAAATAAGTAACAAAAGTTGACAGCTCAAATCTCCCAATTTACTTCCTAACCTCAAATTTTGCCCACCCTTTAAAATGTAAAGCATTCTTTCATTATAAATCATTTACAGTCTTTCGCAGCATCGTGTAAAATTGCACTTCTCGTTCACAAAAAGTTTATATAAGCAGGTAATAAAAGCAGAAGCATACAAAGATATATTAAGAAGAAGAACTACGAACAACAACAAAGTTACTACTTGAGTTTGCATGTTAGCTTAAGTGCTACAATGAGAAGTGCATAGTAGGCATCGCTACATATAGTGGTAAGGAATTAAATGCAAATAAAGCTGTAATTTCTAAGCTACTGGACCGATTTTTATGAAACAAACTGCTATGAAAAGAATAAAAAACAGGCTTTTTTATTATTTTCTTAAATATATATAAATTTGAATATGCAATTGTGTCTCGTTATATTATACGTTTGGTACTCCACCATATACCAAACACTAATGAAAATACAATACATATACCAGTTTTTATTATTTTAAAAATGGTCGCTGATTTACATATGAACATAAATATTAACAAAAAACATTTTGTTTATTTTTTAAAATTTCACTTTTTTAACTCAAAAGAAAACTGCGACTTACTTACATAAATTATCGAATAAATAAACTGATATGCAAGTGGAAAAGTCTTCTAATACTATTCTTTGTTTCAAATTGGAATTTGCTTAAAAATTGCAACAATTAAAAATAAAATAAATGAAAATGCGAATTAGCAATTGGCTTTAAAATATGATCAAAAAGTAATATGAAATTCTACAAGTCAAATCAATCTACAAATGAACTACTTGAAGTACTAGCACTTTTCTGTATGTGATCAATCACCTTTTGAAATAGTGCTAGCTATACTAGTAACCGTACCATTAGGTTAAAGGCAATTAACTCTTATCCTCCTGCAGGGTAATCTTAAATAACAAAAAGATATATTTCCCTTGTGTATTTGGATCTCGTGATAACTCTTAAGACGATTGCGTTGATTAATAGCGCTTTAAATCACATTAAACTTGATTTTATTGTTAAATTTAAGCTTTTTTATTATTAAATATTTCAATTTACTTGCATGAAAATCACGATATTTTTTTCTGATCATACACATACATGTACATATGATTGTATGCATGTATGTGTAAGTACTTACTTTTCCATTGTTTCCTTGTCTCTTTATTTATTAAGAGTAAAAAAATTTATGGACATGTGCCTTATTAAGACTTTCCAAACTTTGCTGTTTATGCTTAAAATAATGACTGTCAATAAAACACTGAGTGGACCATCATAAACAGTCAATAAGGTTGGCTAGAAAAGCCGTACAGAAATGACAGCCAGACCAATAAATTCATATTTTATTTGAATATTTGGCAGTAAAAAATATGATAAAATTATGTGAAATACAGTGTGTAGAAAGAAGACAATTTAAAATTGCCTTTTGTATTTAAAGTGGATAAAAGCCATAAAATCATTCATATTGATTTTCAAGCCTTTTTGAACCTCGTAGAAAATTTTATATATATATATATATATATATATATATATACATATATATATATATATATATATATATATATATATATATATATATATATATATATTTATATATAAATATTAGATATATATGATGGTATCTATGTAGGTGTAAAGATATAACACTGTAATAACAAATTATATTTTAATTGTTCTTTATGCAAAAAAAAGCACATTTTCAAAATGTTATGTGAAATAACAGTTTTTAACCGCTTTTAAAAGGGTTACATATCACACAACTGTATACAACAATTATAATAATAAAAAAGCCTATAATTTCTTCTATTCATAGCAGTTTGTTTCATAAAAATCGGGCCAGTAGCTTACAAGTTACAGCCTTATTTGTATTTAATTCCTCGCCACTATATCTAGCGATGCCTACTATGAACTTCTCATTATTAGCACTTAAGCTATAATACAAACTTATTTAGTAACTTTGTTGTTGTTCGTAATTCTTCTTCTTACTTTTTCTTTGGTTCTTCTGCTTTTATTACCTGCTTATATAAACTTTTTGTGAACGAGAAGTGCAATTTTGTACGATCAAACCATCCTGAGGTTAAATAATTGAGCGTCAGAAGATTGTTAGTGGTTTTCGTTGTAGTAATAAGTTAGAGATACTAGGCATGGAAATTTTATGTTTTTTATTTTATATATCTTTTAAATCAAATAACTAAAAATAGTTTATTATTTTAAAAGTTTTAATGTCAATAAGATTTTATTCCTTATGTCTCTTTTATGTCTCTTTAATGTGCATGAGAATGTAAAGTGATAATACAAGACTTTGTTTTCCTCTTTTAAATCGTTTAAATACTATAGCGCATAAACATTATTGAATTTAATTTTTTTTGTTGTTGTTTGTATAACCTCCAAAAATGAATTGGAGGGTATATTCACTTTGTCATTCCATTTTTAACGCAGCAAAATATCCATCTAAGACCCCATAAAGTATATATAGTCATGATCAGTGATGAAATCTGAGACGATCTGAGCACGTCCGTCCGTCCGTCTGTAGCAATCACTATTCAGTCCAAACGAAAAGAGCCAAACTCTTGAAATTTGGTACAAATATATCATGGAGTATAGCACAGGTCAAGTTCGTAAATGGGATAAATCGGGCCAGAGGGGAAAAAGTTCCCCTAAGAAGAACTAAACCAACCTCTGAAAAACAACATAATTTTTAAAGTTTTTTTTTTCGTAATATTGTTAAGCAAATGATATATTTGTATATCAAAGCAGGTCCAACGGCATAAAATAAATTTTTTTTGAACCCCGCCCCTTTAGTGGGCGTTATTATATGCAAAAATTGTGCAAACATTTAACAAATTGTTTTACTTAAGCCTGCATTCCTTAAAAATAGCCTTTTTAAGCTTTAATGACGAAGCTGAAACGTAGCCTGGTACTCCTCTTCCCTACCCCCTCCTCTCCTTTGCCACTTAAATGACCCTTTCAACAAAAAAAAAAAAACTATTAAAAATTAAATTATGTGTGTGAAGATAAATGTGCCGAGTTAAGTATGTTTTGACGTAAGCAGTTACGAAGCTAAGTTAAATATATTATGACGTAACGAAATGCACAATCAGTGAAATTTTTTTTATATGTAAATCCATATTTATATACAAAATGATTATGGGAGTGTCTTCTATCCCATAAATCATTTTGTGTATACTGGCAATGCATGCCAACTCCTTATTTGGCCACTGGGGCAACATCCCTCCAAGATCACACACACTCTCATGGCCTGTAAATTGACATTTCATGGCCTGTAAATATTTTCACAAAATGCTCAAAAAATTTATTAAATATGGATTTTGATAAACGAAAACTTCACTGTTTACCATTTCGTTACGTCATAACGTATTTAACTTCGCAGCTAATTACGTTGTTTCGTAACTGCTTACGTCAAAACATGTTTAACTCGGTGTATTTATCTTCTCACATAATAAATTTTACATTTAATTATCCAAAATATTTATTTTTAGAGTCTTATGGTAAAGGTGAAATGTCTCCGCCGCGGCCCCTGTCAGAGAGACCCCCACAAAATACAGTTTTAATATCCTCCAAAAGGAATTGGACGCCATAAAGTATATATATTCTTGATCAGTGATGAAGTCTAAGATGCTCTAGCAATGCCCATACGTTCGTCTGTGGAAAACATGATGTAGTCTATTTTTGGACTCCGCCCCCGTCAGTGGGCATTGAGGTACGATATTATATAAAGGAACTCTGCCTCATCATTTTAATTTTACTTACTAAATATTTGGAGGCTATTTAAAATTCGACCCGGTGGAATATAACGTTTTTAGTTGTTTTTACTGATTTAATTAATTTTTTGTTTAAATTCTACAATTTTGGAGGAACGAGTGTAATGATTAGCATTACAAGAAAGTATATTTGCTTACATTTGGCTGGCAAAAGGTGAAAAATTAATTAAGGTCAATGCAGCCAATGGAATCAATAAAAATTTAACCTCTAAAATGTAAAGAGATATAAAAAGTTTGAAAAATAAAAATGCTTTACAATTCGTATTTTTTCATATATATGTATTTTATGTAGTGGAAATAAAAAAAAAATTAAACTCCCACAATTCCGGCAAAAATCTCCAAAATCCCCAAAATGGGATTATTAGCTTTTTTTCTGTATTTTTAATATTTTTAGCCAGATGCAGATGCTATTTTATTATATTTAAGAACACATTAGAATTTAAAATCATTTGAATTTTTTTACTGCAACTTAGCGGCTTGGAAAAATAGGATGTCCGCACTATTAACGAATATTTTTATTCTTATATTAAATTCGGTTAAGATTGATATATTATTCAAAAAAATGTTTTAACTTCAGAAAGGCATTTCTGAACTTAAAACATTTCCAAGTCACAAATGAAAGTTAATATCACGTTTAAATTATTCAACTTACACTGCAGAGCGGATCGGCTGGATTGGAAGAAAGAGTTTAGAAAATGCGACATGAAGGAAGGGTTTGGTCCAAGGTCTTGCTGCTTTAATTTCCATTTCATTATAAAAATTATTGGATTTTATATGCTTCGTGATATATATTGGCAGGTTTCAGCTTCAAATAGACTTTTCTTAACGGCTCCTTTTAAAAGCTGGTCACAGCAATTTCTTAATATAAATTATATGTGGCTGGCACAAACGCAGGAGAAGTTATATTGCTACTGATTGCATTTAACTATTTAAATTGAAATACATTTTAGTGTTAATTTTAGTTTTAAATTCTTTTCCAGCCAGGAAATGTCTACATATTCAATATAAATTATTAAAACGCAATTATCCTGTTTGGGTAAAATTTAAAAAGTTGCTTTAAAGGTTTATTTGCGTGCAATAGAATTTTTAAAAGTTCAAATTACTGCAGCAATTGTGTAGAAACTTATTGTATTTGAGGGAATTTGTTAGTTATAAGAAACTAACACTTTCATGTTACCTCTCTCTCTCTTTCTCTTTTTTTTGTGTGTTGTGTATTTAGAATTTTTCCCCTTTTTTAATTTTACTACTCTAAAAGAATTATGTTAACAAAAACCTAAATACCTGTAATAATTTCTGCAAAATGTTTCCTTAATACATGAATAGTTTTATATAAAAGGAAAATAATTTGTGGCAAGGTTAATTGCAAGCAAGAAAAACCCAAATAAATTTTGAAATTTTATATAAAAAAAAACAAATTTCCTTATTATATAATATTTTTGTGCAAACACCAGTCATTGACTGCTTTTCTTAATGAACTTCATAATAAATTGTTTTATATCTTAATTTAATAATAAGTTTATGCTCTGGGTAGTTTCTTGTGGGAATATAAACATGCCCTTCTGACTTTAATGCTCATGATAATACGAGTATTTTATTTTATTACAACAAAGAAAATATATTGTACATTGACTTGTATTTAAGATTTAACTATTCATTAAATCTCTGTGGCTTTAGAAATGTTATTTATAATTGAAAAGTTATTTTCTATCTTATTCACCAAACAATATGGAAATATACAAACAGAGAGAGAAAGTAAAGCAGTTTGTATGAGGTAATAAAAGCATCAACAAATTGAAATAAAAGTTTCCATCTAAAATGATTTCCATATGTTTTTGTAATGCTTATAAAAATATTTGTTTGTTAGAGAGAAATCTTTTTTTTTATATATTTAGTTTATAAGCTACTTTAGCCTATTTTATTACAATTTTAGCTATTAAAATTTTATACAAGAAAACTCTAAGTTTACATGCTCTATGAAATATTTATGGCTCAAACTTTTTCATCAGAAATTAATCCGTAAAATTTTTTAAACAATTAAATTGTTAAAATAAAAGCACAAAGTGTGTAAAATAAATTTTTTAACTTATTTGAGTTTAATATTAAAGTTCAGTAAACTCCCAGTTTGTTTTCGTTTTAATATTTTTTTTCATAGTTTTTTTATTAGTTTTAAATGAAATATCAATTTAAGCCATAGAAATTGGCATTAGATGTAATCTTGACAATTTGCACATAATTGCGAACAATTAAAGCATTATAATCTTAAATTTAAATACTATTTTTTTTTTGTACTATAGTAAATATACGAAGTCTGTTCAGAAAGTTTTTATGACTTTTATATTAAAGAGTGTTCACAAGCCTCAGCCTTTAATTTTCTAATTTGATTGCCAAATTTCTATACCATAAAAAATTTAAATTGATAAACTATTTTATGTATGAATTTTTATTTTAATAGTGAACCTTTATTTATGTAAATTGTATTACAGGATTTTAATTTTCTCAACAGGCTATAAGTTCAAATCTGCGAAACTGCAAATTATTTTTTATTTTTTTTTAAATAAATGAACGTGATTAGATTCTATTTATTATTTTTTGAGAGTGGAATATCAAAAAATAATAAATAGAATGTAATCACGTTCATTTATTAAAAAAAAAAATAAAAAATAATTTGCAGTTTCGCAGATTTGAACTTATAGCCTGTTGATGAACTATTGTTTATAAGACATTATGTTTAAGCCAAGCATCACTGCCAAAATCAACATTAATTAATATTAGTTTTTGAAACACCCCTCGTATATAGCTATTTTAAATATTGCAATAAGATGTTAATATAAATACATATAATGTTTTACATCAGTCTCAAGATTTTTTTTTAAATATTTCTTAAACACCCCTCGTATATTGCTATTACAATAAAATGTTAACAAAGGGTGTTTTTTTATAGAGTGTCATAAGGCATGATGAATAATCCAAGCATCACTGCCAAAATCAATATCAATTAATCTTAGTTTTTTAAACACCCCTCGTATATAGCTATTTTAAATATTGCAATAATATGTTAATATAAATACATACACTGTTTTACATCAGTCTCAATATTTATTTTACATATTTCTTAAACACCCCTCGTATATTGCTATTACAATAATATGTTAATAAAGAGTGTTTTTTATAGAGTGTAATAAGACATGATGAATAATCCAAAAATCACTGCCAAAATCAATATTAATTAATCTTAGTTTTTTAACACCCCTCGTATATAGCAATTTTAAATATTGCAATAATATGTTAATATAAATACATACACTGTTTTACATCAGTCCAAGATTTTTTTTATATGTCAATTAACCTTATTTCTTAAACGCCCCTCGTATATTTCTATATTATATATTACAACAAAATGTTAATAAAGGGTATTATTTTTATAGAGTGTCACAAAATTAAATCATAATAAAACAAGGAAATATATTTTTAATACCAATGAAACGGTCTTTATTGGAAAGAAAATTTTATGAAATTAATGTTTAAATATGATTTTTGCCATGTGGCCGCCACGGCTCTCCGTAGAAGGCGCAATCTGCAACACCAATTTAGAAAAAGAAAATCGTCCATAAAGTGGAAGGACACAATCCCAGTTGCTGAGAACGGCGACGAATTGATTGATTAGGACCCTCTTCAATGCTTTCCTGTACAGCGGCTACAGCTTCTTCTGGGCGCTCTGCTCTGTTCGGCGTCTCATGTGATCGTCGTTATCACTAACAGTAAATGTGGTCCAAAAAGGAGCTATTGATCTTCGAATTGCCCGCTCTGAAGGACGATTATGTACGCCATAAAATGAAAGAATTACACCATGAGTTTGACGACTAGAACAATTATTTTGATTAAAAATTCCAAGAATTTGCACGCGCAACTCTCGTATTGTGACACTCTAAAAAAACACACTTTATAAATATGCACGTGTTTTTAAATCTATTCAAGATTTTTTTTCCATATAATTACTTTTTCCTAGCATTTCGCTGCACACATAATAGCGACTTTAATGGTTGTCATTAGCGGTGGACACTAACAAATAAATACAGCTATTGAAATACCTACAGATTTATTTATGTCTGTTTTAATGCAATACCAGACCCAGGGCAAGTATTTATGTAGGCTTATTTCTATCAATTCGGCTTAACTGCTGAATAAATGATTAAATGGTAAATAAATGATTTGTAGTTGAGTCTGACAGTGAAGTAAATTATAAAAAGTGGTTATTAATATAAAGCTGGCAAATTATATGAAGGATTTGTGTGTAAATTTGAAAAAAAGAAAAAATTGTAAAGGAGACAAAAAGTGGGAAATCCCGAGTTTGACTCTGCATTCAGTCATGAATAAGGTGTCGAATTTTTCTGATATGCATTTAATGATTAGTTGAATCAGTTGTTGTTGGTCTGTTTCAGGCATACGCTGATAATTGCTTCTTTTATAATGGGTTGCACTTTTTATAATGACTTGCACTTTTTATAATGAGTTGCACTTTTTATGATAACTTGCACTTTTCATAATGACTTTCACTTTTTATAATGACTTGCACTTTTCATAATAACTTGCACTTTTTTTAATGACTTGCACTTTTTATGTTAACTTGCACTTTTTGTAATAACTTTCACTTCTTATAATGACTCGCACTTTTTATAATGAGTTCCACTTTTCATAATGACTTGCACTTTTTATAATGATTTGCATTTTTCATGATGACTTGCACTTTTTGTGATGACTTGCAATTTTTATAATGAGTTGTACTTTTTATGATAACTTGCACTTTTCATAATGACTTTCACTTTTTATAATGACTTGCACTTTTCATAATAAGTTGCACTTTGTTTTACTGACTTTCCCTTTTTATAATGACTTGCACTTTTTATGATAATTTGCACTTTTCATAATAACTTGCACTTTTTTTAATGACTTTCCGTTTTTATGATAACTTGCACTTTTTACAATTACTTGCACTTTTCATAATGACTTGCCCTTATTATGAGCAATTGGACTTTTTACAATGACTTGCACTTTTTAATGATGACTTGGACTTTTTACAACGACTTGCACTTTTTGTGTTGATTTGCAGTTTTTATAACGACTTGCATATATTATGAGGACTTGCACTTTTTATAATGACTTGTACTTTTTATGATGACTTTCACTTTTTATAATGACTTGCACTTTTTATGATGACTTGCAGTTTTCATAATTAGTTTCACTTTTCATAATGACTTGCACTTTTCATTATGACTCGCACTTTTTACAATGGCTTGCACTTTTTAATGATGACTTGCACTTTTTACAACGACTTGCACTTTTTGTGTTGATTTTCACTTTTTATAACGACTTGCATATATTGTGAGGAATTGCACTTTTTATAATGACTTGTACTTTTTATGATGACTTGCACTTTTTATAATGACTTGCACTTTTTATAATGACTTGCACTTTTTATAATGACTTGCACTTTTCTGAATTACTTGCACTTTTTGTGATGAATTGCAGTTTTCATAATTAGTTGCACTTTTCACAATGACTTGCACTTTACATTATGACTCTCACTTTTTATAATGACTTGCACTTTTTATAATGACTTGCACTTCTTATAATGACTTGTACTTTTTATGTTGACTTGCACTTTTTATAGTGACTTGCACTTTTTATAATGACTTGCACTTTTTATAATGACTTGCACTTTTTATAATGACTTGCACTTTTCTGAATTACTTGCACTTTTTGTGATGACTTGCAGTTTTCATAATTAGCTGCACTTTTCATAATGACTTGCACTTTTCATTATGACTCGCACTTTTTATAATGACTTGCACTTTTTATAATGACTTGCACTTTTTTCCTTACTAATGTAATAAATATGAAAGTAACTCTGTCTGTCTGTTACCTTGCGCGTTCAGACCGCTGAACCGATTTAGATAAAATTTGGATAGAGATATTTTGAGATCCGGATCATATATTAGATGGTTTTTGTGTTTGGAAATGATCCAATTAAGTGGTCAAGAGTGTATTCACATCTGAAATTTTTAAACTGATAAATGTAAACATTTTAAACTTTGATACAGCTGATTTAATAATGTATTTGTTTTTGGCCTTTATAAGGCATCAAGCGTAGTTTATAGTTTCTAAGGATATATGAAATTATAAAACTGATAAGGAAGCACGTTTTAAACTTTGATCAGTAAAAATACAGCACATCATTGACGTAACTTACACATTAGCTGAAGTTTCACACATTCTTCGCGGACAAAGTCGCGGGTAAAAGCTATTTTTACGTAAGTTAATTCTAGAGGTTACAACGTAATACTGGTTGCAAAAATTTTTTTTTTAAACTTTCGTTACATAAAGAAGTAGAGTTTTTATAGCAATAGTTCTATTTTTAACGCATATATTAAATGTAAAACCAGTTTTCTCAAGTCAGTAAGCTGTAATGAAAATTTGGGTTGGAAGCATCCCCTTATGTGATGTACACAATATTAATACAATCGGACTATCATTTCAGAAATTGTAAATTATTTCCTTTTTCCAGTTTTGGGCACCAAAAAAGCTTGTGATCGGTACAATTTAAAATAAATAGTCTCTCATGTATACATCATTTTAATTAAAATAAATAATAAAACTCAACCCTATGTGATTAAGAAATTTAACAAAATTGTGATACTTCCATTAAACTTAAGTCCATTAAGAAATGAATTTTTCGTTAGCAATGAATTAAACATTTCGTTTATATTCTTACGCCAATTATTCCTGTTCAACTTATAGTGTTACCTGTTTCCTTTTACTTACGTGTATTTAATGTAATTAAAATCGAGAGTAGAGAGAAACCCAACATCTTCCGCTCGCTAATAACATTTGGCACATAAATCTCTATTACTGTCATTCAAAGGAAACACCTGGTAAAACATATATAAAACATGTAATTTATTGATTGCCAAAGTGCATATCAACCATTTTACTTTCTGTAAATGTAGTTAAAGTATATGTTACGAAAATAATATTATAAAAAATTTTTTTTTGTGGTACGAAAACATTTTTCTTAATTGCTTGCAAAAAAAGAAAAAAAAAAATATTATTAGATTTTATACGCTGCATGGAGCAGAAGAAAACAAGCAAATAATTTTCTAGCCCAGCATGTGTTGCATTTCACGTGGAAACTGTTTGCACGAGTGCCTACATAAACATACACAGCGAAGCACAAGCGGAAAATATTGTTACTGCGAGGTTGTGCATAAAGCGATGCATAGCGATGATCATATTTTTCCATAGAAGAAAACTTTTGCACAACTGTTTTACTTGTTTTTTTTTTCCTTTTACTTTGTTTGCTTAATACTATTAACAAAAACAAAATGAGACTTTGGCAAGAACAACTGCGCGCATATTTAATATTCATGAAGGCAAACTGTGTGGCTTGCACGATTTTATAAATGAAATGAAGTTTTTACTTTTTCTAAGGATCGGCAAGTATGGAAATTTTGTTTATTTGCTGAGGTATTTAAATCGCTTAATCACTCCACACAATTCATTGACAAAAGTGATCCTTGAACTTCTCCTTCACAATTATTTGAGATTCTCAGCATTCAAAACATAGTTATCGACATTAATACTTCTCTTGCAGCTAAAAAGATATCTGAATTTGTGTTTTATAGAACGAACAAATTTTTTTTTCGAATCAGGAAGGGTCTATCACATTGTTTTGGTGCCTCCTTGTTTTCCAAATATTCCTTCTAATTAAATTTATTTCAACATTTTTCTGTATAATTTATGTACTTTTCAATTTTTAAATGAGACCCAAAATCTTCTATTATTTAAAACATAAACTTAATTCAACTTTGTTGCTCTGAAATTTAAAAAAAAAAAAAAAAAACAACAAAAACTCATGTTATCCAAAAACTTTGTGTTGTCATAGAATGGCATAGCAAAGCAAATATATGGATGCTTGATATATATGTACCCTGTAGGAAATCTGGGAACAAGTGTCCCCAAGTCACCACTTTGTCTACAATTATGGTGACTTTTTGGCGACATTGTCGATGTCGTCTACACTATTAAGTTTGATTTTGAGAGAAAAATATAGATTCTCGGTGCAGGCAAAGGACTGAAATGATGTATTTTGGTTTTAATATGTAATTGATTTTTATTTATTCTTGACCTTTCAATATGATTTAAGTAATAACTCTTTAAGCTCGAGGTCTTTTTACTTCAAACCCTATCTACTTTTTCACGGATGATAGCAGCATTAACCATTCTTTCTCGTTCACCAGCCGGTCAAGCCTGGAGGAGATTGACGCCAAAAGACAAAGAATGAACGAGTCAATCTCAGAATGGGGCCTAGCGAACAGGGTTAACTTTAACCCTCATAAGACGCAGTGTTGCGTGCTTATGGTAGAAGGGTCTGTGCCATCCGCAGGTATTGGTGATTCAGAAGCTCTTGATGTTCTTGGTATGAAAATACAGTGCGACGTTCGATGGACTGATCACATCTTTCATATTTCAAAAGAAGCATTCAAGTGCCTCGACTTCTTAAGACAGTGTAAGACATACTTCACCCCAACTGATCTCCTCACTATATATATCAACTACATCCTACCAAAAATGGAATACAACTCTCATGTATGGGCGGGCCGGTGCTTCAAAGTCTAATTAGAAGTTGCTCGACCGCGTACAAGAGAGAGAGCGAAGAAGCTAATCGGTGACACTAGGGTAGCTAACTCTATTGACTCATTGGAGCATCGACACAATGTGGAGTGTCTTTCACTGTTCTACCGATACTACAACGGAATGTGTTCTGGTGATATAAGGAGATTTTGCCCGAAAACCGTTTATTCTTGTCAGCTACCCGCACTTCACATAGGGCGCATCCTATTGTGTTTGAGTTGCCAGTGAACCGCACAACACATTACAGAGAGAATTTGTTCTTTGGTCGAACGGTTCGTATGTAGAACAAACTTCCAGCAGAGTTCCTTCCTGTCAATTTTAACTTGGGGAGGTTCAAATCGAACGTCCACAAACTCTACTCCCTCTATCCTATTTCCCATAACCAACTTTCCTAGTTCTGGCACAATGCATCGCATATGTGGGGGTCATCCCCTGAGTGTTGGTCCAAGAAACAAAAAAGAAAACAAAAACAAATAAATAAGAAGTTTTTAAAATACATAAATTTTGCTACTTCTTTGGGTGGCTTTTCAGGAAAATATAGCTTTTCTTTTTTTAAACAAAAATAAAAAAAATTATCAAACCAATCAAAATTTGAAAAAAATATATATTGGGCGGTTAATTATTATTGTTACAAAAGGAAAACGAGCGAAAAATTTAAAAATATAAATATTTTAAAAATTTTCATTTTAAGCGACCTGCAGCTTAAAGAATTATTCATAAAAAAATAAAACGTATTTGAAATCTATTTTAAGAAAATTTTTTATGAGAAAATTTCATTAAAATACATTTCAAATTCATTTTAAATTTTATGAATACCGGGGTTAATATTTTACAATAAAAACAAAAATTTAAAAAAAAAGTTTGCCTTTTAGTCTTTTAATATTTTGAAATAAAATTCTAAAAGTTACCATTTTCATCATCGACATCTATTTCAGAAAAAAAACCCAGATGTGTAGACTAGAGTTCATAAAATGTACTAGTGTATCACTAGTTCCAATGTCTACATATGGTTCCAAAAGAACTAGCTAGATTATGGTAACAATTCCACTAGCGGATTTTCAATGCCACGCACATATTAAAAGTTTATTGTAAATAGCATTCTCTAGGGTATTAAAATACACCATTATAAGTCCCTAGTACTGGTGACTGTGACCACAATAAGTCACTACAATTGCACTATTCACATTACCTAAAGGGTATATACATACAAACATATGTATGTAGTATTAATATCTATGCTCTGCTCTGGCCTAAAACTTAATTTCCCAAAGCCGTAAATAATAAAAATGTATTTGCCATATGAATCAGTTAAACAAAACAGGCAAATTTTGGTGAGTATCTGAGTTGCTGAAAAAAACAATAGAACAGGTATTGTTTGCTGATGTCAAACAAATAAATGATACGAATAGCTTTGCTTCCACTTAACATGCATGTCCGTTCAGTTATAGCAGTTGCAATTGAACAAAGATTTATGTACACAAACACTTTTAAAAGTCTACACTTTCACTAAAAACTTCGGCAAATATGTTGTGTATGTAACACACTAACTGCCATTAAAATACACTAAGCATTGCAAGAACACATTCCTCAAAATGGACACGTAGAATAGGCATAAACCAATAAACATGCTCACAAGCCATATGCAACTTGTGGACTAGTTAAAAATTACCATAAAACAGGACAACATCTGTACTTGCGCTCCCTCGTTCGTTTACAAGAACAAAAAACAAGTAAAAACATTATATTCGACAGGGTCGAATCTTAAATACCCTCCAAATATTTAGTAAGTGAATTTAAAATGTTTAATTGGGTGGGACAGAGTTCCTTTATATAATATCGTACGTTAACGCCCATTAAAGGGGGCGGGGTTCAAAAATAGACAATATCATGTTTTCCACAGACGAACGTATGGGCATTGCTAGACCGTCTTAGACTTCATCACTGATCAAGAACATACATATTTACCTTATAGGGTCAAATTGTCTTTGGAGGGTATAAAAACTGTATTTTGGCGGGGTCGTTCTGGCAAGGGCTGTGGGGGAAACATTTCACCTTTGTCATAAAACTGTAAAATAAATGCTTGGGATAATTATATACAAAATAAAATTTTATATATTTTTTTAAAAGGGTCATTTAGGGGGCAAAAGGGGAAGAGAGAATAGGGCAGAAACAGGTAGTCATAAAACTCTAAAAATAAATGCTTGGGATGATTATATACAAAATAAAAAAAAAAATTTTTTTTGATAGGGTCATTTAGGTGGTAAAGGGGGAGGAGGGGGTAGGGCAGAAACAGGTAGTCATAAAACTCTAAAAATAAATGCTTGGGATGATTATATACAAAATTAAAAAAAAAAAAATTTTTTTGATAGGGTCATTTAGGGGGCAAAGGGGGAGAAGAGGGTAGGGCAGAAATCGGCAGTCATAAAGCTCTAAAAATAAATGCTTGGGATGATTATATACAAAATTTAAAAAAAAAATTTTTTTTTGATAGGGTCATTTAGGGGGCAAAGGGGGAGAAGGGGGTAGGGCAGAAACAGGTAGTCATAAAACTCTAAAAATAGATGCTTGGGATGATTATATACAAAATTTAAAAAAAAAAATTTTTTTTGATAGGGTCATTTAGGGGCAAAGGGGGAGGAGGGGGTAGGGCAGAAATCGGCAGTCATAAATCTTTAAAAATAAATGCTAGGGATGATTATATACAAAATTTAAAAAAAAAAATTTTTTTTTGATAGTGTCATTTAGGGGCAAAGGGGGAGGAGGGGGTAGGGCAGAAATCGGCAGTCATAAATCTCTAAAAATAAATGCTAGGGATGATTATATACAAAATCTAAAAAAAAAAATTTTTTCTTGGGGGGGGGGGTAATTAAGGGGCAAAGGGGAGAAGGGGTTAGGGCAGAAATCGGCAGTCATAAAACTCTAAAAATAAATGCTTGGGATAATTGTATACAAAAGTAAATTTTTTTTTTACTAGGGTCATTTAGGGGGTGAAGAAGGAGCCGGGGGTAGGGCAGAGTAGTACCAGGTTTCGTCTCAGCTTCGTCATTAAAGCTTAAAAAGGCCATTTTTAAGGAATGTAGGCTTAAATAAAACAGTTTGTTAAATTTTTATGCTATTTTTGCATATAATAACGCCCACAAAAGTGGGGCGGTATCCAAAAATAATTTTTATTTTATTTTATGGCTCCAAGTTCAAGGCGTTGGACCGTATTTGGCATAAAAATATATCATTTGCCTAGCAAAATAAACAAAAAACTTTGAAAATTATGTTGTTTTTTCTGGGTTGGTTTAGTTCTTTTTAGGGGAACTTTTTTCCCCCTTGCCCGATTTAGCCCATCTTCGAACTTAACCTGCTCTAAGCTTCAAGATATATTTATAACAAATTTCAAGTCTATCTCTTTTCGTTGGGACTGAATCGTGATTTCCACAGACGGACGGAGGGACGGACGGACGGACGGACATGCTCAGATCGTCTTAGATTTAATCAATGATCAAGAATATATATACTTTATGGGGTCCCAGATGGATATTTCGATGCGTTACAAACGGAATGACAAAGTGAATATACCCTCTAAATTCTTTTTTGGAGGGTATAAAAAGACTGGGCATTTTATAACTGACTACTGCCTGCAAGTGCGACTTTGTATGTGTGTGTAGGGCAGCATTGCTGCGTTATTCCAATATGTTCAAATAACACTGGACAACAATATTTTCATAGTTCATTTTTTAAAAAGGTGAAAAAATAATATTAATGAAAAGAGTGATTTGAAATTTGACGCTTGAATTTAGTATTATTTTAGTTCCTAGCCCTACTTTTCACTTATTCTTGTGGCGAATTGATATAAAAAATTGTGTTATCCTCACGCTTTTCTTTAATATTTTTGTGTAAAACAATAGCACCAATTTTGGTCTCATAATTTCTAACTCTTGACTGTGTGGGTGGTTGTGTTCTTGCTTTGTAACATGATAATTAGAGTTCCATTAAACAGAGACAAAGGGTGTTTGTTTTAGGGTGTCACAACAATAGAGCAACGCGTGCAAATTGTTGAAATTTTATATGAAAATAATTGTTTTATTCGTCAAACTCATCGTGCACTTCTTCCCTTTTATGTCGTACACAATCGTCCTTCAGGGCCGCTAATTCGCAGAACAATAGATCGATTTCGGATCACATTTACTGTTAATGATCATGTGCATCCCGTGAGACACCAAACAGTGTTCCCTGAAAAAGCTGTAGCCGCTGTACATTTTACAGCATTTAAGATGAATCTAATTAATCAATTCGTCGAAGTTCTCAACATGTGGAATTGTGTCCTTCCACTTTGTGGAAGATTTTTTACTTGTTGAAAATTGGTGTTCCAGACTGCGCCTTCTAGGCGCCAGCCATGGCGCCCACATGTCACAAATCATATTTAAACATTAATTTCATAAAATTTTCTTTCCAATAAAGCCAATTTCATTGATATTAAAAATAAATTTCTGTTCGTTCTGATGAAATAATAATTATAAAAAATATGCCATCTCTTCTACTCGCAACAGAATTTTGAATTTAAGGAAAATTCTTATATATAATAAATAATTTTAATATTTTATGTGTTTGTTGCACAGTGTAATTGAGTAGATTGTTTAGTTATACGAGTACGTATAAATGACTGGCAACTATGAATACAATGATTTAATGATGAAGCAAATAATTATGGGATTCAGATCAAAAATTTAAAAGTATTGCAGTAGATTCAATTTATTTAGTGTATCGAAATCTCTATTTAGGACATAGAATGATGTATCGCGGTTGATTAATGACGCACAGTGATATTAAAGGACATACTAAGTCAAGTATTATCTTTTATTTCTTCAGCTACGAGGTTTGTTCAAATATGAGGTGAATTTTTATTTTACCGTATTTTTTAATAGAGTGACACAAGTTTAATTCATATGTTGATTTTTTTTCTAAAAAAGAATGCTACTTATTTTGCACTTTTCAATAAAAATGGCAATGTTATGGCATTTGGAAATAGTGAATTTATTAGAAATTAATATACCATTTCTTACGAAAAATAATTTTTATTTTAAAAAATGCGCCCAGTTGCAGTTTCTTAGAAAAACAGTGATAAAATGTTGCATTTTTTTTAGAAAAGAAATCACCAATAATAAAACAATTAAATATATTTTTAATACCAAGGAAAAAGGAAAATTAATAAAAAGGAAAATTTTATGAAATCAATATTTAAATATGATTTCTGCCATGTGGCCGCCACGACTGGCGCCTAAAAAGCGCAATCTGGAACACCAATTTCCTACAACTAGAAACGATCTTGCAGAAAGTGGAAGGACGCAACCCTAGTTGCTGATAATGGCGACAAATTGTCTGATTAGGTTCATCTTCAATGCTTTTCTGTACAGCGACTACTGCTTCTTCAGTGCTCAATTTTCGGCGTATCACGGCATGCACATAATCAGTAACAGTAAATGTGATCCGAAAGGGATCTATTGTTCTTCCAATTAGCCGCTCTGTCGCTCTGTACGACATAAAAGGGAAGAAGTGCACGATGAGTTTGACGAATAGAATAATTATTTTGACTAAAAATGTCCACAATTTGCACGCGTTGCTCTGGTGTTGTGACACTCTAAAACAAACACGCTTTATGTATTAATCGAGCGCCATTGTTTTTACCATTCTTGAAGCAGTTTTCATTTCATGAACCTCTTCAATCTTGGTAATGGAAAAAAATTTCTTGACAGCCAAATCAGGGGAATACGAAGGCCATTGACGTTATTCAACAATTCCTGAGCGTTAGTCATGCGACCATTTTGTTATAAAAAATTTCGAAATTTTGGAACAAATTTCGTTGCTACACACTTCATGCCCAAAATTTTTAAACACTAGCATGCCATGAGCCAACCCATACGCCAATATCCTAATCACATTTTGGAATGAAGTTCCTTATTGGACGATGCCGGGGGGTACCCTAACCAGGGGCCAAATTACGGCATTCGATTCGAAACGAAATTTCAATACAATTTATATACAAATTTCGATCGATATCGAATGCCGTAATTTGGCCCCAGGAAAAACGTCCGTTACGTAAGATTTTTTGTTTCTATATCAATGTTTAAGGCGTATGAGTAATGCGATTCCATACAAACAAATATTAATTACGCAGCCGTGCCGTGACAGAATTCAGTTTCGTTTGGTAACAAAATTGATTCTGTATTTTCGTTGGTTGGCGAAAAAAAAATATCATAATAAAATATGTATACCCAAATAATTATTTTCTTTATACCGCGAATAGAACTTAAAATTATTATATTTATAATAAGGAACTTCGTTCCTTTCCGGCGTGCCACGACAGCACACATATTTTTTCTCTATTCGGCGATTCTTCATAATAATTTTAATGGCTTTCTCATTATTTTTCACTGTTCTGACCTGTTGAGAACAATAATAGTCATTTGCATGTCGTCGATCTTTTCTGTGATTTTAAAACGAATACAATCGAGTTATGGATTCAACTGCCCACCCTTAAAAACTCCGTTAAGAAAAAGTCCTTTAACACTAGAAGCGCCGCCGTGTCATTTTAACATCTTCACATTGTTATTTAGGTCCTTGAAACTTTTTACTTTTATTAAATTTCGTAATACGCATTTTTAAGGAATTTGACAAGAAAAACCGCTGGGTCATGTTTGTCCCATCACTATTCTATAAAATGGGAAAAAATTATAAATCCTGGAAACCATACAAAAAAAAAAATTACGCCAAGTTAAACTGAATAAATAATCACCACTATCATGATTTTTCCACTTCCCTAAAATTGCAATCATAAAACAATTCTCCGTGAATGATAATTTTTTTCCCGCGGGTTTATTCACTTTTCCCTTTAATTTATTCACTTACTTTTGGCTAAAACCGTTAATAAGACTTGTTCGGTTTCCAAAATGTATCCAAATTATTTTACTACTAAATATTTAGTAATTTTTTTTTAAATTTTTTTTAAATTATTGCATAAAAGTAAATTTTTCAATACAAATTTCTTTGATTTTTCACGTTGTTTTCAGCTTTCTCTCTTTTTTACATTCACTGAGAACTGATAGCGGGAATAGTTTCTCACAAGACATCCACGATACCATTTTTCCCTTCGAGTGGAATAAAAATGTCACGTGAACAAAAATACCATTTATTATTCACGATAGGGGTGTATAAGTCGTATGTAAATCAATGCCTTTGATGCAAAAAACAAAAATTCAAAATCTCGTGATTTGAGCCAAATCATTGCATTTGCTCAAATTAAGTAATTTGCAAAATGATTTCCCATTCATTTTTCACGTGACCAAATTATTTCAAATGACTTAATTTGTTTCAAATTAAGTCAAAATTTGTCTGTGCAACACTGCATAGCTGCTCTTCTTATAAATGCAACCATGGGGCATCCATTATTGGTGAGTTGCAAATGTCAAAAATATGACATTAAAGTACGAATAAAATGGCGCTGATTTTATTTGTTAAATATAATTTACTAAAAAATTAATTTTATTTTACATTTTTATAGATTTTCTTGCCATTTCAAATTGACATTGAATAAAATGTTTGCTTTTTTCTTATGTTAAAAAATAAACAAACAATACAAATGTCAAATTGATTTCGAAAATTCGAAATCAATGTTACTTACAACACAATCGAAACACTTCGATATAATTTTCTCAAATCAACTCAATTTGCTCATAGTGGAAAAGTAATATTAGGGGATGCGTAACTTACGGCGCTTCTAGTGTTAAAGAGTTGTAAAATAATATCTTTTTTATGTGATCTAGCACTTTTAAAGTGTCTTCTTCTGTAAGGACTACAAAATATCTCTGTTGCTGTTGCTGAAAAATGTTGCTTCTCAGATGTTTATAAACATTGATAAAATGGTGGGTGTACAAAAAGTAAGGAATTGTTTAAGTAAACAATCGGTATGTTGTTAACAGTATCAGAAACCAAAAACAAATACAGTCGACTTCGCTTTACTGGAAATAACCAAAACCCAATTTTTTTCAATTATCCAATTTTTTCCCTAAAACGTACTACGGATTACTGAAATTTGTTACAGTTAAGCGTACTGCTTAAAATCAGTAAAACAATATTTTTTATATCAAATCTGTATATTATTTTTTACGTCAATTTAACGTAAAAATTTTATTTAAAAAAAATTATTCATAGAATTATTCATTTTGTTGTTGAAATTTTTCACGAATTCCTCGAATATAATAGAAAATAAGAGAAAAATGGAATAATATATAATAGAAAAATACAATAAAGTACGTAAGAGCAAAAAGGACATTTCATTTTGCCAATTAATTTTTTAACGGACAAAACATGTAAAATTTTTTCAGCCTTAAGTTATGCAATCGATTTCTAATAAATAAATTTGTCATTGTTTATTTTTTCACTCTAGCGATGTAAGTTTCCTACAAAACGTAGTTGTGGACTTGTTTTTGATTTTCAATAATACGATATTTTCAGTAAAGCGATGTTTCGATAAAGCGAAGTGAATGAGACTAGCTGCGTTTAAAATCAGTGCGGGGATTTGTGTCGCTTTCAGTAATCCGATTTGTTTCAGTAAAGCGTGTTGCGCTAAAGCGGATTCGACTGTACAATACTTATAAAAATTTTTCTACTGAAAAATATTAATAGCATTAAACTAAAATATTAATTACATTAAAGTAAATTAAATATTATAAAATTGTTAATTTTATCAACGGGCTTAAGTTCGAATCTACAAGACTGCAAACCATTTTTTATTATTTTATTAATAAATGAATTTGCTCAAATTCTATTTTATTAATTTATATTAAGATTGGAATATTAAGAATATTTTTCACATTTTTCATTTTATAAAATTTCGTAGAAAAGCCATCAATTTTATTTTAAAACTCTTAATTATGAGCTTATTTAAGTATATTTAAAAAGTTAAACTTGTAAAGAATTTTTAAAAATAAGTCGGCTTATAAAACTTTTGCGAAAGAAATAACATATTTAAACAAATTATTTGTACTGACAAACATGAATTTATTATATTCAACAATATATTTTCTTATTGTTCGGTGCGTAAAATGTTGTGGTCTTCCATGACACATTAAAAGAACACAAGTCTTAACATCTCGTGTGTTAAGGAAGGCATAAAGTTTTTTCTTATTTTTAAGTTCTGACAAAAATATATAAAAATTCTACTTACATACTTTTGGTACAATATTTACCTAGAACATGTTCAGGGATAATTTTAAAGCACCTCTAGAGCAACATGATAAGTGTGGCTCTTCCTTTTTTTTTTTGTATTTTTTTGTTAAGAATCTGCTTGTTAAGACCCAGTTGTGTAAGTATGTGTAAGTAATTTAAATGTTAAAATGAAAAAATTCAAGTGTTTGTGGCAAGAAGAATAAGTTTTCTTTTTATTTGATGCATAACAAGGAAAACAAAAATTATATGTTATGGTGCCACAAATATTAACATTAGGAGGAGTTCTTTAAGATTTCATAAATTTATGGGGAAAATATTATTAAACAATATTTGTATTATTAGTTAGTGTGTGTATGGGAAATGTTTTATATAACTTTATTTTTTTTTATATAGAGATTGAGAATGAAAAATATGATTTTTGCCTTGAACTTCCATTATCGTTAAAGGCTTAACAAGCTGCTCAATTGTGTACTTCTCCATGTTTGAAATAAGGAAATGGCATATGAAGTTGGACAAAAAATTTAACGTTAAGGAGTGATACAATTATTATCATGCGTTATGGTTAGACTATCATTTGACAAAAAAATATATTTCATTCCAATAATATTTCCGGGTTGCATTAACATTTGCAATTGATTAGTAAAAGCAGTTAAATAGTTTTTCGGTTTAAGGAACACAATTCCAAAGACGTGCATCGAGCAGCCTCTGAATAATAAAAATTAAGTAAGAGATCACATTAAGCCACACATTTGTAAATGTACTTTAAATAATAAAAAAAAATGCAGCCCATAAAATTTTCCCGGAAAAATAGAACACGTCACTTTATCATAATGCACTGTCTAATACCAAATAGTAATAAAATTTTATATAAAATGCATGTCTGCTATCCACTTATCATTAAAAAAAAAAAAAAAAAAGAAATAGAAAATTTCCACAGTTTTTTCCATTCATAAATATTGTCATCAAGAAAATAAACTATAAGTCAAAGCAAATAAATAAAAATACGCACAATGCTGTAAATTATTGTCCTGCACACGAGACAACAGCAAGAAATATAACAAATTCTCATGTTCACTCACACATGCCGTTATATAAAACTCACGTACACTCTTCCATACTGGATACTGTGCTCGCATAATTATATGTTACCAAAGCCCTTATCGCTGGCGTTCTTTTAATGCTCTGCTATTTTATTAAAAGCCCATTATGGGCAAAAATAAAAAGACAATATGCTATGAAGGATTGCACGTCTATAAGTGAAATATATATTACATGATCTAGTGTAACTATTTTGCTTTTAGCAAAATGACTTTATTGGAAATTTGTTTTATTTCTGTGTTACGAATCTATTGCGTAAGTAATTGAATACTTTGACACATTATAACTATTAATTCTATGCAAACTTGATTAGTATTTAGGGTCTAAAAATTTTATAATAGGTAGCAAGAATGATAAAATAAAGATTACGCCTTGAGCATGATTTACCGTTTGATGACGTAGTAGCCCCCTCGCAAAGGCTACCAAGTATGTATCATATGAGAAATTTATAATTTCTTACAAAAAATTTATGTATTTTGTAATAGTTGGCAGCCCTGTAATTAATTTACTCAGAGAGTTTTAAAAAAAGTATTTCATCGGTGCTTAATAAACAACGAATTTCGTGTCATATTTTATAATAAATACATATAAAAAATATTAAAATAATTAAAAATATAAAAAAGTGTTTAAATTTGGTTGTTTAAAAGCTGCAAAACTAAGAAAAATAAAAAACTAAATAAAGTGAAGAGATAAGAAAGAGAGCAAATATGAAATGTGCAGTGGGCAAATGCAAACAAAGTAACAGCAAAAAAAAACAAGTGAGATATTATGTTAAAACCTAATATTTTGAGTATTTTTAATAAAACGTTTTTGTTTTCAAAAAGCTGTATCGTTTTACAATTTTCCAAAAGATGAAGCTCGAAGGAAGTTATGGGTAATCTTATGCAAAAGAGTGAAGCCTGTAAATGTGGATAAAGACATAATTTGTGCTTTACATTTCAAGCAAGAGGATTTTGAAAGAAACTTGAAATTTGAAATGGGTAAGTTAAAACAAAATTAATTCTTGCAGTACAATACTAAGGCGTTATGAATAGGATTTAGCAAACGGCGTGCAAAAATATTAAAATCCCATGCAGTTTCCTCTTTAGACACTAGTGCTATTGAAATTGAAACGACAACTGCTGATGAAACTGAAGTAGCAAAAGTACTATATGAAAGACTATGTGAAACTGAAAAACAAAATGATATTTCGAATAGTTTTGAAGAAAAATTGGTCACGGAAAATGCTCCACGGCCGACTGATCTTGAAGATCTTGAAAAAGAAGATGGCCTCCAAAATTACAATAAAACTTTAGAAATGAAAATGTATGTACATTTTTTAACATTAAGCAAATATTTATTTGAATCGTTTTTAGAGATGTACTTCTCAAGGAAAATTTTAGGCTGAAAATAGCAAAAAGTCAGTGTGATGTCATTATAAAAAATTTATCATGTCGTATTCAGAAATTAAGCTTTGCAAACGTTAATCTTGAGAAGGCCTTGAGACGTTTGTTCTCTATAAAAAATTTTCTCTTTGAAAACTATATTTTATTTGCAGCAATAGTGAAATATTGTATTAAAAGTAATGAAAATCTATACATATACATATACATGGAATTATTATAAAGAATTTATTTGCTTTAAAAAAATTTAGGTAGAAAAATAACAATTTGTCCCACTGTCATGTTTTTACAATAACATAATAGTTCTCCAACTGAATTTTATTAGCCAATCAGAGCACATGTTGAGTGACGTCAGAGCTCCATCATGCGCAGAAAAGCATTTTTATTTCAGCTTGTTGGCGTAATCTTTATTTTATCATTCTTGCATTCAATTATTTTTTTACACGGTGATGCATTGCAAAGCATATCGTGTAAAAGAGGCAAATATTATGTATGTATGTATGTAAGTGTATATACAAAATGAAAAAATAAACATAGGATTGATTCAACAACCTACATATGCCTATAAAATTGTATAATTTTATATAAAACGCACAGATTTAGTTCAATAGTATATAGAGAGTGTTTATGTAATGTAATTTTATGATTCTAAAAATAAATAAATCCGTATAAAAAAGGCGTACAAAAATGGTAAGTTTCTTAAAAAAACAGTCTTATATCAAATTCGCGTAAAAACGTGTAAAAACAGGTTTTGGTGTAAATTAAACTGCTTGGCCCACGTTGTCACTCGATATCGTTTTCTTATATAACTATATTTAAAACAAAAACAAATTTCAAAATTTTGTTCTTGTTTTAAATATATTTATATGAGAAAACGATATCGAGTGACATCGTGGGCCAAGCAGAAAATATGTATGTATGCATTAGTGTTCCAATTTGTATTTTGCATAATAGCGTATACGTGTTGGTTCTAAATCATGTGGAGATATATTACTCATACGCTCGCATGGCAGCTATTAAATGTCGCATCCCAAAGATATGCTTCATTTTTCTTGTTTTCTTAAGAAAAATTATCAAAGGCAGTTAATAAGCGAATACTTGTTGTCACGTCCATGTGATGCAATATTACTCATACGCACGTAAACACTTAGAAAATATGAAGGTGTATATGGAACAAAATGAAAGTGTATAACGTACGATGAAAATCTTATAATAAATTTTTTAAACCTATTTTGAAGGCGGGGGTTTTTTATATTTTAAAAATATTTTTTTTTTAAATAATTCTGAATATGTGTAATTTTAGATAATTAAATATAATGAATTTTTTTTATATTAAAAAGTCTTGTATGCGTATATATTTTTTTTTTGTAAAATTAATCTAAAACCAATATTAGCTCATATCAGTTTGGTTCTAATGGCATATACTGTCGACTCCGTTTTACTGGAAATAACCAAAACCAAATTTTTTCAGTTATCCGATTTTTTCTCTATATCGTAGTTCGGATTATTGAAATTTGTTACAGTTAAGCGTTCTGCTTAAAATCAGTAAAACAATATTTTTTATATCAAATCTGTATACATATTTTTTTTACGTCAATTTAACGTAAAAATTTTATTTAAAAAAAATTATTCATTCTGTTGTTGAAATTTTTCTCGAATTCCTCGAAAATGTCTAGCCACTTGCATTGACAATATAATAGAAAAATACAATAGAGTACGTAAGAGCGATAAGGTCAAATAAATTTTTCCATTTAATTTTTTAAGGGACAAAACATGCACAATTTTTTCAGCCTTAAGTTATGCAATCGATTTCTAATAAATAAATTTGTCATTGTTTATTTTTTCACTAAAGCGAAGTAAGTTTCATACAAAACGTAGTTGTGGTCTTGCTTTTGGTTTTCAGTAATACGATATTTTCAGTAAAGCGATGTTTGCGCTAAAGCGAAGTGAATGAGACTAGCTGCGTTTAAAATCAGAGCAGGGACTTGTATCGCTTTCAGTAATCCGATTGTTTTTCAGTAAAGTGTGTTGCGCTAAAGCGGTTTCGACTGTATATCTTTTAAAATTAGAACATTTTTAAAAGAGCATACAGAGTTTAACCGAAATGGGAGTTATTTGTTAGAACTTCTTTTTATTAAAAATTTTGCATTTGCAGAGCAAATTCTTTGCTATATTCTATTTCCGCTTGAATTGAATTCGACATAAAATATTCTGTGAAGTCCTCTTTCACAATTTATACTGTTCCTTGTCATCGTTGGCTTAAATAGTCGAGGATATTTATCAACGGGTGCTGATGGCTGCAGTAGTTAGTACGACACTATGAAGCGGTGGGTCCAGAGTCATGTCTTTAATAATGAGTCGAATTCTTGTGATCAGCTTTTGTGCATGGTTGTGTTATGATTGGGAGCGAATGACACTGTAATGTACTAAACAGCAGAAGAATAGCAATCTACTTCGTCGGTTCTTTAGTAAAAAATTAGCCGGGTAAGTAAAAGATTCAAATAGCTACCAAAAAATTTTCTATATTTTCATCTATCTTCATCTGTCCTCTCAACACTATCGCCTCCTTTGTATTTCTAACACAATGTACGTAGGGGTCATGCCCAAATAAAAAAATAAAAATAAAAAATAAATAAATAAAAATGTTTCAGCATATAGCTTTAAACACAATAACGACAGCAGGCTACACGAACACCGACTACAAAAGCCGTTGGCTACAATCGTCGCCTCGTAGTCAGCTACTTAATTATTTTTGAGACGGCAGCTACATCGTCAACATCACATTTTAGTGGTGCCACTTTCATGTATAAAAAGCGCTTATTCTAAATCTATTTATAGGCCGAAACAAAATTATTAATATTAAAAATACTTTGTTTATAGCTTTTGTTTGTTATGGCACTATGAAAATGAGTTCATGAGTTGATCCCTTTGTGGTCTAACTAACGTCTTTTATCGATAGCGGCTATCAAATATATACAAAATTAGAGTATTCAAAATTATGGAATTTTTACTTGAAAAGTCAGATACAAAATCTCACAATATAATAATACTTCGAATATGTGAATAAATTTGAAAAATATGTCTAATAATAGAAAGATATTTTGAAGTACTTTGAAATGATGTGCATATCGTTTATGTGGGGCCTATATTCGAGGATATAAAATAAAAGCCGAGAAAGAATGCGCAAAAAAATAAATAAAAAAATATTACGAAATAATTTTTATTCTTGAAAGGGCTATTACATTTTTTTTATTTTTAACAGTTTTCACATTCTTAACTAGTTTGAAAATATTTTTAAAAGCATATTTATTTAAGATGTTTCACTGTGTTGGCAGCACTAATTTATTTATTGTCACCTATGAAATTAGAAATTAGTTTAATTTGACTACAACCAAAAAGGTAGCACGGGCAACAACCTGCCGTGTAGCCGTTAAAAGAATCATTCCCTTATAAACAAGTGTATTCTATTTCTGACAGTTTGTAGTCGGTAGTCTGCTGTCGTGAATGTGTTTAATGCATATGACTTTAACTCAACCAAATGATATGTGATTTTAATAATTTTTTACCAAACAACTTAAGACTATGTGAAATATTTACTTGAGGTTTTCAATGGCTTGTTGAGAAAGGAATTTAAATTATGACTAGGAAATATAATAAAAAAAAGACAAGCTAAGAAAAAATAAAATAAAATAAAATAAAACAGTCACAAGGAATTTATAAAACTGCAGTGATAAAAATCAAACTTCTGATATTTATGTTTATTTATAAAGGGTGTTTTTTCATAGAGTGACACAAGTTTAAATCATTATAATAAAATCAGGAAATATATTTTCAATATCAATGAAACGGGCTTTATTTTATGAAATTCATGTTTAAATATGATTTCTGCCATGTGGCCGCCACGACTGGCGCCTAGAAGGCGCAATCTGGAACACTAATTTTCAAATATTAAAAAAATTGTCTATAAAGTGGAAGGACACAAGTCCAGTTGCTGAGAACGGTGACGAATTGATTGATTAGGATCACCTTCAAACATTAAAGGCTACTTCAGCCAAATGTGGGTGCTGTTGGCTGAAGTAGTAGAACACGAGACTATGATGCGGAGGGTCCTGAGTTCGAGCCCGCCCTGAGTCATGAAATATTGTGCTGAATTCTTCTGAACAGCATTAGTGCGTGGTTGTGATGGTGTTGAAATAGCTACAAAAAAACTGTCTATCTTCTCCTCTTTCCTAGTCTGTCCCCTCAATACTATCCCCTCGTTTTCAGTTCCAGCGCAATGCATAGCATATATAGAGGACATCCCCTGAGTGCTGGTACGAGATAAAAAAAGAAAAAAATGCTGTCCGAAAACAATTTATTGTTCTTCGAATTAGCCGCTCTAAAGGGTGATTATGTACGCCATAAAGTATAAGAAGTGTAAAATGAGTATGACGAATAGGACAATTATTTTGATTAAAAACTTCAACAATTTGCACGCATTGCTCTGGAATTGTGACATTTTAAGAAAAAACACACTTTTCAAAGTAAAAGAAAAACTCAACTTGTAATAAATAAATAAATGCTTTTACATCATTTGGTAAACAAAAGACCGGCCAAGAAATATGGTGCTGCATTTACGATACAAAAGAAAGCAATTCATCTATGAATTTATTTTTATTTTTTAAATTGAATATATAAACACACACACACACACCATTATTTGTTTTTTTCTCTTCAATACAGATTTTTTTTTTGATTAAGTTCCGTTTTCTTTTCAAGTGTAGCCAAGAAAAAAAATTCTGGCATTTCCTTCGTATTTATTTTTATAAATTTTTTTTCCTACAATATTTGAATACGAGAGTATGTGAGTTAGTTTCTCTGTAGCCTTCTAAAAAGATATACCATGTACTTTTTGGCCTTTTGACTTTTAGTCGTAGTTTTACATGATGCTGCACAGTGGGAATAAGTAAACTGTATGCATTAAGAGCTCTTATGAATTTTGAATAATTTTTGAATAATGGGGATTTTCTAAAAAAATTTTATTTTTAATGATGTTGTTTCAAAAAATTTTGCTTAATGGTATTGTAGAGTTTGTTTTATTAAAAAAATAATCCAAACAGAAAATTTTGAGTTGTTGGTTTATCAAAATAACTATATGTCCGAATTTGTAAATTGATCTTTAAAGAGAAACTATTTTTTTTTTTTCTTACAAATCCATAAAAGGCGAAATCTTTTGTTTCATACTTCATGTGAGATTTAAAATTTTATTTCTTCAAAATTTTTTTTACATATTTTTTTATTTTATTTATTTAGTCTATGGATTAATCCTTACAGACTAATACAATTAAAATATAACAATATTTCAGAAATGATAAGTACATACATATATAAATGAAATCGATAAAGCTTTCTTTTAATAGTAACAGGACAAATTACAGCAAAAACAAAAAATATGGCTTTAACAAATGTCGATTTAACAAATTAAACATTTATTTATAATCAATTTTGTAATGAGTTAAGATATAAAATTATATAATTTTTTACGACATCAATACTTTTGTTGAAATCGATAAAGTCTATTAACCCATTTCGTCCCAGTGTTCGATTTTTCGAATAGTAAATTTCAAGCATTTAAAATTTTTTTCTCTGTTTAGGCAAGACTAAAAACATATCTTTTTTTAATAAAAATTTGTAAAAAAAAAAATTTAATGAAGATTTTTAAAAAAAATTAAAAAAAAATTTTTAATGAAAATTTAAAAAAATTTTTAATAAAAATTTAAAAAAATTTTTAATGAAAATTTAAAAAAATTTTTAATGAAAATTTAAAAAAATTTTGAATGAAAGTTTAAAAAAAATTTTATTGATAATTTAAAAAAAAAGTTTTAAATGACAATTTTTTAAAAAATTTGGAATGAAAATTTTTAAAAAAATTTTTAATGAAAATTTTTAAAAAAAATATTAAAAAAATTCGGACATCTGATTCGTATCTTCTGGACCCAAATTAACATTTAACACTAGAAAGACGGTCAGGGGTCATTTGACCCATTTTCAAATCTAACTGCCAATATTTTTTTTATCAGTTATTTTTCTAAATCGGTATTTCGTGACTTTTATTAAAAATGTATAAAATTTAATTTAAAAGCACTCCCATTTGATTAAAGTATTTCAAACTCAAATAAATAGCCCATTTACCTAAAAAGACGGGTAGGGGTCATTTGACCCATTTGCATATCTGATTGCCAATGTTTCTTTTATCAATTACTTTTCTGAATTTTTATTTCGTGATATTACTGCAACAAAAGTAAACATGTATTCCAAGTTTTTTTTACTTATCCAAAACCCCGTTATTTCTGTTATAGATCTCTCTGAGTATGCAAAATATGTTTCAATATGTCATTATTCCATTGCAGTTTCATTATTGCAATTGAAGTTTATTTTTCATCAGTGCGTGATTATTTTGCAATATGACTCGATCCCTTTGCGAAAAAGATATTGCAGCGTATTTGCATTCCTTATCAGAGGATCAGTCTGGCGATGAAAGTGAAAATGAACCATTAGTAAATGTGGAAGACAGTGATAGCTACGTTCCAGAATCAAGTTCTAGTGATAGTTCTAGTTATAGTTCAAATGATAACACGCCATTAGGTATGCTGTTTTTTATTTATGAAAAGAAGAAATGTGGAATTAATATTTAATTTTACCTCAATTTTACAAAGCGCAATTTGTCCAGAGCACATGTCTTGAAGTTCCACAAATACTGGACAATGAGCACAGTATGCGGTCAGCAGGCGGAATTCTCTGGAAAGCTTTTTGCCAAAACAACTCTACACCAGGTCGCCAGCCTGCTCATAACATTTTGGTTGAATATCCAGGACCTACACATTATGCAAAACAACGAATTAATGTCGAATTTATGACAGCATGGAGACTGCTGATTGATGATACAATTTTGCGTCACATCCAAAAGTGTACGGAGTCTGAGGCACATAGACAACTTGGACATGCAAACTGGAATATGTCTTTGCAAGAGCTAGAAAAATTCATCTCTGTTTTATACGTTAGAGGTTCTTGTGGATGCAAGAATATATCGATAAACGATTTATGGAGCAAAACATGGGGAGTTCCATTCTTTTCAAAAACCATGTCTAGAGACCGATTCAAAGAAGTAATGAAATATATCCGTTTTGACGTGCGTACAGAAAGGTCTACTAGACTTCAAACAGATAAGTTTGCACTAATTTCGCATGTCTGGAACCGCTTTATTGACAACTGCAAATCATGTTACAGGCCAGGTGAAAACATCACTATCGACGAACAACTGTTTCCCACAAAAGCAAGATGCAAATTTACACAATATATGGCTAATAAACCTGACAAATTTGGTATAAAGTTTTGGCTTTGTGTAGATGTCAAATCAAAATATCTTCTGAATGGTTTCCCATATTTGGGAAAAGATGATAATCGTCCACAAAACCTAATGCTGGGAGAGGATATTGTAATGCGTTTAATGGAACCCTATATAAATAAAGGAAGAAATGTGACTACTGACAACTTTTTTACCTCAGTTTCGTTGGCACAGAATCTGCTCTCCAAACGCACTACTCTGGTCGGCACCATAAACAGAGCAAGACGTGATATTCCACCATATGTGAAAAAATTAAAGTTAACTTTACATGATCATAAAGTTTTGAAAACGGAAAATAATCAGTGCCTTTTGACAGTTTACCAAGCAAAGAGAGATAAAAATGTTTTATTGTTGAGTACTTTGCATGATACGGTTGTTATAGATCAAGAAAATAACAAAAGAAAACCAAATACCGTAACTTTTTATAACTCAACCAAGTTTGGTGTTGATGTTGTTGACCAAATGGCTAGAACATATAGCACAAAATCAGGCTCAAGAAGATGGCCATTTCAAGTTTTTTGCAACATATTGGATTTAGCAGCAATAAATGCATGGGTGTTGTACCAAGAAGTAATCGGGAAAAAGATTCGTAGAAGAGACTTTATTTTACAAATGGCATCTGAACTAAGTCACATTGAAGAAGAAGAAACACAAACCGTGAATATTCAACCGCAAGTTTCACATATTCAACCCATAAAAAGGCGACATTGTCATACAGTTGGCTGCAAAAACAAAACAAATAAAATGTGTGAAATCTGCCAAAAACCTCTATGTGGGACATGCAACAAATCAAATCATTTTTTATGTGTTGGCTGCGTATGAGAGAAAGATTTCTGAAGAATATAAAATTTAATTTACATATATATTATTTTTAAAAGCAATTACTTTTTTTAAATACTAAATTCAATGAATTTTTTTAATATTTTTTGTTATAAATTTAGAAGGGAAAATGGAATATTTTGTTTTTATGATTTTATTGAAATGAATAAACAGTTTTTAAATTCAAATTATAAGTTTTTCCATACTAAAATTAATTTTTAAAAAGTTGGGTCAAATGACCCCTATCCGTCTTTCAAGGTATGCCGATTTTCCCGTCTTTCTAGTGTTAACTACAAAAAATCTCTGGGACGATATGGGTTAAAATCACTGCAAGTTCTCCGAAAGGGATCGAAGTTACTAGTATAGTTTGTAGTGTAAAACTTAATTCTCAAGAAGCTATAATACCTTGTTGCACGATTGGGTATATTTAAGTTTATTTTGCTCAGGAGAAATTGAGATGTGACGCAGCCGTTTATTAATTTCAGCAGAAAGGTAACATTTAGCATTTGCCGACGGCTCCTTAAGGTTGGAAGCTTAATAAGTCCTAGCCGTCTCTCGTAAGATGGTAATCTTATATTAGAGTTCCAAGGAAGACCACGAAGACAAAATAATAAGAATTGCACTTGTACTGACTCTATTTTATTTGAATGTGAAAGATATTGTGGGTCCCATACAACAGATCCGTATTCAAGTATTTGTTTACATTTTACAGAAGAAATTTTCTTTCCCTATTCCTGGCTGGTCTAACAATTATTATGCCTCACTTTAAATATAGCTGAATGGAGAACTACAGCAGTATTCCCAAAAATAAAGTAGACTTGATCAACACTTTAAAATAAATTTGCTGTGAAATTTTTACTTTAAAGCAGACTTGAAGTACACATTCATTTTCTAGTCTTTTGTTTTATTTCAAGCCACTGTGCAAATTTATTTTTTCTGTTGCGGTTTTCTTGTGTTTTTTTTTGTTTACATTTTATTTACGTTGCTTTGTTTGTTGTTGCTGTTTTTAAGTCACAGTTAAGTAATTTTTTATTGAGTTTATGTTTGTATAAAGATGTTTGTTGACTGCTTAATGTTTGTAACAGTATGATTTTTTTTATATACATACGAGTATACGGCTCTGCCTACATACATGTGCTTGTCTACATGTGGTTGTGTACACTAAAATAGAGATGTAACTTGAGAGTGTGTGCGTATGTGTTTACACTATTCCAAAGTATATTTTCTTGTACACAAGTGTGTGTCTTTAATGTCATAAATAAAGTGAGTAAATTTTTTATGGTTCAAAACGCATGACTTGTTATACACACACACACTCACATACATGCTCGTATTTCTTTCCGTATTCTTGTATATGCTCTTTATAGCTGTTTGCATGATTGCGTTTGTGTGTGCTTTCGTATGAGTTTGCTTTAGCACGAGGTGTTGCTAACATTTTTGTTGCACTCTATTTGTTTGTCAAGATTTTGTTTGTAGTTTTTATTGCCGGAAAAATAATTTTTTTTTTTCCAAAACACTCTTGTCTATTCTGGCAATATTTGTGTGTTTTGAAGAAAAGAAAGCAAGACAAGGCAGAGGTAGATGTAAGAGAATTTTTGTTAAATAAATAAGAGTATTTTTTTAACATGTTTTGAGTTTTATAGAAATAAATACCGGCAGAAAGTTTAACAGCAGGTCTGAACAATATGTTGTTAGAAATTTTTTTCATCCATATTTTTTTCTTTAATATTTTGTGAAACCTTTTAATGAGTGTAAATAGATGTCATTGATTGATGGAACTTTATTTATTTCATTAAGAGTTTTTCTGCAACTGTTTTGTAAGAACTAGGAGCAATTGTCACTAAATTTACTTTAATACACATTTTTAACTGCCTATTTTGCAATAGCGAAAGAATACTTTCATTTCGTACAATTATATTTAAAATAAAATCAAAATTTTTTAAACTTCCCTGTAGGAGGATAAGAGTTAGTTGTCTTTAAGCTACCGGTACGATTACTAGTATAGCCAGAACTAGTTCAAAAGGTGATTGAACATATACAGAAAAGTACTAGTACTTCAAGTAGCTCATTTGTAGATTGATTTGACTTGTAGAATTTCATATTACTTTTTGATCATGTTTTAAAGCGAATTGCTAATTCGCATTTTCATTTATTTTATTTTTAATTGTTGCAATTTTTAAGGAAATTCCAATTGGAAACAAAGAATAGTATTAGAAGACTTTTTGTCACCTGCATATCAGTTTATTTATTCGATAATTTATGCAAGTAAGCCGCAGTTTTCTTGTTTGTTAAAAAAGTGACATTTTAAAAAACAAATAAAATTAAGAGCTAGTTTTAAAATTTTTTAAACTTGTTTTTTTTTTTGTTAATATTTAGTTTAAATGAAATTTATTTGTTGGTGGTCAAGCAATGTCTATATGCATTTCATTGGTGCTTTACCAAATCGTCAGTAGACTTTAACCACAGTTTTGAAAACTTAAAAACCTCTTATCTTATGCATATACTTCTGAAAACCATCTGAGAATTCACAATTTGTAAATTACAAACTATTTTCAAAAATCACAACAGAATAAGAATAGTTGGCCTTGAAACTCATATAAAACTAAACCAACAAATAAATTATATTCGATATGAATCTATTTTATTTTTCTACAAGGTGCTTGTGGATTGAGTGTGCCCTGAAGGAACTTTCCATTTCCTCTTATAAACTAAGAATTGATGAACCAAAAATTGTTTGTGAAGACAAAGACTTCACAAATTTCATTGGGTTTAAAAAACCAATAAATTTAGGAATTTCTTTTTAATATATAAACCAGTTCTTAATGCAGAACTGATTGTACTAGTATTCGACTAGAAGAAATTATACTAGTACTCAACTAGTACTAATAGTACTAGTATCCCCCTAGTTGCCATCTGGTACCAATTGTACTAGTTATTTTCCAAACACACTCAATGTTAATTTGAGCATTAACATGGTATAGGAAAGTTCACAGTTGCGAACTAGTACTGGTGATTTTTGCACTAGTACAAAACTAATTTCATACTACTTCGATCACCTGCAGGATTGCTTATATTCTAAATAGGAAAGCCTCGTTTTGCTATCAGAAATAGGGAGTAAGAATTTGAGTTATTTCCTTAACTGAACTGAATTGGTTTATTAATGTAAAGAAATTCATCATTTATTTATACAGTACAGATAAAATGAATAAAAGAAATTAGGAAGACTTGGGAGTAGAAGATAATATCCTAAAAGGACTCAACAGTAACCTTCTTACAATTATGTGCTATCGAAAGGTTCTTTCTTTAAAATGTGATTTGTGGTTTATTCGCCTGTAGTTGCAACTTAAAAAGCCCAAATAGGTCAACTCACTGGTTGTTGGTGGCCAGTTCATATCACATCCACTTGATATGACATCATGGCTCGAATCGCTTGTGAAGAATATCCATCGTCCTGTAGTGGTCAGCATTGAAAGTGATGGCCAGTGTCGGACTTAGAATTGTCCTTTTTGATGCACTGCCCTTTCTGATCTACAAAATTTAATTAATGCTCAAAAACTAAGGTGAATTTGAATTTTCTCAATAATATTTATTTATTGGCAAATTTTTATATTTATATTCTGCTTTTCCGAGAGTTGGTTTCTATTCCTCGAAGAGATTCTGATTTGCAGTTTTTGGTTTGCCCTTGATCTCTCTCAACGATACTGCTATTACATCATCAATCTTCCCAAAACTTTTGCTGTGTCTCTGCAATCTTGCATTGAGAAAAAAATATCATTAGGGTCAAAACTGTTGACTACGATGGCAGGAAAGCGTTATTGCGTTTGGCCAAAGTATTGCCAACAAGTGTCAGTTTTTTAAATCGAAGCTTTCGAAGGTACATCGCTGACACATTAAATTCAGTAAGAAGCTCAGATGTTTCCAACAAATCTCCCCTATGGAGATCTTCATTTAATGTATGTATTTTAATAATTGCAATAATTAATTTAAAAAAATTTCCGGTATATAATAGATTTCATTACATATTTGAAAAGGTTGGCACCTTTCAAATTATGTCGTGGAAATCCATTACAGGTGATGGCCTGGGAAATGGTGTTATTAAAGAAATATATACTCATGATGCTACGAAATTAAAATCCACATCAAATACTAACTTTTTCGGAAAGCATTGAACGCTCTTGGATCTCATGTGGATCGGTGTCATCCGAAAATGTAGATCGGTGTCATCCCATAATGATGAAGGCATAGACACTGGTCACTGAACATAATTGGCAGCGACTGACACTATCATGTACTAAAAAAAGCAGAGTAACAGCACCCACCTTCGTCGGCCCTGTAGCAAAAATTAGCCGGCGAAGTAAAAGGTTGAAATAGCTACAAAAAAACAAATGTCTATCTTCTCATCTTTCCTAATCTGTCCGCTCAATACTATCCCCTCGTTTTCAGTTCCGGCGCAATGCATTGCATATATAGGGGTCATCCCCTGAGTGCTGGTCCAAGATAAAAAAAAAAAATTTAAAAATTTAAAAATTTTGTTTGTTACAATCCTTTTCATTTAGAAATTGGCCTCATCCCTGGTGCTTTTTTAATGGAAGTTAGTGTCAGTTGCCAACTGCTCCAGAATATTAATTTTTGTAAAAATATTTTATTAATTGCAAATTTTATTGAATGTCATATCCGACCATGATGATTTAGGAAAAATATACTGAATAAATGACAACTACGATTAACAATATTTCAAAATATCGATAATTCTTATACAGCTAAAAATACCTCATATAATGATAATATTTCAAACATTTTACTCTTAAATTTCTTAAATAAAAATATAAGATAAAATAAAATAAAAACAATTAAACATACGATTTGCTTGTTGCGGGTTAAGTATATTGATATACATTTTATTGCCTTTGGCACCGAATCATCAGTCCACTTCAATCTTATTCACAAAATAGCAACACATCCCAGCTCATGCATAAGCTTTCAAAAAACAACTTAGAATTACAAGCATAAAATGCTTTGAAATTAAAGAACAAAAAAAAAAAAAAAAAAACAAGTGAAAACGTTATATTCGACCGGGTCGAATCTTAAATACCCTCCAAATATCTAGTAAGTGAATTTAAAATGTTTAACTTGGTGGGGCAGAGCTCCTTTATATAATATCGTACGTCAGGGCCCACTAAAGGGGGTGGGGCGCAAAAATAGACAATATCATGTTTTCCACAGACGAACGTATGGGCATTGCTAGACCGTCTTAGACTTCATCACTAATCAAGAATATACACATTTACTTTATAGGGTCCAATTCTCTTTGGGGGGTAGAAAAAGTTTATTTTGGCGGGGTCGCTCTGGCAAGGGCTGTGGGGGGAAACATTTCACCTTTGTCATAAAACCCTAAAAATAAATGCTTGGGATAATTATATACAAAATAAAATTTTATATAGTTTTTTGGTGGGGTCATTTACAGGGCAAAGGGGGGATGCGGGTAGGACAGAAACAGGCAGTCATAAAACTCTATAAATAAATGCTTGGGATAATTGTATACAAAATTATCATTTAATTTTTTTTTTGGTAGGGTCATTTAGGGGGCAAAGGGGGAGAAGGGGTAGGGCAGAGTAGTACCAGCTTTGGTTTCAGCTTCGTCATTAAAGCTTAAAATTGTTATTTTTAAGGAATGTAGGCTTAAGTTAAACAATTTGTTAAAATTTTATGCTATTTTTGCATATAATAACGCCGACTAAAGTGGGCGGGGTCAAAAAATATTTTTATTTTATTTAATGGCTCCAAGTTTAAGGCGTTGGACCGTATTTGACATAAAAATATATCATATGCTTAACAATATATCCAAAAAACTTTAAAAATTATGTTGTTTTTTCTGGGTTGGTTTAGTTCTTCTTAGGGGAACTTTTTCCCCCTTGCCCGATTCAGCCAATCTCCGAACTTAACCTGCTCTAAGCATCAAAATATATTTATACCAAATTTTAAGGGTCTATCTAGCTCTTTTCGTTTGGACTGAATCGTGATTTCCACAGACGGACGGACGGACATGCTCAGATCGTCTTAGATTTTATCATTGATCAAGAATATATATACCTTATGGGGTCTGTGATGGATATTTCGATGCGTTACAAACGGAATGACAAAGTGAATATACCCTCCAAAATTTTTTTTGGAGGGTATAAAAATACAAAACACATGAACCTACTTCATTTTTTAGCCCAGCATATGCTTAAAGAAATAGATTCGGCATGAATATCCCTAATTCTTTTTTAACAAAGTCTATGTTTAATAACTAAAATAAGTAATTCCTAAATTCGCAGATTTAATCATGAGCCTATCTATTAATTCTTAGCGTAGTAAATTAATCTATTCAAATTAGTTTAATAAACATTCATGATTAGTAAGAAATGTTAAATAACATGTGAAAAATTGAACAGCAACAGCATTTTATTAACATTGTGTTCTTACAAATAAAACTGACCTACTTTAACAAAGCCTTCGTTGACCTTAACTCAATGTAATAAAGAGAATATTATGAGCTCTTAAAATGAATACGAATAGATGGCATAATAAAAGTTTTTGTTATATAAGAGCAGAAAAGTATGCTATAGTTTTTCATTGTTAATGGTGAGCGA
The DNA here is from genome assembly GCA_951800035.1 of Linnaemya tessellans. Taxonomy (NCBI): domain Eukaryota; kingdom Metazoa; phylum Arthropoda; class Insecta; order Diptera; family Tachinidae; genus Linnaemya; species Linnaemya tessellans. Next base: position 14,587,538 of record OX637533.1, on the reverse strand, counting down.
CTGTTAACAGCAAAACATTAAAGGAAATGAAAAAATTTTTTTCAAGCAACTGAACAGAAATTCTTACAATTCTTTGTAAGTAAAATTTGCAGTCATTTATTTTAGTCTATACACAATTTTCTTTTATAAAAAGGTAATAACAAATTTAAAATTTTTTTTTATACCCTCCAAAAAAGAATTTGGAGGGTATATTCACTTTGTCATTACGTTTGTAACACATCGAAATATCCATCTCAGACCCCATAAAGTATATATATTCTTGATCAGTGATGAAATCTAAGACGATCTGAGCATGTCCGTCCGTCCGGCTGTGGAAATCACGATTCAGTCCAAACGAAAAGAGCTAGACTCTAGAGCTGGCACAAATATATTTTAAAGCTTAGAGCAGGTTAAGTTCGAAGATGGCCTAAATCGGGCAAGAGGGAAAAAAGTTCCCTTAAGAAGAACTAAACCACCCCAGAAAAAACAACATAATTTTTTAAGTTTTTTGGTTATTTTGTTAAGCAAATGATATATTTTTATGTCAAATACGGTCCAAAGCCTTAAACTTGGAGCCATAAAATAAAATAAAAATATTTTTTGACCCCGCCCACTTTATTAGGAGTTATTATAGGCAAAAATAGCATAAAAATTTAACAAATTGTTTTACTTAAGCCTACATTTCTTAAAAATAACATTTTTAAGCTTTAATGACGAAGCTGAGACGAAACCTGGTACTACTATGCCCTACCCCCCCCCCCTTCCCCTTCGTACCCTAAATGACCCTACCAGAAAAAAACAATTTTTTAAAATTTTGTGTATAATCATCCCAAGCATTTATCTTTAGAGTTTTATGACTGCCTGTTGCTGCCCTACACCCTCTTTCCCCTTTGCCCACTAAATGACCCTATCAAAAAAAAGAAATTTTAATTTTGTATATAATTATCCCAAGCATTTATTTTTAGAGTTTTATGACAAATGTGAAATATTTCCCCCACAGCCCTTGCCAGAGCGACCCCGCCAAAATACAGTTTTTATACCCTCCAAAGAGAATTGCACCCTATAAAGTAAATATGTATATTCTTGATCAGTGATGAAGTCTAAGACGGTCTAGCAATGCCCATACGTTCGTTTGTGGAATACATGATATTGTCTATTTTTGAACCCCGCCCCCTTTAGTGGTCGTTGACGTACGATATTATATAAAGGAACTCTGTCCCACCCAGTTAAACATTTTAAATTCACCTACTAAATATTTGGAGGGTATTTAAAATTCGACTCGGTCGAATATAACGTTTTTACTTGTTGTAAATTATTTTCGCATTATGAAACAAAATGATAAGTATCGAATTCATTTTGATGTCATGAGCGTTTCGACAAAAATATTTAATATTACACGAGATCTGTTCAAAAAATAAGGTGAACTTTTAAATATTGTAGGTTACGTTCATTCTATATGTTCACAGTTTTATCTATTTATCACGTTTAAATTATTGTCAGCGTCATAAAATTTACAGTGATTTTCTGTTCTCGAAAGAAATTAGTCAAAAAATTTACATAAAATTTTTTATAAAAAATTGTGTTTTTTTTTTAATCTTGGTCCAGCACTCAGGGGATGACCCCTACATATGCAGTGCATTGCGCCAGAGCTGGAAAGGAGGGGATAGTATTGAGGGGACCGATGACAGATAGGAATAATTTTTTGTAGCTTTTTCAACCTTTATACTTCGCCGGCTAATTTTTTGCTACATGACCAACGAAGGAGGGTGCTGTTACTCTGCTTTAAGTACATGATAGTGTCGCTGCCAATTATGTTCAGTGACCAGTGACTATGCCTTCATAATTGAAAACAGGCTGGCAACAACTAACACAACCACGAACTAATACTGATCCGAAGGATTCAACACAATATTTCATGACTCAGCGCGGGTTTGAACTCGAGATCGTCCGCTTCATAGTCTCGTGTTCTACTACTTCAGCCAACAGCACCCACAAATGTTTTATGAAAAATGGTGTGAAAAGCACTTGAATTTTTAAAAGTGGCATACAGATTGTGATTATCTGATTTAACAAATTTGTACAAGTGATACAATCATTTCAAAAAGGCTCGAAAAGATATGAATGTCGTCGCTTGTCCTGCACGCCCCTATACATCAAGAAGAAAATAAAATGTGGAGAAAGTGGAGAGAATTGTCATGGAGAGACATTGTGAAATTGCGAATATCGTAATATTTTTTCACACAAAGTTCGTTCCAAAATTGCAAAATATTGAGAGGACAAAAAAAAAGAAACCAAGCCTCATCCAGAGTATTCAGCAAATTTGGCCCTTCCGCGACGTTTTCTAGTACCCAAGACTGGCGAAAGCCTTTAAGGGACAGCATTTCAAATGATATGGAATTAAATCGCTCAAGAAAGGAGATCTCACCGACATATCACAAAATTCATAACTGTTTCGAGGATTGCAGAAATCGTAGAAATAATTTTTGTTATATCTAAGAGGAACTAGTTTGTAGCTCACAAAATAGAACCTAATGAATAAATAAATATTTTTCGAGAGAAAAAAAAATTCAGTTTTTATTTTAAGCAGACCTCGTAAATCTCACTAAAACAAGGGCATACTTTTCTAAGTGAATCAGACATAGAAAATAGACAGATACGCCGTTGAGGAGCACTAGTGTTTAAATTTTCAACTCTTCTATAAGTTTCAATAAAAACTTAACAAAAGCTATACGTGGTACTACTGAAAGGAACATATGGCTTCTTAAATTCTACACCCAGATCATGCCAACTAATTAATTATGATCATATGTGATACTTCAACATACTTGCCTATAACGTTTCGTAGCATAAATTGAAAACAAATTGTAAAAATCCTTAACAAATGAACTACTTAAACGATTTTTATAAAGAAACCTGTTGTACATAAAAACATTCACAAGCCTTTATAATTTCTCTCCAGGATTAAAGCACGAATTTGAATTAAAGCATATTAAAATTGATAAACCCGTTTATTAGAAAAATTTAGTTTTTTATTAAAAACTCAACAGAAAAAGAAGACAACCATCAAGTTGTTCAATTTATACTTCATCTCACATTAAAGAAATGTCTTAAAACAAAATAGCATAATAAATTGCCAGAAATAGCAGCTGCTAGTTTCATTTATACTCTCTGATTTTTCTTTTAAAAAATAATACAGTTTATTAAATTTGAATTAAGATTCTATAGGCTAATTGTTCGAAATTTTAATTTAAATCTCAGAAAGACATGAAAAATATTCCAAGGCACAAAGGCAAGTCAACATCAGTTTTATTCAACTTACACAGCAGAGCAGAACAGCTGTTTTCGAAAGACGCAACCCTTTCATCATCAGTGCTCATGTGTATTGTGTTTGTCACCACTTATTAGGTGGCTTAGTTGAATGTGATAACAGTTCCTATTTACACAAATTTTATTGTGAAAAAGAATACGGGAACTGTATCAACCTGATGTTAACATGTTATTGTTATAATACCCGTGTTACCGTTTGATTATTTTTCTTCATGTCCCATTTTTCTGAATTTTTTGTTCCATCATACCTAAGTCAAACTTTTTTGGTTTGAATTTTATACTTAAGTACATGTGAACGTTTTTCCAATTTTTTTATTATTGGGTAGCTCAAGCCATAGCTTAAATTTGTATGTAGTAATAATTTTAACGAACATTTTATATTGCTATATTAAATTTGAATTAAGATTCTATAGGCTAATTGTTCGAAATTTTAATTTAAATCTCAGAAAGACATGAAAAATATTCCAAGGCACAAAGGCAAGTCAACATCAGTTTTATTCAACTTACACAGCAGAGCAGAACAGCTGTTTTCGAAAGACGCAACCCTTTCATCATCAGTGCTCATGTGTATTGTGTTTGTCACCACTTATTAGGTGGCTTAGTTGAATGTGATAACAGTTCCTATTTACACAAATTTTTTGACTTGCCTTTGTGCCTTGGAATATTTTTCATGTCTTTCTGAGATTTAAATTAAAATTTCGAACAATTAGCCTATAGAATCTTAATTCAAATTTAATATAGCAATATAAAATGTTCGTTAAAATTATTACTACATACAAATTTAAGCTATGGCTTGAGCTACCCAATAATAAAAAAATTGGAAAAACGTTCACATGTACTTAAGTATAAAATTCAAACCAAAAAAGTTTGACTTAGGTATGATGGAACAAAAAATTCAGAAAAATGGGACATGAAGAAAAATAATCAAACGGTAACACGGGTATTATAACAATAACATGTTAACATCAGGTTGATACAGTTCCCGTATTCTTTTTCACAATAAAATTTGTGTAAATAGGAACTGTTATCACATTCAACTAAGCCACCTAATAAGTGGTGACAAACACAATACACATGAGCACTGATGATGAAAGGGTTGCGTCTTTCGAAAACAGCTGTTCTGCTCTGCTGTGTAAGTTGAATAAAACTGATGTTGACTTGCCTTTGTGCCTTGGAATATTTTTCATGTCTTTCTGAGATTTAAATTAAAATTTCGAACAATTAGCCTATAGAATCTTAATTCAAATTTAATATAGCAATATAAAATGTTCGTTAAAATTATTACTACATACAAATTTAAGCTATGGCTTGAGCTACCCAATAATAAAAAAATTGGAAAAACGTTCACATGTACTTAAGTATAAAATTCAAACCAAAAAAGTTTGACTTAGGTATGATGGAACAAAAAATTCAGAAAAATGGGACATGAAGAAAAATAATCAAACGGTAACACGGGTATTATAACAATAACATGTTAACATCAGGTTGATACAGTTCCCGTATTCTTTTTCACAATAAAATTTGTGTAAATAGGAACTGTTATCACATTCAACTAAGCCACCTAATAAGTGGTGACAAACACAATACACATGAGCACTGATGATGAAAGGGTTGCGTCTTTCGAAAACAGCTGTTCTGCTCTGCTGTGTAAGTTGAATAAAACTGATGTTGACTTGCCTTTGTGCCTTGGAATATTTTTCATGTCTTTCTGAGATTTAAATTAAAATTTCGAACAATTAGCCTATAGAATCTTAATTCAAATTTAATATAGCAATATAAAATGTTCGTTAAAATTATTACTACATAATACAGTTTAATTTAATTTTCTGTTTAACAGGTTTTTTGTGTTTCCTTCCGCTACTCCATCAGCTGGCGGTTCATTTGTCTGTAACTTTGGACTTCCTTGCGAATAAACGAAAGCATCTTTAGTTTTTTTTAACACAATGATTTTATTTTATTTTTTTTTATATATTTTTTTAACACAGCAACGGTGTTAAATGTCCGCCAATTAGAAAGGTAGCAGCAAAAAAAAATATATTTTAAATAAATTTCTACAGCTGCTAATACTTTGTTGCTATCATTTTGTGTGCCAAAAATGAACAGTTTTAGTCGGATGTATAGAGTTTTCCGTAAAGGAGAGAGAAATAAGAAAGTTAAAAAAAAAATCTGTTTTATTCAAATTGTTACAGTACAATGAAAATCTAAATTAATTGAAGTCACAATGATAATCTCAATATCGATTACAATACACTGCATATGAAGGGGCCATCTCCTGAGTGCTGGACCTACTAAAAGAATTTATTTTCAAATATTAAATTCAGTTAAGATTGATAAGTTAATTGATCGAACATTTGTTTTCAGAAAAACATGCTAAATATTCCAAGGCACAAGGGAAAGTCAACATCATTTTTAGTTATCCAACTTACATATCAGAAGAGAAGAGCTGTTTTCGCTAGCCACTACACTTTTATTATCAGTACTCAAGGGCATATTCGTTTGTTACCACTTATTAAACAGTCACACGTGCAATGTACATGTTTAACTTTTTAGTGGAAAAAATTGGAAGTCATTATTTATGAAGAACTAGTTTTTTTCTAGTTCCAAAGTATCAACAAGTGGGTATTTTTGACTTATCAGGAAATGATTTTAACGATCCAAATAATTTATTAATAAGTTATTTTAAGAGTACAATATAGGAAGTTATTTGTAGTTTTCGCAAGTATTATATTTTTATTTACAACAACTTTATAAAAAAATATTTTTCTTTACGAAAAAATATTTTTCTTAACAAAGAAATATTGTTATTTATAAAAAAATTTTTTTATTTATAATATTTTTTTTATAAGAAAATGTTTTTATTTATAAAACTATTATTTTGTTTATAAAAATCAAATATTTTTATTTGTAAAAAAATTAAAAAAAAATTTATGTCGATTCTCCAACCCTGGAAATTTTTAATACCAATTTAATTCTTAGCGAAGTATAAAATGGGTTTAATTCACTAAAAAAAAGAATTGGAATTTATGTGGGTACTTTTACATACAAAAAACTTCGATTTTCCAACCCTGGAATCGAGTTTTTAATTTTTTAAATCAAATTTAATTTTTCCTGAAGTATAAAATAGGTTTAATTGACTAAAAACAAAAAATTTGGAATTTATATGGGTACTTTTATGTACCAAAAATTATTTAGATTTTCCAACTTTGGAAGCTAATTTTTATTTCTTAACCATTACAATTCTCAGTGAGGTGTAATATAGTTTTATTAGACAAAAAAAATTAAAATTCTTAAACTTTTTGGTTAATATTTAATTTGCCCAACCCTGGAATCGAAATTATGATTTATTTTAATTTTTGATACCAATTTTCTTCTTCATGAATTATAAAATAGTTTTAATTAGCAAAAACAACAACGTCAATTGCCTCTTTTGTTATTTTTACGCATAAAGAATATTTCAATGTTCCAACCATGGAAACGAAATTTTAATTTTTTTTTACCAATACAACTCTTAATAATGAGGTTTATTTAAGAAAAACTTAAAATTTGCAATCATATTGTTGACTTTCATGTACTACACATATTGCAGTTATCCAACCCTGGAATCAAAATTTTGATTTGTTTTAATATTTGATACCAATTTTGTTCTTCCTGAATTATAAAATAGTTTTAATTAGTAAAAAACCGACGTTAGTTGGCTTTTTGGTTACTTTTATGTATAAAAAAAATTCAATTTCCCATCCCTGGGAGCGAAATTTTAATTTTTGTCTTCTTTTTTTACCAATGCTAGTTTTCATTACTTACAAAAATCTTAAAATTAGCAACCATTTTTGTCACTTTCATGTTCTACAATATATTGCATGTACCAAACAACTTTCAATTTCCCATCCATGGAATTGAAATTTAATTTTTTTTTGCTTTTTTATAAATGCGACTCTTCATGAGGTATAAAGTAGTTTTATTGAAGAAACATTTTAAATTTTTAAAGATTTTGGTTACTTTTATGTAAAAAAATTTCAATTTCCCAACCCTGGAAGCGAAATTTTAATTTAAAAGATTTTTTTTTGGCAATGCAAATCTTCATGAAGTATAAAGTGATTTTATTTAAGAAAAACTTAAAATTTATAACAATTTTGGTTATTACATGTACTACAAAATATTGCATGTACTAAAAAAAACTTTCATTTTCCCAACCCTGGAAGCGAAATTTAATTTAATTTCTTTATTTTTAATTTTTTATCAGTGCAAGTCTTCTTGCGGTATAAAGTAGTTTTATTTAAGAAAAATTTAAATTTTTTAACCATTTTGGCCACTTTCATGTACTACAAAATATTGCACTTGTCCAACCCTGGATTCGAAATTTTGATTTTTCTTTTGAATTGTTGATACCAATTTTGTTCTTCCTAACAGTTTTAGTTCGCAAATAAAAGCAACATAAGTTGCCTGTTTGATTACTTTCACATATAAAAATATGCAATTTTCCATCCCTGGAAGCAAAATTTGAATTTAAAAAATTTTTTTTTGCTCAATGCAAATCTTCATGACGTATAAAGAGGTTTTGTTAAAGAAAAACTTGAAATTTTTAACAATTTTAGTTACTACATGTACTACAAAATAAGGAATGGGCTGAAAAAAAATTTTATTTCCCATCCCTGGAAAAATTTTAATATTTTTAGTTTTTAATAGACCAGTGAGGCTTCCCAAAGCACGAAATGGGTTTAATTTACAAACATTAAAAAAATAATTGATTTTTGGTATAAATTTTGCGTCGAGAAATAGGTGTAAGCTTCCCAGCTCTGGAACCGTACATCATATCTTTCTGAATTTCAATACCACTCTATGTAAGTTCATTTCCAATCCAACGGAGGCTTGGGAAAGCCGATTTCACGAACAGACGGACGGACAGACGGACATCGGATCAATCGTCATCGCTATTCATAAGGATCCAGAATATATATACTTTATGGGGTCCCATGTGAATATCGAAGAAATTACACATGGAATGACAAACCTAGATATAGCCTTTCACTTTTTTGTGAAGTGTACAAAAATTGATTTGAAAAACTTGTGAAAACAAAACTTTATATAAAATAAATTGATAAATGTAAATAATAAAGAATTATTTGTAGCGCTGTAAACGGCTTTTCCTGACTCCATAAAACTAATAAAAAGTTTGTCATTTTGGAATTATTAAATATAACAAAAATAAAAATGGGATTTACTACGACCATGATTTCTGATTCCCGGGAAAGGCTTCGAAAAAGAGAAATTCCTGCAATGACAGTCCTTATAGAAAAATCATTAGAAATGATCCAGATTTGCACTAATTCCATTTTAAAAGTTCAGGATCTTATTACCTTCCCTGTGTCCTAATCTTATTTGGTCATGCGATTTCCTGAAATAGATTTCAATTGTAATTGCGCTGCACAGTGTAGTTTTTATTATAAATACGGGCACTTTGTTCTAAAGACGTTATTACCAATCATGTGTAAAAGTACTTTGCAGTTTGCTAGTAAGCGATCTCAATAAGCATTTGCTCAGTACAAGGGATGCCGGTAAGAGATGTTATTTAATTTAACCAAATATTCTTGTGTCAGGACTTTTATACAGGCATCAACTTCTTTATGCATTTTTAAAATACCCTTTTTGTCTTTCTCTCCGCTATATTTTACATGCAAACGAATTCTCTGTTTTTGTAGAATCTCTTCCTTTTTTTTTTGCCATCCATATATTTTTCTTTTCATGAGAAATTCTAAAAATTTCACAAACAATTGATGTGTATGTTTGCCACATCATGCATGCTTTTATAACACATGCTTAACAAAAACGTATGTTACATGAATGCATTAGATGCACTTTTTGTTGGTGCTTTTTGTTTTGCAACCATTTATAGAGAATAGAAATATATATTGTATGAGTCTGTGTAAGTGTTTTCTTTTTTTTTGTGAACCAAGAGTTTTATGCTTTCATGCATCACTACTCTTCAACAGATGACATCTTTGCTCCTGCTCAGGCACACATTCTTACAAACATTTTCATATATTTTGCTTTTCATTGTTTTTGTTTAGGTTTTTAGTTGCAGCTCTTTTCGTTTAGTACAGTAGGTCATGATGTTGTGGCAAATGTTACCAAAAAAAAAAAAAAAAACAGTTTCGAAAAAAAGCTAAGAACGTTTAAAGGAGAGTTTGATATTCCTTTTTTCATCCTTAGCAAGGAGCTGGTATAGGCGGCAAGTGTTTCATTATGCATTTTTAGAAGTAAATTCTTAAACAAAAATAGTTTTTTTGTTTACTTGATAAATGAATTTATGGTGGTTTGAAATAAAGGAATAAGATTGTATTCATATATATTTTTCTTGTAATCATTTTGTATCGGCACTGAAGCAGAAAATTTGTTGATGTTTCATATAAATGAATAACGTAAGTCTTAAACTGCTTCGGAACTCATTCTTACCACGTTAGATTAACTGCAGGTCGATGGTCATTAAAAATTCCAACATATTGATATTGGCATTTCAAGCTAAAATACATTTTTATATACACAAATATTTATGAAATTCTTTCCTCAATTTGGGAAAGACTTATGAAATTTAAGAATAATAAAAGGCTTTCATATTTCCATTTAGTCATATGCAACAACTTATTTAAGAAAAGCAATAAAAAGTCCTTGCTTAGGATACTGCTGTATCCCAGCTGACATCAATCTATCATTGACAGATAATATCCTGGACTATGAATACTATCTGATTCTACTCCGATATCTGGATTTTCATAGCATGCCACATTAGACTTATTCACTGCTTTAGTTGTGTAGATATCAGAATATTAATTATTACTTTGTTTTGGGGGTACGCATTTTCCCTATCAAATACTTCGTTAATTTTGCTAGAAATTGCTATTTATTTTGGGAATAATTCACAATCAAAATTTGACAGCTCCACTCTTATAATTCTGCAATTATATTTTTATTTTATTGCACAATATTTCGTTGACAATTTCGTAACATCTTGTTAACGAAATATTGAATAGTAATAATATTAAATTCTAAAAATTTTATATAAGAAACGACCTCGAACTTGAGAAATATTAAAATATATAATAGCCAGCTTTAAAAAAACAGGACTTCAGGTGCCATATAACTTCGACTACTAACAAAGCTACTGGTGTTCTGGATTTTATTAAACGCTGGGCTAAGGAGTTCTCTGACACAACCAAGATGTTACTTACTACTTTATTTCGCCCCATACTTGAATACGGATCTGTTGTATGGCACCCACAATATCTTTCACATTCAAATAAAATAGAGTCAGTACAAGTGCAATTCTTATTATTTTGTCTTCGTGGTCTTCCTTGGAACTCTAATATAAGATTACCATCTTACGAGAGACGCCTAGGATTTATTAAGCTTCCAACCTTAAGGAGCCGTCGACAAATGCTAAATGTTACCCTTCTGCTGAAATTAATAAACGGCTGCATCACATCTCAATTTCTCCTGAGCAAAATAAACTTGAATATACCCAATCGTCCAACAAGATATTATAGCTTCTTGAGAATTAAGTTTTACACTACAAACTATAGTAACTTCGATCCCTTTCGGAGAATTTGGAATGATTTTAATAGACTTTACCCTTGTATTGATTTTAACAAAAGTATTGATGTCGTAAAAAATGATATAATATTACATCTTAACTCATTACAAAATTGATTATAAATAAATGTTTAATTTGTTAAATCGACATTTGTTAAAGCCATATTTTTTGTTTTTGCTATAATTTGTCTTGTTACTATTAAAACAAAGCTTTATCGATTCCATTTATATATGTATGTACTTGTCATTTCTGAAATATTGTTATATTTTAATTGTATCAGTCTGTAAGGATTAATCCATAGACTAAATAAATAAATAAATAAATAAATAAATAAATAAATAAAAATAAAATGAACCGATAGATCAGTTAATCGAATAGTAGTTAATCGTTCAATCGACTAATGGTTAATTGTGTGAATACCCTACTTTTAAGATTATCGATTTCTTAAGAAAATTATTTTTAAATTATGTATGAATTTTTATTAGTCGAACTTTCTTATGTAAGTTATTAATTTTTTCAACGGGCTTAAGTTCGAATCTGCATGACTGCAAATGATTTTTATTGTTTTATTAATAAATGAATTTGTTTAAATTCTATTTATTATTATTATTTATTTTGTTTTTGTTTTTCGAAAATTATTTTATTGAAAGTGTGTTTTTAATAGAGTAACATTAACTTTTTCTTAAAAAAAAAGATATTTATGAATTTCTTCATAGAAAATTATGAATATCTTCATTCGTCTGCCCTGTAGCAAATATTAGCCGGCGAAGTAAAAGGTTGAAATAGCTACAAAAAACTGTCTATCGTCTCAACTTTCCTAATCTGTTCCCTCAATACTATCCCCGAGTTTTCAGTTCCGGCGCAATGCTTTGCATACATAAGGGTCATCCCCTGAGTGCTGGTCCGAGATAAAAAAAAATGTGAAATTTATCAACGGGCTTAAGTTCGAATCTGCAAGACTGCAAACCATTTTTTATTATTTTATTAATAAATGAATTTGTTCAAATTCTATTTATTAATTTATATTAAGATTATAATATTAAGAATATTTTTCAATAGTCATCAAACCAGCAGAATGGATCAGTACTGATTTCGAGGCCGCTACGCCATCTCATCAGCGTTCTTTTGTTCAATTTTTCCACTTTTGCAATTGGTGCTAGTTAGTAGGAATAACAAAGAAGCTTTAAGTTATCAGCAGCCGATGGCTCTGGAAAAAGCGAAAGAGATACATGGAATATTGGGAATATTAATCGTCAGGGTTGGGGAATTTCGTACTAACCAAAAATGTAATAACTTAAAAATATGAATGTGATAACTTCTCATATTCAATTTTCGTTAAAATATTGGTTAAATAGTTGATATTCCTACGAACTAGCACCACTTGCAAAAGTGGAAAAATTGAACAAAGAACGCTGATGAGATGGCGTAGCGGCCACGAAATCAGTACTGATCCGTTCTGCTGGTTTGATGATTATTGAAAAATATTCTTAATATTCCAATCTTAATATAAATTAATAAAAATAGAATTTGAACAAATTCATTTATTAATAAAATAATAAAAAATGGTTTGCAGTCTTGCAGATTCGAACTTAAGCCCGTTGATAAAATTAACAATTTACATAAGAAAGTTCGACTAATAAAAATTCATACGTAATTTAAAGAAAAATTTATATAACAAAATTTCTGAGAATAACAAAACTTTTATTTTTAAATAGAAGTAAAGGGTGTTTTTTATAGAGTGACACAAGTTTAGATTATAATAAAACAAAGAAATACATTTTTAATACCAACGAAAAAGGCTTTATTGGAAAGACAATTTTGTGAAATTAATGTTTAAATGCGCCTAGAAAGCGCAATCAGGAACACCAATTTTTAAAAACAAAAAAAAATCTTGCATAAAGTGGAAGGACACAACCCCACAAGCTGAGATTTACGACGTATTGATTGATTAGGATCATCTTGAATGCTTTCCTGTACAGCGGCTACAGCTTCTTCAGGGCGCCCGATTCGGCATCTCATGGCCTCTGCACATTATCAGTAACAGTTAATGTGGTCCGAAAACGATATATTGTTCTGCAAATTAGCCGCTCTGAAGGACGATTATATACGCCTTAAAATTGAAGACGTGCATGATGAGTTTGACCAATTGAACAATTATTTTAATTAAAAATTTCAATAATTTGCACGCGTTGCTCTATTGTTGTACACACAATAAATTTTTAGAACTCTGTCTTAAGCAACTGATTAAAGCACTTTTAACTATAATATAATATATATAAATATTTCCTTAAAATATTAACCCACTAAAAACATCTATTATGTGCCTGTCTTTGATTAAAATCCAAGTGCATACAAAATAATTTATAAATCATTATTTAAGAAAATCACAGTATTATTGTATACACCCTCAGTATTATCAATTAGAATTACTGCCAATAATTATACGTGACCTGCTGCACGAAAAGGGACGAAAAGGGTAATTTTGTACCTTTGATATTGAACTTTTTTTATATATCATATTATATATATATTTTATATCTTATCTGTTTATATCACATTTTTAAATTTTTTCATTAATTATGTTCATCTTTACAGGTGATTTGTAAAAAAACTAAAAGACATAGAAGCTTGCGGTTTGCGGCCTTTGAAAGAGCGTTTTTTTTCCTATAAGAATCACTCAAAAAGTAAAAAAATAATTTTTCGGCGCAGAGGTCCCTTTTCGTGGAGCAGGTCACATATAATCACACATCTAACAAAGTTTTTTATTAGTTTAATATATTTAGCACCGATTCTATTTCATTTTAAAAAATCTCAATTTATTCTCTTATTTTCTTATAATTAAGTCGCCTTGATTAAATACCTTCAGTTAGAAACAAGACATAAATTTCGTTACATCAACTTCCTTTAACCACATGGCGTATGAGTGTTGTGTATTTAATTAAATATTAATCATACGTCAGGCCGACCAGTTGTTTATTTAACCTTAAGATAATTATTTACCCTAGTTTTATATTATTTACTTAAATGCTTTTGAATAGCAAATTGCAATTTAATAACTAAAGAAATTTTGCAAGTTGTGATTTTCGTCGTACAAATAACGATAACAAACACGCCAGTGAATAGAAGGATCATAGAAGACATTTTTGAATTACTTAACAATTTACTGCAATGATTGCACAACAGCCAAATAATTACTGTTTAAAGTTAAATGACAAGTTTGGATTAAAATCTGTTTCAAGTGGTAAAGAAGGACAGACACTCTAAAAAAAAACACACTATATGTGAAGTTGTTGATTTACACGTGAGTAATGGAAGGAAAGTTTAAATTCCTTCATGGACTGATATAGAAGAAATAATGCCACTTGAATTATAACCGTAGAGGGAAAAGAAGCTGTCCTAGGACACGTTGTGTGACTATTTCTCAGGCACTGGCAACTGGTTTCAGTTTCGGAAAATTTAATTAATGTTACCTATGACCACAAAATTAAACTGAAAGACTTAAAGAAATTAAATACAAATCTTTCGCTGTTACGCAGAAGGAGGGAATTTTGTAAGCACTTTTAGTCTAGCTTTATGATATATAATCTTTTCATCACTCATGACTCAGGAATTTTTTGTACCATTTTCGTGTCCACTGGGCATAGGCCAGGACCCAAATTATCGAAATTTTAATGCAATTTAAATACAAATTTTGATCGATATCGAATAGGATAATTTGGCTCCAGATACGTTCAGGAAAATTGGTACAACATTGGGGGGACCCAAAATATTTTAAGAGTAGCAAAAATTGGAACAAACTAACGCTCTAGTGATCGAAGATAGATAAAATTTTATGATGGAAAATTTAAAATTCAAGTCCTTTTATTGCCAAGTGAGAGCCAAACCATAGTGTTTTGTTAACCTTCCTGATACAGTTGAATCCGCTTTAGCGCAACACGCTTTACTGAAAAAAATCGGACTACTGAAAGTGATACAAATCCCCGCACTGATTTTAAACGCAGCAAGTCTTATTCACTTCGCTTTAGCGAAACATCGCTTTATTGAAAGTATCGTATTATTGAAAACCAAGCAATCCCACAACTACGTTTTGTATGAAACAATAAACAATGACAAATTTATTTTTTAGAAATCGATTGCATAACTAAAGGCTGAAAAAATTGTACATGTTTTGTCCGTCAAAAAAATAAATGGCAAAATGTATTTGTTCTTTTCGCTCTTACGTACTTTATTGTATTTTTCTATTATATTGTCAATGCAAGTGGCTAGACATTTTCGAGGAATTCGTGAAAAATGTCAACAACAACGAAATGTGCACATACTCGTATGCATGTGCGTGGTGTGTATTATTGATATAAAAAATATTGTTTTACTGATTTTAAGCAGTACGCTTAATTGTAACAAATTTCAGTAATCCGAACTTTGTTTTAGAGAAAAAATCGGATAACTGAAACCCAACTGAAAAATTGGGTTTTGGTTACTTCCAGTAAAGCGGAATCGACTGTATTTGATTACTTCAGTACAAAAGCAAGAACAACATTTAACATTAAATAAAATACAATTTATGTTGCATACTTTTAGTATTGCTAATAAAGGTTTAATGAGTGTGTTTAACAGCCATAGAAACTAGTTTAATGTTACTCTATAATAACGTGATCACACCACTAGATAGATTTTGTTATAACACAAAACAGGATAAGTAATTAGCAGGTGAAATTAAAAACTTGCAATTTCTAATTACTTTGGCCAACAAACTAATACGTTTTTACAACAACCCAAATATCTAAAAACTTAAATAACAAACGCACCAAAAAAAGTAACATTCAATTGAAAATCACATTGAATGAGTCAAACAACATGAATCTATGCACCTGCTTTTATAAAATTTCTTGCTGTTTTTTTTGTGTTACAAAATCGGAATTAATATATATGACAAAATGCAAAAATACCTCATTGAGTTTGATTTTATGTTAATAAAAGTGACAGTGGCAGTATTTAAATGCCAATTATTTTGTTCGTTATTTTAACAAGTAATTTCATACAAATTTTTTACCCATTCATGCTGTTTATTATTCAGTCTCTTTGTTTACAAAATCCTTTGAATGATTTTTTTTTTGTTGTTTCCTTTCATGCAGCTATCGAATACACATATTATGTCCTTATACACATTTACAATAGTCGCTTTTATAAACTTGCCGTGCTTGTTCTTTTTGCTTTTATTTTTGTTTGTAAAAAAAATTTTACTCAACACATTACGAGTGGCTTCAATCTGATGACAAATAAAATGTATTTTTATTATGCACAGCAAAGAGTAAATTGGCAATTCATGTAATTTTATTTTATGTTAAAAAATGGTAAGAACCCATTAGCTTTTTGATAATTAATACAACAACAAGCACCTGCATAATGGGATGGGTGTAGTGCAGTTTTTTTATTGCCCATTCAAATCGAATTGTTTGAAATGAATGCAAATCAAAGAGAAAAGGCTTTAATAAGGCCTTACAAAAATCACGGCAGAAAGGCGGCCAAATGCTTTTGTTTTTTTGTTTTGATGCTGCATTCTTAAATAAATCAAATATTTAACAGTAAATCAGTATTATAACGAATTAAAATGACTATCAGACATTTTCTCTTCATCTAAAAAACAGGGAAAGGAAGGCTTAGGCACTAAACACATTCCCGGCAGCAGGCTACTGACTACACGACTACAGAGATAGAATACATATGTTTATACCCAGTCAGCATTTTATGAAATTAATGATCTTTTTCGAGTCCTTCGCACGATTATAATAATCATGAAAATGACTGTTCATTCGGGAGAAAATGGTACCCTAGCCGCGACTCTTCTAAAGGAGTCTTTTATGAGTCGCGCTTCTGATCAGTTTCGACTCATTTTCGAAACAGTTTTGCGAAAGTAGCACGGACAACAACAAACTGCCTTAAAAATAATCATTACCATATATTCTATTTCTATAGTTGTGTAGTTGGTAGCCTGCGGCCGGGAATGTGTTTAACGCCTTAGCCTTCCTTTCCTTGTTTTTGGCACAAAAGCTGTCACACAAAAAGATCCATCCTCTGAATGCTACTCCCAGAAAACTTATAAAATAACTGTCCAATATAACAAAAATATAGCAGAGTCTTTAATTAACTTCTGCTGTTAATTTTTAGCTGCCACGAACATTGATTTTAACATGAATAATATGGCTGTGACACATGGCGTATACGTTACATACAATTATACAAACATGTTTAATTCATTAATGGCAATACTTTACCCATAAAATTCTCAATGTCATGGCTATTATTATGCACTTGCAATTCTCCATATTTCTGTTTGGTGGTTTTCCTTTCGTTTTTATATCGCATTGACTTTGAAGTCAGTTGTTTTTATTTAAATGGCGCATAATTATTTCCATTTGTCCTTATCAAAGAGACCATTAATGATTGTGACAACTGTGGTTGTGGGTTTTGGTATATTTTTGCTTTAAAAAGCATTTAAAAGCTGTTATTAAAAATAAGTATTTGTCCGTGTTATCTTGTGCACTTTTAATGTATTTTTCACAAAAATAAATTTACATAAATGTCAGTTAAAACACCGGGCGCACACACACACAAAAATTCATATTCAAAAATAAAACAAGGAAATGTTTGGAAAAAAAAATTATTTATTATATATTTCTGTATATTTTTAAGCTAGAGATGGCGAGCATATGTGTTGGTTCACGCACATCAAGTTTCAGTCATCAAGTTTTGAGTTTTTAGGAGATTGACTAAAAGAGAACGCAAATTCATACAGACTTAACTGTATCAGACAGTTTTGCTTGTTTCCTTTGTCTTGGCATCCGTAACACTCTAAAGGATTTTGTAAAATTTTCAAAGATAAGCTCGACAACGAAATGTAAACTGACATCAGATTCTTATGTATAAACGTAAGAGAAAATGTAATAAAATTCAACAAAAATCGTCCAGATAAACATTTCAAATGTTTTGAAAAGTAATAAACATAAACAGTTTATGCAAAATAAAAAAGTACTTTTTGCAAAAAGTACCTTTTTAAATAAGGAACTTTTATCAAAAAGTACCTCTTTTAAATAAAGTACTGTTCGCAGAAACTACCTTTTTATATAAAGTACTTTTTGCAAAAAGTATCTACATTTCTAAATAAAGTACTTTTTGCAAAAAGTACGTTTTTAAATAAAGTACTTTTTGCAAAAAGTTCTTTTTTAAATAAAGTACTTTTTGCAAAAAGTACCATTTTAAATAAAGTACTTTCTGCAAAAAGTTCCTTTTTAAATAAAGAACTTTCTGCAAAAACAAAATTTTTAAATAAAGTACCTTTTGCAAAAAGTACCATTTTAAATAAAGTACTTTTTGCAAAAAGTTCCTTTTTAAATAAAGAACTTTCTGCAAAAACAAAATTTTTAAATAAAGTACCTTTTCCAAAAAGTACCATTTTAAATAAAGTACTTTTTGTAAAAAGTACCCTTTTAAATAAAGTACTTTTTTGGTACAAACGATTTGAAAAGAAGTATTTTATTAATAAAAGGTCTTTATTAAAAAGTGTACCTGTTAAGAAAAGTACCTTTTTAAAAAACCAATTTTAACAGAAATATTCTGTTGAAAAAAGTGCGTACACATTATTCAAGATAAACCTTTTCAAAGAAAGAACAAATTTAATATAAGTAATTTTACTATTATTGCTGTTAAGAAACAGTCAGTTCCTAATAAATTACCTTTTTTAAAAAAAGTACTTTAATTCAAAAAGTGCCTTTTTCCGGATATTATCTTCTCTATAAAATACAATCTTAAGAGAATATCTTATAAAAAGTACTTTTGTAAAAAGTACTACATCAAAAAGTACCCTTTCAAGAAGGTACTTTTAAAAAAGTACCAATGGAATATACTACATCACATATAATTTTTGAAATTGTATCTGATTAAAATATACTACTGTTATTGTTAAAAAAAAAATTGACGAAAAAGTACCTTACACAAAAAATTACTTATTCAAGAGAGCGCTATTTTATAAAATATAATTCCAGAAAAGTACACTTTAAATAGCACCTTTTAATAAAGTACATATACAGAAAATTGCATTTCTAAAAACCATTTTTTTTTTTAATTATCCAATTCAAATATGACATTTCAAAAAAATCGAACTAAAGGTAGTATTATTATTTTTAAAAAATATTGCCTTTAAAGTACCTCTTCAAAAGAAGTACTTTTCAATACTAAAGTGCCTTTTGAATTCATGTACGTTTTAAAAAAAACACTTTATTTAAAACAAGTACCTTTTGACCAAAGTAACTTTCCAAAAACTACCTTTTCAATAGAGTACCTTTTGAAAAAAGTACCTTTTGTAAAAATTACATTTTGAAAAAAGTACATTTTTAAAGAAGTACCACTTGAAAAAAGTACCTTCTGAAAGAAGTACCCTTTGAAGAAAGTACCTTTTGAAAGAAGTACCTTTTGAAAAAAGTACCTTTTGAGAACAATACCCTTTGATCAAAGTACCTTTTGAAAATAGTACTTTTTCAAAAAATTACCTTTTAGAAAAAGTACTTTTTCAAAAAAGTACCTTTTGGAAAAGGTATGCTTTCAAAAAAGTACCTTTTGGAACAGGTACCCTTTCAAAAAACTACCTTTTGGAAAAAGACAATTTTTAGATGATATTTTTACCTAAATATCATCTAAAAAATAAATTGCTAAATAGTGTATTTAAGACGGTGTTACCGAAAAGAGGTAAAAAAATAGTCCCTTGCAGTAAGAAGGGTTCTTTAGATCTCCACTAATTTACTAGGTGAACCCACATGCAAATTATTTTTATATTTCTTTTTAAATCGAATTAATATTAGAAATATAATAAAGACTTGTTTTGTATAAACTTGCCCACTTTGAAAACTTGTAGAGCCAGAACTCCCATAATCAAAATTTAAGCTGCACTTTTTCTACATTCATGAATTTTTCAAATATATGTGATATATTTTATATTTTTACTGACGTCCTACTGATAGGAGTTTGTCTCATTATATTCTGTACAAAAGGATTAATAGGCGCAAACAATAAAAATTATATAGAATTAGAAAAAAGGTAATTAAAATTTTTTTTGGAAAACAACCAGAGTCTTAGTTGAGAATCGAACCATTGGCCTAAGAGTCAAGCATTGCCAGCCACTGCGAAAACTACATTTTTTTCCATATTTTAGGAATTTTTTCGGGTAATTTTAAAGAAGTGGTAGAAGGACAGGTGGCTTAGAGAAGTCTTTTAAACTTCCATATTATTTTTATTCAGATATAACGTATGGTTAAAAAACAGGCACCACAGAATTATTAACACACTTTAATTTTCTAGCTAAAAAAGAAAACGAAACTTTAAAAACCTTGTTGTTATGTGTAATAAAGTTTCTATTTATAAAAACTAGACAATATAGATTAGCAGCTTTTATCAGCTTTATCTGATTAGTGTATAAGCTTCTCTACTAAATGAATAAAAATAATAATTTATGTGTATAAAACTTTTTTATATATTTAATGAAATATAACAACTCATACATAAAACTTTTTCCGCTCAGTTGCTAATGCTGCTACACTATTTTGATTATATGGAAAACAATTCATAGTATTATTATGAACTCGTATGTATCAGGCTAATTTATATCCATGGTGGTTTATAGACACACACACATACACATTAACAATAGTTTGTTTGCAGTAGATATGGAATAATAGAAAAACTAAGTAAATGATACTGAAAGTTTATGATAAATTGTATAAAAAAAACCAGATTTATTTAGGCAATATTATAGCCAGTGAAGTTTGAAATCAGTAACGACACAAAACAGCAATTGAATGGTAAATTAGAATGCGTGAGCAGGCCATAAATTAAACGTACTCGAAATATTATTGCCATAATTGATGGCAATTAAATATTTTCTGTTCAGTTACTGCTAAATAAATGAAAATTTTAAATTAATTTTAAAAATAAAATATATTGTGAATTTTCTTTGGCAGTTGATGTGATTTTGCAACTAATTATTTAATTGGAAAATATAAACCTATAGATTAAAAATATTTTGCCAATATTTCCCATAGTGCACTAAACACTTTGATTTTACACAAAATCAAATTATTGTCCATAAATTCTATAATAACTCTTAAATATAATTACTCACACTTAAGTAGTTTATGAGCTTCATTTTATTTAATATTTAAATTATTTCCTCTGAGGATGGTCTTCCTTTACATACTGTGCAAATAAATTCTTCGAAAAAAACTAAATTTAATCCTAAATTATACACTATTTTATAACACATTTTCAAACTATTAAAGCACATGTGTGCCCATCATCACGTCATTATGGCAGACTTTTAATGTCACCTCCTCAGTTTGTTAAATTTAAGCTAAGCTAAACATTTTATTTAATAGTTTCTTGGGCAAACTTAATAAAATCTATTAAAAGCTTAATTTCAACGTTACTTTAGCTCTAGTGGCCATTTATATAACCATCAATTTAAAGAAGTTTCTAGGAGTACAACTGCTTCATTTATCCCGTAATTTGCTAATGCATACTCATTATGGCCACCCACACTTAAGCACGTGCACGTTAAGGCAAAATAAAACGCCCCAAACATTTTGTTTCCGCTTTTCAAAATACTAATTTCCTTTTCGTGTGCTTTAATATTGTACAGATAAAATAAACAATAACAACAACAACAACAGAGCGAACTAAATACAAGTGCTTGTCGATGTTGCTGCAATTGTTTTCTGTTCGCATACAAACTAACAAAAGAATTACACAGTTGTACAATTACATACAGACACACACAGGCACACACACACACACACACACAACATACACAGCCACACAACCAACTTACACACACACACACATCTACATATAGACACACTCAGAGCCACACACTCGGTGACACGTTTAAGCTGCTACTGTCTAGCTTTACCGCAACCGGGGACTTAGTAGATGATAGGGTGCAAAGCGTATACGAAATGCTCTACACTGCCTGCGATGCTGCTATGCCTCGAAGATATACGCTTCGAGGACGGTCTCCCTGTTATTGGTGGAATGATGAAATAAGAGAGTTACGATCAGCATGCCTTAGAGCAAGAAGAAGGGCCCAACGTTCCAGAGGAAGATCATCATGGGAAGATTATCAAGTTAGATATCAAGATCTACGCACCCAATTAAGGAAAGCCATAAAGAGAAGTAAAAAGCTATCCTTCCAACAAATATGCCAAGAAGCTAACATCAACCCTTTTGGAACAGCATACAAGGTAGTTTTCAAAAACATAGGAGCGCAGAAACATCATAGATTGGGATGCCCAAATTTGCTTCGGAAGATTATTGGCACCCTGTTTCCACGAGGTCAACCGTATACGATTATAAGGACGGAGACGGCGGCGACTAACACAATCCCAGAGATCACACAAGGGGAGTTGCTTGCGGCATGCGCTAAAATTGGCGATAGAAAAACGCCTGGGCCAGATGGAATCCCGAACAAAGCGCTCAAGTTGGCTATTCAACATAGGCCCGACATATTTGCCACCATGTTCCAGAAATGCCTAGTCGAGGGTATTTTCCCCCGGAGTTGGAAGGTGCAGAAACTGGTACTTATCCCGAAACACGGCAAGCCTCCGGGTGAACCATCTTCGTACCGCCCAATCTGTCTCCTTGACACGATGGGTAAAGTTCTCGAGCGAATTATATACAATAGACTTCTAGCCTGCGCTGAAGCCAGAGGAGCTCTCTCCGACCTGCAGTATGGATTTAGGAAAGGCCGTTCCACTGTAGATGCGATTAGGAGAATAGTAGACATAGCAGAAGACGCAATAGAAGGTGGAAGATGGAGATTTGGTTCCAAGGAATACTGCTCGGTGGTCACCCTGGATATTCAAAACGCATTTAATTCCGTGAATTGGGGGAATATTGCCAAGGCCCTTTTCATTATGGGTACGCCGCCGTACCTAATGAATTTGGTGAACGACTACTTTCGGGATCGGAAACTTTTGTATGTGACCGATGATGGCGAAGTAGAATATGAAGTCACTGCAGGTGTACCGCAAGGTTCTATTCTTGGCCCTCTGCTCTGGAACATAATGTATGATGGAATACTGCGACTATCCTTACCAGATAGGACTTCCATTATTGGCTTTGCGGACGACATTGCCATAGTCTCAGTGGCAAAAACCGTAGAGGAGGTGGAGGTGAAGGCAAATGCGGCAGTCGAAAGGATTGAAATGTGGATTAATGGGGCTGGGTTGACACTAGCTGCCCATAAAACAGAGGCTGTCTTAATAAGTAGCAGAAAAACAGTAGAAAAGATGACTGTAACAGTTGGCGATGCAAGAATAGAATCGAAAAGGGCCATAAAATACCTAGGCGTAATGATCGATGACAGGCTAAATTTCAAGGAACATGTAAGGTTCATTGTCAAAAAGGCATCCGGCGCACAAGCAGCTCTGGCAAGAATAATGCCAAATATTGGAGGACCAACGTCATTTAAAAGAAGGGTAATATCGTCGGTTGTGACCTCGATAATAATATATGCCTGCCCAGTATGGTCTGTAGCACTTTCCGAGGAGACGACAAGAAGAAAACTATCCTCGGTGTACCGTCTAAGTGCAATAAGACAAATAAGTGGTTTCAGGACAATATCCGATGACGCTGCAATGGTATTGGCAAGAGCAATACCTATAGATATACTGGCGGATGAAATGAGGCGAATCTACTTTCGTCGTCTTGAGGATCCAGGGCAGATTGCTACAATAAGGAGAGAGGAGAGGAGTGTTTCTCTCTGCAGTTGGCAGTCTAGATGGGAATGCAGTTCGAAGGGCAGATGGACTTATTATCTTCTGCCCATCATAATTCCCTGGCTGGAGGCACAACACTGCGAGCCCAACTTTTATATGACGCAGTTCTTGAGTGGACATGGTTGTTTCAGGAAATATCTGCACAAATTTAGGCACGATAGATCCCCAACATGTCCAAATTGTGTTGAAGAAGATGAGGACGCTCAGCACGTTTTATTTTGCTGCCCGAGATTTAGGGGGCCTTGGGAGTTGAATATTAATCCCCGCCAGCTTCTAGACGAGATTTTGGGTTCCGAGATTAAATGGAACGAGTGTAACCACCATATATCTGTAGTTATGCAGGAACTACGAAGGCTTGAGAGACAGAGATCGAACGAGCGTACATAAGATGAAGCGAAATCGCTAACCAGCCCTCCGCGAAGTAATACCTAACGGCAGTCCCGCGGAGGGAGAGTGGTCGAAGGAAACAGGGGGTGGGTTTAGTACGTAGGCACCAGTGATGGTGAATCGTGCATGCTTATGAGGGAACATAAGTATCTTTTGAAGATTCCCACCTCCGGTTCTATACAAAAAAAAAAAAAAAAAAAAAAAAAAAAAAAACACTCAGAGCCACACACACGTAGACACACACACGCACATGGAAACAGAATTAGATGTACAGCAGAGATGAGATATTTTTGAAATTTTCTTTGGTATAACAAATAAAAAGAAATCCATGAATCAGCTGCATCATAATAAAAGAAGCTGTACGGAATTTCTCAATCGAATTAGTGAAAATGGAAAATTACAGGAACTTTTTTTTAATTCGAACCAGCACTCAGGGGATAACCCCTACATAAGTCGTGCATTACGCCGGAAGTAGAAAGCAGAGGATAGTATTGAGGGGACAGATGAAGAAAGATTAGAAAATAGAGAGGAACTATTGCCAGTTTTATTGCAATTATTAGTGAAAAATTGGATGGATCGAAAGGACCGGGATGGACATATGCTGGATTATCGATCAAGTGATAATAAAACAAGTAAAATCGCTATATCCGACCGGGTCGAATTTTAAATACCCTCCAAATATTTAGTAAATAAAAACTCTATTTTCAGTCTTATTAATATTTAAATTCTTATAGTATTTGGCTTAAGTAAACAAAAAAAAATTTATTTTAATACGGCCGTTTCCAATGTGTTGGAATGAGCATGACTGATACACCTTTCCGTCAGCATAGAAACTTACGTATTAATATTTTATATCAACGTGCATAAAAGCTAAAAACTTTTAACCTGCTGGGTCACAGTTTCTTTAAGACATTTCTGTGTCCAATTTAAAAACTCTATACAAGGACACTCCGAGAAAGGCCGTGTGTGAGACATTTCATGTAAATCGTAAAAACTTAAAATTAAAATGCTCTGCGTAGTTCAAGTGTAGAAAAAAAGTTATAAGGTCAATTGGGTGGCAAAGGGTGGTGGGAGGTTAGGCCAGGGAAAGATCAGAGAACATCTCATCTTCCTCATAAAAACTTTAATATTTAATTTTTCAGGAATGTAGGCTTAAGGAATACTATTTGTTAAATATTAACACTAGTTTTTCATATAATATGTAACTTCAACTCCAAAAACGGACTGTATCTTATTTTCCACAGACGGACAGATGGGCATACCTGGATCCTATTAGATTTTATTCCTGATCAAGAATATATATACTTTATGGGCTTCAATTCATATTTGGATGATATAAAAACTCTATTTTGTCGTGGCCGCTCTGGTAGGGGCCGTGGGGGGAGACATCCCATCTTTACCATAAAATACTAACAAGTAAATTTTTTGGGGTTATTAAAGGTAAAAAGATATTCATTTTTTGGAGGGTCATTTGACGGGCAACCGAGCGCGAGGGGTGCTTAGGGCAGAGAAGGATCAGATAACGTCTCAGCTTCCTCATAACAGCTTAAAAATTTAGTTTTTACAAAATTACAAAAAAAAAAACTTCAAAAATTATTTTGTTTTTTAGAGGTTGATTTAGTTTTTCTTAGGGGACTTTCCCCCTCTTTTCCGATTCAGCCTATTTACTACGAACTTGGGCTGTGCTATGCTTCAAAATTGAAAGGGTCTGGCTCTTTTCGTTTGGGCTGAATCGCGATTTCCACAGACGTACGGATGCGTAACTTTAACGCCCACTAAAGGGGTCGGGGTGCAAAAATAGACTATATCGGGTTTTCCACAAACGGAGTATATATATTCTTCACTGATGAAGAATATATATACTGTATATGGAGTCCAACTCTTTTTGGAGGGTATCGAAACTGTAATTTGTAGGGGTCGCTTTGGCAAGGCCCGTGGGGGAAACATTTCAGCTTTTCCATAAAACACTAACTCCCTTATTCATAAAAATTATGAG
Organism: Linnaemya tessellans; assembly: GCA_951800035.1. Classification (NCBI taxonomy): domain Eukaryota; kingdom Metazoa; phylum Arthropoda; class Insecta; order Diptera; family Tachinidae; genus Linnaemya; species Linnaemya tessellans. The sequence goes on along the minus strand of OX637533.1, from coordinate 14,561,443 downwards.
AGCCTTATAAGAGTGTAATAGAGCAAATTTCGTATGAAATTTTGTTTTATTACGCTGTACTCTCATAATTTTTATGAATAAGGGGGTAAAAATATATTTTTGGTGTTATTAAGTGTAAAAAAATTATTTTTATAGGGTCATTTAGGATTCAAATGGGGAAAAGGGGGCTAGGACAGTGGAAGATCAGCTCGCCTGTCAGCTTCGTCCTAAAATCTTAAAAAGTTATATAATTTTAAAGGAATATAATCTGTTAATCTTTCATACTCTTTTTCCACATAATAACGCCCATTCAAGGGGTGGGGTCCAGTAACCAATTACTTTTTCATTTTATGGCCCCAATTTTAATGCGTTGCGCCTTCTTTGACATAAAAACATATATTTTGCTTAACAAAACTAAAATTTTAATTATGTTGTTTTTTAGAGGTTGATGAAGTTCTTCTTAGGAGAACTTTTCTTCCTCTGTCCCGATTTACCCCATTTACGAACATGACCTGTGCTATCCTTCAGCATATATTTGTACCAATGTGTGCCAATGTGAATATACCCCCCAATTCTTTCTTGGAGAGTATAAAAGTTTTTATGATACAGTCGAATCAGCTTTAGCGCAAAACGCTTTATTGAAAATAAAATCGGATTACTGAAAGCGATACAAATCCCCGAACTGATTTTAAACGCAGCTACTCTTATTCACATCGCTTCGCTTTATTGAAAATATCGTACTACTGAAAACCAAAAGCAAGCCCACAACTACTTTTTGTATGAAACTTACTTCGCTTTAGTGAAAAAAAAAAACAATGACAAGTTTATTTTTAGAAATCGATTGCATAACTTAAGGCTGAAAAATTCTACATGTTTTGCTTGTTAAAAAATTAAATGGCAAAATGTATTTGTCCTTTTCGCTCTTACGTACTTTATTGTATTTTTCTATTATATTGTCAATGCAAAGGGCTAGCCATTTTCGAGGAATTCGTGAAAAATTTCAACAACAAAATGAATAATTTTTTTTTAAATAAAATTTTTACGATAAATTGAGGTAAAAAATATATACAGATTTGATATAAAATATATTGTTTTACTGATTTTAAGCAGTACGCTTAACTGTAACAAATTTCAATAATCCGAACTACATTTTAGAGGCAACATCGGATAACTGAAAAAATTGGGTTTTGGTTATTTCCAGTAAAACGGAGTCGACTGTATAACATTTTTTTTGTCTTGTATTTTAAATTCTTAGTTCTCCTGGAACAATAAAATATATTTTGTTCACCATTTACGATTCTAAAACAAAAATTTTTTAATGTAGTTCAAACCACTTACAAGGCATAAGTATATAGATATATGGCTTGGCTAAGTACCGACTTGCACCCACAACTTTCGGCTCCATAGTCAAAGCCTTAATTATTTCAGACAACACTAACCAGCCTATTTCACTAACTGTGATTGGATTTGATATATATTTTTATAAAAAAAAATTTCTTAAAAAATATGTCTTCAAGTTTCCTTTGCCACTGTACTCGGGGGGCACTGCAATTGTAGCGAATCGTATAACTGCTAACATTTTACATTTGAGTGTATAATTGCTAAAAGTTACGAAATGCTATTTGAACAGATCCATACAGAAAACTGTAGTCATGTAAGTAGAATTGTTTGTTGCTTATGCGGATGTTTTATATCTGTATATAATAAGTGAGTGAGTGAGTGTATGTGTTTGTGTGCAAGTGCAAACATGTAACGGAAATGGAAGCATGAATAAATGAATACGGAGTTATTTTGCAACAAAACAATAGCGTGTTCGTTTAAAATTACTATAATAAAAGAAATTAAAAATTACAGAGAAACATTGAACAATTCAAGTAGGATTTTTTTATTTGTTTTTTCTTTAATTTTATTTTATACTTAAGAACTTTTGATGATTTAAGTTTAGTTAGAAATTTTTTTTCGAGCTTTCGATGAGTTCTTTTTTTCTATATAAATGCATAACGTCTGCAAACAGGCAGTATTTTTTTTAACGAAAAATGATTAAGAAATAATTACAGCTTCCGATTCCATATGGAAATGAAATTGATTTCATGTGTTAATTCATTGGAAAATAAAGAGTAAAAAATGTTTCGTTATGTAAATGTTTGGTTATGTAATAAATTATTTCTAATAATTGTTTCATTTATCATTTTCTGAGGAATCAAAATACGGATTCAATTCCATTGCTACACGGAATTTAACTCTGCGAAATGCCTAAATAAATGGTACCCATTTTCATATGGACATGCATAATTACGGATATTAATCATATGAGAGCAATTGGTTTTATCCTTCATTAAATGCCAGCCACCGTCCAGGTTAAGAGGACCATTTGAATTTTCTATTTCTAAAGGGTGTTTTTTATGAAGTTTTTTTTTATACGAACCACTCTGTTGTCTGACAGCTGTTTTGACAGTTTAAAGTGACGTCTCTACTCAGTATTGTTTGGCAAATCATAAGGAACAGGTTAACTCCAGAACAACGCTTCCAAATCGTGGAAATTTCCTTTCAAAAACAGTGTTCAATTAAAAATGTTTATTCGCTTTTTTACCGCAAAATTCTCTTCAGTGATGAGGCGCATTTTTGGTTGAATGGATGTGTCAACAAGCAAAATTGCCGTATTTGGAGCAAAGATAATCCACACGCCGTTCAAGAATTACCAATGCATCCCGATAAATGTACTGTTTGGTGCGGTCTATGGGCTGGTGGAATCATCGGTCCTTATTTCTTTAAAAATGAGGAAGGACGACGCGTTACCGTGAATGGAAATCGATACAGAATTATGATCAATAAATTTTTGGTACCAAAACTTCAAGATATGGATGTAAACGAAATGTGGTTTCAACAGGATGGTGCCACTTGTCATACTGCGGGCGAAACAATGGACTTATTGAAAGAACATTTCAACGACAACATTATTTCAAGAAATGGACCGGTGAATTGGCCTCCGCGTTCGTGTGATTTGACGCCACTCGATTATTTTTTGTGGGGATACCTGAAATCATTGGTTTACGTGGATAAATCAGCAACGATTGACGCTTTGGAAACTAGTATTCAACGTGTCACTGCTGAAATACGCCCTCAAATGCTTGAAAAGGTGGTCGAAAATTGGACCTCCAGAATGACCTTTGTGCAAAATAGTTGCGGTGGCCATATGCCAGAAATTATATTTAAATGTTAAATGACAAGAAATTATCTACCAAATAAAAATATTTTTTTGGACATTTCATAATTTGGCATGTGTTTTATTTAAATTTCAAATCAACAAGCTCTTATAAAAACACCCTTTATTTATTACAACTTTTTAAATATTTCGGTTGTTTGCTTTGACACTTAACTTTTTTTATTATTATTTTTTTATCTTTTTTTTTTTAGTGTCAATTCACAGGTGTTTTGTGGCATTATTTTCCTTCTTTTTGTGGTATAAATTTTTCAAACCTTTTTTTTTTGTCCAGCATTTTTCTTTAGTGTTCTTAAAATTTATTGTGCGCTGGTGCTGTTGCTCTTGTCGTTATTGTTTGATATAATAAATATTTGCAGTAAATAGAAACAATTCAGATAAATTGTTCTTTCCTGTTTCTGTTGTCTTTGTATCTTTTAGATTTCCCTTCGTGTTACTTCTCCCGTTAATTTTTTTTTTCTTCTGCCCTTAAGCACTTGGGGAAAACAAAAGCCAATATACAGACAATGGATTTAGTACAGCTGCTGAGCAAGAATATTAAAATATGACTTGATATTTTGGTTTTAATATTTAAAAAAAAAAAATTTTAATGTTACCTTAAATTTTTATTTAAAGTTTTGGCTAATTATTTTAGCAAGGAAATTTATAACATTATCAGCTGTCTATTAGGTTTAAAAAAAATCATTTCCTAAGATTTATTTACACACAAATAGTATTTAAAAATATAGTAAAATTTTTCCCGAAAAATCTTAAGTGATTTATCAATATTTTAGCATAAGAGACATCTTTATTCATTAAAACTTATGCCTGTCTTTACAAAAGTATTTTAGTTTTAAAAAAAATATAAAGTGAACTGCAAAAAAAAACTTCAAAAATTTTACGGCAAAACTTTGCTCAACGTCACTTTGCTTTTGTATTTCTTGGCAAAATATATAAGATATTTTCTTTTTACTTAATTTGATTTTAACACTTTTTTAAATTTTTGCTTACTAGTATTTTATAAAAGAACCTGCCAGACATGAAACTGTGCATGAAATTGCCAACTAAATGTCCATAGACATGAAGTTTTTGTATTAGAAAACTTAAACATGAAAACCTATTAAATTATTGCATTATGCATGTTCTTTTCTATAGTATCATCCTGCAGTATATTAAAGTTGAAATTGTTCCACAATAAAGCAGAGTTTAAAGAAAATCATAAAAGAAAAGTTTTTTTAAGAAATTATTTCCAGCGACTCTCTGTCACCTTCAATCAATTGTTAAAAAGGATATTTGCCCTTTTGTAACAAGGGAAATGACAATGAAAAATTCTTTTTATGTATTCAAGACTGTGTAATTTTTGTGTTAAAACAAGAAATTATTTTCTAACAATGGCAGCCGGATTAATATGCACTGGTTGAGCTCAATAGTTTGAATTTCTAGGCAGCACAAAAAATTATTGATTTCATAGTGATAATAAATAAATAAATCGCCCAGAGGCTCAAAATAAAATTAGGATAATAAATCACTCTTAAGTTGAGCTTTAGTTTTTTAAAGGAACTGTCCATCTAGTAGTTAAGCTTAAGGAAAACAATTAATTAATTCGACCGGCTCGAATCTTAAATACCCTCCAAATATTTAGTAAGTAAAATTAAAATGTTTAACTGTGGGGGACAGAGTTCCTTTAAGACATCTCTGTACCCAATTTTAAATCTCTATTTTGACAAAGTTCTCCACAAGGTCAGTGAACATCTCAGCCACTTATTGGCTTAAGGAATAAAAATTGTTCAATATTTGCACTTCTTTTGCATGTAATATCGTACGTCAACGCCCACTTAAGCGGGTGGAGTTCAAAAATAGGCTATATCATGTTTTCCACAGACGAACGTATGGGCATTGCTAGACCGTCTTAGACTTCATCACTGATGAAGAATATATATAGTTTTATATATATATATATATATATATATATATACATATATATATATATATATATATATATATATATATATATATATATATATATATATATATAGAATATACATATATACATATATATTTGGAGGGTATTGAAACTGTATTTTGTCGGGGTCTCTTGCAAGGGCCGGTGGGGAAGATATTTCACCTTTGCCATAAAACATCGAAAATAAATGTTGGGAATAATTATATGTAATATATATTTTTTCATTTTTTTTATAGGGTCATTTAAGGGGCAAAGGGGGAGAGGGGATAGGGTAGAAACAGGTAGACATAAAACTCTAAAGATAAATGCTTGGGATGATTATGTACAAAATTCAAAACAAAATTTTTTTTATTTGATAGGACCATTTAGGGGGCAAAGGGGGAGGAGGGGGTAGGGCAGAAATCGGCAGTCATAAAACTCTAAAACTAAATGCTTGGGATAATCGTATACAAATTAAATATTTTTTTTTTGTAGGGTCATTTAGGGGGTGAAGGGGGGAGCAGGGTGTAGGGCAGAAATTGGCAGTCATAAAACTCTAAAAATAAATGCTTGGGATAATTGTATACAAATTTAAAATTTTTTATTTTATTTTGGTAAGGTCATTTAGGGTGTGAAGGGGGAGGAGGAGGTAGGGCTTATTCTTACCAGGTTTCGTCTCAGCTTCATCATTAAAGCTTAAAAATGTTATTTTTAAAGAATGTAGGCTTAAGTAAAACAATTTGTTAAATTTTAACACTATGTTTGAATTTAATAACGCCCACTAATGGGGGCGGGATCCGAAACTTAATTTTTTTTTTATAGTTCCAAGTTTAATGCGTTTGACATAAAAATATATACAAAATTACAAAAAAAAACTTTAAAAATTATGTTGTTTTTTAGAGGTTGGTTTAGTTCTTCTTAGGGGAACTTTTTCCCCTCTAGCCCGATCATCTAAATAGACATTTTTTTCAATTGGGTAAAAATTTTCATAAGTATCAGGAAAATATTGTTACCTTATCAAAGTATTCAACTAGTCGGTATTATAATATCAAGAGTCAACTGTAGAAGGAAATGTGTTCCTTTACGTAGCAGCATTAAAAGGCATTTTACAAAATCTTGACACACCCATACAATGGCAAAATTATCACTCATTTACAAAATTTCTGACCAAAAAAAGAATTTACAAAAAAAATTTTCATTTCTCTTCTTCCTTGCCACTTGAAAGTGTTATTAATTCAAATTTGTCATTTAACTTTAAACAGTAATTGTTTGGCTGTTGTGCAATCATTGCAGTAAATTGTTAAGTAATTCAAAAATGTCTTCTATGATCCTTCTATTTACTGGCGTGTTTGTTATCGTTATTTGTACGACGAAAATCACAACTTGCAAAATTTCTTTAGTTATTAAATTGCAATTTGCTATTCAAAAGCATTTAAGTAAATAATATAAAACTATGGTAAATAATTATCTTAAGGTTAAATAAACAACTAGTCGGCCTGACGTATGATTAATATTTAATTAAAAACACAACACTCATACGCCATGTGGTTAAATGAAGTTGATGTAAGGAAATTTATGTCTTGTTTCTAAGTAAAGGTATTTAATCAAATTGACTTAATTATAAGAAAATAAGAGAATAAATTGAGATTTTTTAAAATGAAATAGAATCGGTGCTAAATATATTAAACTAATAAAAAACTTTGTTAGATGTTTGATTATATAATTATTGGAAGTAATTCTAATTGCTAATATTGAGGGTGTATACAATAATACTGTGATTTTCTTTAATAATGATTTATAAATTATTTCGTATGCTCTTGGATTTTTATCAAAGACAGGCACATAATAAATGCGTTTAGTGAGTCAATATATAAAAAAAATATATTTATATTATTGTATACTTAAAAGTGCTTTAAACAGTTGCTTAAAAAAGAATTCTAGGGAATTATTGTGTGTATAGGGTATTTTTCTTAGAGAGTCACAACATCAGGAAAACGCATGCCAAATGTTGAAATTTTTAATCAAAATAGTTTTCTATTCGTCAAAGTCATCGTGCACTTCTTCCATTTCAAGCCGTACATAATCGTCCTTCGGAGTGGCTAATTTGTGGAGGAATAGATCGTTTTCGGACCCCATTTACTGTTAATGATAATTTTGCGGGCGCCGTGCGACGAAGCTATAGCCGCTGTACAGGAAAGCATTGAATATGATCCTAATCAATCAATTCGTCGTCGTTCTCAGCATGTGGGGTTGTGTCTTTCTACTTTATGGACGATTTTTTGTTTTTGTTGAAAATTATTGTTCCAGATTGCACCTTCTAGGCGCCAGTCGTGAAGACCACATGGTAGAAATCAAGCCATTAATTTCGTAAAATTTTGTTTCCTATAAAGCCCGTTTTATTGATATTAAAAATATTTTCTCTTGCTTTATTATGATTTAAACTTGTGTCACTCTATAAAAAAGATGTGTGGTGTCGTAGGACACCGGATAGGACCGGAGTTCGTTATTATAAAAATATTAATTTTAAGTTCTATTCGAGGTATAAAGAAAATAATTATTCGGGTATAAATTTTTGATTATGTTTTTATTTTTCGCCGACCAACGAAAATACAGAATCAATTTTGTTCCCAAACGAAATTGAACTCTGTCACGGCACGGCTGCGTATGATTAATATATGTTTGTATGGAATCGTATTACTCATACGTCTTAAACATTGATACAAAACATTTTACGTTACGGATGTTTTTTCCCGGTTAGGGTACCCATCCGCATCGTTCCATAAGGAACTTCGTTCCAAAAACACCCTTTATTTCCACAAAGAAGAATTAAAAAGCATTAAATTTCAAGAAGCAGGGAGCTAGTGAAGAGGGCCAAGTCCTGAAATAAAGTTGTCATTAAATTAATTTTTCAGTAAATCATATATTAAGCGAACTGTATGACAAATTAAATTTTGGAAACTAAAATTCGAACTAAAATCAATATTAATGGTTTTGAATCGGGAAGAATAAAAGTAGTACGAAAACTAAAAAAAAAAAAAATTGCATGTGACGACGCTAAAATATGAATGAATTGATTCGTGGTCTAAAATGGAAAAAGTACTCCATTAACTTTGTATATATATTTAATATTTATTTTGCAAAGTAAAATTCCATATTATTCTGAACTTAAAATGTTCCTGATGTCCTCAAAAAAAAATCGCTGATAACATCCTAATTGTATAACAATAACATCACTTTGTTCAGCTTCTCTGTTCAGTTACATCCTTCTTCTTTTTGTAACTGTTTAACAATTTGCATGTTAATATCCATTAAGGCATGTGTAGAGGTGTGTATAAAAGTAATTAATTATAATATCCATGTAATTAATATAATACATAAGGTTACTTTATCAATCACAGATTTTTTTTATTTTTTTTTATTTATGTTAATTATAACATATTCGGTTTATAAATAATGTAAAAAGTTATATATAATAAAGAAATGCACAATATAAATTATAGCTGCAAATGTATTACAAATAAACTGACTGAAAACATTAAATTATAAAAAAGGAAAGTAAAATCATATTACAATAATATAAAATGTATACGAAACGTAATTTTTTTTATTTCTAAATAAAATTTAATGGAAAATTAATTTAAGTTTGAAAGTAGAAAGTATATCATTAAAAGTTTTAATATGGCAAAGATGTCTGCCCAATAAAAAATTTAAAAAATAAAAATCAGAATATGACAAAAATTTCTGGCAAAAAAGTACAAATCACATAATAGGTTAGGTTATGTTGAAAAAGAGGGGCATAAGCATCCCAATCCGTCCTGGATTACACTTAGGCCTCATAGGCCTGTTGTGCTCTCTATAATAAGGAGTTCCCATTCCACTGTAGGGAGCCTCCACCGATACCATGGAAACCTCTGAGTTTGATCACGTCAAGAACCTAGTTTCTTCAATGTACTTCCTTAAGTCTTTCCAATTAGAACCCCTAAGAAATTCCATCTCCTGTATAATCTCCTGATTAAATGTTTGTCTTCTGACTTGGCTAAAAGTTGGACAGTAGCACAAGTAGTGCTCCAGGGTTTCGTCCTATTCCTGACAGACCCCGCATGTTATATCGCCAACGATACCCGTTCGTGCCAGTTGTTTCCTTAACTCTGTATGTCCTGTTATTAAATAAACCAACCTCCGTAGTGTTGGCCTACTCAATATTAGGACCTCCTTTGTCCTACTACCATCTGGGTCCCCCCATTAAATTCTAGTCACCCTACCTACGGTAGAGTGCTGCCAATCTCTTATATGCAATTCTATAGCCCACCGCTTCAGTTCGTTCTTAAAAACCTGAAATGGCTTCGGACTGTCTAGTGTAATGTTTGCCATTAATGCTCCCATCTTTGCTAGCCTATCTGCCTCAACATTTCCAGGTATTCGCTGATGTCTGGAATCCATATTATCTCTATGCCTCCACAACGCGTATATGAGTTAATCTCATCCTTGCATTGTAGTACACATCGAGATTGAATCACATGATTCCTCAGGGCCTCGATGACCTTCCTACTATTCGTGAATATACGAACTGGTAGTCTGTTACCGATTTGCTTCAACCATTTTATCCCTTCCGCAATAGCCACGATCTCACCCTGAAATACAGTGTTATGATCCTGCAGGCGGAGGTATTTACACAGAATCCTCCACCCGATCGTTCACCAATCTTCGACCCGTCCGTGTATAGGTTAGTCATGGGGTTCATCGTACTTGCATCATCCCATTCCATACCCTCCGATATTATAGTGGTGCAGTGTGATTTTAGTATCTAATATACTTATCTAATAGGGATTCTATCGCACGTAACCAAACGAGCGTTGCTCCCGGGTAAGACGTGTATTATACTTTGGTGTTTGGTTGTGTGTTCCCTTGTCAGCCATTCACCCATCACCATCAAGCTCGTAGCAGCCAGAGTTGCTTCGTTTTTAATCTGTATATCAATAGCCAGTATTGATAGAATATTTTCCATCGAATTAGTTGATGTGGTTCTCATCGCGCCACAGATGCCGATACAGCACTGTCTTTGTATTCTTTGAAGATGTTTGATATTCACCTTCCTCTCCAAGGACGTCCACCATACCAACGAGGCGTACGTCACAATTGGTCCTACCACACTCTTATAGAGCCAGTGTGCCTTTTTTGGGCTCATTCCCCATTTGGACCCGATTGCCCTTCAGCAATAGGTCCAGACTCTTTGGATCTTGATCACCCTACGTTCTATATGGTCCTTCCAGGATAACCTCCAGTCGAGTATCACTCCTAGATATTTGACCTTTTTATTAATCTGTATCGTATTATCTCGAAAAACCGGTGATTCCAAATCACATAATAACAATTAAATCTGCAAAAAATAAATATTAATAAATATATAAGCAACAATCATATGACAATAATTATTTGTGTAAAAAAAATTATAAACCATAATAATCAAACGGTAACACGGGTATTATAACAATAACATGTTAACATCAGCTTGATACAGTTCTCGTATTCTTTTTCACAATAAAATTTGTGTAAATAGGAACTGTTATCACATTCAACTAAGCCACCTAATAAGTGGTGACAAACACAATACACATGAGCACTGATGATGAAAGGGTTGCGTCTTTCGAAAACAGCTGTTCTGCTCTGCTGTGTAAGTTGAATAACAAAAACTGATGTTGACTTGCCTTTGTGCCTTGGAATATTTATCATGTCTTTCTGAGATTTAAATTAAAAATTTCGAACAATTAGCCTATAGAATCTTAATTCAATATAAACCATAATTTTTTAAATCAAATGATTTTCTGAAACTATTCTGAAAAAAGATGACTTTAATTAGCTCTCCGATATTTTCTTATAATTGCGTCAAAACTACCTTTAGTCAGTTTTTCATTGAACTTAAACTTGTATTTTAACCTGAAGTATTTAAATTTAACAACTCTTATGTTTTTCGAATAAATTTAGTTTGTGATTTATTTTCATTTCGTGTTTTCTTATATATAAATTATAAATTAATTTAATAGAAAAGTATTATTTCATGATTATCTCTTTTTGCTTCCGTTCAAGTCCTTACAGCTTCCGTTTCTTGCAAGAATTAAATGCTCTCTAGCACGCAAAATTACAATTATTTTGTTTAACTGTTTGCATCTGTTTTTGGTTTTTCAATGATATGAATAATTCTTGGATGGCGAACTTCACATCAATTGCCCGTAACCGCTGGTACACAGACAGAAATGAGTTGCTGTTTTATATTTTAGTATGAATAATACAGAAATCCATTTAAAATAAGAAGAAACCGCATCATTGCATAGTCCAATCCTGTAGATTAAAAAAATAGTACACACACATAAATAAGTATAAGAAAAATATACGAATACCAAAATCGCTGTTCAATAAAAAATTTTTTGGTATTCTGTGATGACGTTTTTTTTTGCATATATGATAAAAAAACAAGTAAAAGTGTTATATTCGGCTGTACCGAATCTTAAATGCCCATCACCGATGTATTTCTCTTTTCTAAAGCAAAAAATAGGTTTTATTCACATAAAAATAATAACGAACTAATTTCCTTATTTGTATGTACAAAACAATTTCGATTTTCCAACCCTGGAATCTACTTTTAAATTTTTTTAATTTTTTACACGAATTCTTCCTCAAATATAAAAAAAAACGTTTAACTCAATAAAAGAAAAGATTAAAATAAAACTTAGGAACTTAAAAATAAGCAATTTTAAGTACCAAAAAATTTCGACTTTCCAACCCTGGAATCGAATATTTATTTTTGTTTTTTTGTTTTTGTACCAATTTAATTCTTCCTGCAGTATAAACTGAGTTGAGTTCACAAAAAACCCTAAATGAGGAACTTATATGGCTATTTTTATATAACAAACATATTTAGGTTTTCGATCCCTGGAATAAGATTTTTAATTTTTTTTATTTATTACAGAAATATGATTCTTCCTGAAGTATAAAATTGGTAACATTCTTTAAAAAAACAAAATTGAGAAGTTATATGGCTACTTTTACATAAAAAAATTCGACTTTCCAAACCTGGAATCGAATATTTAATTTTTTTGGTTTTTAATACCAATTTAATTGTTCCTTAAGTATAAATTGAGTTTAGTTCACTAAAAAACTAAAAAAAAATAAATGAGAACTTATATGGCTATTTTTATATAACAAACATATTAAGATTTTCAAACCCTGGAATATAATTTTTAATTATATTTATTTATTACACGAATGTAACTTTTCCTGAAGCGTAAAATAGGTTTAATTCACTTAAAAAAACAAAAATTAGGAGCTTATATGGCTGCTTTTATGTATTAAAAAAATCAATTTCCGAACCCTGTAAGCGAAAATTTCTTTTTTTTTCTTTTTACATATGAAATCTTTATTAGGTATAAAATAGTTTTATTTAAGAAAAACTTAAAATTTGTTACCATGTTGGTCACTTTCATGTGCCACAAAATATTGCACTTGTCTAACCCTGGAATCGAAATTTAGATCTTTTTAAATTTTTGATACCGATTTGATTTTTCCTAGATTATAACATAGTTTTAAGTAGCAAAAAAAAAAACTTCAGTTGCCTTTTTGGTTACTTTTATGTTTAAAAAAACTTAAATTTCCGAACCCTGAAATCGAAATTTTTAGTTTTTTTTTTTGTTTCTTTTTATCAATGACTCTTCATGAGGTATAAAGTAGTTTGATTTAAGAAAAACCTAAAATTTGTAATCATTTTGGTCACTTTCATGTACTACAAAATGCTGCAGGTACAAAAAAATTTAATTTCCCATCCCTGGAATTTTTTTTTTAGCTTTTAATACATATTTCAGGCTTTCCAAAGTATGAAATAGGTTTAATTAACAAACAAACAATAAAATAATTTTACTAGTTAATTTTGCGTCCAGAAATAGGCCTAAGCTCTGCAACCGTATTTCGGATTTTTCTGAATTTCAATATCACTCTATTTAAGTACATTTCCAATCCATCAGTCCAAGAATGAAGTCTCTAGTTCTTCTAGGGGCTTTCAATTACAGACGGACGTTGCTCAAGCATAAGCTAATTCATTTCGTGCAGAAGAAATAATATACTGAATAAGGCAACAGAATAGAATGACATAATTATTGTCAGATTCAAAATAAACGGTGGTTCAAATTTAAACCGATAGATGGCCCAACCGTTGCTACAGTCATATTAATAACTAAATTGAGTACGTCCTTCAATAGCAGTTAATGAATATGCAATTTTATTAACATGAATAAATAAATAATATTGTATTAATTATTACATATAGTTTTTTCTTCCGTATATTATTAAGCCATATCAAATCCTATAAACAAAAAATAATTTGATTCAACATTTGAAGATACTTTTTGCCCGAATTTTTTCTCTTTACTTAAATCATTCGCATATAAAATTTTTTTACTGTGAAAACATGTCAAATATAATTATTTAGCAATTATTTATTTGCTCGTGTTATTAAAAATGCATACCAATTAATTACAGTGCAGGATTGATAATAATTACATGATATCATTTTTAAGCGGAACCAAAGTTTTTCTTTTTCATTTTCCTCTGAAAGTACGTTGCCAGTGTGGCTGCAATGAAGTTAATTTGAAAAGTTGTAGATTTCAAACATAATAATGAAGTTTTTTTATTATTTTTTTAAACAAGTTGTTGAATTTGCTGGAATATTATTTCAATTTATAATTTGGTAATATGGTTTTTTCTTCTTTCTTTTTTTTTGCATTTGATACTGGCTGCGCGTCGTTGTCTTAACATATGCAACTGTTACGTGTTAATGCACAAATCTATAATAACAATCAAAAATCACGTCTGAATCTCTGTTATTTCTTCTGTTTTGCAGTAACTCTCACTGGTGGTACGTGAGTTGTTGCTGAGTAATATTTTGCTTTAGGAAAACTGTATAGGAAAATTGCAAACGCTGGAAATGCATGTTATTTTTGGTTGCTAAAAGTGCCAAATTAAATATAGTGTAAAATATATATTTTTTTCTTTTAAATTTTGTGTAAGACATGAGAATAGAAATGCTATTTTTAGAATTTGTGTAATCTATTTTTATTAAAAACAAAAAAAAATACTTTGTAAAGAAGTTTGAAAATATTTCTGTAGACGAGCCAAAAAGATTGTATTATATGTATACGAGGTCTGTTAAAAAAATAACATGCATTTTTGAATTTTGCAGACTAAATACTTTGGATTAGGAATTGTTTTTTATACCCTCCAAAAAATAATATATTCACTTTGTCATTCCGTGTGTAACGCACCGAAATATCCATCTAAGACCCCGTGAAGTATATATATTATTGATCAGTAATGAAATCTGGGACGATCTAAGGACGCCCGTCTGTGGAAATCCCTATTCAGTGCGTCAGTCAGTTGGTACAAATATATTTTTAAGGATAGCACAGGTCGAATTCGTAAATGAGGTAAATCGAGCCAGGGGGAAAAAAGATCCCCTTGGATGTATAATTTTTCTTTTGTAATTTTCCTAAGTAAATGATAAATTTTTATGTCAAAGAAGATCCTCAGCGTTAAACTTGAAGCCATAAAATCAGAAAAATTAATTTTTTGAACCCCGCTCCTTTAGTGGGCGTTAAAGTCAGATATTACAGTCGACTCCGTTATACTGGAAATAACCAAAACCCAATTTTTTTCAGTTATCCGATTTTTCTCTAAAACAGAAACCAAAAACAAATACAGTTGACTCCGCTTTATTGGAAATAACCAAAACCCAATTTTTTTTCAATTATCCAATGTTTTCCCTAATACGTAGTTCGGATTACTGAAATTTGTTACAGTTAAGCGTACTGCTTAAAATCAATAAAACAATATATTTTATATCAAATCTGTATATATTTTTTACGTCAATTTAACGTAAAAATTTTATTTAAAAAAATTATTCATAGAATTATTCATTTTGTTGTCGAATTCCTCGAAAATGTCTAGCCACTTGCATTGCCAATATATGTAATAGAAATATACAATAAAGTACGTAAGAGCGAAAAGGACAAATAAATTTTGCCATTTAATTTTTTAACAGACAACACATGCAACAATTTTTCAGCCTTAAGTTATGCAATCGATTTCTAATAAATACATTTGTCATTATTTATTTTTTCACTAAAGCGAAGTAAGTTTCATACAAAACGTAGTTGTGGGCTTTCTTTTGGTTATCAGTAATACGATATTTTCAGTAAAGCGATGTTTTGCTAAAGCGAAGTGAATAAAACTAGCTGCGTTTAAAATCAGTGTGGGGATTTGTATCGCTTTCAATAATCCGATTTTTTGCAATAAAGCATGTTGCGCTAAAGCGGATTCGACTGTATATACAAAAATGGTGTAAAATTTAACAAATCGTATTACTTAAGCCTTATTTCCTTAAAAATTACACTTTTAATATTTTATGACGAAGGAGAGACATTATCCGGGTACCTTGCGTATTCGGGAATTTTCTGCTATTTAATAAAATAGATGAAAAAATTTTTCCAGTACATTTTGGGTGTTGAAAACTACTTTTAATTATATAAATATGGCAACACGATGGCATAAAAGTTTTTCACCTTAGATTTAAGTTTACTGCGCAATTACAGTACAACCATTAAATAAGACTTCTGTATGTATATATTTTATGTTTGACATTTGTAGATTATAAGTTTTATATTCATTCCTGTAATAAACGTCTGAAGAGTAAGATTGATTTGTTTTTCTACTGCGCTAAGAATTAAAGGAAATAAACTGTAACATAGGTTATGGGCCCAGAGTAACAAAAAAGTGAAAAAAAAGAGAACAATAAAAATATAATTAAAATGAGTTTGTATCAAATTGATAAACTTAATGATAAAAATTATGATTCGTGGTGCATACACATGAAAAGTGTATTGATTCATTCTGGTTTTTGGGGAATAGTTACCGGGAGAGAACAGAAGCCAAATGGTGAAGATGGAACTAAGTGGACATGCCAAGACGAAAAAGCATTAGCAACAATAACTCTATGCATAAGTGCATCGCAGTTGGGGCATATTAAAAATTGTAAGACATCGAAGGAAGCTTGGGATAGACTAGTAGAGGTATTTCGTCCAAGCGGGCCTGTAAAGAAAGTGTACCTATACAAGCAGTTATTAAGTACACGAATGCCTGAAAATGGAAATATGACAGACCATATCAGAACCTTTAGCAACATTGTGGACAAATTAGCTGAGATTGGAATCGAGCTTAATCAGGAATTGGTAACTATTATATTATTATCGAGTTTGCCTTCACAGTATGAGCAGTTTGTGGTAGCTATAGAAACTAGAGACAGTTTACCCACGCTGCAAAATTTAGAAGTAAAACTGTTGGAGGAATCTGAACGAAAGACGCAAAAAGATGGTGAAGTTTCGCAACAATCAGCATTTACAGCTAGAGTAAGAACGCAAAATAAAGAACGCAATAGAAAACAAAATTTTGAGCGTCATAATAGCAAAAAAAGTACAGCTTGCTTTATATGTGGAAAACAAGGGCATTTTGCTGCTAATTGTTACTCTAAGCAAAAACAACAGAATAAGAAAGATTTTCAGTCGCAGTTTACAGTTATTGCAGCAGCAGACGCAAACGCTTTGCACAAAGACAGTTGGTGCGTGGACAGCGGTGCTACAGCACACATGTCAGGCGATCGATCATGTTTTACGACAATCAGTGAGCACAACGAACGAATCACACTTGCAGGAGACAAACACATTTACGCAAAAGGAGTTGGAGATGTAATCATAACAACACAAAGTGGAGATGTTACGTTATGTAATGTTTTGTATGTGCCGAACTTAATAGGAAATTTTGTGTCTGTAAGTAGAGCTGTTGATAAAGGAATCAAAGTAATATTTAAAAGAGGAAAAGCAGAGTTTATTGACAAAAATAGAAAAGTAATTTTGCGTGCAGTAAAAGTTAACAATTTGTTTGTGTTTAAAAGCGGATTCAACAATAAAATATTTCAATTGAGAAATATAGATCAAATGAAATGGCACAAGAGGTTTGGACACTTAAACTATAATAGTCTTCGTAAATTACAACAGAACGAAATGGTAAATGGTTTGAATAAAGTTTGTTTTAAAGATACCATACCCTGTGTTACATGCATGAAAACAAAAATTCATGTGAGGCCGTTTAAGACCAATAATGAAATAAAATCAAAAAATGTATTGGACTTAATACATACTGACGTTTGTGGTCCATTTGAAAAGTCGCTCGGTGGTTCATTTTATTTCATCACTTTCATCGATGATTACTCCAGACGTATTTTTGTATATTTTATGAAGACAAAAAGTGAAGCATTTGATAAATTTTTGTTATATCAAAATATGATAGAACGTCAAACCGAAAGAAAAATCAAAGTACTGCAAAGTGATAATGGGGGTGAGTTTGTAAACAAGAGGTTTGATGATCATTTAAAAAGTTGCGGAATAAAAAGACAACTTACAGTACCATACACACCCCAACAAAACGGTGTTGCTGAACGAGCCAATCGAACGCTGGTGGAAATGGCAAGAAGTATGATAGCTGACAGCGGTTTGAAGGAGAACCTATGGGCGGAAGCTGTTTGCACTGCAGCATACATCAGAAACAGATGCCCAACAAATTTGATTAAGGACGCAACCCCGTTTGAAGTGTTTACAGGTCGTAAACCTTGTGTAAGCCACCTACGCATATTTGGTGCAACAGCGATTGCTTTAGATAAGACGCAACACAAAAAATTTAAACCAAGAGGCAAAGAGTATAAAATGGTTGGTTATTCGCTTACATCAAAAGCATATCGGTTGTATGATCCCAATGCAGGAAGTGTAGTTGAAAAGCGTGATGTTCGTTTCAACGAATCTGAGGAAAAAAGCAACATGATTGATATCAGCAGTGTTATCGTTGATGAGAGAGCAGAAAACCTATCAATAAGCAAACATGCGGATGACAGCAGCAGTGAGGAAACAAGTGAAGAGTTTTCAAACAGTGACTATGAGAGCATTGATGAAGAAGAGAATGATGAGAGGAACGAAGCGAAAAAGGAGTTGCAGACCAGTGAGAATAGCGTGATACAGATTGAGGAGGAGACACCAATGAAAGCTGCACGAGGAAGACCGAAGCTATTACGAAGTGGTAAGCCTGGAAGACCGAAGAAAGTATACAATACCTTAAATGTATTTCAAGGGGCAACAGATATAGAAATTCCAAATACAAGTAATGAAGCAATAAATAGTAAGTATAAGAATGAATGGAAAAGGGCCATGCAACAAGAGTATGATTCATTAGTAAAAAATAAGACATGGACATTAGTAGATTTGCCCGAAAAACACAAAGCAATAGGGTCAAAATGGGTATTTAGCATAAAGACAAATAAAGATGGTAGCGTTGAAAAATTTAAGGCCAGGTTAGTCGCTAAGGGTTGTGCGCAGAAATATGGCATTGATTATAAAGAGATTTTTTCCCCAGTAATTAGGTATGCAACAATACGCATGTTGTTGGCAATGTCGGTTGAGCATGAACTGTTTTTAGAGCAAATAGATGTTTGTTCTGCTTATTTAAATAGTGATTTGCATGATGTTGTATATATGAGGCAACCGGAGTGTTATGTAAATAAAAAATATCCCGAACGTGTATTGAGATTGGAAAAGGCAATATATGGACTCAAACAGGCTGGTAGGGAGTGGAACGCTAAACTTGATGAGGTTCTACGTTCGATGAGTTTTACGCCATTAGAGAGTGAAAAATGTTTGTATAAACATAATGATAAAGATAAGATTATTTTTATTGCAGTATATGTAGACGACATTATTATAGCGTCAAAGTCGAAAGAAGAAATATTCAATATTAAAAGAGAAATTTTTAAGCATTTTGAATGTGTTGATAAGGGTAAGCTTAGTTTTTTCCTAGGTATTGAAATTGAAAGAAATGGCGATTTGGGAGAAATTTCCATATGCCAAAAGAATTATATAGAAAATTTACTGCGAAGAAATGATATGGAAAATTGTAGAAAAGCAAGCACACCATTGGATGCAGGTTTTCAAGTCAAGTGTGAGAGAGACACATGTGAGAAAATAGATGTTGTTAAATATCAGTCGCTTATAGGTTCGCTAATGTATTTAGCGCTTTCAACAAGACCGGACATATTACATTCAGTGTCAAAATTAGCCCAGTGTAATACAGATCCACATATTGAACATTTGAAGGGTATCAAACATGTTTTAAGATATTTATCAGCAACTCGATGTTTGAAAATCACATATAAGAAAACGGGTCAGTCAATTGTGGGATATGCGGATTCTGACTGGGGAAGCAACACATTGGATAGAAAATCATATACGGGTTATGCATTTTTTCTTGGTGGTGGTGTATTTTCGTGGGAGTCACGTAAACAACAGACTGTTGCACTAAGTAGTACAGAAGCCGAATATGTTGCATTAGCAACAGCTGCGAAAGAGTGTATTTATTTAAGACAATTAATGAAAGAAATAGGTTTGAACAAAACTGACGAACCAATAGTACTGTATGGCGATAATTTAAGTGCGCAGCAGTTGACTAAGAATCATACATATCATGCACGGGTAAAGCACGTTGATATTAAATACAATTTTATAAGAGAAATTGTGAAAGAGAATTTAATGCAAATAAGATATGTACAGACTAGCGATATGATAGCGGATATTTTAACTAAGAATTTAAATAAAACTAAACATATTCAATTCTTACATAAGTTAGGTTTGAAATGAAAAATGTACATATATAAAAGGAAGAAATTAATTAATATATATAAATAATAACATATTGTTCGTTTTTATGCACTCGTGTTGAGGAGGAGTGTTGAAAACTACTTTTAATTATATAAATATGGCAACACGATGGCATAAAAGTTTTTCACCTTAGATTTAAGTTTACTGCGCAATTACAGTACAACCATTAAATAAGACTTCTGTATGTATATATTTTATGTTTGACATTTGTAGATTATAAGTTTTATATTCATTCCTGTAATAAACGTCTGAAGAGTAAGATTGATTTGTTTTTCTACTGCGCTAAGAATTAAAGGAAATAAACTGTAACATTGGGTACAACATGGAATTAGTATTTAGAAACACTTGTAGTGGCCTACGGTGATTATACTTTGGAGTCAGAAAATTTCTCTTCAAAGAAGGTCAATAAAGGATACACGTCAACACTCAATAAAACTGTGGAGAAAGTGAGGAAAATCGTTATTAGAGAAGTTGCTGAGAATGTAGGATATCAGATGGCTCATGCTATGGAATTCTTTTTTCTTCAAATTTGGAGCATTAAGCGTTTGGGAGCGCAGTTGGCTGAATTTTGAACGAAAAATCGCGTATGACGGCAATCTTTTAGAAATTTTTGAAAAATGGCTGACTGTAGTTCAATTCAAATTTTCTTAAAAGTTTCAGAGATGATAATGATTATATAGATATATGATCATGACTTCAAAACCAAATACCAATTGTCCTTAGGAAGGAGCCACTACAATCGTATTCACTAGATTTGTATCCGTGTTATCTTTACCTGTTCCTAAAATAGGAAAGACCCATGACAGAAATGTGTTTTTTGTACGGTTGAGCAGATAAAAGCCGGTATGACTGGGAGGGCTCAATGACATTTGAAAAAGTGGCTTTCAGAACTGCTTGTACGATTGGAGAAATTGCTTTCACTGCTGTATTTAAATCTGAGACGGACTAATTTAAAGGGAACAGAATGAATAATTATTATGTATGAATTTCTATTTTAATAGTGAACCTTTATTTATGAAAATTGTATTACAGGATGTTAATTTTCTCAACAGGCTATAAGTTCAAATCTGCGAAACTGTAAATTATTTTTATTTATTTTTTATTTTAATAAATGAACCTGATTACATTCTATTTATTATTTTTGAGTTGGAATATTAAGAATATATTTCATAGTCATTAACCAGCAGAATAATTATTTTTTTTAGAAATAATTAAAATTTCCCTGAGTACAGATGATAAAAGTGTAGCGGCTTTCGAAAACATCTGTTCTGATCTCCTATTAAATTAAAAACTAATTTTCGAACAATTAGCCTATCAATCTTAATTCAATTTAATAGAGGAATAAAAAAAGTTCGATACAATATATTTAAACATTAAAATTCACCTTATTTGTTGAACAGAACTCGTATATGTTTCATTTGTTTATTATTTAAGATTTTTCTTCTTTCCTTTCAAGTTTAAATTTTTTCTTTGGCTTTGAAAAACAATC
The DNA here is from genome assembly GCA_951800035.1 of Linnaemya tessellans. Lineage (NCBI taxonomy): Eukaryota > Metazoa > Arthropoda > Insecta > Diptera > Tachinidae > Linnaemya > Linnaemya tessellans. The sequence continues at coordinate 14,540,039 of OX637533.1, read as the reverse complement.
TATTAAATAACACTTGGATTACAATCTAGTTGAGGTTTTGTTTTTTAAAATAATGTGCGACTTTTGCTTGTGCATGTTGTCATATTATGACTCGTTTTTATCTCTTTATGGTATTAAAAAGCAAGGACACAAAACCTTCTTATTATTTTCCTATTTAATGTTACTAATTTCGAAATGTGTGCTATAAATAGTACTAAATAATATCTGCTGAATTAATAATCTTTAACCAGCTCTCGCTCTTTTGCAATATATGTGACTGATGACAGTAAAACTCCTTTCAACTTTAATTTACATTTTGAAAGTCTTATGCAAGTGTTACTTCTTCCATTTCACTTTAATTCATATAATTTTTATTTTGTATTAAAACTCTTAAGTTTTCAGATGTCACCCTTTTTTTAAATTTTTGCGTATCACCATTTTTGTTTAGAGTTTTCTTTAAGCCACGGCACGCTTTTCTTTTCTTCACTTTCCAAAAATTTGTTCTTATTGTTTTAATAATTTTTTCTTTTTATTTTTACAGAGTTTCTACTGAGTGTGTGGTTGGAAACAATAATATTAGAAAAGAGCACAAGACTTACAAAAAAAATTCAACAATAAAAGGTGTTAAGCAGACGTTTAGTTGTTAACTTAAGCGTTGGCTGCTTTAGTTAAATAACTTTAAAGTGTTACCCAGTGTCGTGTCATAATATTAATAACTTAATGTCATATTTACTTTTAACTGTTTTAAGTTTAATATATCCTGCCTTCTTTTGCAAACAAAAACTGCCTCTTAAATCATATTTTATTTCACCCGCAAAGTTAAAATCTTTATAATTACACTGCCACACGCATGCACACTTGAAAGCATATTTTCAGGCTTAATATGCATAAATACAGAGAAAAAGGACATAACACATATGCCAGCCAGTGAGAAAGTATTTATTACCATTATCCTGTAAAGGCTTATTGTGTATAATTGAGTGTTTTATTTATTTTGCGTCTTCTTTTTCTTCGTCTTCTTTTAATATGTTTCTGATATATTCTGCATGTATTTCGTTTTAATTAAAACATTAATAAGACATTTTATATGAAAGACATTGACAATAAAGAATAATGAATGTAGTTTTTAAACAAATTTGAAGTCAGTTAAAGATATATGGGTGTTATTTAAGAAAGTGTTGGGTAGTAAATGAAGTAATTTGAGAGCTGCACAGTGGGGCGTACATATAAAAATTTAAATATATATGCAATTTTATAAGGACTTGAATAAAAATTAATGGGGCTTTAAATAAAATGCAGTAGCGGTTAAGTTTATGCAATAGTCTCTGGAAGGCGCTTGCTCTGTGGACAGCGCACGTGGCACAGTGGGATTTGTTCATACAATGTTTGGCAAAAAGTATAAGGAGTGCTCGTAGAATGTTGACATTTTGCTCTGAGCCTTTGGTTAGCTCAATTAAGAAAAATATAAAGTTGCATTATAATTGGACACGCCCACTACCCACCGCCCATAGAGCCCTAAGTTTATTTGTGGCCCAAAGTTTTTGAAATTTGGCACAGAGCCTTTTATTACCTCAATTAAGAATAAAATAAAGTTTTATCAAAATAGGCCACGCCCACTACCCACCACCCATAGAAACCAAAATTTATTTTTGGTCCAAAGTTTTTGAAATTTCGCACAGAGCCTTTTATTATCTCAATTAAAAATAAAATAAAGTTTCATCAAAATTGGCCACGCCCACTACCCACCGCCAATTGAACAGAAAATGTATATTTGGCCCAAAGTTTTTGAAATTTCGCACAGAGCCTTTTATTACCTCAATTAAGAATAAATTATTGTTTTATCAAAATTGGGCACGCCCACTACCTACCGCCCATAGAAACCAAAATTTATGTTTGGCCCAATGTTTTTGAAATTTGGCACAGAAACTTTATTACCTCAACTAACGCCCACCACTCACCATATAACCCATATTATATTTTTTCCCACAACTTTTGGTTTCCTTACCAAAACTAATTATTTGATAAATAATTATTTTATAAAAATTACCTGAATTTAGAGACAAATTTTATGATTTTATAATAGATGATTAATTATTTAAACTTTTTTTTAATTGATAATATGGAGTAAAACTCCATTCATTTTATTATAGCGGGAGCACCTTGCACAACTTTGTCTTATTTTTGTTGTTGTTGTTCTTCATCGCATATAAAAGCAAGTGGAAAGCAGCAACTCTTTCATAAGGTTTCCTGGTAATTATTGACGACAGCGATCATCAGTGAAGGTTTTGCTTTTGTTTAGCGTATGATATCGCTTTGTATGCATTTAATTTACCAAAAAAATATTGAATATAAATTAGTTTTTCTTTCAATGTTTTGGTGTTTACTCTTCTATAATGAACTTTTGGGCACCCTTGCTTTAGATGGTTGACGACTGCGGTGTTGCAGTATGAAGAAAATACAAAAAGCTGCGGAGTTATCAAATAATTTTTTTTTAACCTTAAATTCTATTAATTCCATCAGTTGAAAAGCAGTTCTGAGTCAGTCCACACATCAAGCCTCGTTGCCAATTAGTCCAGCTGTACCACTGATCGTTTACGCTATTTCGAGAAATTTGTGCCTCGAATAATTTGTTATATTCAGGGGTTTTCTGTAAACCACAGAAATTCATAAAATAAGGGTGGTCTTATTAGAGGCAATGGTTTGGTTACAAAATATAATTTGCAAAGTATTTATCAAATAAGTAAATTAATATTAACCTCAGGTTTATTGGCCAATGATCATGCAGGGTGTCCGCCGGGAAGGTATACTACTTTGTTTAATTTTTGATTAAATGAAAAAAAAGGATCTTATATTGATAAATATTTTATTGAATGTCGTCATTAAATAAATGGAGTACAACATCAAATAAATGTCCGCCTCTGTTAGCCTCATAAATTCCACCCCTATTGACCACATTTTTCATTACATTCTCCCATATTTCACGCGGTATTTCATTAATTTCATCACGAATATTTTGTTTGACTTGCTTAAGAGTTTCTGGTTGGTTTGCATAAACCTTGCTTTTCAGATATCCCCACAAAAAAAAGAAGAACGGAGTAGTCAAACAAGGCGATCGTGGAGGCCAATCAACATCTGCATTTCTTGAAATAGCTTGCTGTGGAAAGAGGTCTCGCAGTAATTCCATTGTAATCCTGGCTGTACGCAATGTGGCATCGAATATTTTTCCATAATAAATTTGCCACGCGTCTACTTCACGACTGCCAAATATGAACTGTCAAGACAAATGTTTGCCAAAATGGCGGCAAAAAGAGTAGAATGCCTTACCGGCGGCCACCTAGTATTTAACAGCTCATATGCATGAGGTTGTGATATTGATCGTCATATCTGTATAAATACAGATATGTTCTGTTCCCTGATTTTTGGATTGCAGTGCTTTATTTTTCTAGAAAACTATAACTCTCTCCAGTAAGAGAAAAAATATAAAAATATTTACAACGACTTGTTTTTACCGATTTTATACTGGGTGATCGACTTTGTGTAATATTTGGCTATTTATTGGGATGCAGTTTCTAAGTCGGTGAAAATATCCCCAACTACCCAAATTATCCGCTAACTTCTCCCAGATCCCTGCAAAGAACCTATATTGTGTATTTTTCATTTAAGAAATATTTATCCAGCCTTCAAGTTTTTTGCCTTACAAACGATTAAATGCCAGTATGCACACTAATACATACACAACTGAACTGCCATGGCATGTATATTCTTCCTCACAAGTTCACCTTCTATTTTAAAACTTTTATTTCCGCTTACATGCATATTTACGATTCTCAAAAAAAAAAAGAAGAGCATAATTTTATTTATTTATTTGTACACACCTACTACACTTGCTCGTGCATTTGTACTGGTTTATAAGATTGTATGCATGCAATTCAGCGACTTATGTTGCCTTGGAGACACCATTAATAACAAACGACTTAAAATGAATTTCCTTTCACTTAAAACCAAACCAAAAGTACTGCTAGAGAAAGAAAAATACAAACTTGAGTACAACAAACTGAAAACATAAAACGCCTTAAAGCACTTGATACTCGGTATCTTTTGAAACAAAAGCAGCAACAAAAAAGGAAGAAAAAAACCAAAAAAAAAATATATATATATATGTAACAAAATACTTCGACACAAACCAATATTTTTAATCGAATTCCAAAGGAAATAAATAAAATGGTATTGTTCTCGTTCGGGGTTTATTCTTGTTCTTTTTTTTTCTTCAGTGAATTTTTGTTTATAGAACCAAAGGAAGCTTCTAAAGGGCAAAAAAATAAAATATAAAAATTATATAAGGCAAAAACCATATTAATGAAATAAATCTTTAGAGCAATGAAATTCAGGAAATTCGAACAAATAGAGTGTGTTTTATTTTCATATATTTAAAAAAAAAGAATTATTTTTAATGCCACTAAAAGAAATTTTGTAGTTCTTCCGCTGTTTTTTAGGGTGCAA